>OU342742.1:229954242-231154242 GCA_910589775.1 Avena eriantha | reverse complement strand
AGATTGATCAATAGTTCTATGATTATCTGAATCAGAGAGTTTGTCTTCCATTATTAAAAAAATCTGACTATCTGAATACGGTTCAATAGAGCGGTAATATATACCAGCATTATTATCTATAGAAAGGCGCACTGTGCACATATCTAAAAGCAATTTCCCCCCGGCTTGCCCGTGCAAATCCATCGACGGCACAATGATGATCTTCTCGCTGAGAAATTGCCTGGCTGCGCACACGAGAGACGAGACGTGTGGTCTCGTCGTTCTTGAGCGTTTGCCAGCTCTACTTACGCGCGTCCAGTTTCATCACGTGATCCGAAACAAAGTTGGGGGGCGGCCGGCGCAGTGTCCGTGCAGCTCCAGACCGTCCACACGGCTCAGGAAGACGCCAGCGAGCGAGGACCCATTTTCCAGGAGGAGGGGCGGACAACGACAACATCGTCTGCTCCGATTTTCAACGATTTTAGTTCGAAATCCATGGCAAAAAGGACGAAACCGGGTGCCAATTATAGGTAGAGCGAGCGACTGAGTCTCTTGGCACCGGCTGGCAGATCGACCCCTACCTAGCTCGCCGACGCTGCCAAACCATATTCGCTTTTCCGGTACGTCATCCCACCGCCCCTGTGACTGAACGGTGATGAGGACCAGCTGCCGACATTAGCAGATGCCATGCTGAATTTGCTCACTAAAGTTTGACTTGGAGATTATACGTCTACCGTGTAAGTTGAGATATACCATGTGCTACTAGCTATAGTAGGCATCAAAGTAATAGTACTAATTCCATACTATTGGTGAGAGATATTTTTAGCTAAGACAAGTGACCAGTAGCTAAACGATGGTTATCGTCCGTGTTAATCTCTGCTACGGTGATGAGGAAAAGGAAGCCAGAAATGAATTGACAGTAGTAATACTACCAGAGAATGGGATAAAGTTGCAAACAGTTGCCGAATTAATTGAGGGGATTGGCATTTGGCACGGCATTAATCAAAAGTGGGTGTGCCATTCACATGATCCAACCGGCTCCATTGATTGGGCAGTGTACCTTTTTCTCCAGATCCCCCCGCCCAGCTGCTTACTCATCGAGACACCTGTGCTCCTCCTTCCAGTACTGTGCTCACATGGTCAACAATCGGCAAGAAGTTCATCCACTCGCCGGTTCCAAAACATATTTAGCATTCCTCTCTGTTGCTCCCGGAGCTGAGATTTCCTCTTACTATTACGGTTGTTTCTCCTGCCTTCTTCTTCTTCTGGGTAAAGCTAGCTAGATTCCTGTTTTCTTGTACTATTTATCTCTGATAATGCTCAGCCGAGGATGTTGAGGGACTGATCTGTTTCTTCTTGTTCAGGGTTAAATAGAAGAAGATGCCTGGTACCCTGATTGCGCTCTACATTACAGTGTGTTCCGTGTTGTTCATCATCTCGAAGATGCTCATCTCCTTCCTGTGCTACAAGAAGTGGGCTCGCAAGAAGAGGATCATCGAGACCAGCCTGACAGGCGGGAAGATGGTGATCTTCCGGTCGGCTGCGATGCAGTCGCTGAGCCCCAAATCTTTCCTGAGGATGGTCATGGGGCTGTCGAGCAAGGACATCATCGGGTCCGGCGGGTACGGGACGGTGTACCTGCTCCGTCTGGACGAGAAGTCTGCGTTCGCGATCAAGAAGCTGAACCGCGGCAGCGCGGAGATGGACCGCGGGTTCGAGCGGGAGCTGGACACCATGGGCGACATCAAGCACCGGAACATCGTCCCGCTGGTGGGCTACTACGCGGCGCCGCACTTCAACCTGCTCATCTACGAGCTGATGCCCAACGGGAGCCTGGACACCATCCTCCACGGGAAGAAGGAGGAGGAGAAGAAGCAGCAGGCGCTCCTGGACTGGCCCGTCAGGTACAAGGTGGCCCTGGGCGTGGCCAGGGGCCTGTCGTACCTCCACCACGACTGCATACCCCACGTCATCCACCGCGACATCAAGTCCAGCAACATACTCCTCGACCACAACATGGAGGCCAGGGTGTCGGACTTCGGCCTCGCCACGCTCATGAAGCCCAACGAGAGCCACGTCACCACCGTCGTCGCAGGAACCTTCGGCTACCTCGCGCCAGGTCGGTTCTTCCGACCTCGCTAGCTAGCTCTCTTGTCCGAAATGGTATATCGTGTGTTTGCTGCTGATGCCTCTGGTTGTGTTGTTGCGTGGTGCAGAGTACTTTGAGACCGGGAGGGCGACGACCAAGGGCGACGTCTACAGCTACGGCGTCGTCTTGCTTGAGCTTCTCACCGGGAAAAGGCCGACGGACGAATCCTTCCTCGAGAACGGCACACGCCTCGTCACCTGGGTAAGCATCCACTTCTCACTCACATGGCCCCTGATCTTTTAGTCACTGTATCACCCACTCTGCTCTCGAAGTCTCGTCCACCAGTACACTCTGCTCTCCTCTACCTGACACCAGTATCTGTTGCTGATAATACAGCAGAGTCGATTCAAAACACAAATACAGTAGCTAATACAGATCAGACTGATTGGTTATGCTTATGCATGATATGATGCCCTGAAAAGAATGTGTTCGGCCTAAAATCAATCGACTGATCATTGTACGCAGTGATAATTAATGAGTGTTGATGAAACAAATAACCAACCTAGCTATCAACGAGTCTAGTTAGCACTGTGTAGCTGTACCCATCAGAAAACCGATGGGCGGTGGCCATCACCACGAGGTCCCCCGACGTACTCGCATGTCAAGATGGACGAGTACACTGGTGCAGTGCTACCTAACAGTACCATTCCATGTGCTAAATGTAGCTATGGACGTGCACTACTACTCTTTCGATAGCAGTGTTCGTACGTACGTAGGATGGATTAGTAGACACGCATCATGCATCCATTCCTCCGGCGGCCGTGCCAACGTCGATCCGTTTGTTGGCGTTTTCAGGTCAAGGAGACGATGGAGGAGAAGAGGGAGGAGCACGCCGTCGACAGCGCGTTGCCGTCTTTCCCCGCGGAGGAGGTCAAGTTCGTGTTCACCGTGGCGGAGAAGTGCCTCGAGTCCGATCCCCGCGATAGGCCGACCATGGCGCAGGTGGCCAAGATGCTCGAGCAGGCCAAGCTTGCCTAGTACTCGAGTATGCAGATTAATTTTAACGCGCGGTATCTGGCTAGCTAGGTCCTTATTAACTTGTTCCACTCAAAGGGTTGGTTTTTTTGCGAAATTCGGGATGGATTATACACAAAGTATTCACAAGATTTTTGTTGGCAAGCTGCCAAAGGTGTTGTATAAGAACAAAGTTTACTGTTTGGATTTGTAAAAGGTTTGTACAGCTATCTTTCTGATTCAATACCACCGGCAAATGGAGTCGGAACTATGGCATCTTACGGGTCTTTTTGCAAGGTATGCTTTCGGTGTCTCCCTCTCTACAAACTTATGAAACCGAAAACACGAGAAAGGTTAGAAGTGGCCGTGATACCCCTTGATGTATTCTGACTCGAGGGGATATCGGCCAATCCTGACTATTTTTAGTTTCGTAAGTTTGGACGAGGGGATGGGGACAGGGAAGCAAAAGTTTTTTTTGTTGCAAGTGCTCAAACCAGGGTATAATCAAATGGCACACACCTACCTACTCAAGGGAGATACGGGCGCTGTAGCCACCATCAAACCCAGAACGCCTCTCCCGGCCATCTTGCTTCCATTGAGGATGATGACGGGTGAAGCTCGTTCAGGTGGGCGCCAGGGAAACTCCCCTAGTGACAAGCTGGAGACCTTGTCCTCCCCGATTTGCTGGGGCAAGACATCGGCCTCTAGTGGTCTAGGACGCGTCTACCTCTAGTCGCAACGGTTTAGTTGCATATCTCGAGAATTTATTCCAAGCGAATCTCTAGACTTTGTTGGACAGAATATCAAGCACATGGCTTTCTTACTCGGCGTGCCTTGCGCTAGCGGGTGGGCCTGCCAAGTAACTCGCCCCCATGTTCGTTTTTCACTATGTTGTTTTTGTTAGGAATGATGTCCTAGAGACTCACATTCCACCTTGTATTTGTAACCCGTAATCCGGCTTAGAGCTAGTTGCATGTGTCACTGTAATTGTTGCAGGTGTGGAACCACATACTTGTATCTAGCTCTAGCCAGTTTGTCCTTAGTCATTTGAGTTTGGGAGGGAAACCTATTAGCTTTGCGACAAGTAAATAACAAAGAACAAAAATAAAATCGCAGCAAGGGGGACATAGATTTAACGTGGAAAACCCTCTCCAACAAAGAGAAGGGAAAAACCACGAGCGCCTGCCAGCGAAACTTCACTATAACTGGGAGTGTTTACACAACGCCGGGGATTTCACAGATGCGACTCGTCCTAGCCGGCGGCTTACAAGAGGTATATATAGTGGTGGTAACCTAGGTCATCAACGATCCGCATCGGCCCAAGCCTCCGGCGACGGGCCTCGCTCCGCTCTGTCAGAAGTTGGCCTTTACTTTGTAGAATTTGGATCAACATATAACAAACTCCACCTTGAGACAAATTCCTTCTTGTAGCATCAATAGTAATCATCTCCCTAAACAAACAAAGAAAACACTTTTGGTGCCAACAGCCACTCGGGCTAAGCAGTTATACCAACTAAGCTTGAGCATAGCTCAAACTTAGCAATAGGAACAGGCTTTGTCATCATATCTGCAGGATTATCATGAGTGCTTATCTTGCATACCTTCAGTGTACCTTGTGCAACAACATCACGAACATAATGGTACTTGATATCAATGTGCTTTGTTCTCTCATGGAACATCTGATCCTTAGTAAGGTAAATAGCACTTTGACTATCACAGAACAGGTTAATGCAAGAATCATCCTGACAAAGCTCAGCATACAAACCTTTCAACCAAACAGACTCTTTGCAAGCTTCAGCAACAGCCATATATTCTGCTTCGGTTGTAGATAGAGCAACAACTGGTTGCAGCGTTGCCTTCCAACTCACGGCACATCCACCTACCGTGAACACATAAGCTGTGAGGGACCTCCTCTTATCCAAGTCGGCAGAAATCTGAATCCACATAGCCTGCGAGTCCCTCGCCAGTCTTGCCAAACTTTAAGCAAGCATTCGATGTGCCACGAAGGTACCTGAAAATCCACTGAACAACTTTCCAATGTTCTTTACCAGGATCGGCCCAAGCCTCCGGCGACGGGCCTCTCTCCGCTTCATCAGAAGTTGGCCTTTACTTTGTAGAATTTGGATTAACATATAACAAAACCCACTGCCAAGACTAATTTGTAAGTCGGAAGATGACAATGTTTCACGTGTCATAAGCATGGAGATGTTATTTGCCTTGCATTGGCTAGTCGGAAGAAGTACGATAGCCAGATCGGTCCAAAGGTTAGTAGGACATGAGCACACCGTCCTACGCTTCGACTAACACAATGGAATCCTTAGACCTGGGGGCATCGCACGATCCGAGTTGTGGAAAAGCCGGCTTTGACTCCATCTAACACTCACAGTATCTAGGAGTCATAAGGGTGGTCTTGGGACATCTTCAAAGCAAGTTGCGTGACGTGGATCAGCCAAGACGGAATTTGCCCCTCCATATCGGAGAGATATTCTCTAGGCCCTCTCGTGTGATATGATTCAGAAGCATGGCCACGCGCTACTCGATCAAGTGTTAATCGAGGTAGTCCGACTTAGTAAAGCCGGAGGGAATCAGTTATCACTCCAATGAAAAGAGAGTTAACCGGCACTGGGATGATGGGATCTCTCCTGCAGTTTATCACCAATATTGTGAGGCAAAGGGACTCGGATAGATCATCACATTGAGGGCACTAGCGTAAACCGGGAGTCGGCAAGTCTTGCTAGAGGCCGCTACCGATTATTAGCTCTAGTTAGAAAATCACTGAGCTACTGCTCTGACTGAATGACTATTGACTTGTGTCCGGCTTACCGTAAGCCTGTGGAATCGCACACTTAAGAGAGTGGAACTAGGCGGATGATGATCCGACTATCACAAGCCGACAAGTTGGACTTGTTTGGACAGGGACACATTTTAATGGGTTGGACCCACTTTGACCAGGGTTAGGGTTTAGGACCGAGGGACACAAGTGTTGTGTGCCCTCACCTACTCGCCTATATAAAGGAAGGTGGGTGGCGATGGAAAAGACAACCCAGTGTTGATTCCTAGGGTTTCGCTAGACTTGGCAATTCCACCTTCTTGTCCCGTGGTGGCAATTCCGAGACTAGCATCTCACTTGCTGTTGTTCCACCTTGTATGTGTGTGAGACAGCAGAGGCACCACATCTGCGGTGCTTGTCGACGGCGTTGGGCGACGAAGTCGGAGGCGGAGGAGGAGGAGCACGGAGCTGGCGATGAGGTGCTCCCAGGATCAAGAAGTTCGCCGGAGTCGGACAAGATGAGGGGAACATACGACACCACCGCGACGCGCTTCCTCAGCTTCCGCACCTGCGCATCGAGAGGTACGATCTATTGCCTTTAACCTTGGCTGAATCTTGGGGTGGCTCGCCGGTGTTCTAGCCAGAGTAGGAAAGTTTATGTTTTCGGCATGGCTCTCCGTGTTGCCCAATAGTGGTATCAAAGCATCGGCTCTAGGTTTTTGGCCTAGTTCTTGCGCATGAGATGCGCTAGCAGGAAAGATTGGATCTTTTTTGCTAGTTCATTTTGCCTTTTTGATTTGTTTTGATCTAGGGCAGTGGCCAGATCTGGTCTGTCTTGGCCAAGAAGTTGGTCAAAACTGGTCCAAATCTGAGTGGGAGATCACATGGCTGACGTCCACGATCAACCACTAAAGTTGCTTTTTTTGTTGGACGAGAATAGGATAGATGTACCCTGTCAAATCTTACAGCTAAAAGTTAGCCAGTGTGAGACGGAAAGGTTCCCCTTTGCAGTTTCATTTGCTTCTTTTTCCCTCAAAGAAGGTCTAGTCAGCTTACCCCGCCATTTGCCGGAACACTACAAGTCAGACATTTTTGGTTAGTGGGCTCATATTGTTAGGGTGCAACCAATTCTCTTCGATAAAGTGTGAGAGATTCGGACTCCCTCTACAGGGCACTTGGTAGCTAGACGAAGCTATCACAATAGTTGTGGGCTTCGGGTTAAGGAGGATTATCGGACAATCCAACAGGAATCGGATAGAGATCTTATTGGCAAGGTGTTGCCTTCTCGGTAAGTTCTCCAACTAGAAGTGACGCAAAGGCTCACTAGTCGGATAACTGAACGGGATCCAGAATCACTATCGACTATCAGAGGGAGATTAGTCTTAGTGGGAGTGTGCATGATTAAAGAGTTTAATCCACCTTCTCCTGTTATAGATACATTGTATTAAGTGTTTTTCATATTTCACTTGTAGATGGCACCACCTAGCACCGTTCAGATTTCCAGTTTTGCATTGTGTACTATCCTTGAGAAGGACAAGCTGAACGGAACAAACTTTACCAACTGGTAACATAACTTGAGAATCATTCTCAAGCAAGAAAAGAAGGAACATGTCCTGGACAATCCGATTCTAGACGAGTCGGGCAATGATGAGTCCTTGGATCTGGTTTTTCCCTTGAGCGAAGAGTTTGCTACCGACATTCTCCTGAATTCTCTTCCTAGTTCTTATGGTCCGTACATTTTGAACTACCATATGCATGGTATGGATAAGAAACTGGCAGGACTCCAAGGGATTCTCAAGAAGAAATATTGGTCTAAGAAAGTCAATCCAAAGGGAGACGGCACGCTGGATCCAAGTCCCAGCGTCGGCTTAGTGACAGGCAAGCCAGCAAAATCTCCAGGTACAATATGCTTTTACTGTAAGGCAGTGGGTCACTAGAAGAGGAACTGCGACAAGTACAAGGCGAATAAAGCCAGGAGTGGAAGTATGACTTATGACTCAGGTACAATTTTTGTAAATGTTATAGACATTTATCTTGCCAACACTCCTAGCAGCACATGGGTATATGATACCGGATCGGTTATTCATGTGTGCAACTCGATGAAGAGACTGGTAAGGCATAGGAGCATGGCGAGAGGGGAGATTGACATTAGAGTTAGAAACAAAGCAAGAGTTGTTGCGTTAGCCGTAGGGACGATGCAACTCCAGTTACCTTCAGGATTTGTATCAGAACTAAATAAATATTATTATGTTCCTGTACTAAGACGGAACATCATTTCTTCCTCATGTTTGATGGAGCAGGATTATGATTCGCATATTAAGAACAATGGTCGTTCCTTTATTTGAATAATGTGTTCCATGGCTATGCACCTGTCCAAGCCGGACTTTTTGTGCTTGATCTTGAATTTAAATTAGTCTATTGTTGGGTTCGTATCATAGAAAACAAAAAATTCCTACGATGGGAACTACTAAGCACCAAGATCTATCTACTAGATAGAAGCAATGGGTGGATATACATCCATAGAGATCATACCCTTGAAGACCGACAAAGTGTAATGAGATTTGCTTCGTGGATGATGTAGTCGATCGCTTGCAGATATCAAAATCGAGAGGAAGTCCTTGCGCCGCAAATCAGCAGCGCATCCATGCTCGCACACACGTCTGGTCCACCGAAAAACCTCTGCCTCCTCGCTCCAGCGATGCAGCGGAAGAAGCAACTCCTTCCAGATGAAAAGCCACCGGGAACATGTATCTCGCTAATTTGAGACCATGGGGGAATAATTCTAGAGGGGGAGAGAGCTCCTTCACGAGGAGGTGTGATTTGTGAGGAGGAGAGGGAGGCCTTTTATAGGGGAGGGGAATCCCCTCCAATGGCCGGCGGCCATGGAGGAGCCCCTCCACCTCCTCTCATTCATGTGGGTGGAGCTCCCACTCACATAAAAATCCTCCACTCAAAAATCCCACTCACATGCATTAAATTTCCACCAAATTTAATGCAACTCTCATTTAATAAAACTATTTTATTTGTTTTATTCAGAATTTTGTTAATTAATTTAATTAACAAACATTCACATAAAACCCCCTCGAATATTTTAATATCACACGCAGAACCAATTTCAGCAATTTCACCCGAAACAATTTCGGTGTCCATTGAAATCATTCAATTATTTGTAAACCTTTTCTCTGGAACACATTTGCTCCAAATGGTGTCGGTATCCCTTAAGTATGTCACCCTACGGTTCATGAATAATGCAAACATGATCGAGAACCTTCTCCGATCAATAATCAGTAGCGGGACCTGGAGACCCATACTGACTCCCACACATTCAACGATGACTTCTGAGATCGTGAGAACCTTTAATGCTAGTAACTAAATCCCTTTGTCTCGTGATATATTACATGCCTGAGATTCGATCATCGGTATCTCGATACCTAGTTTGATCTCGTTATATACATGCACTCTTTTCTCGTTCCCGTGATATAACATTCTAGTGATCACATCACTTGCTTGTTAGCTATTTCAATGTGATATCACCGAGAGGGCCCAGAGTATATCTATCTGTCATTGGGATGGACAAATCCCACTTTTGATCCATGAGCCTCAACATAAGACCTTTGGAGTATCTGAACCCACCTTTCTAGTCACCCTGTTAGAGTGTGACGTTTGATGTTATCAAGTTACTCTTCTAGTGTTAGGAATTAACATGATCTCATGGTCTAAGGATTAATATTACTTCGTATGATGTTATAGCAATATAAACACAATGACTTTGATCGTAATGATATACTTTGGATGAATATTCGTCACATCATTCACCAATGTTGTGACCTCGTTATTAACAACATCCAATGTCCATGATCAGGAAACCTTGATCATCTTGTTAATCAACGAGCTAGTTTATAAGAGAGGCATAACTAGGAACCCTTTATTTGTTTATTAAACACACATGTATTAACATTTCCAATTAATACAATTATATCATGCAGAATAAAAATCTATCATATACTTGGAATGCGATAATAACAACTTTATTATTGCCTCTTGGGGCATATTCCCTTCAGTCTCCCACTTGCGCTAGAGACAATAATGTAGTTTACACATTGATAAATCTAACACCCATGGAGTTCTGGTGTTGATCATGTTTTTCCCTAGGGAGAACTTTAGTCAACGGATCTGCTACATTCAGGTCTATTTGTACTTTACAAATCTTTATATCTCCATCCTTGACATGCTCGCGGATGGAGTGAAACTGGCGCTTAATATGCTTGGAATTCTTGTGATACCTTTGCTCCTTGGCGTTGTCTATGGCTCCTTTGTTATCACAATAGATCACCATTGGGTCCAACGCACTAGGAACCACACCTAGTTCAGTTATGAACTCCTTCATCTAAACTACTTCCTGCGCTACTTATGAAGCAGCAACATATTCCACCTCCATTCAAGAGAGATACCTATCCGGATTGAGATTTAGAGTCATACGGATCGGTGTCAAAGCTAGCGGCAACATAACACTTAGCGACCAGCTCTTCTTCACCTCCGTATACAAGAAATATTTCCTTAGTTCTTCTTAAGTACTCAAGGATATTCTTGACTGCTATCCAGTGTTCTGAACCTGGATCTGATTGGTACCTACTAGTCAAACTAATAGCATGTGCCACATCCGGTCTTGTACATAGCATGGCGTACATTATAGAGCCTATGGCTGAGGCATAGGGGATCTTATCCATTATCTCTCTTTCTTCTGCCGTAGATGGACTTTGAGTCTTACTTAATGTCTTGCCTTGCAACATAGGTAAGAACCCCTTCTTACTTCTGTCCATATTAAACTTCTTTAATATCTTATCAAGGTATGTACTTTGCGATAGCCCAATTAGGCATATTGATCTATCTCTATAGATCTTAATGCCTAATATATATGATGCTTCACTAAGGTCCTTCATCGAAAATTTGTTGTTTAGATAACTTTTAACACTGTTTAAAAGATCTATATCATTTCCAATCAATAATATGTCATCCACATATAATATTAGAAATGCTACATTGCTCCCACTCACTTTCTTGTAAATACATGCCTCTCCATAAGTTTGGACAAATCCAAACTCTTTGATCACCTCATCAAAGCTGAGATTCCAACTCTAGGATGCTTGCTTCAGTCCATAGATGGATCGCTGAAGCTTGCACACCTTGTCGGCATCCTTTGGATCGACAAAACCCTTAGGTTGTATCATATACAACTCTTCTTCAATATTACCATTGAGGAACGCAGTTTTGACATCCACCTGCCATATTTCATAATCAAAATATGCAACAATTGCTAACATAATCCGAACCGACTTTATCATCGCTACAGGAGAGAATGTCTCATCGTAGTCAACTCCTTGAATTTGTCGAAACCCATTTGAGACAAGTCGAGATTTATAGATGGTCACATTACCATCAACATCACTTTTTCTTTTGAAAATCCATTTATTCTCAACGACCTTTTGGTCATGAGGTAAGTCCACCAAGGTCCAAACCTGGTTTTCATACATGGATTCCATCTCATATTTCATGGCTTATAGCCATTTGTTGGAATCCGGGCTCATCATCACTTCTCAATACGTCGTAGGGTCATCAATTCCATCAATGAAATTCACGACATGATTTCCGTACAGTTAAGGAGTTGCACGTGTCCTGCTTGACCTGTGAGGTTTGGTAGTATCCTCTTTCGGAGTTTAATGATTATTATCATTAGTTCCTTCTTCATTTGTTGAATTCAACTTCGGAACAATTTCCAGCGTTGCGCCTCTCGCCGTTTCATGAAGAGAAGGTTCAATAACCTCTTCGAGTTCTACCTTCCGACTACTCACACCTTTCACGAGAAATTTTTTATCTAGAAAGGATCCATTCTTGGCAACGAAAACCTTGCCCCTAGATCTGTGATAGAAGAATACCCAATTGTTTCTTTAGGGTATCCTATGAAGATGCATTTTCTGCTTTGGGTTCAAGTTTATCAGGCTAAAGTTTCTTCACATAAACATCGCATCCCAAAGCTTTAATAAATGATAGCTTAGGTTTCTTCCAAACCACAATTTATACGGTGTCGTTTCAATGGATTTAGATGGTGCTCGATTTAAAGTGAATACACTGGTTTCTAGTGCATAACCCCAAAATAACAGTGGCAAGTTAGTCAGAGACATCATAGATCGAACCATATCCAATAAAGTACGATTACAATGTTCCGACACACCATTATGTTGTGGTGTTCCGGTAGGCTTGAGTTATGAAACTATTCCACACTCTTTCATGTGTGCGCTAAACTCGTAACTTAGATACTCACCTCCACGGTCGGACCAAAAAAATTTAATCTTTCTATTACAATGATTTTCCACTTCACTCTGAAATTCCTTCAACTTTTCAAAGGTTTCAGACTTGTGTTTCATCAAATAGATATATCCATATCTACTTAAGTCATCCATGAAAGTAACAAAATAACGATATCCACCTCGTGCCGACACACTCATTGGACCACATACATAAGTATGTATGATTTCGAATAAATTGTCGACCATTTCATTGTACCGGAAAACGGGGTCCTAGTCATCTTGCCCATAAGGCATGGCTCACATGTATCAAATGATTCAAAATCAATTGATTCCAAAAGTCCATCAGAATGGAGTTTCTTCATGCGTTTAACGCCAATATGACATAGAAGGCAGTGCCACATATATCCAGATATATCATCATCAAGTTTAATCCTTTTAGCATCAATATTACTCCCTCCGTTCCTTAATATAAGGTGTATAGTTTTCTTCCACGAATATTAGCGCACAGGCCGGGAGGGAAAATTTTGTTGCTTTAGGACGTGAATACCCGAGGTGATTGACGTGATATTAGAGGGAACATACGAAATCTGGGTATCCTCTTTCTACTGATCGGATTAATTGCCTCCTAAATAAGAGGAACAAAACCCAAAATTCTCTATACACCTTATATTATGGTATTTTCACAAAAACTATACACCTTATATTAAGAAACGGAGGGAGTATGAATATGTGTATCAGTATTATCAAGATTCAACAGAAATAAACCATTCATCATAGGTGCATGACCATAAAAGATATTATCCATATAAATTGAACAACCATTGTTTTTGGATTTAAATGAATAACCACTTTGCAATAAACATGATCCGAATACAATGTTCATGCTCAGTGCAGGCACCAAATAACAATTATTTAGATTTATCACTAAACACGATCCAGATACAATGTTCATGCTTAGTGCAGGCACCAAATAACAATTATTTAGATTTATCACTAATCCCGACGACATATGGAGAGGTAGCATCCCGACAGCGATCACATCAACTCTTGATCCATCGCCGACACGTATCGTGACCTCGTCCCTTGCTAGTTGTCGCTTGTTCCGCAGCCCCTGAATGAGTTACATATATTAGCAACCAATCTAGTATCAAATACCCAGGTGATACTGCAAGTACTAGTCAAGTACACATCAGTAACATGTACATCACATATACCTTTGTTTGCCTTGCCGACCTTCTTTTCCGCTAAATACTTGGGGTAGTTGCGCTTCCAATGGCTAGTCCCCTTACAATAATAGCACTCGGTATCAGACTTAGGGCGAGCTCGGGATTTCTTTTCAGGCGCAACAACAAATTTGCCGCCCTTTTTTCCGTCTGTTTACCCTTCTTGTCTTTCTTGAAACCGGTGGTCTTATTGATCATCAACACTTGATGTTCTTTCTTGATCTCTACTTCTGTAGTCTTAAGCATTGACAGAAGCTCGGGGAGAGAGTTCTTCATGCCCTACATATTATAGTTCATCACGAAGCTCTTGTAGCTAGGTGGCAAAGATTGGAGAACACGATGTATGCCTAAGTCAATGGGAATCGTTATTCCCAAGGACACAAGCTTATCGGCGTACCCAGATATTTTGAGTACATGCTCACTAATGGAGTCGTTCTCTTCCATCATGCAGCTAAAGAACTTTTCAGAAGCACTATAACTCTCTACGCAGCATGGGTATCGAAAATCATTTTCAATTCACCATGGTATCAAAGGCATTGCCATTCTCGAAAAGCTTTCGGAGTTCTGGCTCTAGCCCATACAGTATGCCGCAATGAACTAAGTTATGGTCCTCCTGATGAGTCAAATAGACATTATTTTCCTTGTTAGGGGCATCAGGAGCTGGTGGGGGCCTAGCGGCGCTTCTAGCACATATTGCTTTTGTGCAGCAGTGAAGAGAATCCTAAAATTCATGGCCCAGTTGGTAAAGTTTCTACCATTCGCCACAAGTTTCTCTTTCTCTATGAACACATTGAAATTAAAAGCAGATGGTGTCATCTACAACAGAATTTGTAAAGTTTATTTAGACTAAGTTTATGATAGATCGACTTCAACTAATCCAAATTATGAATGAACTCCCACTCAAAAACAACATCCCTCGTGTCTTTTTGGTGATTACATGAACCAAATCCACTACACCAAGTCCAATCATCACATGAGTCGGTGTAGTCTCAAAGGCGAGCATCTATATGGGAATCATATCAACTATATGACTCATGCTTAACCTTTCGATCTGTGTTCCGAGGCCATGTATGTACATGCTAGGCTCGCCAAGTAAGATCCTTAGTACTCGCGTGTGTAAAACTGTCTTACACCCATTGTATGAAAGCATAGAGACCAAAACACCCGATCATCACGTGATGCCTTGAAACAACGATCCATAGAACGGTGCATACTAAGGAAGAACACATTTTTATCTTGATATCTAAATGAGGGATCACCTTATAATGCTACAAAAATGCCAAACATGCAATATAAGATGCAAACATCATATGCATAAAGTGAAATTATATGGTTCTTGCACTTGATCACTATCATGTGCATCTTGGTATGATCTTTATCATTCCTTTGTGTGTAAGGTCAAGGTCTATCGAACTTACATGTTAGGCATGTTATAAGAGTATCAACTATACTTCAACTTACAACATTACCATATCATGACACTAGCCCAACAACAATCTAAACTAGACGCCTCTAATTTATCAATTGCAAGTTTTACGTGGCTTAGGGATTTCAAAGATAGAACCGGTCTTACCTACAAACATGGAACCACAATGATCATATCCAAATTATTAGCAACTCGTTGTAAATCAGATATTGACTAAAGTAGGACAGACAAACACCCGCTAGCCACTAATGCAAAACTAGTTGCATGTCAAGCGTGGAACAGGTCTCATGTGCGAGGACATGTAAAGTTAGTCCGGGCCGCTTCATTTCACTATGCCACCAATATCCAAAATACATATAAGATGCAATAACATGATCATCATCTCTCACATACTCTTATGTGTACTACCCATGCAAAGCATCTACGCATAGATCAGGGTCTGATACCACTGTTGGGTGCGCATCATAGAAAAAACAAAAAAATTCCTATGATGGGAACTACTAAGCACCAAGATCTATCTACTAGATACAAGCAACGGGTGGATATACATCCATAGAGATCATAGCCTTGAAGACTGACAGAGTGTAACGAGATTCGACTCATGGATGATGTAGTCGATCGCTTGCCGATCTCAAGTTCAAGGGGAAGCCCTAGTGCCTCAAATCAGTAGCGCATCCGTGCTCGAACACACGTCCAGTCCACCGAACAACCTCTGCCTCATCGCTCTAGTGATGAAGCGGAAGCAACAACTCCTTCCAAACAAAAAGCCACCAGGAACATGTATCTCGCTAATCCGAGACCATGGGGGAATAATTCTAGAGGGGGAGAGAGATCATTCATGAGGAGGTGTGATTTGTGAGGAGGATATGGAGGCCTTTTATAGGGGAGGGGGCATCCCCTTCAATGATCGGCGGCCATGGAGGATCCCCTCCACCTCCTCTCATTCATGTGGGTGGAGCTCCCGCTCACATAAAAATCCTCCACTCAAAAATCCCACTCACATGCATTAAATTTCCACCAAATTTAATGCAATTCTCATTTAGTAAAACTCTTTTATTTATTTTATTTAGAATTTTATTAATTACTTTAATTAAAAAACATTTACATGAAACCCCCTTCAATATTTCAATATCACATGCAGAACCAATTTTAGCAATTTCACCCGAAACAATTTCGGTGTCCATTGAAATAATTCCAGCGCTTTGTAAATCTTTTCTCTAGAACACATTTCCTCCAAATGGTGTCGGTATCCCTTAAGTATGTCACCCCACGGTTCGCGAATAATGCAGACATGATCAAGTCCCTTCTCCGATCAATAATCAGTAGCGGGACCTGGAGATCCATACTGACTCCCACACATTCAATGATGACTTCTATGATCGTGAGAACCTTTAATGCTAGTAACTAAATCCCTTTGTCTCGCGATATATTACATGTCTGAGATTCGACCATCGGTATCCCCATACCTAGTTTGATCTCGTTACCAACATGCACTCTTTTCTCGTTCCTATGATATAACATTCTAGTGATCATATCGCTTGCTTGCAAGCTATTTCAATGTGATATCACCGAGAGGGCCCAAAGTATATTTATCCGTCATCGGGATGGACAAATTCCACTCTTGATCCATGAGCCTCAACATAACACCTTTGGAGTATCTAAACCCACCTTTATAGTCACCCTGTTACGGTGTGATGTTTGATGTTATCAAGTTACTCTTCTAGTGTTAGCAATTAAAATGATCTCATGGTCTAAGGATTAAGATTACTTTGTATGATGTTATAGAAATATAAACACAATGACTTTGATCGCAATGCTATACTTCGGATGAATGTTCATCACATCATTCACTAATGTTGTGACCTCGTTATTAACAATATCCAATGTCTATGATCAGGAAACCTTGATCATCTTGTTAACCAACGAGCTAGTTTATAAGAGAGGCATAACTAAGAACCCTTTATTTGTTTATTAAACACACATGTATTAACGTTTCCAATTAATACAATTATAGCATGCAAAATAAAAATCTACCATATACTTGGAATATGATAATAACAACTTTATTATTGCCTCTCAGGGCATATTCCCTTAATATATAACTTGAATGATAAAAGTTTAAAACCATATGATGTTAGTTCTACTTATATATGGCATTGTTGGTCATATCAGCTAGAAACGCATGCAGAAGATCCATGGTGATGGACTCCTAAATTCGTCCGACTTGGAGCCGTTTGAAACATGTGAATACTGTTTGCTAGGAAAGATGCCCAAGACACCTTTCACAAAGAGTTGCGAGAGGGCGCCCGGCTTGGTGGAACTGATACATAGTGATGTATGCGGTCCAATGAGCGTGACAACCAGAGGTGTTTATGAGTATTTTGTCACGTTCACGGATGATCTCAGTAGATATGGCTATGTCTACCTGATGAATTCTAAGTCAAAAACCTTTGAAAAGTTAAAAGAGTTTCAGAGTGAAGTGCAAAACCAACTCGGCAAGAATATTAAGTTTCTATGATCAGATCATGGAGGCGAATATATGAGCCATGAGTTTGATCACCGTCTCAAGAGTTGTGGAATAGTTCCACAGCTCACCCCACCGGGAACACCTAAGAGGAATGGTGTGTCGGAAAGGTAGAACCGAACCTTGTTAGACATGGTCGATGATGAGTAAGAAGGATCTACCTTTATCATTCAGGGGTTTTTGTCTAGAGATAGCAGAAATAACACTAAACAAAGTACCATCTAAATCAGTAGAAAAGACACCACATGAGATGTGGACGGGCAAGAAGTCGGCCTTAGCTTTTCTCAAGATTTGGGGATTTGAATCTTTTGTCAAGAAGTTACAATCTGAAAACCTCATCCCCAAGTCGGATAAGGTAGTTTTCTTAGGCTACCCTAAGAAAACGTTGGGTTACTGATACGTCCATTTTGCATCACTATTCTATGTCATAATTCACTCTTATTCATTAATATATTTCGTATTGAGAGGTGATACTTATGTTATTTCATCTGTTTTTGCATGGTTGATGACTTTTGGAGCATGGACCACTGTAGTCAGGATTCTGATGGAAAAGGTGCTGTTTGGAGGCAAAATTCGCGAAGATCAGAAAATCCGGGAAAATATACGGAAAATCCTATTTTTCCAAAAGATGAAGGAAGCCAGAAGGGGAGCTGGAGATGGCCCACAGGGGGCCCACACCACCCCCTGGCACGGGCAGGCCTAGGCCACGCCAGCAGGTGGTGTGGTTGCCCTGGCCCACTCCAGGCTCTCCCCTCTGGCATATATCATCCTCCCAAAACCCTAAGACTCGGGGAGCGACCATAGAAAGATTCCGCTGCCTCTACGGGGTGGAAAACACCGAGAGAGAAAGATCTCTCCAGCAGACAGATTTCTGCCAGGGGAATTCCTTCCCGGAGAGGGGAGATCATCGCCATCAACACCACCATCAAGCTGGACTTCATCGGAATCATCATCATCACCACCATCATCACCATCAGCACCCTCATCACCATCTCCATATTGCTGTAACAATTGGGTTGAATCTTGCATAGTTCATAGGGGAAACTTTCCCGGTGTTGATTACTCTTTGTAGTTGATGCTATTGAGTGAACCATTGAATTATTGTTTATGTTCAGATTGTTATACATCATTATTACATCTCTGATCATGATCCATATGATGTCTTGTGAGTAGTTCGTTTTGTTCTTGAGGACATGTGAGAAGTCATGTTGTTAGTAGTGGAGTTGTGTTGAGAAAGATTCAATAGTTTGATATTTAAGTTGTGGTGTACTTCTTCTAGTGGTGTCATGTGAATGTCGACTACATGACACTTCACCTATATGGGCCTAGGGGAATGCATTGTGTATTTGGCTACTAATCGTAGGGGTTGCCGGAGTGACATAAACCCGAACCCCCGTTTGGAAACCATTGCACAAGGGACGTAAGGGTCTTAGAGTTTAAAGCTGTGGTTAGGTTTGTACCTTAATTACTTTCTTGTACTTACGGATGTTTGCAAGGGTTATAATCAAAAGTAGTTATTAGTCCTAGGAAGGTCGGTACATTAGCACTGGTTAACCCACACAACACTTAGCAAGCTAAAGAAGATTAATCAACTATATGAAGCGAAAGCACTTGACAGTCTTCCCATGTGTCCTCGAGAACATTTGGTCATCTTAAGTAATACAACCGGCTTGTCCTTTGCTACATAAAGGATTGGGCCACTTGCTGCATTTATTCCTACTGTCTTTTATTTACTCGTACTTTGTTTACTTGCTTTATCAAAAACCCCTAAAAATCCGTTTTCTAAGTATTTGTAGAGAATTCCTGATCCATACCACTAGCCAGCACCTTCTGCTCCTCATTGGGTTCGACACTCTTACTTATCGAAAATACTGCGATACATCCCCTATACTTGTGGGTCGTCAAGACTATTTTCTAGCGCTGTTGCCGGGGAGTGAAGCGCTATTGGAGAGTGGAACTGGTAAATGAAACTTCTACTATGAGTATTGTTTACTACTGCTAGTTGCTTTATTTTTGTTATGGATAATTCGCTGAGTTTCTTATTTGGTAATGCTACTACCACTGATTAGGTAGTAGATAAACCATCACCTGCTGAGAATGATGTTTTTAAAATACCTACAAGAATTATTGATCGTGTTATGGATAATTACTATGTTGGGGATGGAACTGTCCATCCCGGTGATCATTTACTCTTTATACACGAATTATGCGGGTTGTTCAAGTGTGCAGGTATTACTACAGATCAAGTTAAGAAGAAGTTATTTTCATTATCGCTGAAAGGAAGAGCTGAGGAATGGTATAAGCTGCTGAAGAATGGTCAAGCTCTGGAATGGGAGGAAATAGTACCTCTCTTTTATTCAAAGTTTTATCCTCCTAGTGAGATTCATAATGTCGGAATCAAATATACAACTTTTGGCCTCTTGATGGAGAGAGTACAGCTCAAGCTTGGGGGAGATTGAAGTTACTAATGCTCAAATGTCCCATTCATGAGCTCCCCAACAATATTATTATCAATAACTTTTATGCAAGGCTCCCTCTACATGACAAGGATTTATTAGATGCTTCTTGTGCTGGATCATTCACTTGCATGAAAGAAGAAGCTAAATGGGATCTTCTGGACCGTATTCAAGACAATGTTGAAGCTTGCGAGAATGACAAAGGTAGAAAGTCAGGTATAAACTATGATTATGAATGCATTGAATCTTTTATGAGAACTGATGACTTTCAAAATATTAGTAATGCTTATGGTCTTGATTTGCAAGTTATTACGAATTTCTTTAGAGCTTTTGCTTCCTATATCGAAATTCCAAAAAGGGGATGGAATAAATACCATGCACCTTACAAAGATATTGTTGACTATGTTCCTATTGGGAGTGCTGAGTATTGCATTATTGATCCCATCTTACCTGAACCTTATATCGAGAAGATTCCCTTCCCAGAAAAGGTAAAGGACCATCCTATGATAACTAATGTAATCACCAAAAGTGAAAAGAGAACTGTAAAACCTGATGAACAAATAAACATTGAACCTGTGGTAGCAATTGTGAAAGACCTTGTCACTAAAAGCATAGAAGATGGGCACATAGTCTTTTGTGAGGATGCTTCTAATATTGTTTCACATCCTAATAGAACTAAAAAGGCTAGTGTTCCTGTGCTTTCTGTTAGAATTGGTGATCATTGTTATTATGGTTTATGTGATATTGGTGCAAGTTCCAGTGCTATTCCTTTGAGCTTTACAGAGAAATTATGCATGAAATCAGTCCTTGCGAGTTGGAAGAGATTGATGTGGTTATTCACCTTGCTAATAGAGACACCATCTCTCCAATTGGTATTTTACGAGACGTGGAAGTTCTTTGTGGTAAGATTAAGTACCCTGCTAATTTTCTAGTACTCGGTTCAGCTGCTCGTAAAACTTATCCTATTATTTTTGGTAGACCTTTCTTGAGTACTTGTGGAGCCATTATAGATTGCAAAAAGGAGAAAATCTTGACTAAGTTTGCTGGGGACTCTTATGAGTTTAATTTCTCGAAATTTACTAAAGAACCTTGTGAAGAGGAAACCCATAATGAGGATTTTAGAGTTGAACAACTTGCTTCTATTTCTCTTGCTCCTAACAATGCTTTGTAGCAATTTATGGAAGATCATGAAAGTGAAATCTTCATGGAAGAAAGGAATGAGATTGACAGGATTCTCCGTGATCAGCCTAAGATGCTTAAGCATAACTTGCCTGTAGAAGACTTGGGTACCATGTTGCCACCTAAAAAGGATCCGGTTTTCGATCTAAAACCTCTCCCTAATGATCTTAAATATGCTTATATTGATGATAAAAAGATATATCCTGTTATTATTAGCGCTAAACTTTCAGGAAAGGAAGAAGAATGCTTTTGGAGGTTTTGAGGAAACACCGAGGAGCTATGGGCTATACTTTGGATGCTTTAAAAGGGATTTCACCCACTATATGTCAGCATTCTATCAACATAGAACCAGATGCAAAGTCGGTAGTAGAGCACCAATGACGTTTAAATCCTAGGATGAAGGAAGTGGTAAGGAATGAGGTATTAAAACTCCTTGATGCTGGTATTATTTACCCTATTGCTGATAGTGAATGGGTTAGTCCTGTTCATTGTGTTCCTAAAAAAAGAGGTATTGTTCCTAATGATAATGATGAGCTTATTCCTCAAAGAATAGTAGTAGGCTATAGGATGTGCATCGATTTTAGAAAAGTCAATAAAGTTACTAAGAAAGATCACTACCCGCTTCCTTTTATTGATCAAATGTTGGAAAGGTTGTCTAAAAAGACCCATTTTTGTTTTCTTGATGGTTATTCTGGTTTCTCTCAAATTGCTGTTAAACAACAAAATCAAGAAAAAACTACGTTTACTTGCCCTTACAGAACTTATGCTTATAGACGTATGCCTTTTGGTTTATGTAATGCTCCTGCTACTTTTCAAAGGTGCATGTCTGCTATCTTTCATGGTTTTTGTGAGGAAATTGTAGAAGTGTTCATGGATGACTTTTCTGTCTATGGAACTTCTTTTGATAATTGTCTGCACAACCTTGATAAAGTTTTGCAGAGATGTGAAGAAACTAATCTTGTTCTTAATTGGGAGAAATGCCACTTCATGGTTAATGAAGGGATTGTCCTTGGGCATAAAGTTTCTGAAAGAGGCATAGAAGTTGATAGAGCGAAGGTTGAGGCAATTGAGAAGATGCCATGTCCAAGAGACATCAAAAGTATTCATAGTATCCTTGGTCATTCTGGTTTCTATAGAAGGTTTATTAAAGACTTTTCTAGGATATCAAAACCCCTCACTAATCTCCTTCAAAAAGATGTACCCTTCGTTTTTGATGATGATTGTAAGGAAGCTTTTGAAACTTTTAAGAATGCTTTAACTACAACCCCTATTGTTCAACCACCTGATTGGAGTTTACCCTTTGAAATAATGTGTGATGCTAGTGATTTTGCTGTAGGTGTTGTCCTTGGGCAACGAATTGATAAAAAGTTAAACGTTATCCATGATCCTAGTAAGACTCTAGATGCTACTCAAAGGAATTATGCTACTACTGGAAAGGAATTTCTAGCTATCGTTTTTGCTTGTGATAAGTTTAGGCCCTATATTGTAGACTCAAAAGTCACCATTCATACTGATCATGCTGCTATTAAATACCTTATGACAAAGAAGGACGCTAAGCCTAGGCTTATTAGATGGGTGCTGCTTTTACAAGAGTTTGATCTACATATAGTAGATAGGAAGGGTGCTGAAAACCCTGTAGCTGATAATTTATCTCGATTGGAAAACATCTCTTTTGACCCTATGCCTGTTAATGATAGTTTCCCAAATGAACAGTTAGCTACTGTAGGGGTAAGCTTGTGAGGGAGCCCTTGGTACGCTGATTATGCTAACTTTATTGTCTCCAAGTATTTGCCTCCAACTTTTACAACTCAGCAAAGAAGGAAGTTCTTCTATGATTTGAGGCATTATTTTTGGGATGACCCACACTTATACAAAGAGGGAGTGGATGGTATTATGCGAATATGTGTTTCAGAATATGAAAAAAAGGAGATATTGCGTAAATGTCATGGTAGTGCTTATCGAGGACATCATGCAGGAGATAGAACTGCACAAAAGGTGCTACAATCAGGTTTCTACTGGCCTACCCTTTTTAAAGATGCAAGAAAATTTGTTTTATCTTGTGATGAATGTCAACGTGTTGGTAATATTTCTAGACGCAATGAAATGCCAATGAACTACTCTCTAGTTATTGAACCTTTTGATTGCTGGGGATTCGACTTTATGGGTCCTTTCCCTCCTTCGAAAGGTAACACTCATATTCTTGTTGCCGTTGATTATGTTACTAAGTGGGTAGAAGCCATTCGTACAAAGAGTGCTAATGGGGAGACTTCTCTAAAAATGCTTAAGGATGTTATCTTTCCTAGGTTTGGAGTGCCTAGGTATCTCATGACTGATGGGGGTTCTCATTTCATTCATGGTGGTTTTAGAAAGACCCTTGCTAAATATGATGTTAATCATAGAATTGCTTCAGCTTATCACCCCCAAACTAGCGGGCAAGTAGAGTTATCAAATAGAGAAATTAAATCCATCTTGCAAAAGACTGTTAATAGATCTAGAAAAAACTGGGCTAAAAAGTTGAATGATGCTTTATGGGCTTATAGAACTGCTTACAAAAAATCCTATGGGGATGTCTCCTTATAAAATGGTTTATGGGAAAGCTTGTCACCTACCCTTAGAATTAGAACACAAAGCTTACTCGGCAGTTAAAGAAGTAAATAGAGATTGTAAGCTTGTTGGTGAGAAAATATTATTTGACTTAAGTTCTTTAGATGAATGGAGGAGTGAAGCCTATGAAAATGCTAGGCTCTTTAAGGAAAAAGTTAAAAGATGGCATGACAAGCGAATACTTAAGAGAGAATTTCATGTTGGTGAGAAAGTACTATTGTATAGGTCTCGTCTCAGATTTTTTGCAGGAAAGCTACTTTCAAAATGGGAAGGACCTTTCATTATTGAAGAAGTATACCGTTCGGGGGCAATAAAAATTTCTCCTTTAAAAGATAATACTACACAACTAGTGAATGGGCAGCGACTCAAGCACTATATTGCTGGAGATTCTTACAATGAAGATGTTGATGCCTTTCAAGTTATAACTCCGGAGAGATTCATCAAGGAACAAATTCAGAGACTTGCAGAGTCTATTTTCAAATAGGTAACAGTTCTGGTAAGAAAAGTTCCGCGAAAATACAATCCAACTATATTTTTGCAGTTTTTAGTCAATAAGGAAAGTTACGAAGCGAAAAAGGGACGGAAACGGAGCCAGGGTGGCCCACACCACCCTGTGGCGTGGGCCCACCCCTGGCCGCGCCACCAGGTGGTGAGGCCACCCCAAACTCCGTCTCCGACCCGTTTTCACCAAGTACCTTCCTCTTGTTATGAAACTTCGTAATATATAACCCCCCGGATTCCCCGAGGTTCGTATATCATGTTTTTGTCATGTTTTTGTTTCGATCTATTTCTGCCAGGGCATACTCTTTGAAGGTTTAGAAGCACAGTGGTGTCCGCCAAGGATAAAGGAAAGGAGGCTATGGAGGAAGATCCCCAAGACCCCAAGCAGGGGCCGGTACCTTTAGTCTCTTGTCCCGCATCAACGGAAGCCCTACGAGTCACTAAGGAGTTTTGCGACAAGTACCGAGACTTGAGGAGGAAGGTGGACATGATTCAATGGGAGAATGATAGGCTTCGCAATATGCTAGAAGATTTCCTCGCGTCAACTAAGAGGATACCACCACCACCTAAGGAGTAATTCGTCATCAGGTTTGGCATCCCCTTGGTTTGTTCCACGCTTGGGGGAGTGTCGCGGTATCACATCACTATCTTCTATGTTTTTACCTTATTAGTAGAGTCATATCATGAATAGAGAAGTTATTATGTAGGATGGTTTGCATTATGGAAGTGTCCCCTATCTCGTTAGATATGTATCCCTTGGTGTGAGTTGCCGTTATGGAATATTAATGACAAGTTCTATCATTTACTCTTTTGCATAGCTTATATTAGTTTTCAATTCGTGGTTATATGATTGATCTTGTTGTTAGTATTGGTATCACTTTGGGGTCGTTGAGTTAATCTAGTTGGTTTTGGCAAACCTGGCTTGGTCAGTAGCAACACTATTTTTGAGAGTTCAATGAAAAAGATAGAAGTACTCTAAAGAAAAATAATTTCATCATCTTTCTTTCTTGATTTGCTCATAAGTCTAGTATTCTCTAGTTAAGATCTTTTGTGCTTCCAAGGAAGATTGTATGTTTGTTTTTATCACTTGTATGTTTGTTTGTTTCCTTCAACTCTTATACTTGCTACCCAGCCTTGCTAGCCAAAAACCTGTACTGAGAGGGAATTCTTCTCGTGCATCCACTCCTTAAAACCAAAACCTCTGCCATTTGTGTCCACCATACCTACCTATTAGCAATATTGCTATTCCAAGTAAATTCTTGTTTTATCTACCTCCCAAATTAAACTTGCTATGTGAAAATTAGTGATTAAAGCTCTCACGAACTTGATGGCACACTTTACTTTCTTGCATTTAATAAACTTGAACCATTGTGCTCACCTATGTTGCGTATATGCTTGTGCTTTGTAAGTTGTGAATTAGCAGAACCATGCTGTCACGGGGAACGCTTTCGCACTGGTACTTAGTACCAAGTTGATATCATGTTCTTTTGTCTATGGATGTCGTCGGTGTGAAATGAAAGGGGACCATGTAAGTCCATGGAGTTATGCATGTGTGTTAGAGAAACGCTTGGGCCGCTGGTCTAATCCATGCTGACATGGTGGAAACCTGCAGCGTAACCATAACGAGTATCTATGAAGCATTCTTCTTATAAAAAAAGAGATAGAGATTGAGAAAAAGAGAAAAGAAAAAAGAGATATTATGAAAAGAGGAAAGAGAGAAAAAACACCATATTCCCATGGTAAATAATAAGATTGCTGAGATGCTTGTTGTCTGCTTGCCTTGTCATTTTGATATGGGGATTCTTCCGTATCATCGGGCAAGGGGTACCCCGTTGGCGGTTCTCTATGATACACATATGCTTACGATGACAAGAACTTAACGATGACTAAACTTGAGTAGCATGAGGAGCGGCCCTTGTATTCAAGGGACATGAGATTCTCAACTTACAACTTGTCAATGCATATCCTCATATTTGATCACTTTAACCTTAATCACCTAAAGATGCCTATGATAGGGGAAATGAGAGCTGAAAGCTAGTAAGTATCATAATTTTTGGGAGCTCTTTATGAGACTTGCAATCCCTGCTTCCCTCTTTGAAGGGCCTTTCTTTTACTTTGTAGTTGAATCAGTAAACCTATTCCCTTCTATCTCAGTAAGTATTTTGAGTTGTTGTGTTTCATTCATTCATATGATGATTTATTCAATCATGTTTCTTATGTTCCTTGTTTTGCACATTGCTCTTATCTTGATGTTTACTACTTTGGAAACTATCTTTGAAAACCAGCTATTTGTGAACTCCAGCAAATTATCAACTATTCTTCGACCAAGAGCTAAGTTTGCCATTACCAATTATGATTCACTTTATGTATCTCTATTGTGGTTCCTTTACCTATTACAAGTTGAGTTATATAATAGTGAGTTGTCTTCTATTATGATCTATGTATTGATGAATGTGATGCTTCTTGTCCGTATTCTTTTATCGACTCTTCACTCCATAAACCTGAGGCCATGTTTATTGAGCTCAGTTTCGCTTGGGGACAAGCGAAGTCTAAGCTTGGGGGAGTTGATACGTCTATTTTGCATCATTATTCTATGTCATAATTCACTATTATTCATTGATATATTTCGTCTTGAGAGGTGATACTTATGTTATTTCATCTGTTTTTGCATGGTTGATGACTTTTGGAGCATGGACCGCTACAGTCAGGATTCTGATGGAAAAGGTGCTGTTTGGAGGCAAAATTTGTGAAGATCAGAAAATCCGGGAAAATATACGGAAAATCCTATTTTTCTAGAAGATGAAGGAAGCCAAAAGGGGGGCTGGAAATGGGCCATAGGGGGCCCACACCACCCCCTGGCGCGGGCAGCCCTAGGCCGCGCCAGCAGGTGGTGTGGCCGCCCTGGCCCACTCCAGGCTCTCCCCTCTGGCGTATATCATCCTCCCAAAACCCTAAGACTCGGGGAGCGACCATAGAAAGATTCTGCTGCCTCTACGGGGCGGAAAACACCGAGAGAGAAAGATCTCTCCAGCAGACAGATTTCTGCCGGGGGAATTCCTTCCCGGAGAGGGGAGATCATCGCCATCAACACAACCATCAAGCTGGACTTCATCGGAATCATCATCATCATCACCACCATCATCACCATCAGCACCCTCATCACCATCTCCATATTGCTATAACAACTGGGTTGAATCTTGCATAGTTCATAGGGGAAACTTTCCCAGTGTTGATTACTCTTTGTAGTTGATGCTATTGAGTGAACCATTGAATTATTGTTTATGTCCAGATTGTTATACATCATTATCCATCTCTGATCATGATCCATATGATGTCTTGTGAGTAGTTTGTTTTGTTCTTGAGGACATGGGAGAAGTCATGTTGTTAGTAGTGGAGTTGTGTTGAGAAAGATTCAATAGTTTGATATTTAAGTTGTGGTGTACTTCTTCTAGTGGTGTCATGTGAACGTCGACTACATGACACTTCACCTATATGGGCCTAGTGGAATGCATTGTGTATTTGACTACTAATCGTAGGGGTTGCCGGAGTGACAGAAACCTGAACCCCCGTTAGGAAACCATTGCACAAGGGACATAAGGGTCTTAGAGTTTAAAGCTGTGGTTAGGTTTCTACCTTAATTACTTTCTTGTACTTATGGATGTTTGCAAGGGGTATAATCACAAGTATGTATTAGTCCTAGGAAGGTCGGTACATTAGCACAGGTTCACCCACACAACACTTAGCAAGCTAAAGAAGATTAATCAACTATATGAAGCGAAAGCACTTGACAGTCTTCCCATGTGTCCTCGAGAACGTTTGGTCATCTTAAGTAATACAACCGGCTTGTCCTTTACTGCATAAATGATTGGGCCACTTGCTGCATTTATTCCTACTGTCTTTTATTTACTCGTACTTTGTTTACTTGCTTTATCAAAAACCCCTAAAAATCCGTTTGCTAAGTATTTACAGAGAATTCCTGATCCATACCACTAGCCAGCACCTTGTGCTCCACATTGGGTTCGACACTCTTACTTATCAAAAATACTGCGATACACCCCCTATACTTGTGGGTCATTAGTTACTATTTCTACAATCGAGAAGACGGCAAAGTGTTTGTCTCTCGAAATGGTGTCTTTCGGGAGAAAGAGTTTCTAAGCCAGAAAGATAGTGGGAATATGGTGCACCTCGAAGAAATTCTAGATTCACCGACTTAGGACAAGTCAGCAACCTTGGAGGTTGAGCCAGACATTGTGCCTAAGCCGACATATGCACCAGAGCCACATATATCAGCAATACTACATGGAGAAGTACTTATGCTGGACGACGATGAGCCGACTACTTATCAAGATGCGATGGGAAGTGCTGATTCCAAGTCATGGCTTGGAGCCATGAGATATGAGTTAAAGTCCATGGATGACAATCAAGTTTGTAACTTGGTTGATCTGCTAGATGGTGCAAGATCCATCGAAAGAAAATGGGTCTTTAAGAGGAAAACTGACCAAGACGGAAATATTTCTGTCTATGAAACATGGCTTATCACGAAAGGGTTCCGATAAGTTCAAGGAGTTGACTATGATGAGACTTTATCGCCAGTAGCGATGCTTAAGTCGGTAAGGATCATGTTAGCACTAGCCGCATATTTTGATTGGGAGATATGGCAGATGGATGCCAAAATGGCTTTCCTTAACGGAAATTTAACCGAGGACGTGTATATGATATAGCCTGAGGGTTTTGTCGATCTGGCTAGTCCTAACAAAGTTTGCAAGCTTTGGAAATCCATCCATGGATTGAAGCAAGCAAGTCAGAGTTGGAACATTCATTTTGATGAAGTGGTCAAATTGTATGGCTACATCCAAAGCGAACAAGATTGTCGTGTATATAGGAAGTTTAGTGTAAGCTCAGTTGTTTTTCTTCTACCGTATGTAGATGATATATTGATAGTCGGAAATAATGTTCTAGTGTTGCAAGAAACCAAGAATTCTTTGGAAAGTTGTTTCCAAATGAAGGACTTGGGTGAGGCGGCATTTATACCGGGAATTAAGATCTATAAAGATAGACCCCGGAGACTCATAGGCTTGAGTCATAGTACATATCTGGATAAGATACTAAAGAAGTTCAATATGTATTTGTCTAAGAAGGGGTTCTTACTGATGGAGCATGGAATCCGACTTAGTAAGACAAAATTCCCAGCGTCAGCTGATGAGCAAAGTCGGATGTAAATGATCTCTTATGCTTCGATAGTAGGATCGATCATGTATGCGATGATATGTACTAGGCCGGATATTTCCTATGCTCTAAGTGTAACGAGCATATATCAGTCAAATCCTGACGAAAGCCACTCGATAGTAGTAAAGAATAGCTTTAAGTACTTGAGACGTACTCAAGATGAGTTCCTAGTCTATGGTGGTGAGGAAGAGCTAGGTGTAAAGGGTTATACGGATGCTAGCTTTCAGATTGACCTGGATGACTCACACTCACAATCCGGCTATGTGTTCATAGTGAATAGAGGTGTAGTGAGATATAAAAGTTCCAAGAAAGAATCGGTGGCCGATTATACTACGGAAGGTGAGTATGTTGCTGCCTCAAAGGCGACAAAATAAGGCGTTTCGATCAGAACTTTTCTGATTAAACTCGGGGTTGGTCCGGGCTCATCCAGTCTGTTGGACGTGTACTATGATAATACTGGTGCTATTACACAAGCTAAGGAGCCACGGGCACACCAGAAGAACAAGCACATACTCAGGAAATTTCACCAGATTCGGCAGTTCGTTGATCGCGGAGATATCAAGCTATGCAAGATACACAAGGATGAAAATGTTGCAGACCCATTGACCAAGCCGCTTCCACAACCTAATTTTGAGGCGCATGTTAGAGCGATGGGCATGAGATGCCTAAGGCCTGGAGATGTCTGAGTGTTCAACTCTAGTGAAAGTGGGAGAGGGTTAGGAATGATGCCCTAGAGGCTCACATTCTGCCTTGTATTTGCAATCCGGAATCCGGCTTAGATCTAATTGTATGTGTCACTGGAATTGTTGCAGGTGTGGAACCACATACTTGTATCTATCTCTAGCCAGTTTGTCCTTAGTCGTTTGAGGTTGAGAGGAAAACCCACTGCTGAGACTACTTTGTAAGTCGGAAGATGACAATGTTTCACATGTCATGAGCATGGAGCTGCTACATTGGCTAGTCGGGAGATGTAGGATAGATGGACCTATCCAAAGGTTAATAGGACGTGAGCACACCATCATACGCTCCAACTAACACAATGGAATCCTTAGACCTGAGGGGATCGCACGATCCGAGTTGTGGAAAAGCCGGCTTTTACTCCATCTAACGCTCACCGTAATTAGGAGTCATAAGGGTGGTCTTGGGCGGACTTTAAAGCAAGCTGCGTGACGTGGATCAACCAAGACGGAATTTGCCCCTCCATCTCGGAGAGATATTATGTGGGTCCTCTCGTGTGATATGATTCAGAAGCATGACCGCGCTACTCGATCAAGTGTTAATCGAGGTAGTCTAACTTAGTGAAGCCGGAGGGAATCAGTTATCACTGCAATGAGAAGAGAGTTAAACCAACACTAGGATGACGGAATCTCCCCTGCAGTTTATCACCAATATCATGAGGCAAAGGGACTCGAACGGATCGTCACATTGAGGGTGCTTGCGTAAACCGGGAGTAGTCAAGTCTTGCTAGAGGCCGCTACCGATTATCAACTCTAGTCAGAAAGTCACTAAGCTGATGCTCTGACTGAATGATTACTGAATTGTGTCCGACTTACCGTAATCCTGCGAGATTGCACAGTTAAGAGAGTAGAACTTGGCGGATGATGATCCAACTCTCACAAGACGGCAAGTTGGACTTGTTCAGATAGGGACATGTGTCAATGGGTTGGCCCCACTTTGACTAGGGTTAGGGTTTAGGACCAAGGGACACAAGTGTTGTGTTCCCCCACCTACTCGCCTATATAAAGGAAAGTGGGTGTCGGCGAAAAAGATAATCCACTGCTGCTTCCTAGGGTTTTGCTAGACTTGGCAATTCCACCTTCTTGTCCCGTGGCGACAAGACCGAGACTAGCATCTCACTTGCTGATGTTCCACCTTGTACGTGTGTGAGACAACAGAGGCACCACATCTGCGGTGCTCGTCGGCGGCGTTGGGCGGCGAAGTTGGAGACGGAAGAAGGAGGAGCATGGAGCCAGTAACGAGGTGATCCTAGGATCGAGAAGTTCGTCGGAGCCGGACAAGACGAGGGGAACGTACAGCACCACCGCGATGCGTTTCCTCAGCTTCCATGCCTGCACGTCGAGAGGTACAAGCTATTGCCTTTGACCTTGGCCAGATCTTGGGATGTCTCGCCGGAGTTCTAGCCGGAGCATAGAAGTTTTTGTTTTCATCCTGGCTCTGCGCGTTGCCCAACAGTCTTGGCAGAAATAAAACTCTGGTTTCCTTGTTTGTTTTTAATTTGAAAATTATATTTCTAAAGAAGTGCATAATTCTAAAAACTCTTATATCTAAAAAATGTTTAGATTAAAAAAAGATTTGAAAAGGTTCAAATTTAGAAATTTCCAGATTTTAAAATTGTCCAAATTTTGAAAAATGGTACATGTTTTAACAATTTTTCACATTTGAAAAAATATTCATTTTTTTTGAAAATGTTCATTTTAAAAAGTTCAAACTCGAAAAAAAGGAAACAAGCAGAAAAACAAAAAAATATAGAAAAAGATAAACTAAAAAATTAGGAAAGGCTTAATTATAGGAAGGTTTTAAATCTTTCAAAAATCGAATATTGTCAAGATTCTATTGGGTCGTCCTGCTTAAAAGGTTAGTGATAGGAGGGGGTACATTGTTGGGTTTCTTCTAGGAAATTAAAATGTTCAGGTACTACGAACACACCAAGATTGAGCTATGCAAGAACATGACATATAAGAGATCTAGTACTCACCAATGTTATCACGGCGATTCGTTGGTGGACGAACAATTTCTGATGCGCTCGATGTAGGACTAAAGATATGATCTCTCCGAAGGTATTCACACGTCTAGTGATCTTGTCCTGACAGAGTTTCATTGCCCAGGGATTTGCAATGCCGGAGGAACATAGCAGCCTTTATGGCTTGTATGTGGATAAGAAGATTCTGGACAGAGGGAGGGAGCCAAAGGCCTTTTGTGGGATGGTATGGAGGTTGCCATCCCTCCCTTTATATATGAGGAGAGGGGAAGGGGAGAGGAGGGCCTGGTGCCCCAGAGTTCCTCCTAGTCCACCGCCCCCACCCCAGATCTCCCTGATCTCCTCCTTTAGTGCTTGATCCCCTAATTATATTTAATATCATAGCCTTCCTCAATTAGAATATATGATATGTTCACATAATGACTAGATCAAATCAAATCTCAATTAATGATTATGATCGGAACCTTCCTAAAATGGATCTTGGCATTTTAGGAATGTGTCCAACAGCCTTGGGAGGCACAGCCATCACACCTGATGGGCCTGGCTACCCTATGCGCCACCATAGGTGGGCCATGGGTAGCCCAGGCGCCATCCCCATCTCGGGCTTTGCTCTGGCACTCGATTTTCTCCCGAAACTCTATTGATTTCTCCTGAGATTTCCCTCGATGACATGGAACTATTTCGAAGCATCTCTCACATACATACATGATCTACATGCTCTACAGAATAAGACCCCTTAAGCGTGTGACCCCGTAGGTTAGGTGTTATGTGGTCATGTCCGCAAAACTCCTTCCGGACAATAATCAACGGTGAGATCTGGACACCCATGCGGATTTCCAAACAACCATAAAGTAATTGAACAAACCTATTGATGTCATATACTATCCATTTGCATCACACTAGATGACAATCCCAAGGTAAGACGATTCGGTATCCTCGTAATACAACTCTTTATTACTATACCATGTTGTCCTTGTTATTGGTTTGCCATTCTTTCTCTTGTTCATAAATTCCGATATCCAGTGAGTCTCATAACCCTATGCCTGGCCATACATATTGGTGATACTGTAATATCGACAAGGGCCCAAGATTTAATAAGAATAAACCATTACGCGCATGAGCATAAAAGATGTCATTCATATTGACATGGGCATAACCCTTTGGGTGCCCACTATTAGTATGTATGGTGTGACCTGACAGAAGGCTCACCCGAAGATGCATGAGCCCATGATGGTTCAACAAATACGAAGTCTACAAGGACCAAGACTAAACTAGATACAAACTCTAACTTGTAACCAGCTCGTATTGGTACCTGGGATCTAACCTCCCCATATATAAAGGCTAGGAGGGCCCAACGAGGAGAGTCAACCCACAATAGATCTAGACAATAATCGCCTTCCTTGTTTGTCTGTTAAGCTGACGAAATTTCCAGCTCTCTCTTTCCCTAAACACAAAGTCCATAACCATGGACATTGCCGAGGTCATCTCTCGTCAATTGGCGCCGTCTGTGAAAAATCTGAGTGCTGGAACCATGAATTCGGCGGCTCCCTCTTCATCAAGAAACAATCCGAAAATCAAGATCGGTGAGGTCCACTACGATCTCATCGATACACGCCCACCCACCCCATCATTGGCTCCTGTCAAAGCAAGCCGCGATACGGATCTGAGGGATTTGGCTGATCTTGACGATGGCCTCTTCTTTGGATCAGACTCTCAGCAATGCCCTCGCACGTACTCAGCGGATCATGTCTACTTGATATCGTCCACGTCTAGATGGGATCTACACGCGACGTTGGAGTTGGACGCGTCTACGTGCAAGTAACTTAGGAAAATCAGGAAAAAAAGCTGCTTTACGTCCCCGGCGTAGCAACAAGCCACGCACGCGTGCTGATCCTTTACGTGTGCAAATTCACGTAAGGCTGTCCGGGGGTCACTAGCTCATGCGTCGGTAGCAGATCAATTTCGTCGTCAACTCTTCATTGGATCTACGGGATCTGAGTCCGAGGTCGTGTGGACGGAACCAACAAAAACCAGAGCCACATCATCACGTCCGATTTTAGTTCACACCCGAAGTCAGGTTTCCAAGATAAAACAAGGACTCCACGTGAAGAAAAAAAAGCTTCAACTGGCTGATAGAAAATTCTAAAGCAGTCAACTCGTATCTGATGTGGTACTACACTACGTATTCTACTCGGACTGTGAACAGAAGTACAAACTCTTCCACGAGAAGGAACATTACACGCGTGGCCAAATCTCCAAGAAAGAAAATACACACGTATTAGCAAGAATTGTGCATGCACGTGTTGATCCAGGATAAGGCATGGCAAAATACGTACAGGAGCGGTTCACGAAAAAAAGAGAAGAAATGGAATACAGATCAATCGAATCACACATGCATAATTTTGCGGTCCGCACCCGAGAGCTCGACTTCAACCCTGCTACCGCTATACGCTTTTGCTTCACCGTGGTCTACTTCATCGTGGCTCCACCGACTAATCCGGCTATCACAACGTTAAATCTGTCCACCGTGTGACTTCATCAACCTTAACTACACGTCCGCTGCATGTCACGTGGCTTGAGGGCTCCTTCGGTTCCGACGACCCGTCACGAACTTCGGTTGCGGCAACCCGCCAAAATCCTTGGCTCCGGCGATATGCTGAATTTTCGGTTTCCCCGACTCTCTACAAATCTTCAGCTGATGCAACCGGTTACAATTTTCGACTACGGTGACCCCGCTGCCGCGTTAACTCCGGTCCATCGCATCGGCTCTCGAACATCATCTCGGCTACATCAACTACCTCGACTTGGAGGATCCCTCAGCTCCGGCAATGTGCCGCGGTCTTCGACTCCTCCGGCCACATAAACCTCATCAACTAAGTTCTCTACTTCGAGTTGATTTCTTTCTTACTTTAATCACACTCCATACTCAGGGTTGCGTCCTCTTCGAGTAACCTAAATTTCATTGACTCCATACACTCGAGTACCTCATACGTGACTGTCTGAGTAGCTGACTCTGCGTGAACGTCGAATCCTTGAAAACTCCGACCTAGTTGCAGCCCAACCAACAGATCGGCAAGGTACTAAGACTAAAGGCGTTAGGCTAAAGAAAAGGTCTCACGTTATAGTACAAAAGTGTTGAGTCCAATGGCACCAGAAAATGTTATGACAAACTGAAAGACACATATTTTTTATAAGATACAGGTACTTCACTATTTTTATATTTTCTGCAGCTTACAAGAACGTCAGCTACATCAAGCTATTTTATCGAGTTCTCCAAACAGAGTCGACTAACGCCACCTGCGTTAACTTATGCCAAGGCCCGAGTCGAGAACCTCTTCGGATGAAGAATATCTTTAAGCCTATGCTCACCCGATAAAAATCAAGACCCGAGTTGAGAATCTCCTCGAATGCAAGCATATGAACATAGCCTCGGAGGCTACTCCCATCGGGAGCGCTGGCTGCGCACCCGATAGAAAATATATCCTGCAATGGAGTCGATGAAAACAACTTACACTACTACAAACAAGACCTAAGTAGAGAACCTCCTCGAATGAAGATCCTCTACGCGCACCCGATAGAAAAAGTAAAATCCTTCTATGGAGTCGATAAAATATCAAAAATTCTCGGATCATGTCCGCCGCAATAACATGTCTGAATGCCATGTCTATCTACATGAAGGTAAGATCCAGGACCCGTCCTGTGAGACCTAGTAACCGCACACGAATGCGCTCTGCTAGTAATTTTTCGTATCCATGATACGATGAAAAATCCTAACAGACGCGTTGGGTACTCGAAACATAAAACCGAAATTCATTACTCGATAAGACCTCCGCGGCCCGAGCTGAATTACGCCAGCATATACCGAATTCGAATCCGGAGACTCGAGTTTGAAGTAGGTTCACGATGTCTTTGCCCAAGAGCAATTAACTGATTCTCGATCCGTCGGATGCACCAGACTCGTTATATCAAAATTCCCATGACAAACTTATTGAACTGAGAGTTCACCTATTCGATAAAAAATTCCTCCTACGGAGTCGACATAAAAGCAAAGTTACAAGACCGGAGTCGAAAAATTCCTCGGATGGTGAAAACTTGATCCTATGCTCGAAGGCACGCATTCGAACATAGCCTCGGGGGCTACTCTCATCGAAAGCACTGGCCGCGTACCCAACAAAAAAACCAAAAATTCTCCAACAGAGTCGATAGAAGAATAACTTTGAGCCGACCCAACTGTAGCCTCAAAGTTACTCCCATCGGGAGCACCCGATGAAAATGCTAACATTACTTCAAGAACAAGATAACTCCATCCATTCCATCAGCCAAATAAGGCATTCGAGGAATTCACGCATCCGAAGAAATCTTCGAGTTTACCTTCCAAATATATTAAAAAGAACTTTGAGCCTATGCTCGGACGCAAGAAACCGAGTATAATCTCGGGGGCTACTGACATGGGCATAACCCTTCAGGTGCCCACTATTGCTATGTATGGTGCGGCCCGACGGAAGGCTCACCCAAAGATCCATGAAGCCTTTGATGATTTAACAAATACGAAGTCTATAAGGACATAGACTCTTTTTTCGAAATGGAGGCAGCGCCCTGGCCCTTGCATCAAAGTGATGCATACAGCCATTTATTTTATTGCAAAATGAAAATTCTCACGAAGAGTTACAAAAGGTCCGAGAAAGAACAGTAAACAACCAACAGCAGTACTAGACCATCTCAAACCCAAAAAGGTGAGAGACAAAACATAGGCTACAGCATCATGAGGTGATTCTAAGATCACATCGCCACCCACATTGGCTGTAAAGGCCCTGTGTAACCTTCTCCAGCAAGTCGCATCCAGTATGCATAACCTGTCTGCCCTCCGCAGGCTGCAGGAGCGACCAAGTACGGATCCAGTGGGATGCCATAAGAATAACCTGCAAAAAAGATATAAATTGATTGTTGTTAAAGATAAAATCATTTCGGACATTCCAAATTGCCCAAACAACGGCACAAGCTTCCACCCGAATATTAACTTTTTCCTTCTTGGGAATACCCTTGAGCCAATTCCCAAAAAGATTAGGTATGCTAGATGGTGGAGATATGTTTGTAGTTATATGAATTATACGCCATATGATTTTAGCAAAAGGACATTCAATGAAAATATGTTGTATTGACTCGGCCTTGTCACAAAAACAACACCCAGAATCCCCATTCCAATTTCGTTTTTTCAAATTATCTTTAGTAAGGATCTCATTACGGTACACGAACCACATAAAAATTCTGATTTTTAGCGGTACCTTAATTTTCCATATATACTTCTTTAGAAACCTTGTGTTTCAATTAATTAAATCAAGGTACATGGACTTGACCGAGAACTCACCACATTGAGTCAGCTGCCAAATAAATCTATCTTTTTCGTCCGTTAAATTAATTTGTATAAGCCTATTCACCAGATGCAACCATGAGTTCCATTTGTTACCTGTCAAAGCTCTTCTAAAAGACATATTCATTGGATTTGAAAATAGCACATCAGATACGGTAACTTGTTTCCGTAAAGTAATATTATATAAAGAACTATATTGTTCTGCTAAAGTAGTCTCCCCCAGCCAAACATCCTCCCAAAATCGTGTGCTAGAGCCATTATGGACTTCGAAACGACCTTTGTCTAGATAAACATGTTTCACCTTCATCAAGCCTTTCCGGAAAGGGGAATCACTCGGTTTTGCAGTCACTTGTGACAAAGATTTCGAGTGCACATATTTGTTCAACATGATTTCCTGCCAAACTCCCTCTTCATTCATTAATTTGTATAACCATTTACTTAGGAGACAAATATTCTTAATTGCGAGATCTTCAATCCCTAAGCCACCTTGGTCTTTTGGTCGGCAAATAGTGTTCCATTTTGTTAGTCTATACTTTTTCTTATGATCGTCGCTTTGCCAAAAGAACCGAGATCTAAAAAAATCCAAGTGTCTCCTAACCCTAATAGGTATTTCCAAAAAATACAGTAGGAACATGGGTAAACTTGTTAGAACTGAGTTAATTAGGACCAAACGATCACCATAGGATAATAACTTCCCAATCCAATTTCCAAGCTTAATTTCAAAACGATCTTCCACGGGCTTCCATTCTCCATTTTTTAATTTGCGGAAGTGGATAGGTATATCAAGGTATTTAAAGGGTAGATTCCCAGATTGACATCCAAACAGATCTTTATATTCATCCTCTACCGTTTTGGTTTGTCCAAAACAAAAAAGTTCACTCTTATTAAAATTTATCTTTAGACCTGAGAGTTGTTCAAAGATGCACAAAATGAGTTTCATGTTCAGTGCTTTCTGCAAATCGTGTTCCATAAAAATAATTGTATCATCCGCATACTGAAGGATGGACACCCCCCCATCCACCAAATGAGGAATGAGACCACTGACTTGTCCATCCTCTTTAGCCCGATTAATAATAATCGCCAACATATCTGCAATAATGTTAAACAGAATTGGTGATAAAGGATCACCTTGGCGTAGCCCCTTATGGGTTTGGAAATAATGCCCAATGTTATCATTAACTCTGACCCCCACACTCCCGCGGGTAATAAAGTTTGTTATCCAGTTACACCACTTTGGACAAAAGCCTTTCATTCGCATAACTTGTTGCAAAAAGGCCACCTAACTTTATCATATGCCTTTTCAAAATCTATTTTAAGAAGTACCCCATCCATCTTCTTCTTATGTAATTCATGTATAGTTTCATGTAAGACCACCACACCCTCTAAAATATGCCTCCCTGGCATGAAAGCAGTTTGTGACGGCCTTATAACCTTATTAGTTATACCAGTCAGCCTTTTTTCCCCACTTTCGTGAATATCTTGAAACTCACATTAAGTAAACAAATAGGCCTATATTGTTGAATTTGTATAGCATTTTCTTTTTTGGGTAATAGAATAATTGTACCAAAGTTGAGTCTATACAAAGGTAATTCTCCATTCTGGAAAGAAGCAAACATCTTCAACAGGTCAACCTTAATGACTTCCCAAAAAGTTTGATAAAATTCAGCGGGAAAACCATCGGGTCCAGGTGCTTTATTTTTTTCCATTTGCATAATAGACTCATGAATTTCCTTTTCATCAAAATCAGCACACAAGATAGCGTTCTCTTCCAAGGATAGTTGAGGAATATCTTGTATATCCAACTCATTCATGGAAAAGAAGTTTTCAGATGGTGGTCCGAAAAAGACTTTGTAGAATTCTGAAATATACACCCTCAGATTTTCTTCCTCAACAATCGTACCTTCATCCTGCTCCAGCTGAAAAATCATTTTTCTACGATGTTTTCCATTAGCAATTAAATGAAAATATTTTGTGTTTTCTCCACCTTCTTGGACATGCTTAACCTTTGCCCTTTGTGCCCATTTAGTTTCCTCGTCTCTACGAATTTTAGCTAGTTTATCATTTGCCTTTCTAAGAGCTTCTCTTTCGGTGGGAGAAAGAGGAGTTGTTTCTGCTCTAGTGTCTAGCACCATAATTGTATCCAAAAGCCGTTCCTTTTGTTGCTTTAAATGTCCATTTAAATTTCTAGCCCATCCCCTTAAGAATTGCATGATATGGCGAATCTTGTTTTGCCAATTCAATAGAGAGTTCTGTGGATAGGTATCGAATTCCACTCGGTCGCAACCATATCAAAGAATCCATCCTTACGCAACCAAGAAATTTCAAACGAGAAAAAGGACTTGTTCCCATGATGAGCTTGTTCACCAGAATCCAAGAAAATGGGGGTATGGTCCGAACCTGTTCGAGCGAGAGCTCGAACAGTAACCAAAGGAAAATTTTGTTCCCATTCAGTACCGGCTAAAACTCGATCTAGTTTTTCATAAGTTGGGTTTTCTCTCCGACTAGCCCAAGTGAACTGACGGCCAGAGAGAGCTATCTCTCTCAAATCAAGACTCTCAATAATCGCGTTAAAAATAAAAGGCCACCGTGGATTAAAATTGTCGTTATTTTTTTCTTCATGCCTACGAATAATATTGAAATCGCCTCCAACTAACAAAGGTAAAGTTTCGTGTTCACAAGTGCGCACAAGCTCCACCAAAAACATATGCTTGTTGACTTCCTAAGCCGCCCCATAGACAGGCACCAAAATCCACTCGAAGCCATCACTCTTAGACATGAGGTGAAACTTAACACATAAATCACCATTAAAAACTTTATTGACTCGAAGGGTTGTAGCATTTATAGCAACCAAAATGCCCCCAGACCGCCCTTGTGGCGGAAGAAAATACCATTGGAAATCTAGCCCCCCCGACAGATGATGTAAGAAAGGTGACGAAATTTTTTCTCTTCCTATTTCCAAAATGGCAAAAAATCGAGTTTAAGGTCTTTAATAGATTCATGAATAAAATTATGTTTTGCAGGATCACCAAATCCTTCACTATTCCAAAAGACTCCTCTCATCTTGGATTTTTAATGTTTTTTTAATCCTAGAGCTTCTTCTAACCGCGGTACCCTCAGATTTCGGATTTTTGATTTTAGCCTTTTTAGTTTTTTTTGCCTATAGCATGATTCAAATCCTTGTGATTTGCACAATCAAGCTGCCCATTCTCAATAAGGTCTTCACTAAGTTGAGTTGCTTTATTAAGCGCCAAACTAGCTCCACTCTCATTTAGTCCAGAGGGTTTTTCTTGTTTGCTTTTTAGAGTAATTAGAGTTCTCTCCAAATCGATATCCTTGAGTAGTTTAATAGAAGCAGAAACCTTAGTCCCAGAGCAACCCAACGAGATACCAAGCTTTTTAGCTCTAGCTAAAACCAAATCATCAGACAAGGATGCAATTGAAAGAGATGATATCGGGTGCGTACCTGGATCGCGAGCTTGCGCTACTTGTTGCGCCCTCTCCAACTGAGAAAGATCAGCATTAGGTTGAGCCCGGATCCTATCACTTGCTCGGATATTCGTAGCCAAGCACTCAGGAATGCCGCCAAAAGAAATAACCTCCTCCTTAGAGAATCTCCCGCCCAGGAAAACACCAGTACCCAGAGAAGACGAATCGCCATGCACTATGTCTTTTATCGCAGTAAAATACTTCCCTGGATAAAGTCCAGCAGAAATACCCTTGTCATTAGACGATGCAACCTTGTGATCATTCGGTCCACCTACCAGCCCCTGACAAACAGACTCGGCGTTCTGTATTGCCCCGCCACGCCGGCCCGCACTCATATCCGCCGAAGACAGACGCGACGAAGGGGACTCCGCAGATGCAATACTAACTGCCGCTTCAGCCAGAGTACCCGGTCCATCACCATTTGCATGCAACTGAAAAGAGCCGATCTTGATCGATTCTTTATTCAAACCGAAGCCAGGCAAATGGCCAGGCTTTGGCTCAGAAAAGGCTCGGCCCTGGTCCTCCTCTTCCACCAAATCAGCCCATCTCCTACGTGGCAAAGACAAGGATTTTCCCAAATTATGCAGCACCTCTAGTGGTTCAACATCACATGAAATACCGACCTCCGCCGAGGGACCTCCCTTAGTAGTAGCAGCAGCCACTGACTCCAAAACTCCCACCCCGAACATAGCACTAATGTTCTGTATTTTGCCCGCCGGATCAGTCACCGAGTTCGCAGATTTTGAAATATCCTCATTTCCCTTGTCCTCCTCATCTGCATCGTCCATCGTCTCCTCTCTTGGGAGGAGCTCACCACTCGGGCCCTCAACAAAGAATTATATGCCGTAACCAACATCATCATAGTAATGGTCAGTACCATTAGGAATATCCTGGGGGCTAGCACAAGCAATAAGAGCCCTAATAACAAGGTGTTCTCTTGTAAATTTCATGTCCACCTCCTTTGTTTAGACTCTTGGCAATACAAGATAAGAAAAGTCCAATACTAGACTAGATACAAACTCTAACTTGTAACCAACTCGTATTGGTACCCAAAACCTAACCTCCCAATATATAAAGACTAGGAGGGGCCAACAAAGAGGAGGCATCCCACAATAGATCCAAACAATAGATATCGAATACACACATCTCTCTCTGCGAGATCGCATCTAGACGACTCAACGAGTTTGTACTCTCCAATGATAATGTGAAAACACAAGCAGGAAGTAGGGTTTCCTCTACGAGGGTCTGAACCTAGGTAAATCGCCTCCCTTGTTTGTCTATCAAGTCGACGAAATTTCTAACGCTCTCTCTTCCCCGAAACACAAAGTCCATAACCATAAAAATTGTCGAGATAACCCCTCATCAATTGGTGCCGTCTGTGGAAAATTTGAATGTTGGAACCATGAATTCGGTGGCTCCCTCTTTATCAAGCAACAATCCAACAATTAAGGTCGGTGAGGTCCACTACGATCTCATAGAGACACGCCCACCCACCCGTTCATCGGCTCCTGTCGAAGCAATCCGCGAAAATGCTACGGATCTGGGGGATTTTGCTGATCTCTACGATGGCCTCTTCTTCGGATCAGACTCTCAGCAATGTCCTCGCATCTACTCAGCGGATCATGTCTACTTGACATCGTCCACGTCTGGATGGGATCAACATGCGACGTTGGAGTTGGACGCATCTACGTGCAAGTAACCGAAGAAAATTAGAAAAAAGCTTCTTTACGTCCCCGACGCAGCAACAAGCCACGCATGTGTGCTGATCCTTTACGTGTGCAAATTCACGTAAGGCTGTCCGGGGGTCACTAGCTCATGCGTCGGTAGCAGATCAATTTCGTCGTCAACGCTTCATTGGATCTACGGGATCCGAGTCCGAGGTCGTGTGGACGGAACCAACAAAAACCAGAGCCACATCATCACGTCCGATTTTAGTTCAGACCCGAAGTCAGGTTTCCAAGGTAAAGCAAGGACTCCGCGTGAAGAAAAAAAAGCTTCGACTGGTCGATAGGCTCCAAATTCTAAAGTAATCAACTCATGTCTGATGTGGTACTACACTACGTATTCTACTCGGCCTGTGAACAGAAGTACAAACTTTTCCATGAGAAGGAATAATTACACGCATGGCCAAATCTCCAAGAAAGAAAATACACACATAATAGCAGGAGTTAGACATGCATGTGTTGATCCAGGATAAGGCATGGCAATTTGCATGTGCAATTTACGTACAGGAGCAGTTCACGAAAAAAAAGGAATACAGATCAGTCGAACCGCACATCCATAATTTTGCGGTCCAGAGAGCTTTGACTTCAATATTGCTACCGCTATAGGCTTTTGCTTCACCGTGGTCTACTCCATCGCGGCTTCCACCGACTAATCCGGCTATCACAACGTCAACATTGTCCACCATGCGACTTCATCACCCTTAACTACACGTCTGATGCACGACTCTATCGCGTGGCTTGAGGACTCCTTCGGTTCTGGCGACCCGTCACTATCTTCGGCTGTGGCAGCCCGCCAAAATCCTTGGGCCCGGCGATCTGCTGAATTTTTGGTTTCCCTGACTCGCTACAAATATTTGGGTAATGCAACCTGTTATAATCTTCGACTATGGGCAGTAGAAGCACGTGACGTCGGGTTTGGGTCCGGGCTTTGGCGCCTTGGAGGAACTAGCAACATGCTTACCATCTTTCTTTGGTTTTCCCCTCTTGCTCTTTCCCTTCTTGCCGGGCTTCTTAAAGTCGACGGTCTTATTGACCATCAAGATAGTGTGCTCTTTATTGATTTCCACCTCAGCAGTGTTGAGCATAGCAAATAATTTCGATAGGGTTTTGGTCATTCCATGCATGTTGCAGTTCAAGACGAATCCTTTGTGTTAGGGGGCAACGATTGCAGCACCCTGTCAGTCACCAACTCATCGTGGATTTTGCAATCCAGGGCGTTCAGACACTGAACGTCGCTAGGCATTTTGACTACATGCTTACTCACACTACTATGCTCTTCCATCTTGGCTGAGAAGAACAATTTCGAGGCTTCGTACCTCTCGGTCCTGGCTTGAGGTGCAAAGACAACCTTGAGATGAGTGATTATCACATAAGCACTCATCTTCTGAAAGCACTTTTGTAGATTGGCCTCCAAGGCATAGAGCATGCCACTCTGGACACAGGCGTAATCATCTGCCCTGGATTGGAAGACATTCCTCTCGTCATGGGGTACAGAATCTACTGGTTTGTCACCTAGTACAGCTTCTAGTACATATGATAGCTTCTGGGGAATGAGGAGAATTCTCAAATTGTGGGATCAGGCGGTGAAGTTTGATCCATTAGTTTTAACCTTTTATTTCTCAAGGAAATTAAGGGCCTAGGTTGAAGGTGGGGCGAGACATCTACAATGGTATTTGCAAAAGTATCAAACTTATGTTTATAATATGAGTTCATGTTAATTAAACTAAATTACAAAACCTCCCACTTAAACTAACACCCCTCATCGTTTGTTTAGTGATTACACGATTCTAATTTACTACAACACTCCTGATCATCATGGCTGATGACGTAGCTTCAAAGGTAGACATCGACATATCAATCATCATGCGACTCATGCTTAACCTTTTGGTCACTTGTGTTCCGAGGTTATGTATGTGCATGCTAGACCCGTCAACGATAATCTTATTATATTGATGTGCAATATGGCTTGCACCCACCATATGTGAACGTCGATATGTCTAACAGTCGATCATCACGGCATGCTCATACCGAAAAACTTTCTTAGTGGTGGACATTAATGGGAGAACACAATTATTGAAATTGGGTTTAAGGGGTCATCTTATAATGCCATCATATTTCTAATACTAGCAAGAATAAGATGCATAAATAACTTAATATCAAATGTAAATATGTGTGCGATATGATAGGGTCATCGCGTCTTGATCTCGATCGAGTGCACCAGCATGACACCAGGTTCATGGCACCTCTACATTGTCAGCAGCACATTTCATAAACACTTACCTAAACCATATATATCACATGCTCTGTAAAATAAAGTTAGACGAGTCTATTTTATCTTTACATATTTTACGTGGTTGTTTGGACTTTCGCACCATAACCATTTATTACCTACAAACTTTCAACCACAACATGAATCAACTTGTCATCGCTTTAAGTCCCTTTTTGGGACATCCTTTGTACATATTAACTAATATAAGAGAGACAAACACCCACTAGCCACATACATAGTACAAGCCATATGTTGAGCGTGAAACCACTCTCGCGTAGGTTTACACGTAAGATCGGTCCAGACCGCTTCATAGAACATTATCGTGAGATGAACAAGTGCGTGTAAGGTTAGTCCAGACTGCTTCATCTAAAATCGCCCGGTTAGTTTTCTTTTATTTAGTTTTTTTCTCCGTTTTCTTTTTATTTTCTCTTTTCGGTTCCTTTTTTCATGTTGTTTGTCCTTTTTCCGATTTCCTTTTTATCTTGTTCCCGTCGTTTCTTTTTTAAATGAAAATTTTCTAACATTTTCAATTACGAACAATTCTAATATGATCTATTTTTAAATATTACAACGAGATATCTGAAAGATTTTCTTCAAATCTGAATATTTTTTAAATCTAAAATTTGCCAAAATATGAATTTTCAAATTTGTCTAAACATTTTTTCAAAATTTAAACAATTTTCAATCTGAAGATTTTCCAAAATTTGAACTAAACTATTTTTAAATCTCATGGACAATTTATTTTGTGTCAATAAAAGAAGAAACTAAACAGTTATTTTTTGAGGATGTTATTAGGCTGCGGCCGATGTGGCCCATTAGCAAGACGTTTTAGGCGTCTCTTCCTCGAAAAGGCATTAAGCTGATTTTTTTTGCGTAGAGAGAACAGATAATTTTAACCAAGTCTCTTTTGCAGAAAAGCCCAAAAAGGAAAAAAATTACAACGAGATCCATATGAGCCCTATCATCGTCCTCGTCGCGCAGCACGTTGCGCCGGCGAAAACCGTCGGCACACCTCCGTTGAAACCTTGGACTGGGAGGATCCCCCGAACGACCAGGAAGTGGACGCCCCTCGGTACCTGAGCACCTCCATCCTGCACCACAACTGACGACGACAAATCTACACCGACCGGAACCGCCACCACGGACTCCGGCAAGGGGGAAGCGCGACTAGCAGCTCCACTGAGCCACGAACGCCAAAGGCCGGAGGAATCTCCTCGGAGCTCCACTGAAACACCAGGGCGATGGAAGGGATCGCCGTCCTCAAAACGCCTCGCCGACGACAACGCCGCCTCCTCAGCGCCGCCTGCAGGCAAACCATCGCTACCTACACTATCTAAACAGCGTGATCCGTCGATTCCCCATCCTCCCGCCGCCGGAGGGTGAGAAATCGACCGGATCAACGCCGACGAGGTGGAAGCGAAGGTGGGGTTCAGAAAATCTCTTCTTTTCACTGTAGGTGGGGAAAAGAATCACTGGTCCAAGCTCGCCTGGAATTAAGCTGATTCAGCTACACGAGAACCAGGAACTAGGAGCTTCCCTTTTTCCGCCCGAGTCTTTTGAGGAGTTAATTAATGATGTTTGAACATGTAATTTTTTCGAGTGTCTATTTATTTTCGATTAGTATCTATGGATCGATCACAAACCGAAACATGGTTAGAGTTTTAATATGTCTTAAACTTATACTAAATTTAATTAGAAATGGCATGTTATCTCTATTTTTTCCATCTGATATTATTTATTTAAATATCTGGAACACGATAGATAGAGAAGGTGGGGGTGCAAAGAGAGCCAGGAGGTTTGGCCGGAAGCAGGCACCCTTTAAAGAGTGCTTAATAGTTCACTGATCGAGCGCCCTTGGGCTAGAAATTCGAGGACCAGATTGTAAACATGAAAATGTAAGAGTTTAGCGGACCAAAATTTCGTTTAAAATGATGTGGTAGAAAGCAACATGCGACTTGACGGACATGATCAATTATGTATTTTGCTATCCACCATTTCCCCCGGGCAAATGGTGTAGAAGGATAGAGAGAGAGAGATTGACGAAATATGATGGTTATATTATTGAGCCTCATGGGCGAGTATATATAGACGTACAGGGATCCTCTTGGAGTGCAAGATGATATCTACGCGCTTCTATTCTTGTCGACAGTTGTTGGGCCTCCAAGTGCAGAGGTTTGTATAACAGCAGCAAGTTTTCCCTTAAGTGGAACACCCAAGGTTTATCGAACTCAGAAAGGAAGTGGTCAAAGGTATCCCCTCTCAAACAAACCTGCAATCAAGATACAAGAAGTCTCTTGTGTCCCCAACACACCCAATACACTTGTCAGGTGCATAGGTGCACTAGTTCGGCGAAGAGATATCGAAATGCAAGTGTTATAGATAATTATAAGTGGTAACGGTGATAGAAAATAGCTTGATGGCGTGGAAAAGACTAAAGAAAAACTGAAATAAAGATGGAAGCAAGCAAATATGTAATAGATCTAATAGCAAATGGTGTTTCAGTGCTTAGAAACAAGGCCTATGGATCATACTTTCACTAGTGAACACTCTCATATAAATATATTCTTCTTTATGATACTACGCTGAACTACTCTCCAGTTGAACACTCTAATCGATGGTAGGGCTATAACAGCACACCTCAAAGTAAGCCTTTCCCATCTAGATAACCCCACACTGTCACCTTGAGCTCTAGATAGTTCCAACAAACACCACAATTTTATAGACACATCCAACTCCAAATATAACTCATAACAAGTATTTGTAATCTCTAGCCTAAGTGCCACCATGGTGTGCACGCTGTCACTTTCACACACATGGGGAGAGCAGAGATCTAATAAAGCACTTGAGTAGCAAGGTAGAATCTACTAGATTACAAAGCTCATGATCACAAGATGATCACGCATAGAGAGAGAGATGAACACATAGCTACCGGTAGAACCCTTAGCCTCGAGAGAGAACTACTCCCTGCTCATCATGGGAATCAGCAATGGTGATGGAGATGGTGGTGGGGATCGATGGAGATAGATCCGGGGGCACTTCCCCGTCCCGGCAGGGTGCCGGAACAGAGACTTTCTGTCCCCCGAATCTCCCTTTTAGTGGCGGCGGCGCTGTAGCACCCCGATAAAACCACTACTAGAAAATCGCTGTGTTTTTGTGCATTGCATCATCATGACCGCATGCTCATGTCATCATGCCACATTGCATTTGAGCATCGTCATCATCATGCATGGTTTGTTTAAAAACTATTTTCGAAAACCTATTTTGTTTTTCTAAATATTCCCGTCTTTATTTCAAATTAAAACCCCGGGCTTCGGATATTTTTGTTTTGTCTACAATAATTTACAAAAGGTCTTTTAAATAAAACAAGACAAAAATATAAATAAATAGAACTGTTTTTTCAGGGGAAGGCAGCCGGCCAGGCCAGAAGGCCCAACCAGCCGGCCTACAACCCCAAAAACCTAATCTATCCAAACCCTAAAATAATCCTAATCCCCAACCCTAGCTCTCCCTTCCTTCCTTTTTCTCCACCAGCCGCCGCCCCCCCCACTCCCGCCTGCTGCTCCCGCCCACCACCTGCTACCTCCCCATCTGCCCACATCCCGAGCCGGGCCCACCCCGCACCTTCCCGCGCACTCCTGCTCGCCCCAGCGTAGCGGCCACGTCTCCCAGAACGACCCCACCTACCGCGCCTGGCCCCACCCCACTACCCGAGGCAACACCCGACCCTGGCCAGCAACAGACACGCAACCCCCACCCTGCCTCGGTTCCATCGCCCGCATCCCTCGCCACCTACCCCGCACGATCGATCGCCCCCTCAACCAACCACCGCGACCGAAGCCCTGTCGCCTCTCTGCCTCATGATCCCCTTCTCCGCTTGCTCGCCGCAGCCAGGCCCGATTCCTCGCCTCGCCTCGGTGCGCAGCTCCGCCGGCCCTCTCAGCGTCCAGTGTCACCCGAAGCCCGGCCCCGCGTGTCCCAGTAAGTGGTCGCCGCCCCGGCTTCCCTCTGCGCGCCGCTCCACCCGCGAGCCGCTGCCAAGAACCGAGCCGCCCCGCCACGCAGCTCGCCGGCCTCGCTTCCTTCCCGAGCCGTCGTCCTTCCACGACCGCCCTCTCTCGCGTCGTCCCCGCTGCCCGCGAGCCAAGATCCTCGCCGCCTCGTCCTCCCGTGGAGCTCCGCCATCGCCCTGGTCGACCTCGTCGGACCCGCTCGTCGCTCGCATTGCCCTCGTCGCCTAGTGCTCCTCCATGGCGCCCCTTCCTCTACAGCAGGCCCAACACGGGGAAAACCACGACCTCGTCCTGCACCGCGGTGTCCCGAGCAGAGCCCGACCGTGCAGCACCCCGTGAGGCCGTCCTCGCGCTCTGACCGCTGCGAGCCCTCCCCGTCGTCCCTTCTGCAGCCTCATCACGAACCAACGCCTGCGGAACCACCTCGTACCTGTCTCGACCCTGCAGGCTCTGCGCCGAAGACCACATCAACAAGCTCGCCTCCCTGTACTGTACCCTGACGGCAAGGTGTTTGTGCTATTATTCAAACGAGACAAGACCGCCGTGACCTGCCAAGTTCGTCCATCGCCGGTGCTACCCGAGCCCAACACCGACCATGGAAGTCGGAACCCCCAAGACCTTCGAGGTGGAACCAACAAGATCTACCTCACGAAACGGCAAGTTCTTCATCCTGGACGCCAAGGCCCGTTCCCGGAGGCGAACCCCAATCCCGGTGATCCGAAGGCCACGCCAAGACCCGGATCCGAAGACCGCCAAGATCGCCACCAAAACGCCAAGTTCTTCATCCCGAATGCCAAGACCGACCCGATACGCGGACCCGACAAGATCTTCATGACGACAAGATCGACACCGACCAGGGCGAATCCGATGATCCTCCGACGCCAAACCAAGTCCCTCTTCCCGGAACGCCAAGCTCTCCTTCCGTTGTCCGAGAACGATCCCGTCGAACCGAACCCCTCCCGTTCCCGTCACCCGGGAGACCGAACCCCGTCGGACCCTCAGAACCCAAGATCGCCGAACCCCAATGTGATCCCCTTTTCCGAGACCCCCTATTTTATAATAAATAACATATACTTGATGCATATTAAATTGTTCTTGTCGCATACATATTCTTTTGTTCGGGGTATTTAGTCGATTCACCTCATAATTAAATATGGAGTGCATATGCTGGCTATACTTGTATTATACCGCCTCCATTTAAATTTGAGTAGCGAACCGATGCCATGTTTTGCCTTGTTAAGACAACATTTAAATTGCGGGGCAGCTAAACAACATGAACCTATTAATTAATCGTCGAGACCCTGGTTCCACTTAATTATTGCCTAGGCGCATCGCATCTTTGCCATGTCATGCATCATCTCATAATCATGCCGGATCTTTTGTCGTAGTATTAAATAGTGCATCCAGTGTTTCTTTTAGTGTTTCTTTTAGTGTTTTGTTCTTCGCGGATTAGGCCGCTGAGTGGATGCGAGTATCGACAAGTTTTTCGGCGATGAATCTTCAGCAATGTTTCCCAGGCGAGCATTCTCCCCTTTTCTACCTATTTGCATTTATAGTCTTTATTTCCTCCTGTTGATCTATTGCTATTCGTGTCGCGATGCTTTAGTGTTCCGTACCAGATATATTCTGTGCAGCCTTTATATTGCCTTGGACACCTCCTATTACATGTTGTTTGGTAGATAGATGGTCTTGCGAGTCGTAGTCGCTTGCTCAGGTGCGATCACCTGTCGTGAAGTACCACACAATTGTTGGAATGTTGTCATATGCTTTATGGTGGAGATGATCATGGCTTTAAATACAACTATTAAATTGCTGGGATAACTAATGAAAGAGGCACCAGTGGGCAATATATGCTATTTGGTTTTTCATGTCCACTTGTGTCCTGTAGGCCCCGAGTACTTGATACCTGTTCCTTGACTATTCGCACTATCCACATCCGGGAGAGTCTATGAATCCTACTTAGCCAGAGCTTGATTAATTTCTTATTTCTTGGGGCCACAAACTAGTTTGGGGATTTATTACTATCCTATACTTATGCCATGCTTTACTGCTTTATTTACGATTGTGCGTGGAGCACGTGTACTGTTTTGGAACGTGGAATGTTTTCGCGGTATCGACAAGCCCAGTCACACTTTCGGGTTCCCGGTCATTTATAGCCATTGTCACAAACCCAAGCTCTGTCTCGGAGCCGGCCAACTTCGTTGTGGGTAGCTTAGTGGGGTGACCCCCTGAAATATTTTATGAATCCTATGATTGCTTTGTCGTGAAAGCCTCGTTGGGTTTTGATTTGGTTTTTCCGAGGTTGATCGTGTGTGTGTTGCTATTTGTGCACCCCTGCAGGGTAAATCTTTCTGAAAGCTGTGTCCACGGTTATGGACGACTTGGAGCACAGTATCTCGATCATAGACAAGCATAACTAAAGTAGTGCTATAAATTTGACTTAATATGTGACTAGTAATCAGCTTCACTACAATGGAATGGATAATAAAAGTGCCAACAACTGGTGGAACTGGGGTGTATCGTCTCATGTTATACTTGCCTAGTAAGTATCGCAACTCCAATGGAATGAAATAAAAGTGCCAACAACTGCTAGGTTTGGGATGTCACATGCTAATTATATCTGACTAGTAAGTACTGCGACTACAACTGAATGGTTAACTAAAACTGCCCACTACTTATGCTATCAGGATGACTCATGCTATCTATATCTGACTAGTAAGTGCTTCAACTATAATGGAATGAATAAAACTGCCAACTATGTGAGTTCCTCGGTTTGACTTCCTCGTTTGGTCTCGAGGGGGAATACCAGGATGGGTATGATTGGTGTTAGTATCAGGTGTTCCCAGATAGGTCTTTCTTATCCCTCTCTAATAGCCGACAGTTGTATCGGGTCTCTATAGGTTGTTTAGTGCATGCTTTGCTGTCGCTTCAGCCCACCATACCTATGTAGGCGAGAGCCGCCGAATTCTAGCCTCGCCGTGTACTGGCCTTAGTACTGACGCTCCTCTTTTTCCTTTGCCCTTTGTCGGCACCCTCTTTTGTTTTAGCAGGTTTGCGATCAACGTCGTTAGCAGGGTTACCCTTCCGGCTTGGCCTGGGCAAGGTTATGGACGCCATTGGTTATTCTTCAGGGCTCTTAGCCCCATTTGCATCTTGTTCGTACCCGGATGTTGTATTGGTTTCAAGGTGGTTTGGATCTTGTACTGTATATCTGTATTCTTGACTCATGGAGTCGTGTTGTATATATCTGTTTTGTGGGTTCCATCGTGGACTATTGTGTAATGGTATTACTTCGTTCTCCACCCGCACGCAAGTGCCGGGTGCGCATCCTTGAATCGTTTCTATGCAGGTTTGGCGGGAAGCGCTAAAATCTGCATAGGGCCGATTTGAGGGTGTTACAGAGTGGTATCAGAGCTTAGCAGTTGCGATACCCCACTAGTCCAGCCTGTAGGATAACCTAGCTAACGGGCGATGTAGAGTGTCAATATTATATTTGGAAAATCAGTTGGATAGATCTGATTAGGTCTGATTTTACTCCTTACCCCTATGCTATTCTCCTCTTACCTTTGCGTGTTTTGAATCTTCTCTCTTATCTTATTCTCAAGTCCAGGATTTCTCATGGTTGGGCTTCCGTCGTACCTTCAGGGTTTCGCTTCCTTCTTGTAACGATGTTGCTACATCCGATCTTCATCTCTGAGGAATTTTCCTCTGTGTACCTCTCAAGTGACCCAAGAATCACTAACTTTTTCTTTGTATCTTACGGTGGTTTTCAACGCGACGACGTCATCTACTCCAGATCTGATGAAGAGCTTGCATCACTCCTTTGTTTCCGAACCTCGCTTGTCGAGATATTCAGTCTGAATTCTGAGAGTTGATTGCATGATTCTTTTGTTCATGTACAGAGTAATGCTTCGAGTGCGGGATGGAGTAGCTACCATACCACTACTCTTATCTTTCGCTTTTGTACCTTGAATGGGTGGATCAAAGCAATTTCGCTCCGTCCATGGAAGTTAAAGGTGGCCTTATCTCTTGATACCTTTACCTTCGTCCTTTGTTCCCGGAGTGTTTTCTCGACGACCATGGACAACGACCCCTTGTTGGTGGTATCGCCGATTTCAAGATGGAGCAACCATCTTGTTAGTGTCGTCGCGGGAATCTGCCCGAAGCGAGAAGATTCTGATCGTCGGCCTTCTTCCCGGTACCATGAGGCGGATCTCGAGGGCGAGATCCCTTGTTAGTGGTGTCGAATTGTAGCACCCCGATAAAACCACTACTAGAAAATCACTGTGTTTTTGTGGATTGCATCATCATGACCGCATGCTCATGTCATCATGTCACATTGCATTTGAGCATCGTCATCATCATGCATGGTTTGTTTAAAAACTATTTTCGAAAACCTATTTTGTTTTTTAAATATTCCCGTCTTTATTTCAAATTAAAACCCCGGGCTTCAGATATTTTTGTTTTGTCTACAATAATTTACAAAAGGTCTTTTAAATAAAACAAGACAAAAATATAAATAAATAGAACTATATTTTTTAGGGGAAGGCAGCCGGCCAGGCCAGAAGGCCCAACCAGCTGGCCTACAACCCCAAAAACCTAATCTATCCAAACCCTAAAATAATCCTAATCCCCAACCCTAGATCTCCCTTCCTTCCTTTTTCTCCACCAGCCGCCGCCCCCCACTCCCGCCTGCTGCTCCCGCCCACCACCTGCCACCTCCCCACCTGCCCACATCCCGAGCCGGGCCCACCCCGTGCCTGCCCGCGCACTCCTGCTCGCCCTAGCGTAGCGACCACATCTCCCAGAACCACCCCACCTACCGCGGTTGGCCCCACCCACTACCCGACACAGCACCCGACCATAGCCAGCGACAGACACACGACCCACACCCTGCCTCGGTTCCATCGCCCGCATCCCTCGCCACCTACCCCGCACGATCGATCGCCCCCTCAACCAACCACCGCGACCGAAGCCCTGTCGCCTCTCTGCCTCACGATCCCCTTCTCCGCTTGCTCGCCGCAGCCAGGCCCGATTCCTCGCCTCGCCTCGGTGCGCAGCTCCGCCGGCCCTCTCAGCGTCTAGTGTCGCCCGAAGCCCAGCCCCGCGTGTCCCAGTAAGTGGTCGCCGCCCCGGCTTCCCTCTGCGCGCCGCTCCACCCGCGAGCCGCTGCCAGGAACCGAGTCGCCCCGCCACGCAGCTCGCCGGCCTCGCTTCCTCCCCGAGCCGTCGTCCTTCCCCGACAACCCACTCTCGCGCCGTCCCTGTCGCCCGCGAGCCAAGATCCTCGTCGCCTCGTCCTCACGTGGAGCTCCGCCATCGCCCTGGTCGACCTCGTCGGACACGCTCGTCGCTCGCATCGCCCTCGTCGCCTAGTGCTCCTCCATGGCGCCCCTTCCTCTACAGCAGGCCCAGCACGGGGAAAACCACGAGCTCATCCTGCACTGCGGTGTCCCGAGCAGAGCCCGACCGTGCAGCACCCTGTGAGGCCGTCCTCGCGCTCTGACCGCTGCGAGCCCCCCCCCCCCCCCCCCCCCCCCCCCCCCCCGTCGTCCCTTCTGCAGCCTCATCGCGAACCAACGCCTGTGGAACCACCTCGTGCCTGTCTCGACCCTGCAGGCTCTGCGCCAAAGACCACATGAACAAGCTCGCCTCCCTGTACTGTACCCTAACGGCAAGGTGTTTGTGCTATTATTCAAACGAGACAAGACCGTTGTGACCCGCCAAGTTTGTCCATCGCTGGCGCCACCCGAGCCCAACACCGACCATGGAAGTCGGAACCCCCAAGACCTTCGAGGTGGAACCAACAAGATCTACCTCACGAAACGGCAAGTTCTTCATCCTGGACGCCAAGGCCCGTTCCCGGAGGCGAAGCCCGATCCCGGTGATCCGAAGGCCACGCCAAGACTCGGATCCGAAGACCGCCAAGATCGCCCCCGGAACGCGAAGTTCTTCATCCCGAACGTCAAGACCGACCCGATACGTGGACCCGACAAGATCTTCATGACGACAAGATTGACACCGACCAGGGCGAATCCGATGATCCTCCGACGCCAAACCAAGTCCTTCTTCCCGGAACGCCAAGCTCTCCTTCCGTTGTCCGAGAACGATCCCGTCGAACCAAACCCCTCCCGTTCCCGTCACCCCGGAGACCGAACCCCGTCGGACCCTCAGAACCCAAGATCGCCGAACCCCAATGTGATCCCCTTTTCCGAGACCCCCTATTTTATAATAAATAACATATACTTGTTGCATATTAAATTGTTCTTGTCGCATACATATTCTTTTGTTCGGGGTATTTAGTCGATTCACCTCATAATTAAATATGGAGCGCATATGCGGGCTATACTTGTATTATACCGCCTCCATTTAAATTTGAGTAGCGAACCGATGCCATGTTTTGCCTTATTAAGACAACATTTAAATTGCGGGGTAGCTAAACAACATGAACCTATTAATTAATCATCGAGACCCCGGTTCCGCTTAATTATTGCCTAGGCGCATCGCATCTTTGCCATGTCATGCATCATCTCATAATCATGCCGGATCGTTTGCCGTAGTATTAAATAGTGCATCCGGTGTTTCTTTTAGTGTTTTGTTCTTCGCGGATTAGGACGCTGAGTGGATGCGAGTATCGACAAGTTCTTTGGCGATGAATCTTCAACAATGTTTCCCAGGCGAGCATTCTCCCCTTTTCTACCTATTTTGCATTTATAGTCTTTATTTCCTCTTGTTGATCTATTGCTATCCGTGTCGTGATGCTTTAGTGTTCTGTACCAGATATATTCCGTGCAGCCTTTATATTGCCTTGGACACCTCCTATTACATGTTGTTTGGTAGATAGATGGTCTTGCGAGTCGTAGTCGCTAGCTCAGGTGCGATCCCGTGTCGTGAAGTACCACACAATTGTTGGAATGTTGTCATATGCTTTATGGTGGAGATGATCATGGCTTTAAATACAACTATTAAATTGCTGGGATAACTAATGAAAGAGGCACCGGTGGGCAATATATGCTATTTGGTTTTTCATGTCCACTTGTGTCCCGTAGGCCCCGAGTACTTGATACATGTTCCTTGACTATTCGCACTATCAACATCTGGGAGAGTCTATGAATCCTCCTTAGCCAGAGCATGATTCATTTCTTATTTCTTGGGGCCACAAACTAGTTTGGGGATTTATTACTATCCTGTACTTATGCCATGCTTTACTGCTTTATTTACGATTGTGCGTGGAGCACCTGTACTATTTTGGAACGTGGAATGTTTTCGCGGTATCGACAAGCCCAGTCACACTTTCGGGTTCCCAGTTGTTTACAGCCATTGTCACAAACCCTAGCTCTGTCTCGGAGCCGGCCAACTTCGTTGCGGGTAGCTTAGCGGGTTGGCCCCCTAAAATATTTTATGAATCCTGTGATTGCTTTGTCGTGAAAGCCTCGTTGGGTTTTGATTTGGTTTTTCCGAGGTTGATCGTGTGTGTGTTGCTATTTGTGCACCCCTGCAGGGTAAATCTTTCTGAAAGTCGTGTCCACGGTTATGGATGACTTGGAGCACAGTATCTCGATCATAGACAAGCATAACTAAAGTAGTGCTATAAATTTGACTTAATATGTGACTAGTAATCAGCTTCACTACAATGGAATGGATAATAAAAGTGCCAACAACTGGTGGAACTGGGGTGTATCGTCTCATGTTATACCTACCTAGTAAGTATCGCAACTCCAATGGAATGAAATAACTGCGCCAACAACTGCTGGGTTTGGGATGTCACATGCTAATTATATCTGACTAGTAAGTACTACGACTACAACTGAATGGTTAACTAAAACTGCCCACTACTTATGCTATCAGGATGACTCATGCTATCTATATCTTACTAGTAAGTGCTTCAACTATAATGGAATGAATAAAACTGCCAACTGTGTGAGTTCCTCGTTTGGTCTCGAGGGGGAATACCAGGATGGGTATGATTGGTGTTAGTATCAGGTGTTCCCGGATAGGTCTTTCTTATCCCTCTCTAATAGCCGACAGTTGTATCGGGTCTCTATAGGTTGTTTAGTGCATGCTTCGCTGCCGCTTCAGCCCACCATACCTATGTAGGCGAGAGCCGCCGAATTCTAGCCTCGCCATGTACTGGCCTCAGTACTGACGCTCCTCTTTTTCCTTTTCCCTTTGTCGGCACCCTCTTTTGTTTTAGCACGTTTGCAATCGACGTCGTTAGTAGGGTTACCCTATCGGCTTGGCCTGGGCAGTGTTATGGACGCCATTGGTTATTCTTCAGGGCTCTTAGCCCCATTTGCATCTTGTCTGTACCCGGACGTTGTATTGGTTTCAAGGTGATTTGGATCTTGTACTGTATATCTGTATTCTTGAATCATGGAGTCGTGTTGTATATATCTGTTTTGTGGGTTCCATCGTGGACTATTGTGTAATGGTATTACTTCGTTCTCCACCCGCACGCAAGTGCCATGTGGGCGTCCTTGAATCGTTTCTATGTGGGCTTGGCGGGAAGCGCTAAAATCTGCATAGGGCTGATTTGTGGGTGTTACAGGCGCTGCGGAACTTTTCGTGGTTGGAGGCTGGATGATTTAGGGTTTATGCATCGGGAGGCTCTTATAGGCGAGAGGGGAGACCGAGGGGGTGCCGGCGGGGCACACACCACCCCCTGGCGTGGTCTAGCATGGCCCGCGCCACCAGGTGGTGTGGCCAGCCCCTGGCCCCTCTCCGTCTCGTCTTCTGGCTCTGTGAGTCTTCCGGTAAAATATCGAATTTGGCTTTTGTCCGGTCCAATTCCGAAAATATTTATTTTCTGACTTTCCTGGAACCAAAAATAGCAGAAAATAGGCAACTGGCACTATGGCATCTTGTTAATAGGTTAGTCCAAGAAATCATATGAAAAGCACTTCAAAGTGTGGACAAAACACAAGAAAGTAGATAAAACCAAGCATGGAACATCAAAAATTATAGATACATTTGCAATGTATCAACATCCCCAAGCTTAACTCATGCTCGTCCTCGAGTAGGTAAGTGATAAAAAGAAAGAATTTTTGAGGTGACATGCACCGTCATAAACTAGATCAAAGTATTTGTAAAACATTCAAAGCTGGGATCATAGTACTTTAATCATAACATGAAAGACAAAGTTCGAGCAATAAGACAAAGAAATTATGTTGCAACATGAAAAGGTACAAACAAAAGATTAATGAATAACAATGCTTTGCAAGACGTTTGTTTGTTTCACATAAATAAAACATAGCATAGTAGCATTCAGCTTGTCCCTCATAGAGTAGCAAATATAAATGCATTGGACACCTTCAAAGTTCATAAGAGTGACTAGATACAAATAGTTTAAAACAAGCAATATCAAAGTTATGCATCAATCAACAAGTCTTGGGACAATGCACATAGAAATAAGAATGGCCACTATGCTCTCAAAGTAGGTGCATAAAGATAGAAGGTGGAGACTCAACATAAAAGTAAAAGAAAGGCCTTCATAGAAGGAAGTAGGGATTCAAGTTTCATAAAGAGCTTCCGAAAATTATGGTACTTAATAGATTTCATCTCTCATTGTTCCTATCATAAGCATCTTGAAGTGATTAAGGTTAAAGTGAACAAACTATGGTGTACATGCTTAACGAAGTATAAGTTAGAAATCTCATGTCCCTTGAATACGAGGGCCGCTCCTCATGCTACTCAAGTTTAGTCACCGGTAAGTTCTTGTCATTGTAAGTACATGTGTATCATAGAGAACCGCCAATGGGGTACCCCTTGCCGATGATACGGAAGAATCCCCATATCAAAATGACAAGGCAAGCAGACAACGAGCATCTCAGCAATCTTCTTATTTACCATGGGAATATGGTGCTTTTTTCTCTCTTTCCTCTTTTCTCATATTTTTTTTCTTTTTTCTCTTTTTTTCTCAATATCTGACTCTTTTTTTATAAGAAGAATGCTTCATAGCCAGATCAATATGGTTACGCTGTAGTTTTCCACCATGTCAGCATGGATTAGACCAGCGGCCCAGGCATTTCTCTAACACATATACATAACTCCATGGACTTACAAGCTCCCCTTTCATTTCACGCCTGATGATATCCATAGACAAAAGAGCATGATATCAACTAGGTACAAAGTACAAGTGCAATGTTGAAAGCGTTCCCCATGACAGCATGGTTCTGCTAATCCCCAACATATAAGTGCAAGCATATACAACATAGACAACACAGTGGTTCAAGTTTATTAAGGGCAATAAAAGTAAAGTGTGCCATCAAGTTTGTGAGAGCTTTAATCACTAGTTTTCTCATAACATGTTTAATTTGGAAGGTAAACAAAAGCATGAATATACTTGGAATAGCATATGCTAGTAGATAGGTATGGTGGACTCTTTGGAATAACTTGGTTTAGGGAGTTGGATGCATGAGTGCAACTCACAATTTGTTACGGAGGCTAGCAAAAGACTGGGAGCGGCAAACTAAGAGAACAATAATGGCCATAATCATGCAAAGCGACAAAACATCATTAATCAAAGCATAAAGTGATACTACAAGTCAAAAACTAAAGGATCATAAAGGCTTATGGTGACTTGGGATAGTCATAACATGGTGTGAGCATGTGCCAAGTCCACCCAAATAAAACATCAAAGGAGAATACAACAATACTATGCTTTAATATGCTAAAACAACGCATGATTCATCCAAGGCACATTCAGCAATCTCAATTGTTTATAACAAGTCAGGCTACAACAAAGAATACTAAGCATAAGGCCAAAACAATATCAACCATGGCATGAAAAAGCATAGGCCACAGTCAAAAACAAGCTCTCTTTAACACTTAAGCATGAACTTTCCTACTCTTTCCCAATCCAAACCAAACTATTTGAAAACCAATGCATGAAAGAGGGGGTCCGACCAATTTATTCAAGCAAACTAAGAAACCAAGCAAACGAAAACTAAAAACAAGAACAAAGACGCTCCAACAACAACACAACTGTGCATGAAACAATAAAAATGAAGTGTTTGGAAGAAACCCGGGATTTTTATTGATGAAGAAGGGGATGCCTTGGGTATCCCCAAGCTTTGACGCTTGTACTTCTTGGATATTTCTGGGGGTGATACGCGTGGCATCCCCAAGCTTGAGCTTTAGTCCATCCTTCATCTCATTACTCATTCCTTCCATACACCTTAATTTTTTTCCTTCATACAAAACATCACACAATCTTTATTAGCAACATTAGTGCACTCAAGATAATAGGTCTTTGGGTTAAGTTTCAACACCAATAAAACTTCCATTAAAACACAAGCTACTGTAGCACTTCCCTCAAAAAGCTCAATTCCCCAAAAGAACTCAAAAAGAAACCAACAAGAAGCAAATGCAAATAAAGGCAGAAATCTATCAAAATAGACCAACAGGTAAGGACGAATTTTTTCGAAGAACTTCTGTTGCTCAAATCAAAAAGTGTTGAACTAACGAAAGTTAGATAACAACATAGGGCAGAACACAAAAATTCACGCCTCAAAAGGGCGTACAAAGATTTTACACGAATTTTTACGGTGAAGAACAGAAATCTGTTTCGAGGAAGCAACTTTCCCAAGCATTACTTCTATCTCATTAGAGGTTACTCTTGGCACAAAAAGCAAATAAAAAGGATAAGGAGCGGTTATTACTGAAGTAATAACTTCCAAGACTCATCTAAAACTTTTGGGTTATCTCCCAATAAGTACTTTTCTTTAGCGCTTTAAGTTAGGCATGATAGTGTGAGAAGATGCTCACATAAGAAATATGAATTGAAGTGAAAGAGAGCATCACGAAGCCAATTCAAAACACATTTAAGTCTAACCCACTTCCTATGCATAGGAATCTTGTAAAGAAACAAGTCATGAAAGCACAAAGCAAAAAGCATAGGAAAGCAAAAAAAGTGCAACTTCAAGACTTTAAACATAAAGAAGGGAAACTTAATATTGTTGAGACACATAAAACCATGTTTCCCTCTCTCATAATAACTTTCAGTAGCATCATGAATAAAATTAACAATATAAGTATAACATAAAAGATTCTTATCATGAGCCACATGCATAAAAGAATTAAAAATTCCCCCATAAACATAGTCATTCTTATTGATTGTAGTGGGAGTAAATTCAACAAAATAGCTATCGTTATTATTTTCATCACCATAATCATCAAATATAGGAGGCATATTGTAATCATAATTAATTTCCTCCTCAATAGTAGGTGGACTGAAAATATCATATTCATCATTGTAATCATCATATATTGGAGGTTTCGTATCATCATAAGCAATAGAATAGCTATCTTCCAAAGCTGGGGAACTAAAAAGATCATTTTCATAAAAACTAGCTTCCCCAAGCTTAGACTTTTCCATAGCATTAGCAATAATGGTGTCCAAAGAATTCATACTAGCAACATTGCTATTAGCATGTGATGGCTCAATGCACGGCGCCCAGAAAAATGCTTGATGGCGGTGTTGATGTAGAGCTCGTTGGGAACCCCAAGAGGAAGGTATGATGAGCACAGCAGCAAGTTTTCCTCAGTTATGAAACCAAGGTTTAATCGACCAGTAGGAGCAAGGAAACACCTCAAAGGTGTTACTAGCTGAGCTTTGGCAGGGCGCACTACCGGTGCTAGTAGCAACGTGGATTCCTACACAACACAACCACAGAACTTTGTCCCCAACATGCGATGAGGTTTTCAATCTCACCGTGTTTTGCGGAAAACAAAGAATTAAACGTATCGAATGGAAAGAAGTAAAAGTTTGCACAAAGTAAACACAAAGCAGTAAACAGTTGTAGGTTGTATGTAAAGAAAAAGGACCGGGATCCATAGTTCACTAGAGGTGGCTCCTTAAGATAGAAAACATGTTGGGTGAATAAATTACAGCGGGGCAATTGACAAACACCAAGAAAGCAATACATGCATATACTAATCATCTTGACTCCTCTAAGACTTGATTGGGCATTACAACATAATACATAGACCGCCATCCAACTGCATCTATGACTAATAATCCACCTTCAGGTTATCATCCGAACCCCCTCCAGTATTAAGTTGCAAGCAACAGATTATTGCTTTACAAACTGCGTGTAAAGTAAACAATACAATTGTTTTATGAACAAAGGATCGTTGTTTTCTCCCTAGTAGCAACAACACATATAGTACCTTAGAGATTTCTGTCACTTCCCCAGATTACCAGAGGCATGAACCCACTATCGAGCATAAATACTAACTCTTGGAGTTGCTAGCATCTACTTGGCCAAGATAGCTACTAACAACGGAAAGCATGCAAGATCTCAAATAACAAAGACATGATAGAATCAATAATCAATCTAAATTGCATCTCAATATCCATCGGATCCCCGCAAACACAACATGTATGAATTACAAATAGATGATCTTGATCATGAACGGAGCTCACAAGATCTAAACATGAAAGCACAAAGGAGGAGAAACCAGCCATCTAGCTACTACATGGATCCGTAGTCCAAGGATGAACTACTCACGCATCACACTGGAGGCTTGCATGGTGATGAAGAAGGCCTCCAGGGTGAATTCCCCTCTCCGGCAAGGTGCCGGGAAGAGCTTCAGATCCCCCCAATCTAGGGACAGAGACGACGGCGGCTACAGACTCTTTCGTGGATTTTTGATCGGGTCCCTAGGGTTTTTGTCCCGAGGGAAACTGATAGGCGGAAGGAGAGGCCGAGGGGGTACTGGGGTCGGCCAGACCACCCCCTGGCGAGGGCTAAGCCTGGCCGCGTGGCCAGGTGGTGTGGCCGACCCCCAGCCCTTCTCCGTCTCGTATTCTGGCACTTGATCCCTTCCGGAAAAATAGGCACTTTGGCTTTTGTCCCGTCCAATTCCGAGAATATTCATTTTCTGACTTTTCTGGAACCAAAAACAACAGAAAACAGGCAGCTCGCACTGTGGCTTTTGTTAATAGGTTAGTCCAAGAAATCATAATAAAAGTACTCCAAAGTTGGAACAAAACACAAGAAAGTGGATAAAATCAAGCATGGAACATCAAAAATTATAGATACATTTGCAATGTATCAACATCCCCAAGCTTAACTCCTGCTCGTCCTCGAGTAGGTAAGTGATAAAAAGAAATAATTTTTGAGGTGACATGCACCATCAAAACTTGATCAAAGTATTTGCAAAACTCAAAGCTGGGATCATAGTACTTCAATCATAACATGAAAGACAAAGTTCTAGCAATAAGCAAAGAAACTATGATACAACATGAAAAGGCACAAACAAAAGATTCATGAATAACATGCTTTGCAAGACGTTTGTTTGTTTCACATAAAGAAAACATAGCATAATAGTATTCCGCTTTTCCCTCAATAGAGTAGCAAATATAAATGCATAGGACACCTTCAAAGTTCATAAGAGTGACTAGATACAATAGTTTAAAACAAGCAATATCAAAGTATGCATCAATCAACTAGTTTTGGGACAATGCACATAGAACTAAGAATGGCCACTATGCTCTCAAAGTAGTGCATAAAGATAGAAGGTGGAGACTCAATATAATGGTGGGAGAAAAGCCTTTGTAAAAGGAAGTAGGGATTCAAGTGTCATAAAGAGCTTCCAAAAATTATGGTACTTATAGCTTTCAGCTCTCATTGCCCCTATCATAAGCATCTTGAAGGTGATTAAGGTTAAAGTGACACACCTAAGAGGATATGCTTGACAAGTTATAAACCGAAATCTCATGCCCCTTACTTACGAAGACTGATCCTCATGGTACTCAACTTCACTCACGAGTAAGCTCTTGTCATTGTAAGTATATGTGTATCATTAAGAACCGCCAACGGGGTACCCCTTGCACATGATACGGGAGCTTTCCCATAATCAAAATGACAAGGCAAGCAGACAATGAGGATCTCAGCGATCTTTTTATTTTCTATTTGCATAGGTTTTTATTGAGCATGCTTCATAGAGTGCTCATTATGGTGATGCTGCAAGTTTCCACCATGATTAGGCATGGCTTAGGCTAGTGGCCCAGGCGTTTCTCTAACACATATACAAACTCTATGATCTTACAAGTTCCACTTTTATTTCACACCATCGGGATCCGTAAGCAAAAGAACATAATATCAACGGGGTACAAAGTACAAGTGCAATGTTGAAAGCGTTCCCCATGATACATGGTTCTGCTAATTTCAACTTATAAAGTGCAAGCATATATGCAACAAAGAAGGACCCAATGGTTCAAGTTTATTAGAGGCAATAAAGTAAAGCGTGCCATCAAGTTCGTGAGAGCTTTAATCACTAGTTTTCTCATAACAAGTGGAAGGTAAATAAAAGCATGAATATACTTGGAATAGCATAAGCTAATAGGTAGGTATGGTGGACTCTTTGGAATAACTTGGTTTAGAGAGTTGGATGCATGAGTGGAACTCATACTTTGTTGTGGAGGCTAGCAAAAGACTGGGAGCGACAAACTAAGAGAGCAATAATGGCCATAATCATGTAGAGCGACAAAACATCATTGATCAAAGCATAAAGTGATACTACAAGTTGAAAACTAGAGGATCATAAAGGCTATGGTGACTTGAGATAGTCATAACATGGTGTGAGCATGTGCCAAGTCAACCCAAATAAAGCATCAAAGGAGAATACCACTATACTATGCTTTAATATGCTAAAACAACGCATGATTCATCCAAGGCACATTAAGCAATCTCAATTGTTTATAGCAAGTCATGCTACAGCAAAGAATACTAAGCATAAATACAAAATAATATCGAGCATGGCATGACAAAGCATAGGCCACAGTCAAAAACGAGCTCTTTTTACCACATAAGTATAAACTTTTCTACTCTTTTCCAAACCAAACCAAACTATTTGTAAACCAAAGTGTGAAAGAGGGGGTCCAACCAACTTATTCAGAAAACTAAGCAAACCAAGCAAACTAAAAACCAAAATGAAAACGAAAAAGAAGACGCTCCAAGAGAAAGACAACTGTGCACGAAACAATAAAAATGAAGCGTTTGGAAGAAACCTGGAATTTTTATTGATGAAGAAGGAGATGCCTTGGGCATCCCCAAGCTTTAACGCTTGTACTTTTTGGATATTTTTTGGGGTGACACGCGTGGCATCCCCAAGCTTGAGCTTTAGTCCATCCTTCATCTCGTTACTCATTCCTTCCATACACCTGAAATTTTTCCTTCATACAAAACTTCACACAATCTCATTAGCAACATTAGTGCACTTAAGATAAACAAGTCTCAAGGTTCAGTTCTAAAACCAAATAAACTTCCATTAGAATACTAGCTACTGTAGCACTTCCCTCAAAAAGCTCAATTCCCCCAAAGGAACTCAAGAAGGAACTAACAAGAAGCAAATGCAGAAAAATGGTAGAAATCTGTCAAAACAGACCAGCAGGTAAAGACGAATTTTTTCGAAGGCATTATGTTGCTCAAATCAAAAAGTGTTGAATTAACGAAAATTAGATAACAACCTGGGGCAGAAGCAAAAAAAAATACAGATCAGTCTGACATACAGAGCTCTCTCAGGAATTTTTACGGTGAAGCACAGAAATCTGTTTCGGGACAGCAACTTTCCCAATCATTACTTCACTCTCATTAGAGGTTACTCTTGGCACAAAAAGCAAATAAAAAGGATAAGGAGGGGTTATTACAGAGGTAATAACTTCTAAGACTCAACTAAAACTCTTGGGTTATCTCCCAACAAGTAATTTTCTTTAACGCATTTAAGTTAGGCATAAGAACCAAAGAAAGAATCAAGTGTTCTCAAATGAAGAAGCATTAAGACCAACTTTCTTGCCCTTACCTCTCTTATTTTTATTCTTAACCTTGGGGAAAATATGATTGTTTGGTGGAGAATAAAGGTGCATGGTCCCCTTTCCTACATCTATTATTGCTCCAAGGAGTCCTAATAGGGACCTTCAAAGTGTAATTTGTCATTTTCCCGCACATTCAATAACAAGATAATCAATAGAAATCATTTTCCCAAGAATCTTTGTAAACACTCCTTCAACTATTCCAAGAGGTAATATGGTAGTATTATTGGTGAGAGATATTTCTTTTCCTCCTTCAACGAGCCCCCAAAGATTTAGAGATTCATAAATAGCTTTGAGCATAAGACAAAATTCAGACATGATATCACAGCGAGCTTGAAAAGTTTCAGTGTTTATCTCAATCTTTACTGTAGGGAACCACTTTGATGGTTCAGAGTTTATTGGAACATAATCATGTTGCTCCCTAAGTGTATTATAGCACCCCTCTAATCTAGTAGTGCTAGCCTCAAGAGTGTCCAACCTAGCAAATATTTTTGCGAAAGAAGTATCAGTTTGGCTAGGCAAGTTATAAGTGAGGATTAATTTCTTTATAACATTAATGGCATCATCCTCATTACTTTGGAGGAAATCTCCTCCCGCAATAGCATCTAAAGCATATCTATAGCAAAGAGCAATCCCAAGGTAAAAACTGCTAAGGAACAATCCTTGAATCATTTTAGGCTTAGTCTTTTCATGTAGATCAGAGATTCTAGACCAAGCTTCCTTAAAACTTTCCTCAATTCCTTGTTTAAAAGTGAGAATATATTTCCTCGGGTGACATAGTGATTGGAGCAAGGCTAGACATAGTGGCAACTCAAGATAGGAACTATTTTTTGTGTTTTCAAATAAGAAAGCAAACAAGTAAAACTAATTTTTTTGTGTTTTTTTGAAGAACAAAGCAAGCAAACAAAGCAAAAAGAAACTAAGCAAAATAAAAACAACAAAGTAAAGATATTGGTTATGAGGGACTCCCCTCGTGAAGATGTCCTTGACTCCCCGGCAACGGTGCCAGAAAAATGCTTGATGGCTCAATGCACGGCGCCCAGAAAAATGCTTGATGGCGGTGTTGATGTAGAGCTCGTTGGGAACCCCAAGAGGAAGGTATGATGAGCACAACAGCTAGTTTCCCTCAGTTATGAAACCAAGGTTTAATCGAACCAGTAGGAGCAAGGAAACACCTCAAAGGTGTTACTAGCTGAGCTTTGGCAGGGCGCACTACCAGTGCTAGTAGCAACGTGGAGACCTGCACAACACGACCACAAAAGTTTGTCCCCAACTTGCGATGAGGTTGTCAATCTCACCGTGTTTTGCGGAAAACAAAGGATTAAACGTATCGAATGGAAAGAAGTAAAAGTTTGCAGAAAGTAAACACAAAGCAGTAAACAGTTGTAGGTTGTATGTAAAGAAAAAGGACCGGGATCCATAGTTCATTAGAGGTGGCTCTCCTTAAGATAGAAAACATGTTGGGTGAATAAATTACAGCGGGGCAATTGACAAACACCAAGAAAGCAATACATGCATATACTAATCATCTTGACTCCTCTAAGACTTGATTGGGCATTACAACATAATACATAGACCGCCATCCAACTGCATCTATGACTAATAATCCACCTTCAGGTTATCATCCGAACCCCCTCTAGTATTAAGTTGCAAGCAACAGATTATTGCTTTACGAACTGCGTGTAAAGTAAACAATACAATTGTTTTATGAACAAAGGATTGTTGTTTTCTCCCTAGTAGCAACAGCACATCTAGTACCTTAGATATTTCTGTCACTTCCCCAGATTACCAGAGGCATGAACCCACTACCGAGCATAAATACTAACTCTTGGAGTTGCTAGCATCTACTTGGCCAAGATAGCTACTAACAACGGAAAGCATGCAAGATCTCAAATAACAAAGACATGATAGAATCAATAATCAATCTGAAATAGCATCTCAATATCCATCGGATCCCCGCAAACACAACATGTATGAATTAAAAATAGATGATCTTGATCATGAACGGAGCTCACAAGATCTAAACATGAAAGCACAAAGGAGGAGAAACCAGCCATCTAGCTACTACATGGATCCGTAGTCCAAGGATGAACTACTCACGCATCACACCAGAGGCTTGCATGGTGATGAAGAAGGCCTCCAGGATGAATTCCCCTCTCCGGCAGGGTGCCGGGAAGAGCTTCAGATCCCCCCCAATCTAGGGACAGAGACGACGGCGGCTACAGACTCTTTCGTGGATTTTTGATCGGGTCCCTAGGGTTTTCGTCCCGAGGGCAACTTATAGGCGGAAGGAGAGGCCGAGGGGGTGATGGGGTCGGCCAGACCACCCCCTGGCGCGGGCCAAGCCTGGCCGCGTGGCCAGGTGGTGTGGCCGGCCCCCAGCCCTTCTCCGTCTCGTATTCTGGCACTTGATCCCTTCCGGAAAAATAGGCACTTTGGCTTTTGTCCCGTCCAATTCCGAGAATATTCATTTTCTGACTTTTCTAGAACCAAAAACAACACAAAACAGGCAGCTGGCACTGTGGCTCTTGTTAATAGGTTAGTCCAAGAAATCATAATAAAAGTACTCCAAAGTTGGAACAAAACACAAGAAAGTGGATAAAACCAAGCATGGAACATAAAAAATTATAGATACATTTGCAATGTATCAGCATGCAAATAAAGTTCCATAGGTTTTTTAATTTTCTCTTCAAACACTTCATGCCCTAACTCAAGATAAATACTACAAAGCTCTCTAATTTTTTTTGTTGTTTTCCATTAAGCCTAACTAGTGAAGACAAGAAACAAAAAGACAAAATTGCAGAATCTAAAGTAAAATAACTTCGAGTAGTCACACCGGAGGATGTGAGTACCTTTTACCTTACCTCCCCGACAACGGCGCCAGAAAATAGCTTGATGTATACGCACTTCTATTCTTGTAGACAGTTGTTGGGCCTCCAAGTGCAGAGGTTTGTAGAACAGCAACAAGTTTTTCCTTAAGTGGATCACCCAAGGTTTATCGAACTCAGGAAGGAAGTGGTCAAAGGTATCCCCTCTCAAGCAACCCTGCAATCAAGATACAAGAAGTCTCTTGTGTCCCCAACACACCCAATACACTCGTCAGGTGTATAGGTGCACTAGTTCGGCAAAGAGATAGTGAAATACAAGTGGTATAGATAATTATAAGTGGTAACGGTGATAGAAAATAGCTTGATGGCGTGGAAAAGACTAAAAGAAAACTGAAATAAAGATGGAAGCAAGCAAACATGTAATAGATCTAATAGCAAACGATGTTTCTGTGCTCAGAAACAAGGCCTAGGGATCATACTTTCACTAGTGAACACTCTCATATAAATATATTCTTCTTTATGATACTACGCTAAACTACTCTCTAGTTGAACACTCTAATCGATGGTAGGGCTATAACAGCACACCTCAAAGTAAGACTTTCCCATCTAGATAACCTCACACTGTCACCTTGAGCTCTAGATGGTTCCAACAAACACCACAATTTCATCAAAAACATCCAACTCCAAATATAACTCATAATAAGTATTTGTAATCTCTAGCCTAAGTGCCACCATGGTGTGCACAGTCACTTTCACACACATGGGGAGAGCAGAGATCTAATAAAGCACTTGAGTAGTGATATGTCCATTTTGCATCACTATTCTATGTCTTAATTCACTATTATTCATTGATATATTTCGTATTGAGAGGTGATACTTATGTTATTTCATCTATTTTTTGCATGGTTGATGACTTTTGGAGCATGGACCGCTGCAGTCAGGATTCTGATGGAAAAGGTGCTGTTTGGAGGCAAAATTCGCGAAGATCAGAAAATCTGGGAAAATATATGGAAAATCCTATTTTTCCAGAAGACTAAGGATGCCAAAAGATGGAGTGGAGGTGGGCCACAGGGGGCCCACACCACCCCATGGCGCGGGCAGGCCTAGGCCGCGCCAAGTGGTGGTGTGGCCGCCCTGGCTCACTCCAGCCTCTCCCCTCTGGCGTATATCATCCTCCCGAAACCCTAAGACTCGGGGAGCGACCACAGAAAGATTTCGCCGCCTCTGCGGGGCGGAAAACACCGAGAGAGAAAGATCTCTCCGGCAGACAGATTTCTGCTAGGGGAATTCCTTCTCGGAGAGGGAAGATCGTCGCCATCAACACCACCATCAAGCTAGACTTCATCGGGATCATCATCATCACCACCATCATCATCATCATCACCACCCTCATCACCATCTCCATATTACTGTAACAATTGGTTGAATCTTGCTATAGTTCATAGGGGAAACTTTTCCGGTGTTGATTACTCTTTGTAGTTGATGCTATTGAGTGAACCATTGAATTATTGTTTATGTTCAGATTGTTATACATCATTATTCCATCTCTGATCATGATCCATATGATGTCTTGTGAGTAGTTCGTTTTGTTCTTGAGGACATGGGAGAAGTCTTGTTGTTAGTAGTGGAGTTGTGTTGAGAAAGATTCAATAGATTGTTATTTAAGTTGTGGTGTACTTCTTCTAGTGGTGTCATGTGAACGTCGACTACATGACACTTCACCTATATGGGCCTAGGGGAATGCATTGTGTATTTGGCTACTAATCGTAGGGGTTGCCGGGGTGACAGGAAACTATTGCACAAGGGACGTAATGGTCTTAGAGTTTAAAGTTGTGGTTAGGTTTCTACCTTAATTACTTTCTTGTACTTACGAATGTTTGCAAGGGGTATAATCACAAGTATGTATTAGTCTTGGATGGGGCGGTACATTAGCACAGGTTCACCGACACAACACTTGGCAAGCTAAAGAAGATTAATTGACTATATGAAGCGAAAGCACTTGACAGTCTTTTCATGTGTCCTCGAGAACGTTTGGTCATCTTAAGAAATACATCCGGCTTGTCCTTTGCTGCATAAAGGATTGGGCCACTTGCTGCATTTATTCCTACTGTCTTTTATTTACTTGTACTTTGTTTACTTGCTTTATCGAAAACCCCTAAAAATCCGTTTGCTAAGTATTTGCAGAGAATTCCTGATCCATACCACTAGCCCGCACCTTCCGCTCCTCGTTGGGTTCGACACTCTTATTTATCGAAAATACTGCGATACACCCCCTATACTTGTGGGTCATCAGGCATTCCCGGTGTTGCCAGTGCCAGGTGTGCAGGGGAAGGGACTATCATAAACTTGTCGCCATGTTAGAAAGACTAGCAGAGGAAGCCTCTAGAGCGGTTGCGACGCGCAAAGCGGCTAAGGGAGAGATGCCGACGTTGTCCGCGGTTGTCGGAGTAGAGTAGAAGGTGGTATAGTCAGGGATGAGGCAATGACACTGGCGACGAAGTTGTAGTGGACGAAGACGTAGAAGGCGGCGAAAACAGCGGCTCCCTGGGGTAGTCATGTTGGATGCCTGGAGTGGCGATGGGGTAGTCGGCAGGACCTGCGACGACAAGAGGGTGCCCTGCAGGTTATCTTGTGAAGCGCGGCGGCGGTGCTCGAAGTAGGCGAGAAAGAACCCGGTGACGTGACGAAGACCATGTGTAGACGACGGCGATCCGCATCGTAGGAGATGTCGGAGTGAAAGCCGAAGCCACCGATGCACGAGGATGGCGAAGTAAACTGCGTGCAGCGATGCTACGACCCGAGGGGGTGGCATAGCTGCAGGGCGCAAGTCGGTGCAGCCGGTAGCATGGACCAAAGGCGGCGGCGCTACGGCTTGAAGGGGCAACACAACAGAAGCCCGTAGCTCAATCGGTGGTAGACGCGTGCTCGGGGACGTGCTTGGCGTAGACAGGCGTGGGATCGGTTGATCAGACTGACGGTGTGACGTATACGTCATAGCATGGACGACGCGTAGATCGGAGTCGATGGCGGCATTGTCGGTGAAGTCGCGAACGATGACGACGAAGAGGATCCAAGGGGTCGGCCGCGGTAGCCTTCCAGGGAAGGCGCGGTAGCTTGCCGAGAGACTGCAGCAGCCTGCCGAGGCAGGCGTGGCAGCGGAGAGGGCAGGCGCACATGCGCGGTGTGGATCATCGATGCTGATGGCCGGAGTATAGGCGCAGCGATGTCAACAGCGGTGGTGACTCAATCTGATCTAAGATTGGTAAACCAAAAAAGAAAACCGATCAAGAGATCGGAAAAAAGACTTACAGGACAGCCGATCACGGATCAGCAGACGAACCCAGCGTAGGTGTTGCGCGGCCACCGGCGGAGATCATGGAGATCGGGGAGGTCGGCGCGGCGGAAGCGTGTCGCTCGGCTAGCGCGGCGCCATGGCGGGCGGCAGCGTTAGGGTTTGGGAAGTGGCGGTGGCGGCGCTAGGTGGATGCAGCGGCAACTAGGTTAAGGATCTTGCCGCGCTGATACCATGTAGAAAGATAGAGAGGAAGCGAGATTGGCGAAATATGATGGTTGTATTATTGAACCTCATGGGCGAATATATTAGGCGTACAGGGTTCATCTTGGAGTGCAAGACAAGTCACAAGATCTATCTCTATCGTAGACTAACCGAACCATACACCATACACGTATACTATAACAAATGGAAACTTCATCGATAAGACCTTCTCAACTGTAACAAATATTTTATTGCAAATAATACAAACAACCTTGGAAGAAAACAGCCAGTTACATATTATAGATGTGGTGTGATTTAACTTTTTTTAGCCCAAGATTTTATACAAACAAATGTGGAGCCAGAATGTTTTGTGCTTATTACCGCTTCGTCCTTCCGAATTGAGACCCATTGTTTTATAGATCTGGAGATAAAGTAGTGACTTCGGACATTAACGACCTCTTTAAGAGCTGGTGAAACCTCTTAATTAATCATTAGAAAAAACTAATAAACAAAATAAAGAGTAAAAATATCAAGAGAAAACTTTAATAACTGACATTCTAAAATGTTCCTTTCATTATAATAAACATTAGTGCTAATTGACGAATTTTTAAAAATCAGCCATATAAGACCGCTCCATGTGGACGAAAATCCTATACGCCGCTCAGTGTGGTGAAAGGAGCCCACGCCACATACCCCGGCTATCTAGCCTACCGTGTAGGTAAGGGCCGGGCCAGTTTGTAGGAGATATATTTTTTTTCTGTTTTCCTTTTTTTAGTTTTCTTATTCTTATTCTGTTTTGTTTTTCTAGATTTTTTTAAATATTCTGATTTGAAAATGTTCAAATTAAAAATTATTCATATTTCAAAACTTTTCAGTTTTTTAAAATGTTCTGATTTTAAAAATTATTCAGATTTTGAAATTGTTCATATTAAAAAAATCAGAATTTGAAAAATTCTCGAATTAGAAAATTCAATTTATGACTTTTTTCAAATTTAAAGACCGAAATCAACGGAAAAGTCACAAAACCAACAGAAATCCGATTTTTTAAAAATATCCAAAAGTATGCTAAAACCGCAAAAACCAACGGTCATAGAAAGGAGCACCGAACAAGTGGGTCCATCTTCCACGTGAGGTGTGCTGTTACCATTTAAACAGGCGAAAAAATACGTTATCGTTTTCCTTTCCGCTCGTCTCGCAGGAATCGAAAAAAAAATCCAAAAACGAATATGGAATCATAAATCACCGGAGACGGATATGAAACATATACCAAACGGATACGATACGAAAACGGATATTTGTCAGAATATAAGAGTAGCATAATATCTTGGTCTATACACCCAAAAAACACATAACATACAAGGAATAGTTGACAACTTCGACAAGCAATAATTGAACATAGAGTAACACACATAATTCAACACTCTAACAAGTACTCCCTCTAGTCCAGTTTATTAGGCACACACATAGTTTAAAAAATCTATGACCATCAATTTTGATCAATAAATTTTATAAAATATGTTACAAAGATTATACCATTGAAAACTACTTTTAAAGATGAATCCAATGGTATAATTTGTGTTACATATTATATAAAATTTGTTGATCAAAATTATTGATCAAAGTTGTTCTTAAACTGCGTGCGTGCCTAATAAACCGGACCAAAGGGAGTACATATGTTTGCATAAATAGGTTCACATAGGGGCCAAGACACTCATTTAATTAGTATGTAGTCTGGACGGGCTGCGTGTATCATGTAGACCATCCGGTAAGAATAAGGTGAATCATCGACAAAAAGTACTATTTCGTGCATAGGTTTAGTTATATTTCCGAAAAGTTTCCGTATTTTTTTTTCTGAAATTTCTTTACCGTTTCCGTTTTGTTCAAAAATGGATCCCGTTTCATTTTTCCTTTGCGTTTAAATTCTTTTTCTATTCCTTTTCTGTAAAATACCTATTCCGTTTTGTTTTTATGTCTTCGTTTGTTTTTTCTTCGAAAATGAACAGAAAATCTTACATTTTCAACCATATGTGTTGTGCTTCCCCGAGTTGCCGCTTGAAGCTCAGATCAGCTTTTGTTTTTTTGGAATTTTGAAGCTCAGGTCAGGTAAAAAGAATGATTTGAATGCTTTTTTTTTGCGGGTGAATGATTTTAATGCTGCACGTTGCTGGCCCGTCACTTGCATTGAGACCGGATTTGAGCAAGCGCCTGTCGGTTGCAGAGCTTCAGCTGGGCCTCACAAATTTTTGGCCAGAATATGAAACGCAGGTAAAAACCTATTGGCAGCTTATGCGGCCCATAACTTGTATTCAGATTGGTTTGGTGGCTGGACTGTGGGCACAGCTGCATTTATTAGCCCGGCAAATCCTATTTGACGCCCACTCGCGGCCGCGCGATGGGCCTACCAACATATCTTATTTGTTCACTCTTCTAACTTTCCTCTTTCTATTAGATCCTCACGGGTATAGGAATCCCGGTTATTGTATTCTTTTTTTAGAAATTTCACCGATCTATAAATAGTACAGAGAGCATCAAAAGTAATAATAATTATAAAGAAGTCTTTGGATCACCTAGAGACGACTACAAGCACTTAGTACGAGCCAAAAATGTGCCTCCCTTCTCACCTTTTTTTATTGGAGCCGGACAAAGCTCGTTGTAACAGAGATTATTTTAGTAGATAAACATCAAGTTATCATCCTAAGGCTCAAAAGGACCATCACACCACATCAGCAAGCAGTCATCGCCAAAGATAGCAATCATAGATTTGAAAAGATTGGCTAAAATTGTAACAACAAATGCAAAAAAAATACAGGATCCTAGAAGATCTGCTAGACACACGACTCCACAAGCCATCCACGAGCACCACCGAATTCCAGTTACTATAACTTTGTTAAAGTGTGATCTTTTTTAGCTTTTGGAACCTAGATTAGTAGCGGTAAGTATTTAATGATGTTAGCCTAACTAAAGTATGTGCATTCAGTCTTATTTATATACTAGATAGATAAGCCCGCTTCGTTGCGCCATCTACATTGCGTTCTAACGTGTCGGGTTGACGTGATACATGTGTTTTCAAAAGGAGTTTGTTGATCCATTTAGAAACTTACAATTTGTTTTTACCTCATCCGATCATAATATAATCATGTATTCATTTAGCCATGTGACCGCATTGATTATCTATACCACGAAAACTGCATATTTAAACTAAGAACAAAAGAACTTCCATTTACATGTCAGAAAAATTGTGCAAGCATATATAATAGCACTAGAGAAAATAGTACAAATATATGTAATTTTGTTATATATACAACGACAAAGCACTCATACTAATCACATCAAAATCACTATTTAAATGTCCATGTGAGAGTGGGGTAGGCGTGCAGGCATGAAGCAGCAGCCTGGGTGGGGCAGGCGACGACCGCGAGTGAGAAACCCTAGCACGTAGATCAGATTGCAGTGTTATTGTACATGGTCATGTTGGGGCACCATCCATAGGCGAATCGGCGGTGGGGCACCTGAGGATCGACTCCTATGTCTCTAAGATAAGAACGTGGTCCTATGTCTGCCAGTAAAAATCCACCAGGAGCCACACTGCTCGCGGTAGTGTAGATTCTGCCAACAGTAGCTGTGGGTTGAGCGGCGGTGAAAGTACATCTAGGGATTTCTGGTTCATATATCAGCGAGAAAGAGGAAAACCTTTCTTACACGGAAATGCTAATTGTCGCCCGCGCTCATGCCGCATAGGGGCATTCCCCTATTGGGCTGGCCCATTTCGTCACGCGGTGATGATTTTTCATTCTTTTTTTATTTTCTCTTTTCTCTTTTCTGTTTTTTTTCCTTTTTCTATTTTTCACTTTTATTTTACTTTTCCTCGAAAAATGTTCATTCTATTTTGGAATTTTTAGTTGGTTCATGATTTTTGAATCTGGTTCATGACTTTTAGAAATTGGTTCATGGTTTTAAAAAATTGTTCATGATTTTTGAAATTTGTGTTATGATTTTTGAATTTTGGTTCATGAGTGTTCAAAATATGTTCGTCATTTTTAAAAAAAACATGATTTTTGAAATTTTTGTTCATGAATTTCGATTTTCTGTTCATAATTTTTGTTTTTTTAGAAATATTCAAACACTGCTTTTTAAACATAATTATAAAAAATGACGACAGTTTAAAATAAGATATAGAAAAAATAGAAAAAGGTGTAGCGCTCAAACTGGGCCGGCCCGCTTTAGGCGGCGCGCGGCCATCACCATGTCGAGGGGCGATTAGCATCTCCTTTTCTTACAGAGAGGAAAGAGAAGCACTGTTGTGTCTCTGGGCCAAATCTAAGTGGAACCTAGTGGGAGCGTAGGAACCGAAAGAGATCAAGGTAAAAGACATTTCCACTGGCCTAAATGGTTGGCTTAGGTTGCTTTAAACAGGAAACACACGATGAAGATTGATTTATGCGATGAAGGATTCGTTAGCAGGGCAGGCAACCAAACATACTAGCTTAGATTAATTAATTAGTATGAGAAAATAGCTCACATGGTAGTGTCATGGTAGTGGTAGATGGCCTCATAATGCTTGCATGTGATCAAGCTCAGCTTAGATTTACTAATTAGTATGAAAAAATAGACCCACGTGGTAGTGTGATGGTAGTGGTAGATGGTCTCACAATGCTTGCACGTGATCAAGCTTAAGTTTATAAATAATAATAGTGTCATGGTAGTGGTAGATGGTCTCACAATGCTTGCATGTGATCAAGCTTAAGTCTATAAATAATGTCTTGAGACATGACAATGTGCATTGTGTTTCGGGTATGATCAAATGGAGTAGTAAGGTTTGCTAATTGAGTAGAAGTGTGAGCATGTGCCAACATTGTATGAAGGAGGAGAAACAAGTGGCGAGGCACAAAATCTAGCTAGACGGTTGGTGATCTTAGAGCTTGGGCGTCATGTTTGGTTTTGTAGATCGATCTTAGCTTGTACCTCTTGACTCCCCATATTGGTCAATAAGAAAGCTCCATGGTTCCCTCTACAGAAAGATAAGACAACATTTCTTGAGGACAAGTTTGTTGTTTCTCGGTCTCTGTCCGCATAAGTTTTTCCGATAAACTACAATATATTATAACTACTCTCTTCATCTCAAAATAAGTGACCCAGGTTTGTTTATATTTAGATGTACCTGGATACGTTATAAACCTAAGTTACTTATTTTGGGAAGGAGGGAGTAGAAGATATCAAAGTACACCTATCATCTACGGGAACTTATTCGGAAAAGACTGAAATCTCGGTAGTTTGAGTTGTGCTCCCAAGATAGTCGATCGGTCCTAGGGGACGCTCGGTCCGCTCCCGCGAGCGGGCGCGAGCGAACTCTAGCTCAGCGCCATCGCCAGCCCCCTCCTACTCTCCCCTCCCCCTCGCCGCTGCCGAAGGGCATCTCCGTTCGAAGCCCCGGAGGTGCAGGCGGCGATGGGGCCTTGTCTCCCTCTCGCGCGGGCATGGCGGCGCGGGCGGCTGCGTACGGCGGGGGCACGGCAACCTAGGAGGCTCGACATTCTGGGCGGGCGGGCGGCATCGGCGCGGGCGGCGCGGGCGGAAGCCCGTCCGATCTGAGGAGCCCGGGGGCTCTCTGGTGCGCGGCGTGTGTCACCTCCTCTAGCACTGGCCTGTGGCTTCGGGCTATGCCTTGGGAGGAGCTGGGCAGGTCGGTCGGCCGGCTTGGCCACGCGTGATGGTGGCACGGGCTGGCGCCACTCCGACCGTTGGGAGTCTCGCGGGTGGCGGCCATGGGTTGCGTGCGGCGCTGCCTGCCGTCGGCGGCCGCGCTCAGGCTGCCGGGGATTGCTTCATCCAGGCCCAATGCCCTAGTGTGGCTCCGTCGCCGTAGATGTGGGGTGGGTGGTCGCCTGGGTGGTGCCCCCACCGCCGGGGATGCATGGAGCTAGTGGCGATGGCCAGATCTGGATCTGGGCCTACGGGCCTAGATCTGGGTCTGGCGGGCCCGGAAGTTGGTGGCCAGATCTGGGCTCGTGGGCCTAGGTCTGAGCCGGGTTGGGCCTGGTCGCCGTTCCTGTGTCCCCACCCTACTCTCGACGCTTTGTTTTTTGGGTTGGTTGCCGTTGTTCGTCAACTACCGGGTGTCATCCTTGCCAGTTCACCGGGAGGGTTCTCGGGTCCGGCGCACGCTTGCCGGGGTAGGCAGCATGCTCTCCCTCCAACCCTCGGGTGGGTCGGTGGTGCGGTTGTGATTTCGGCCGGGTCTACTCTGCGTTCTCGTGTCGGCGTCCGGATTTTGGTTTGGTTAGATCTTGGCGAAAGCTGCACTTAGCTTAGGCTAAGACCGTTGACGGCGTCACCTCTGGGTGTTGTTCCCTTGTTGGAGGCGTCCCGACGCTGATCCCCTAGGCCAGCTTGATGGATTTCGTCCCGCCGCCCTAAGGCTGTTCCCTAGGTGGTCTCACTTCAGGCTAGTCTCTTTGGCAGCGTCCTGTGGAGCACCTCGTGTCCTCTCGCTGGAGTCACAATCCTCGCATATCGTTGGCCTGGCTACATTTACACGGTATGGTTGTGGTAGTTGATGTCTCCTCTAGCGCCTTGGGAGGCTATGCTAGGGTGGCGTCTGGTCGTGGCTGTTACCGGTGGGCTTTTCCCAATGCCAGGGGAAGATGGTATGTCTGGGTCTAGTCCTAACCCGAGCTTCGGGGGTGGTGGTTCCGGGTCTGGGTGAAAGCTTTGCAGGACCTCGGTACCAGCCGCCGACGATGTCGCGTTCTTGCACCATTCACCTTCTTGGAGGCGTCGCCGCAAGACCCCCCCCCCTCCCCCCTCCTTTGGCTCCTCATATTCTGCTAGGTTGCTGCCCGTCGTCGAGTCCCATGTGGCTGCTGTCTTGGTGCGGTGGAGGTTTGTTGGTGTGGAGCTGGTCATGATTACTCCGGTGCAACAGAAGACAAGGCTCCCTCATCTTGGATCTAGCTGGCGCTCCAGCTTGATGTTTTCTGTGTTGTCTTTTGTTGTGTATTAGGGTGGGCGCCTTGGACGGGTGTGTGTTATAACTCATGGTGTAACTCCTAGCCGGTTGTTGGCTTCGTTAATTCAAATCCGGGCTCACTTCGAGCCTTCCGTCTATCTACAGGTGGAACTCAGTATCAGGAGCACGTTGTGATATTTAGGATGCACATAGCCAAATTGTTAAAAAGGGAAGAAAAATGTAAGAAGGAAAATACTTGACGTAGCAATGACAACAACCGCCGCTCTAGACAAGACATGGGTGCATCTAGTTCACAAGAAAGTGTGAAGTGAAGAAAGAACAACTCCTCACACCAAGTGAATATACAAGAACACGGCTAAGTAATGCACACATCCCCTAGTCGCCTATCCAAATTCCCCGTATTGGCAGCAAAATAAAAAAATAAAATGCCATCGAACGCCTTGATCCTCATCATCATATTCTACTAGAACTCCAACTTCCGAATGTCGTCCAGGCTTGTCCACTTTGAATGAGATGTGGCTCATTATTTTTTGTGATGGGCAACAAATGTGCACCACCATACTCATGTACTCGCGCCAATGGATAACTGGAAAATTTTGCACCTAAACCCTAATGTTTGAGTTTAATATTGCTTCCTTCTGGTTTTCAAACAAACAAATTGCTTCGTTCTGGCTTTAAAAGTGTGGTCGCTAGGGAAATTCTTGAGTGAATCCCAATTCTTACCCTCTATTTATGATTTTATGACATTAGTTATCCCATTTAACCATCTTGAACCATTTAATCTATAAAGTATGGGGTAACTAGTGTCACGGAATCACGAAGGGTAAAAATTGGAATTCAGGAAGTCCTAATTAAAGTCGAAGCTTCATGGGAGGGATGGCCGAAAATTGCGGAGGACTGTTAGGTGGCGGAACGGGGCGATTTTGGGCGATTGAACGGGAATCTGAAGAAGATGATGGATCTTTGGTGGTGGATTGTCTTACCTGTGTAGGATGCCGTGCGCGGTGAATTGTGATCTCTCGCCACTCTCGTCGAAGGCGGTCTTAAGGAAGGAAAAGAAGAAACAATTGCAAAGGGAGATGGCTACGACGATGCTTGATCAAGGTACCATCTCTTCTCTTGATCTCGAAGTTTGTGGTCGATATCGACAGATGGCTGTAAGGCGATCGTCGATCACCAATAAGCTACCTGTCTTGTCGCCGTCAACATTTTATCTGGATTCTTTTGATGCAAAGGACTGGATTTTGGTCCAACGGAAGAAATTGAAACTGAATGCTGCTAGAGTCAAAAAGCTATCTTCGCGCCGGAGATTGTTGTCAGCGACGAGATCTTCCTTTCAACGAGATTTTGTTCCTCGTTCAAACTCTCTCGCTAATGATGTGGGCCATGTGGGCCGTTTTTTAATCTCCGGTGTTCTCATTCAGATCATATGAAGGGTCAAATGGGCCTGGATCTGAGTGACAGGCCCGGTTTAGCCACTGCTGGTATTAATCGTTTCTCTGGGCGCCGCCGAGCAGTTCTAGGGTCTTGTTACAAGCCGACACCTATGGTATCTGGCGATCGTGAATCTTCTGTCGTTGTCCCTGTGGCAATGTCCAACCGGGGGGCAACCCTTACCATGGTCGAGGCTATGGCGGTGGCGGTCGTGGAAGATGGAATGGTGGATATGGTGGAGGTGTCCATGGTAACAATTTTTTCAAAGGGAGTTCGAGTGGTACTGCTGGTGACCAAGATGGATCAGGTTTTAATGCTGGGGAAGAAAATGGTCGTCGTCATTATGGTGGTCAGGGCAGTTGGAATGGCCGTCGATATGATAATTGAGCGGGTCGTCCAAACCAACGGTTTATACCTCGGGGTGATGTTCGTGAACCAGATCTATCGATGTTACAATCCCAACTTGTGAAAGAGACGACGACTGCTTTAGCTCGTCAGTTTGCTGAGATGCCACGGGCTCAGGGGCTGGGCTTGGTGGATCCTGTCTCGCAAGCAGATCAATCATTATTAATGGCGGCACCTCCTGCTGATGTGTCGGTGCGTCAATAGGGACCTGATCTTACTGCGCAAGCTCGGCCTACTGGTCAATGGCAGGGGACCGAAGCTGTGATCAGGGTTGTGGCGGGTTTTGGACCTATGCCAAATCCTTCTAGGCAGCACAATCTCTTGAGAATGAGCAACAATTGGCCAAGACCAAGAAGAAAGGACCAAGCTACTTCAAATGTGGTAAGCCAGGACATTGCCTAAATGATTGTACCACAGTTCTTTGTGATTGTTGTCAGAGTCTCGAGAATGTGTCTAGAGAGTGCCACTTAATTACGGCTCCTAAACCGTTCATGATCACCTATGGGTTGGCGCATGAGCAGCTTATGTTCTGGGAATTTCCGATGTCTGATCAGATTCGTCCACGGGTGGAAAACACAAGACTTGGGCGAGTTACTGTCTCTGGAGGACCTATGTTGATTGATGAGGTGATTGCTCAACTACAATGGATCATACCAGATTCTCAATATAAGTGCGAGGTTCATCAAGTGGTTGTGAATCTATTCCGGGTGAATTTTCCTAGTAAACTTGATCTTTTAAGGGCTCATCATATTGGTAACTATGAGGTCAAAAATAGAGAGAAGTGATACATGTCTTTTTACATTTGGAAAAGAGAGGTGCAACCTATTTAGACTGCTGATCACATTTGGCTAAGAGTCCATGATCTTCCATCTTGTGCTCTTGATGATTTCTTAGGGCTTTGGGCCATTGGTACTCTCTTTGGAAAAACCACAGATATTGATATGGAGTACACACGAAGGACCGAAGTTCTGCGTATGCAACTAGTCTGTCTAGATCCTACTTTAATCCCTGCCCTGATGGATGTTAAGATTAAGAATGATTTCTTTAGGATGCGTTTGGAGGTGGAAGGGCAGCCACCAAATCCAACAAATGATGTTACAATGACAGATGCACCCAATGATGATGATGCTTCAAATCATGAGAGCGGTTTTGATGGTATGCATGATGATGAGAGAGAACCTAAACGCAATAAGAGTACCGATGATGTGAACAGCAGGGGTGGAAATTCTAAAGGTACCTGGTGAGTTCATGCTTTACGTGGAGAGTGATCAGAAAGTTTTTGTGTCTTTTGTGTTGTATCCTCTATCTAAAACTAGGCATGCAATCGATTCACCTAAACATGATGACTAGTGCGATGCTAATTTCACTGGTACTGATATGCGGCAGTCTGCACAAGGAGGGCAGGCTATGGGTATGTCGAGGCCTGCTGAGTGTGTTGAGAAACCTTTCGTTGTTAATTGGCAGCCTGAAGATGTGGGGAAGAGTAACGTGGAGGTGCGGCCTGTCATTGCTGTTGGGCAGGCTAAAGATGTTGACCAGATTCTCGGGGAGATGCAATAGTGTGTTACTCCTTTGTCATCGCCGCGGGTCTTTGTGGAGGGTTCTTCTTTGATCAAGAACCAGGCTTTGGCGCTACCGTCATCTCCGGTGACTTCGTCTGTTTATGGGGGAGACGCGTTGATGAGCTCTACTGTTGTTGTGATGGGAGGGTCATCTATTATGACTACTCCAACACGTGCACCCAGGTGATTGATTTCGGTGGAATCCCGGAGGCTCTGGAGGCGAACGTGAGGAGGAGTGGTCGTCTTCATGCTCAAGGGTCTGCTGATCTGACGCAGCTTGAGAAGGCTATGATGATAGCTCAGCATCGGGATGACTATCAATCTAAAGGTACGAATTTGCTGAGTAAATTTTCTTTACTTCATTTTTCTAATGAGGAAATTATACTATAGCTTAAGCCCAAGCAAAAGCGAGCTATCCGAGGCCATCTGCCCACACGCACGTTTTTGACCGTCTGATTTTCACTCTGAGTCATCTCAACCATGCAGTTTCAGGTGTTGACCGAAGTATTACGAGCTAGTCCCTCCTGTCCCCGCCCCCACCCCCACCCCACCCCCATGTCGATCTTGTTCCCCTCCATGCAAGATCCCGCCCATCCGAGCCCCTCCTTCGTCTCCCTCGGCAACGTGCGCTGTCCCCTTCGCTCCCGAGTTCTCTCTCACCTCTGCTCCCTCCGTGCCCCTCCACTCACGAGGCCACCTCATCTCATCCAGCTCCTGCATCCAGCATCACACGTCTCTGCTTTCCCTCCTCGAACCTTCCCAGTATCGATTCAACATCGCCTTCTTAAGCCCGAGCAAAAGCGAGCTATCCGAGGCCATCTCCCCACGCGCGTGTTTCTGATCGTCGGATTTTCACTCTGAGTCATCTCAACCATGCAGTTTCAGGTGTTAACCGAAATATTACGAGCTGGTCCCTCCCGTCCCCGCCCCCACCCCTACCCCCATGTCGATCCCATTCCCCTCCACGCAAGCTTGATACATTGCAAATGTATCTATAATTTTTGATGTTCCATGCTTGGTTTTATCCACTTTCTTGTGTTTTGTTCCAACTTTGGAGTACTTTTCATATGATTTCTTGGACTAACCTATTAAAAAGAGCCACGGTGCCAGCTGCCTGTTTTCTGCTGTTTTTGGTTCCAGGAAAGTCAGAAAATGAATATTCTCGGAATTGGACGGGACAAAAGCCAAAGTGCCTATTTTTCCGGAAGTGATCAAGTGCCAGAATACGAGACGGAGAAGGGCCAGGGAGCCACCACACCACCTGGCCCTCACCAGGGGGTGGTGTGGCCGCTCCCGGGACCCCCTGGGCCTCTCCTTCCGCTATATATTGCCCTCGGGACGAAAACCCTAAGTACCCGATCAAAAATCCACGAAAGAGTCTGTAGCCGCCGTCATCTCCATCCCTAGATTGGGAGGGATCTGAAGCTCTTCCCGGCACCCTGCCGGAGAGGGGAATTCACCCTGGAGGCCTTCTTCATCACCATGCAATCTTCTGGTGTGATGCGTGCGTAGTTCATCCTTGGACTACGGATCCATGTAGTAGCTAGATGGCTAGTTCTCCTCCTTTGTGCTTTCATGTTTAGATCTTGTGAGCTCCGTTCATGATCAAGATCATCTATTTGTAATTCTGCATTTTGTGTTTGCGGGGATCCAATGGATATTGAGATGCTTTTTCAGATTGATTATTGATTCTATCATGTCTTTGTTATTTGAGATCTTGCATGCTTTCCGTTGTTAGTAGCTATCTTGGCCAAGTAGATGCTAGTAACTCCAAGAGTTAGTTTTTATGCTCGATAGTGGGTTCATGCCTCTGGTAATCTGGGGAAGTGACAGAAATCTCTAAGGTACTAGATGTGCTGTTGCTACTAGGGAGAAAACAACAATCCTTTGTTTATAGAACAATCGTATTGTTTACTTTACACGCAGTTCGTAAAGCAATAATCTGTTGCTTGCAACTTAATACTGGAGAGGGTTCGGATGATAACCTAAAGGTAGATTATTAGTCATAGATGCAGTTGGATGGCGGTCTATGTATTATGGTTTAATGCCCAATCAAGTCTCAAAGGAGTCAAGATGATTAGTATATGCTTGTATTGCTTTCTCAGTGTTTGTCAATTACCCCGCTGTAATTTGTCCACCTAGCATGTTATCTATCTTAAGGAGAGCCACCTCTAGTGAACTATGGATCCCTGTCCTTGTCTTTTACATTCAATCTACAATTTTTTACTGCTTTGTGTTTACTTTCTGCAAACTTTTACTTCCTTCCATTCGATACGTTTAATCCTTTGTTTTTCGCAAAACACGGTGAGATTTATAACCTCATCGCAAGTTGGGGACAAAGTTCTATGGTTGTGTTGTGTAGGTCTCCACGTTGCCACTAGCACCGGTAGTGCGCCCTGCCAAAGCTCGGCTAGTAACACCTTTGGGGTGTTTCCTTGCTCCTACTAGTTCGATTAACCTTGGTTTCATAACTTTGGGAAACTTGCCGCTGTGCTCATCATACCTTCCTCTTGGGGTTCCCAACGAGCTCTACATCAACCACGAGCCATCAAGCATTTTTCTGGCACCGTTGCCGCGGAGTGAAGGACATCTTCACAAGGGGAGTCCCTCATAACCAATCTCTTTACTTTGTTGTTTTTGTTTTGCTTAGTTTCTTTTTGCTTTGTTTGCTTGTTCTTTATCAAAAACACAAAAAATTTAGTTTTACTTGTTTGCTTTCTTATTTGAAAACACAAAAAATGACTACTCTTGAAAACACTAAGTTGTGTGACTTCACTAGCACCGACAACAATGATTTTATGAGCACACCTATTGCTCCACCTGTGGCTGAAAATACTTTCTTTGAGATAAAACCTGCTTTACTTAATCTTGTTATGAGAGAGCAATTTTCTGGTATTGGTAATGAAGATGCTGCTTCCCATCTAAATAACTTTGTTGAACTTTGTGAGATGCAAAAGCATAGGGATATAGATGGTGATATTATTAAACTGAAATTGTTTCCTTTCTCTTTGAGAGGAAAAGCTAAAGAATGGTTGAATTCCTTAACTAGGAATAGTATTGATTCTTTGACTAAGTGCAAAGATGCTTTTATTGGAAAATACTATCCTCCTACTGAGATTATATCCATGAGAAGTGAAATAATGAAGTTTAAATAACTTGATAATGAGCATGTTGCCCAAGCTTGGGAAAGAATGAAATCTTTGGTAAAGAATTGTCCCACCCATGGACTGACTGCTTGGATGATCATCCAAACTTTTTATGCAGGATTGAACTATTCTTCAAGGAACCAATTGGATTCAGCTGCTGGAGGTACCTTTATGACCATCACTTTGGGTGCTGCAACAAAACTTCTGGACAATATGATGGTTAATTATTCTGAATGGCATACCGAGAGAGCTCCACAAGGTAAGAAGGTAAATTCTGTTGAGGAAACCTCCTCCTTGAGTGATAAAATTGATATTATTATGTCTATGCTTGTTAATGGGAAAGCCCATATTGATCCAAATAATGTTCCTTTAGCCTCTTTGGTTGCTCACGAAGAGCAAGTTGATGTGAACTTCATAAGAAATAACAATTTTGGCAACAATGCTTATGGTAATAATGCTTATAGGAATAATTTTGGTAACAAAAATTATAGGCCCTACCCTCCTAGTAATACTTATGGCTATAATGGTAAACCTGAATTACCTAGTGAAGGAAGAATTTTAGAAGTTGAAAGAGCCACTAAAAACTTCATGCAAATGCAATATGAGCAAAATAAACTATTTACTAAAACTATGGAGGAACAATCTATCATTTTGAAGAACATTAGCCATCAACTTGAGAGTCTAAATAGGGAAATTCCTAGTTTACAATTGAAACTCTCTAATGCTGAAAGAAATATATCATCTTTGTCTGAAGCTCAATCTTCATTGATTAATAAAATGACTGCTAAACCTGAAACTAATGATAATCCCTTTGCAGCTACTAATGCTATACAAGTAAGAATTGATGAAAATGTTAGACTATTAGCTGAATTACGTGCTAAGTGGGAAAGAGAAGATGAAATTGCTAGAAACATTAGTGTTTCTACTATTACCACCACTAGTGTTGAGGCTAGTAATAGTTCTACTACTTTAGATGATAAAGTTGATTTTGATATTGATGGTTGCAATATCTCTGAAGTTATTAAGTTCCTACAAAATCTTGCTAAAAGTCCTAATGCTAGTGCTATGAACATGGCTTTTACAAAACACATTACTGATGCTCTCATAAAAATTAAAGAAGAAAAGATGAAACATAAATCTTCTATTCCTATAAAGCAAGAAGATGGTTGGGAACCCATCATTAATATGAAAGTGAATGACTTTGATTTCAAAGCTTTGTGTGATCTTGATAGTAGTGTTTCTATTATGCCTAGAAGGATTTATGATATGCTTAATTTGCCTCCTCTTGAAGATTGTTATTTGAATGCCCCACTTGATGCCAATGCTAAAAAGAAACTCATGGGGAGTCTTAATGATGTTCTTATTATGGTTAACGATTCCTATGTCCCCGTTGATTTCTATGTTTTGGATGTTGAATACAATGCTTCTTGTCCTATTACTTTGGGAAGACCTTTTCTTAGAACTGTTGGTGCCATCATTGATATGAAAGAAGGCACCATTAAATATCAACTCCTACTCAAGAAAGGTATAGAACACTTCCCTAAAAAGAGAGAAAAGATTTCTTTTGCTTCTCCTATGAAAACAAAATTTAGTCTTAATGCTTCTTCATTTGAGAACACTTGATTCTTTCTTTGCTTCTTATGCCTAACTTAAAGGCGTTAAAGAAAAGTACTTATTGGGAGATAACCCAAAAGTTTTAGATGAGCCTTGGAAGTTATTACCTCTGTAATAACCTCTCCTTATCCTTTTTATTTGCTTTTTGTGCCAAGAGTAACCTCTAATGAGAGTGAAGTAATGATTGGGAAAGTTGCTGTCCCGAAACAGATTTTTGTGCTTCACCGTAAACATTCGTGAGAGAGCTCTGTATGTCGGATTGAGCTGTAATTGTTTGTGCTTATGCCCCAGGTTATTATCTAAGTTTCTCTAGTTCAAAACTTTTTGATTTGAGCAACAGAAGGTCTTCGAAAAAATTCGTCTTTACCTGCTGGTCTGTTTTGACAGATTTCTGCCATTTTCTGCATTTGCTTCTTGTTGGTTCCTTCTTGAGTTCTTTTGGGGAATTGAGCTTTTTGAGGGAAGTGCTACAGTATCTAGTGTTCTAATGGAAGTTTATTTGGTGTTAGAACTGAACCTTGAGACTTATTTATCTTAAGTGCACAAAATTTGCTAATGAGATTGTGTGAAGTTTTGTATGAAGGAAAAATTTCAGGTGTATGGAAGGAATGAGTAACGAGATGAAGGATGGACTAAAGCTCAAGCTTGGGGATGCCACGCGTGTCACCCCAAGAAATATCCAAGAAGTACAAGCGTCAAAGCTTGGGGATGCCCAAGGCATCCCCTTCTTCATCAATAAAAATCCCAAGTTTCTTCCAAACGCTTCATTTTTATTGTTTCATGCATAGTTGTGTTTTTCTTGGAGCGTCTTATTTTTCGTTTTCATTTTGGTTTTCGTTTGCCTTGGTTTGCTTAGTTTTCTGAATAAATTGGTTGGACCCCCTATCTCATACATTGGTTTGCAAATAGTTTGGTTTGGTTTGGAAAAGAGTAGGAAAGTTCATACTTTTGTGGTAAAAAGAGCTTGTTTTTAACTGTGGCCTATGCTTTGTCATGCCATGCTTGATATTGTTTTGGCTTTATGCTTAGTATTCCTTGCTGTAGCATGACTTGTTATAAACAATTGAGATTGCTTAATGTGCCTTGGATGAATCATGCATTGTTTTAGCATATTAAAGCATAATATAGTGGTATTCTCCTTTGATGCTTTATTTGGGTTGACTTGGCACATGCTCACACCATGTTATGACTATCTCAAGTCACCATAGCCTGTATGATCCTTTAGTTTTCAACTTGTAGTATCACTTTATGCTTTGATCAATGATGTTTTGTCGCTCTGTATGATTATGGCCATTATTGCTCTCTTAGTTTGTCGCTCCCAGTCTTTTGCTAGCCTCCACAACAAAGTATGAGTTCCACTCATGCATCCAACTCCATAAACCAAGTTATTCCAAAGAGTCCAACATACCTACCTACTATCTTATGTGATTCCAAGTACATTCATGCTTTTGTTTACCTTCCACTTGTTATGAGAAAACTAGTGATTAAAGCTCTCACGAACTTGATGGCACACTTTACTTTTTGCCTCTAATAAACTTGAACCATTGTGTCTTCTATGTTGTATATGCTTGCACTTATTTATTGGGAATTAGCAGAACCATGCTTTCATGGGGAACGCTTTCAACATTGCACTTGGTACTTGTACCTAGTTGATATCATGCTCTTTTGTATATGGATGTCGTCGGTGTGAAATGAAAGGGGAGCTTGTAAGTCCATGGAGTTATGTATATGTGTTAGAGAAACATCTGGGCCGCTGGTCTAATTTATACTGACATGGTGGAAACCTGCAGCGTAACCATAATGAGCTATCTATGAAGCATTCTTCTTATATAAAAAAGAGTCCTACATTGAGAAAAAAAGAGATACTATGAAAAGAGGATAGAGAGAAAAAAGCACCATATTCCCATGGTAAATAAGAAGAATGCTGAGATGCTCGTTGTCTGCTTGCCTTGTCATTTTGATATGGGGATTCTTCCGTATCATCGGGCAAGGGGTACCCCGCTGGCGGTTCTCTATGATACACATGTACTTACGATGACAAGAACTTATCGATGACTAAACTTGAGTAGCATGAGGAGCGGCCCTCGTATACAAGGGACATGAGATTTCTGACTTATACTTCGTCAAGCATGTACACCATAGTTTGTTCACTTTAACCTTAATCACTCCAAGATGCTTATGATAGGGGCAATGAGAGATGAAAGCTATAAGTACCATAATTTTTGGAAGCTCTTTATGAGACTTGAATCCCTACTTCCTTTTACAAAAGGCTTTTCTTCCACCATTATATTGAGTCTCCACCTTCTATCTTTATGCACCTACTTTGAGAGCATAGTGGCCATTCTTAGTTCTATGTGCATTGTCCCAAGACTAGTGGATTGATGCATAACTTGTTATTGCTTGTTTTAAACTATCGTATCTAGTCACTCTTATGAACTTTGAAGGTATCCTATGCATTTATATTTGCTAGTCTATTGAGGGACAAGCTGAATACTATTATGCTATGTTTTCTTTATGTGAAACAAACAAACGTCTTGCAAAGCATTGTTATTCATGAATCTTTTGTTTGTGCGTTTTCATGTTGCATCATAGTTTCTTTGCTTATTGCTAGAACTTTGTCTTTCATGTTATGATTGAAGTACTATGATCCCAGTTTTGAATGTTTTGCAAATACTTTGATCAAGTCTTTAATGGTGCATGTCACCTCAAAAATTATTCTTTCTTTTTATCACTTACCTACTCGAGGACGAGCAGGAGTTAAGCTTGGGGATATTGATACATTGCAAATGTATCTATAATTTTTGATGTTCCATGCTTGGTCTTATCCACTTTCTTGTGTTTTGTTCCAACTTTGGAGTACTTCTCATATGATTTCTTGGACTAACCTATTAACAAGAGCTATAGTGCCAGCTGCCTGTTTTCTGCTGTTTTTGGTTCCAGGAAAGTCAGAAAATGAATATTCTCGGAATTGGACGGGACAAAAGCCTTCCGGAAGTGCTCAAGTGCCAGAATACGAGACGGAGAAGGGCCAGGGAGCCACCACACCACCTGGCCGCGCGGCCAGGCCTAGCCCGCGCTAGGGGGTGGTGTGGCCGCTCCCGGCACCCCCTCGGCCTCTCCTTCCGCCTATATATTGCCCTCGGGAAGAAAACCCTAAGTACCCGATCAAAAATCCATGAAAGAGTCTGTAGCCGCCGTCATCTCCATCCCTAGATCGGGAGGGATCTGAAGCTCTTCCCGGCACCCTGCCGGAGAGGGGAATTCACCCTGGAGGCCTTCTTCATCATCATGCAAGCCTCCGATGTGATGCGTGAGTAGTTCATCTCTAGACTACGGGTCCATGTAGTAGCTAGATGGCTGGTTCTCCTCCTTTGTGCTATCATGTTTAGATCTTGTGAGCTCCGTTCATGATCAAGATCATCTATTTGCAATTCTGCATGTTGTGTTTGCGGGGATCCGATGGATATTGAGATGCTATTTCAGATTGATTATTGATTCTATCATGTCTTTGTTATTTGAGATCTTGCATGCTTTCCGTTGTTAGTAGCTATCTTGGCCAAGTAGATGCTAACAACTCTAAGAGTTAGTATTTATGCTCGATAGTGGGTTCATGCCTCTGGTAATCTGGGGAAGTGACAGAAATCTCTAAGGTACTAGATGTGCTATTGCTACTAGGGAGAAAACAACAATCATTTGTTCATAGAGCAATCGTATTGTTTACTTTACACGCAGTTCGTAAAGCAATAATCTGTTGCTTACAACTTAATACTGGTGGGGTTCGGATGATAACCTGAAGGTGGATTATTAGTCATAGATGTAGTTGGATGGCGGTCTATGTATTATGTTGTAATGCCCAATCGAGTCTCAAAGGAGTCAAGATGATTAGTATATGCTTGTATTGCTTTCTCGGTGTTTGTCAATTGCCCCGCTGTAATTTATTCACCCAGCATGTTATCTATCTTAAGGAGAGCCACCTCTAGTAAACTATGGATCCCGGTCCTTGTCTTTTACATTCAATCTACAATCTTTTACTGCTTTGTATTTACTTTCTCCTTTCATTCGATACGTTTAATCCTTTGTTTTCCGCAAAACACGGTGAGATTGACAACCTCATCGCAAGTTGGGGACAAAGTTCTGTGGTTGTGTTGTGTAGGTCTCCACGTTGCCACTAGCACCGATAGTGCGCCCTGCCAAAGATCAGCTAGTAACACCTTTGGGGTGTTTCCTTGCTCCTACTGGTTCGATTAAACCTTGGTTTCATAACATAGGGAAACTTGCTGCTATGCTCATCATACCTTCCTCTTGGGGTTCCCAACGAGCTCTACATCAACCACGAGCCATCAAAGCTCCCACCCATCCTAGCCCCTCCTTCGTCTCCCTTGGCAACGTGCACTGCCTCCTCCGCTCCCGAGCTCTCTCTCACCTCTACTCCCTCGGTGCCCCTTCACTCACGAGGCCACCACCTCCCATCCAGCTCCCGCATCCAACCTTCCCAGTACCGATTCAACATCGCTCCTAACCTCGTGCACCCGTCCACTGCCACGCTTTGCCGATGGTGAGGCAGATAAGGAGGAGGTGAGTGCGTGGGACAATGGGGGTGAGAGAGAGGTGGCGGCGCGGGTAGATACGTTCCTATGCGAGACTACACAAAGATGTCGCATCATCCTGACCGCTTTTACTGAAAAAATTAGGTACGAATGGCAGAAAAAAGGAATTGAAAAGGAGAAGGTCCCTCTGCTCTCGAGAGCTCCCTCTCACCTCCGCTCCCTCCACCCCATCCACTCACGAAGCCATCGCCTCTTGTCCAGCTCCCGCATCTAGCACCGGCCGCCTCTGCTTCCTCGCCTCGAACCTACCCAGTACCGATTCAACATCGCCCCCGACCTCGCGCATCCGTCGCCGCCACGCTTTGCCGGTGGTGAGAAAGATAAGGAGGAGGTGAGCGTGTGGGACGGTGGGGGTGAGAGAGAGGGGGCGGCGCTGGTAGAGGCGCTCCTATGTGGGACTACATGAAGATGTCGCATCATCCTCATCGCTTTGACTAGAAAAATCAGGGACAGATGGCGGAAAAAATAATTGAAAAGAAAAAGGCTCGCGAGGCATGCGATGACGCGGCGCAGAGCGATTGGCTAGAACTCAAAATCTACAGTAACCGGTTGGAAGAATTGTTGAATGGAAAGCGTGGAGCGCTAACAGGGCGAGAAATGGTCACGCCTTGCGATAAACGGTCGCCTTTAATGTCACTTCAACAATTAATATGTATATTCCTGAAACAAAGCAGAATAAACTAATTTTGGCTCCTCTTAGACTCTACAACTGAAATCTCGAGAATACGTTAGATGCTGTAAATTGATATATGTTCTACGATGTTCCATGCTATATGATTAATGAACAAGTGGATTTCATGACTAAGTGGGTCCAAAAAAATGTCATAACTTCTATTTTCATTCTAATGTACAGAAATTATTAAACTTTATTACATATTAGATCTTGCTTGTATATAAAGATTCGTCGCAACTTTCAGCCAATCTTTTCTTTTAAATTTTATTGAACCGTGAATAATTTAGAATATATCAAGTATAACTCTTGCATAGAATTAGTATATATATAATATGATTGTCTATATTGACTAAACTAATCATTTAATAATCCATCCACTTATAAGTGTTGAATACAAAGTTGTGCTTTCTCTTGAAGCTCTGCAATCCAAATAGTTACAAGCATCGATTTTGAGGCAGTCGAATAAGGTTAACCGTGTGATCTTCATAAGTTAGCTTGTTTTGATATCATTAGTTTTTACTTTGATCATGTAACATGATAGTTTCTTGTGATATACCTTTTTGTTTACTTGAAGAAATACTGGTACCCCTATGTTGCTTATAAGCTTTAATATTAAATAAAGGCCCCGCTTGTTGCGTCTAAGGTCAGATCTCTCAGTTTTAGACATGTCTAATACGTAAATGCCATATTTATCTATCGATCAGAACACTCAACCTCACACATGCTCATATATTTAATTTATGATAATGCAAACAAAACAAAATATATTACCAGCAGTGGGTGCAACACACCTAGTAGACTGTAGTCGGCGCGGCGAGCGCGCATGTCAACCTAGTAATCATGAAACCCACTAGATTGGGGGTCTCGTTGGAGATTCTAGTTCTTCCAAACTCGCTGCTGCTCAAATGATCCAAAATAAAGAAATACAACGATCTTTAATCATTCTAGAAAAGAATAATACTTCATCTAAAACAAACATGTTAGTTAATTTGGCTGTTGAGTTAACGGAGGATTTAGTCGAGGATGATACTTTCTTTTGTGAGGAACCGGATGTGATTTTGGGTACAAAAGAAAAAATAAAAGCTACACGTAGACGCAAGTCTTATGATAAGACTAATCTGCGTAGAAGTACTAGAATTAAGGTCAAGAAAAATCTTTCATAATGAATGGTTTAAAGGGTATGGACTGGAATAGTGAAGGGTTTCGGGATCCTGGCAAACATAACTTTGTTAAAGAAGCAATTAGAGAACATCGTTTAGATTTTATCGCTATTTTGGAAACTGGGAGATCTAATTTTAGGTGTCGTTCTTAAAAAATCTTGCCATCGGTAGAAATTTTGCCTGATTTTGTCTACATCTATATGGAAGGTCGGGTGGAATTCTTGTGGGCATTAACATGGAAACCATTCAGGTCCAAAAAGTTGTCACGGGGGACTATTGTGTGAAAATGTTCTTTAAAATAAATTGGCTGGTTTTGAGTGGATTTTTATACCAGTGTATGGGGCTCCTCAAGATGATCATAAACATGAATTTCTTTCTGAAATGGTACGTATGTGTGAAACTGAATCTCTACTCATGATGCTTGGAGGAGATTTTAATATAATAAGAAAAAAGGAGGAAAAGAATAATGATAGATTTAATCCTTGTTAGCCTTTTGTTTTCAATGCTATTATAGAAAGCTTAGATCTGAAGGAAATTGCCTTATCTAGTTGGCAATATACTTGGATGAATAGAAGGGAGACACCTACTTTTGAGAAATTAGATTGCGTTCTCGCTAGTGTTGAGTGGGAACAGAAATACCCTCTTGTTTTGGTTAGAGCTTTAACTCGATCAGGTTCGGATCATACACCTCTCTCAATTGATTTGGGCAACCAAACTCATTTAGGTAATACCGCAAGATTTTCGTTTGAGTTGTCCTGGCTGAGACATGATGATTTCTATGAAATGATTGACACTGAATGGAATACTTTTACTCGGGGGACACACCTATTCAGCGGTGGCAAAATAAGATTGAGCGTCAAATACAAAATGGAAAAAGAAAGTTTAACTGCCATTATTGATAGTTTGGATATCAAGATAGAAGCAATGCCGCTCACCCCATATGAGAGAAAAATTCTAAAAGATGCTACTAATAAATTTAATAACCTTAAACGTGATGAAGAGACAAAATGAGCTCAACGTGCTAAGGTCAAATACATCCAAGAGGGGGGAAACAATATGAAATATTTTCACTTGATAGCAAATGGTCGTCATAGAAAGAAAAATATTTTTCAACTTGAACAAGAGGAGGGCACTATTGTAGGTGAGGAAAATCTCAAAATTTATATTACAGAATACTACAAAAAATTGTTTGGAGATTCTGATCACAACACTTTCTCCTTGAAGGAGGAACAAACTAGTGATATACCCCAACTATCTATGAAGAAAATTTGGCACTAACTATGGATTTTACTGAAAAAGATGAAGCGCTTTCACACGAAACAAAGCTCCGGGACCAGATGGGTTCCCTGCTGAGTTTTATTAAACTTTTTGGAAAGTCTTAAAACATGACATCATGGAATTGTTTAGGCAACTACAAACTAGTAGCTTGCCATTGTTCAAACTAAATTTTGGAGTTATCATGCTACTCCCAAAAAAATAAAATGCCGAGCAAATCCAGCAGTATAGACCTATTTGTTTGCTTAATGTAAGCTTCAAAATATTCACAAAGGTGGCGACTAATAGGATTTCTGAGATAGCCCATAAAATGATTAGGCCTACACAAACCGCTTTCATGCCAGGGAGGCACATCCTTGAATTGGTGGTAGTCCTACATGAGACAATTCATGAATTAAACGAAAAGAAGTTAAATGGAGTTCTTTTCAAAATTGATTTTGAGAAGGCTTATGGTAAAGTCAAATGGCCGTTTCTACAACAAGTCCTTCGTATGAAGGGTTTTGACCCCCAGTGGTGTGACTGGATTAAAACATTTGTTCAAAATGGTAGTGTTGGAATCCAAGTGAATCATGACATTGGTCATTATTTTCAGACAAAAAAGGGTTTGAGACAGGGGACCCTTTATCTCTGATACTTTTCAACATTATTGCGGATATGTTGGCTATTTTAATTGCAAGAGCAAAGAAAGATGGGCAGGTTGGGGTTCTTATCCCTCATCTGGTTGAGGGTGGGTTATAGTATGTGGATGATACAATTATTTTATGGAACATGATTTAGAGAAGGCAGTGAATATGAAATTAATCTTATACATCTTTGAACAACTGTCAGATTTAAAAATATCTTTGGTGAAGCTAAAGATATTGAAAATAAATATAAACAAATTTTGGGGTGTGAGACTGGATCTCTACCGATCAGAAACCTAGGGGTGCCGGTTCACTACCGCAAGTTAAGAAACGCTGAATAGAACCGTGTCGAAGAGCATTTTGTCGCAAAGTTGGGTTGTTGGTAGAGTAGTTTACTCTCTTATGGAGATCGCCTCGTGCTCATTAACTAAGTTTTAACAAGTTTGTCAATGTTCATTTTATCCTTTCTGAAAATTTCAAAGGAGTTAGGAAAAGGTTGGATTTTTTCGATCAAGTTTTTTTTTTGGCAAAGTGAGGGAATGGAAAAAAAATACAGATTAACTAGATGGAATATCATGTGTCGTCCTAAAGACCAAGGGGGTGTGGGGATCGAAGTACTTGAGCTAAAAATAAATGTTTGTTAAGCAAATGGCTTTTCAAGTTACTTAATGAGGAAGGTATGTGGCAAGAGCTTTTGTACAATAAATATCTGCGCACTAAAACTCTTACACAAGTTGAGGCTAAACCAACGAACTCTCCCTTTTGGAAAGGGCTTATGCGGGTTAAAAAAGACTTCTTTGAACAAGGAACTTTTAAAGTTGGGGATGGAACGAGCATTCGTTTTTAGGAGGACATTTGGTTGGGAGATGTTCCCTTAGCCTTAAAATACCATTCTTTGTATAATATTGTGCAATGGTTGCCGATGTGCTTGGCCGATCACCCCTTAATATTGAGTTTAGAAGGGCTTTGGTTGGTGATAAATGGGAGCAATGGTTACACTTGTGTCAGAATTTGATGGCGGTTCAATTAAGTAATACTCCAGATATGTTTTATTGGTCACTAAATGCTAATGGCCTATTCTCGGTTAAGTCCATGTATCTTGATCTCATGAATGGACATACCTAATACTTACGCACGTATTTTTGGAAACTAAAAATACCGCTAAAAATAAAAATCTTCATGTGGTTTCTTGATAATAAAGTTCTCCTCACAAAGGATAATCTTGCAAAGAGGAATTGGCATGGGTTTGAAAAATGTTGCTTCTATGACTCAATGGAGACAGTTGAGCATTTACTTTTACGATGTCTGTTTGCTCGTATTATTTGGCACATGATATTTTTTGCTTACAACATATCCCCACTAACTAGTATATCTAGTATGTTTGGTAACTTGTTAAATAGGGTAGATATAAAAACTAAAGCTCGTGTACGCATTGGTATATCAACTCTATGTTATTATTTGGACATGCAGGAATAATTTTGTATTTAACAAACAAACATCGATATTTTTTTTGCAGGTTATTCGAATGGTTGTGCATTGGATTCAACTATGGGCCTACCTTCTACCGAGGATCAGCGAGAGATTATGGTTTCTGGATGCAGTCAGCTCTTGACGGTCGCTCAGGATTGCTATTTTCAGGCTACTGGGTGACGGCATATTAATAGACTATATGGATAGTTTATTTTTGGCTGCTCTCTTTCGATGGTTGATATGTGTATCTACCATTCTGATTGATGATTGTAATAATTTTGGTACTTGATATACTTGTGAACTGAGTAATAAAGCAGGCTGTGTGCATCAATTGATGCAGATATCGGGCTCTGTTCCCCATTTCTAAAAAAAAACCTCTAATTTGTTTGAATGGCCACAACTCCATCTCAATAAACCTCTATAAAAACTCGATCGTGTCGGATGAACCGTGTTATCTAGCGTGCCACATGTGGACTCGCCGTCTCGTCATCAAGGTATACGATATAAATGAGTTAGAGGACATGTGTATCATTGAGTTCCTCGCATATCCATTGATAGAGGCTGCGCTTGAAGTAGCTAGCTAGTTCAAAAACAGAGGCTGCGCTTTCGACGGTGGTATATCAAGCAGCCACGCAACCCGGAAGCCTAAGTCACTGAGACATCGATTTCCAAAATCTGAACAACTGAAACGACCCGATCTACTTGAATTCCTCTTTGTCGCTGGATGGTTTAATGTGTCAGTTCAGCTTGCACCTATCGAGATCATACAAGGTCCACTCTCTCCCCTTTTCTGAAAAAATGCAACAGCCCCTCTTTCAAAGGACTGGATAAGAGGAACCAAAGACAAGACATGCGAAGACAGATAACGAAACCGATTTTCAAGGCTGAAACCAACAGGCATTGACTCCCTGATCTGTACACCAAACTGGAAAATGGTGCCTCTCTTTCAGAAGAATCACCTTCTTTGGACCTCTTTTCTAGGGTTGTATGATCGAATCTGTGCTTGTTGGCTTTGGTTCTTGTGTTAAGACTTCCTACGTTCGTTTGCAAGATTGCTGAACTTTTTTGAAGAATCTACTTCAGTTCACGAAGAGGAAAATGTCTTATTGAAGACTCAGACTCTACTTCAGTTTTTGAGGAGAGTTTAAGTGTTCTATTGATCGTGTATTCTTGCGCAGAGTCCGGATTCAGAAGGTTGTATAATCTAGTAGAAGATTAACATCCGAGCAAGATTGTCATATGGATCTAGGGGTAAATTCAGATAACCATACTGGATATTTTAGTCCCTTTCTTCTCCTTTTTTCAGTGGGTTCATGTATGCATAACAGCCTGAGTTAACATGGCACCAGGCATATACTCCAAAGATTGCCTACTTGATGGAGCAGTGGGTTGAAATGGTAGGACTGCTTGGCAGGAGAACAGGAGACTGATACCAATCCAACTAACTGCAGCTTGACATAAGCCATCTCAGCAATTTCTTCGACACCAGGTGTAGTCCTATCAGGGTAGCAGCTCCAAGTTAGAACGGTTGCCTGCCTGCCCATTAATTCATGTGAGATAACGCTCCGGCGAAACATTGGACCCGTCACTGTGTTGTCGGCCTCTGGTGTACGTCCTGCCCACTCTCTAGCATTCTCCTTCCGATGTTCCAATGGCGGATGTCTCTCTTTGAAATCCGTTCTTGTGCTTTGTTGTTTCAGTTGACTACTTGACCCTACAGGTTGATTGGGTGAACCGATATTTTGGGAGATTTCAAGTCATTGGACTGGTTGAGTCATGACCCTCTCCTCAGTTAACCTTTCGGTGACGTTGTAGATAGAGGAAGCATTTGATGGTTGAAAGGCGTGGTGAAATTTAATTTCCTATGCATCTTAATAGCTAGTAAACAATGTGTATGCACTTGAAATTTCTCCTCAAGTGATCGACAATCTGGCTCAAGAGAGGGAAGGAGGGATGGAGGGAGAGAGGGAGATTTTGAGGTCGGCAAGATTATTTGTTCCTGCAACGCAATTTGTTGATGCGTGACCAGGCGGACACGGTTTCAAAAGCAGGATGTGACTGGTTACTGTCCAGTTGGCAAGTAGCTAGTTTTCGGGAAACTATTGAGCCGTGACCACCGTTACTTTGCGGGAATTATCGAACTTAATCATTTGTTAAGAACTGTCGGCAGCTAGCTAGCTATGTATACGAAGAAGAGATGCGTAGTGCACTGCGGATGACAAGTTAAGCACGTGCGTATAAGTGCATATCGAGCCACCAAGGAGTACAGTAGCTAAGTACGTCTACACATTTCTATATCTAACATTTCAATTATTCGCGGCTTCTGGCACGAGCTGCAGCCGAAATGAAGAACTCCTCGATGTCATGGGCTCGTGGATGAACATGATGCAAGCGACCGGCCAGTTTGTCGTCCTCTCCCAGCTCCCGTGCCACACACTGCATGTGGAGTACAGTACAGGACGTAGGCGTCGTCGTGTTGACTGCGGCGTGCCACTAGCACGGGTAAAGGAAAGCGAAAAGGTGGCGTGCAGTCGCCATTGGAGTTCTTCTTCCACCTCCCGCAGACTTGCGAGACCACACACGGGCCCCGACGCATCCGCGGTCGTTTTCCGTTGAGACGTTGTACCGTCTGCATCTGCATGCCGGTCCTTGGTTAGCCACCCGAGACGTGGACGAGCTTCGAACAAAGCGGGGCGTGATATGGCAAGTAGTAGCCTCGGCCACGGCCTGCCCAGGATCGGACTGCATGCCTTCCGAGTCAGCGTCCTGCTGTCACCTGCCTTCGCCATCTCATCTCGCATCTTTCCCTCTTTTCTTCCATATAATTTGGTCACTTTGCGTGTCCCTTAGTTCAAGTGTTCAACTGGTACATTCACTGCAGATCGCTTGCCGAGAGAGCCCTGATCAGGCTGCGACAAGTGGATTCAGACATACTCCCTCCGTTTTAAAATATAAGATATTTTAGTTTTGTAAAATAAACGTATCTAGACTCTTTGAGTGCGTAGGTTAATCTAGGTTCAGAACGCACTAAAAGAGGTCTAGAACTCTAGATACACTTCTTTTACAAAGGTAAAACATTTTATATTTTAAAACGCAGGGAGTATATATATACTTGCGGTCATGTATCCCGCCGATTTTTAGTTGCCCCACGCCTGCTCTAATAACTCACTGAAAATTTAGGGTCGCCGCGTATCGATCGTCATGGTTGGCTAGCTAACTCTTGTGGACAGACGAGAAAATCTATCGTCATGGTGGTATTGGATCTAGAGATTCGAGGATAGTCAATCAAGCGTTACATGCAGGAGACAAGCCCGGCAACTTTTAGAGTAGCCTGAAAGTTTATGTGCTAGGCTGCTGCGCGGTTCGCCCCCCTCCCTGGTAGCTCCCAGTCTAGTTGCTCCAAATCTGAATGTGGAGGTTGTAGCGGAACGGGATCCTCTAACTTAGCCCATCCTAACTTCGTGTCACTGACAAGTGGGACCCACCACGTCTGGGTCCACCTATCAGTGACACAAAGTCAGGAAAAGTCAGGATTGCAAAGTCAGAGGATCCGGCTCCGGTTGTAGCCCCTTCCGATGGCTGATGTGGCCAGCTTGGGCGAGATACATGGTGGTGGTCGAGGTCGAGTAAAATGTATCGAAAGCCATTGAACTTGTCACTCGGGCCCGTCTTTGTCACCGTACTTACGAATACGCAAAAGACGATCACTAAATACGCTGGAGCGGCCCGTACACGGTCACCGTGTGTCGCGTCGTCGCGTATCGCGCGCGTTGAGCTGACGTGGAAGGGCAACGGGCCCACTGGCGGGTTGCGTTGGTCGTTATTCGCTAGGTGTGGTTTTCACAAGGGGTTATTTGCAAAAGGTTTGGTGGTCGTTATCCCTCTGTCCCCCGCCGAACAATTCCTCAGGAACCTTAAGCGCGACGGTAGCGCCGCCACCAAAAGCTCGTACATATCCGCCGTCATAGCTCTTCTGTGGTCGCCGGCATGTCCGCGTCAAGCTCCATGGGGTCTTTGCTCCAACGTCGCGCCTCCTCCATTCCCTTGGTCCCCTGCAGCGACCGCGGCCTCGTCGTGAAGAAGTACTGCTCTGGGAGGAAGGAGCACGACCGCTGGGTCTTCTACAGCATGGAGTATGTTCTGGAACTCAACTTTAGTGCATTTAGGGTTTTTTCGTCTGAATTTGTGCGCGAACTTGTCACTGTTTTGGGAATTTGTTTCTCTTCATTTGACAGTGTGGCTATAACTTCTGCTATTGGGAGCTTCAGTACGTTGAGTACTTGATCGACAACAATGTACCGAGAGTCAATGCCACTATCGATGCATATGGTTGGACAGAGGGGAGAAGAGAAGAGTTTGAGCTTAGAAAGGAGGAACTTAAAGCTACAATTCGTGCGAATGATGAAATGTTGCTAAAGAAAATGTGCTTAATGATTGAGTTGTTGAGTGAAGCATGGGTTCTTCTGAAGATTGTAGTTGTTCTGCTAGTTGTTGTGTGCCTGATGCTTCTGCTGAAGAAATGAAAGTGTGTTGTCTATCTGTAGTGTTGTGTTGTGTGTGAATGTAGGTTGTACCGATGGTTGTGAGCAGGTTATGTATTGTAGAAGCTTGACATGTTAAAACCTGAGATCTTTTGGAATAATTTTGTTATGTGTTGTGTGATGTCAATGTACCAAGTATCGGGTTTTTCAGAGTTGTGCTTGGTGTTATGTGATTTCAGAACTCCACCTTTGTAGAATGAAAGTTAAGCATTTGAACTTTAGACTTTGCAGAATGAGAGTAGCACAAAGAAACCTGGCAATTTAAGTTGAGTTTTACCCATATATTACATAGACAATGCATAGTTGAAGAAACCTGGCAAGTTAAGTTTAGTTTTGCACAGGCATTACAGTACCCAAAAGGCAGTCACCAAACATGAGGTAGTTTCATCAGACTTAACCTAAACTCATCAAACATACTAATTCTCTTTCTAACTTGCGAAACACATGCTTCTTGGTCCAATTAAGATGCCACCCTCATAGGCTCTCTGCATTTTTCCAGAATACCTTGCTCCTTTTTCTCTATTTTCTTCCTCGGCTATCTTCTTGTTTGCCTCCTTCTTCTCTTGAGCCATCTTCTTCTGTGCTTGCTTCTGCTCTGCAGCTAGCTTCTTCTCAGCCATCTTCTTCTCATGAGCTTCTTTCTTTTTAGTGTCCTTGATCTCTTTCATAGTTTCTGCCACAATTTTCTTAGCCTAAACTCTTGATTTTCTGTGAGCTCTATTTCTATCCTTTTCTTCTCTCTTTTGGCAGTAGCTTCTAATGCTTTAGCTTGTGCTAGTTTAGCCTTCTTATTCTCTTTATCAAGCTTTCATGCAACAACTTCATATGCCTTCTTCATTCTTGCTTCATATTGCTTTTCCAAGATATGTGTCCTCATCTCAAGTGCTCTGTTTTCTGTTGCTGCATTGCTAGAAACTTTTGTTATGTTGATGTAGGTGTCCTTTGTGTTGTGTTACCTATGTCTCCCCTAGCAGTGTTGAATCTTCCATTGTCATCAAGTGACAGGAAAAATGAGCTATCAGGATTGCTTCTTCAGATCTCATTGCCATAATCCCATAGCTTCTTGTATTGCTCTTCTTCATCACCGTAAATTACCCTCATGGTCAACCTTCTAGCTCTCTGTAGCTTTCTTCTTCTAGGTGTCATGTTCCACTCCTTCTGGATTACCCTTGAGAACTTCTTCACGTTCATGTTTTGATCTGCCCTAAAAGACTCCAAATACTTCTCTACAAGAAAATTTGTCGTGAAAGCAATCACTTTAAACTTCATGTTGCAGGTGTGATGATCCACATAGTTGTTGATCATCCATGCATCATGATTTTGATCATAAGATGCCCACACGTACCAAGTGCACCTATCAAAGCACCTTACACATATCCTTTTTCTATCATTGACTGGCATCTTGATTGCCCTTCTATGAATGCAACTGTATTCTCTAATTGCTTTTATTAGCATCTCAACTAACTCAAACATTTGACCTGCATGGAATTTAGGATCCTTTAGATCCTCTTGTCTGAATGTATTGAATTTAGACTTGTTTTGATCTTCATCTGAATTTGGTGCCCACAAGTCATCATCCTCTAAATCAGCATCATTTTCACACTTGTATTCACCTTTGACACTTGTTGTATGTACATCACCTTCATCCTCATCAACATTGTCAATAGACAAATCATCGTCCGCATTAGTTGTTTCATAGTCAGAATCATTATTTCATAGTCAGAATAATTAAAGTATGGGTCCTCATCGTCAACATCATCTGCACTAGCAGATGCATGTTCATCTTGTTCCTTCTGCTTGCTCTCTTTGCTTATGGTACTAACAACCTTAGATGGAAACACCACAACAATGGGAACATGTGCATCTTCAACTTCCCCTACATCTTTCAACCTTTATGCTTCACTGGGCTAATAACTTCCCCTGCATCTTTCAATCCCAGTCCATTGCTCTGATTGACTCATCATGATCAAGGAACAAACTGATGGATTGGTGCCCAGTTGACACAAACTTGGACATTTGTATAGTGTCATGGTCACTTCTAATCTCCCTCAAACCACTATTGCTTATTTCCAGAATGGGAATCACATAGTATAGTTTAATCCTTTCCCGCATCTCATATCCCATCTCCTCCACCGCATTCTCTACCATAGCTAGTGACCATGCCATTGTGTCTAGATAATCAAACCAAATCACAGATCCATCCACATAGCTCCTGTTATTGCCAGTTCCAACAAAGAAACCCCAGTGGGCCCGTAGCCTTGCAACATCAGCTCAACGCGTGCGATATGCGATGACGCGACACATGATGATAATGTACGGGCTGCTCGGTCATATTCAGTGACCGTATTTTGCGTATCCGTAAGTACGATGGCACATGCAAGCCAGGGTGACAAGTTTGATGGTATCTGATCTCGAGGTCTAAGGTCTGGGTTTGCGACTACCTAATGAAGTCGAGCTCGATAGCAAGTTGGAGGTGTGTGCGATGACACTATATAGCCTTCTTAGTTCCGTGTGGCATCTCGGTTTGTTTCAGTGGCGTGGGTATGTATGATGGTTTGGGCGAAAGCCCTATGCCAGCTTATGTTGGCGCAAACGATATCGATGCTTTAGAGCATCTCCAAGGGCATTCCCCAAATGCTTCCCATCGATATGTTTCTGTCCGCGCGGACAGCCTAACCCAAAAATCAGGTCCCAACGGGCTACCCATTCCCCGTCCCCACCCTCCTCGGGACTGTCCGTTTTTATCAAACCATCCCCACACTTGGGGACAATTTGGGGGCAAACGTACACGCGAGGCCATCCTCCCTTGTCCTCCCATGTCTTCCTCCTGGCCCGCCTATCGGCCATAGCAAGCCCTTCCCCATCCCCACCCCCACCAACAGCCTTCCCCCTCTACGACGCCGACTTGCCACCGCAGCTCCCTGGGCGTCTCCACCCAAGCGTCGATGTTATAGATCTTCTGGTCGGCGCCCAACCGCCCCTGATTTCCAGGCGCCGGAGTTGGCCTGTAGCTGCTGAGAGCGCCGGACGGGCTCGTGCCCGCAAGGTGTTTGTTGTTTTGGCTCGCCGGCACTGTGAGTTCAAAAATGGCTGATGAAGATGAGGTTGCAATGTTATTTAAGATTGTAGGGAGGACGTGGAGAGGGAATTTTGTGTTCTTCAAGCTCGTTGGGCCATTGTTTGTCACCCGACGAGACCATGGGGCTCAAACACAATGTGGGAAGTCATGACGGCTTGTGTGATCATGCATAATATGATTGTGGAGGACGAGCATGATAATGCACCACAAGAATTTGAAGCCTACCTCCAAGTTCACCGAGAAATTCGAGATAGAGAAAATCATGATCCACTTCAAGCCGATTTGTTGGGCACATGTGGATGCACGTAGGAAACCAAATGGAGTAAATCTCAAATAATTGTTGCTTGAATACTTTTTTGAATTTTTAAACTATGTTACTGGAATAATTTTATTAAAATTGTGCTCGAATGCTTAAATATGTGAAATATGTGAGAAATTGGTCCAAATCTGAGGGGAGGACAAGATTTGGGGCCGGGTAGTTGGGTACTAGGGGCGTACGGAGGTTATTTTCCTTCCCAAACTGGTGTCGGCGTGGATGAAAAGGGACCGAATTTTGGGAGGGCCATTGGAGATGCTCTTAGGGTGTCGTTATCCTCTCTGGAGATGCCGTGAAATTCCACACTTTGTCAATTCTATGTGCTCTCTAGATGAAAGCCATCGAACAACAATAATGTCTTCGACGTCGACTCCCTTCTTTGAGGTATCATTTTGTGAGGATGCTTTGTGGCGTGGTCTCGTTGTGTGATTGATATTCACAATCATAGGGGGTCCATTATAGAGCACCGGCCTAATGGAACCCGGGCTACATTGAGCCCTTTAAAAAATTCCTTAAAACTTTGAACAATTTCAAATTTGAAGATTCGAAAAAATACGTAAAAATATGAAAACATATGGGCATGCAATGTACACTACACGCGTGCCAAAAATCGTGTGAAAATACATTATATTTTGGGAGCAGCAAAAAGGAGAAATTTTCAGATATGGGGCATGAATAGTACACTTACGAAATGCATCGAAAAATTCTTTGTTTCTGCGCCTGAAATATAAGAAATTTGAGATTAAAACTTTTCAGATGTGTGGTGCGAGTCCTTGGCTACATGCAGATATTTTTTTGCATTTTTAAAGCTTTTTTGAAAATACAAAAATCACTAAAAGTGGAAATGGATTGCTAGGATACATGGATGTGTGTATCCCGTACTCCAATAGGGGTATTCGGTCCGGTATAACACTTCTTGATAAGTAATGCGTGTCAAACCCATGAGGATCCGAAGGTATTGGCTCACAAGTTCGGAAAGTAATTAACACTAAAAGATGCATGAGTTTGTATTTTGTAATTGTTTGCTTCTTGAAAGTGCAAGCAAACAAATCAATAAAACTAACTTGTTTCAAAGATGGCCCGATCCTCTTATATGCAAGTGGGCAAGCCAAAAGTTTGTTCTTATAGGAAGCAAGCGTTCCAAGGAAAGCATTGATTACATAGATTTCTATATAAAGCATGGTAAATATGTCGTTAAGTTTTACTCTTACTGACGGATCCAAAGCTAGGTTCACATGTGTACATGAGGAATTACATGCATCTTTTTCTAGTGAAAAAACAACATAGAGCGAAATAGCAGCGATGCTTGTAATCTAAAGATCATATCCAAACGACTACAGTGTTGGGCGTTGGATACTAAGATGGGGACACAATATTTTATTGATGGGGTTCAACCTTGACTTGCATGAGAGAGAGGATTAGTCCCGTTGAGAGAACCTCGGGTGTTGAAATAGGACAACCCGATGCTATGACTAGGTGCATCACTCTTCTGTCGTGATTGCTCTTGATGACTCAAATTCAAGTGGTATTCCATTAGAGAAATCGACCTCGAACTGAAAGTCCAAAAGTATCAACTCAAGAAGAAGGTCTCAGGTCGAGAGGGAGATCTCTTGCTTCATATGATGGATTACAAAGGACCCCATGGAGTGCCTTTTATAGGCTCAAAGCCTTAAAATAATGAACACCAATACCCTTGGTGGGGAGGGAAAGTAAGTGAAAACTAGTACATTCTAGGTAAAGTCTAAAAAGCCCCCAATGGGAGGGAAAAGTAAGGGTAACTCTGTCTTCTTTGGTCTATGAAAGTGGCTTGAATATGGTCCATGGGGGTGGCACTAATGGGCTTAGTGGGATGCCCCTTACTTTTTTGGGGCTATTTCTTCTCTTCCTCATTTGACTCCAGCTTTGACCTTTTTATTTTCTGCTTGTATTTTCTCTATATGTGACCTTCTATTTCTGATGCCTTGAAGGGAGAAATGTAATAAGTGAGAATATTTGGGGGTGTCGATTTTATACCATACAACAATGCCTCTAATGATTGATTCCAAGGCCATGTACATGAGAAAGCAAGAGAGTTATTAAGACATAATTCCAACCATAACTAAATTTCTAGGGTCCCCAAGAAATAACCCACCTATTGCAAGTCCAAGAACCGGGAAACGGTTTATGCCAACTCCGATGAACCCGCATCACTTTCTTACTCTAGGGTAAAGGGGAACGTAGTAGAAAACAAAAAAAATCCTACAAACAAAGCGCAAGATCGAACGATGAACATGCACATAGTTAGATCTAGATCTAGATCCTTACCGGCAAACACAACGAGAAGATGATTGTTTCACTAGTAGGAAAAGGCCTAGTGCGGCGTTCGGAAAAGGTGGTTCGTGGTGTTTAAACCGCGCGCCACTAACCTCGTGTCATTGGTAGGTCCTAGTGGTGGCGTCTCCATTGAATGCCACTAGTAGGTTTTCTATTGGTGGTGTGTACTGTAAATGCCACCATTACATATCCTAATAGTGATGTTTCCTGAAAGAGCCACCATTAGATATCATATTTGTGGAATTATTTTTATTATGAACACCACAAGTGTGTTTTTGAAAATTAAAAAAATCTAGTGCATCCAATTGAATATTCACAGCACAGCAAGATATATTCATAGAAATGGTAGCACTAACTACTAGTCCTCAAAAGGATTACAATCAACTACATATAGTTGAGCTAGCTAGCTACATAGCACTAAGTACTAGTCCTCAAAAGGATTATCGGCAACGTCAATGTCATACCGAATGACAGCAACAGGAATGTCGTCATCTGAAGAAGTGTCAGAGTCTGTCGATGCTTCAAGGCCTCGGTAGTTGAAGTAGGTGATGGCTCAATGCACGACGCCTAGAAAAATGCTTGAAGGTGGTGTTGATGTAGAGCTCGTTGGGAACCCCGAGAGGAAGGTATGATGAGCACAACAGCAAGTTTCCCTCAGTTATGAAACCAAGGTTTAATCGAACCAGTAGGAGCAAGGAAATACCTCAAAGGTGTTACTAGCTGAGCTTTGGCAGGGCGCACTACCGGTGCTAGTAGCAACGTGGAGACCTGCACAACACAACCACATAACTTTGTCCCCAACTTGCGATGAGGTTGTCAATCTCACCGTGTTTTGCGGTAAACAAAGGATTAGACGTATCGAATGGAAAGAAGTAATAGTTTGTAGAAAGTAAACACAAAGAAGTAAACAGTTGTAGATCGTATGTAAAGAGAAAGGACCGGGATCCATAGTTCACTAGAGGTGGCTCTCCTTAGATAGATAACATGCTGGGTGAACAAATTACAACGAGGCAATTGACAAACACCGAGAAAGCAATACATGCATATACTAATCATCTTGACTCCTTTGAGACTTGATTGGGCATTACAACATTATACATAGACCGCCATCCGACTGCATCTATGACTAATAATCCACCTTCAGGTTATCATCCGACCTCCCTCCAGTATTAAGTTGCAAGCAACAGATTATTGCTTTACGAACTGCGTGTAAAGTAAACAATACGATTGTTCTATGAACAAAGGATTGTTGTTTTCTCCCTAGTATCAACAACACATCTAGTACCTTAGAGATTTCTGTCACTTCCCCAGATTACCAGAGGCATGAACCCACTATCGAGCTTAAATACTAACTCTTGGAGTTGCTAGCATCTACTTGGCCAATATAGCTACTAACAACGGAAAGCATGCAAGATCACAAATAACAAAGACATGATAGAATCAATAATCAATCTGAAATAGCATCACAATATCCATCGGATCCCCGCAAACACAACATGCAGAATTACAAATAGATGATCTTGATCATGAACCGAGCTCACAAGATCTAAACATGAAAGCACAAAGGAGGAGAACCAGCCATCTAGCTACTACATGGATCCGTAGTCTAAGGATGAACTACTCACGCATCACACCGGAGGCTTGCATGATGATGAAGAAGGCCTCCAGGGTGAATTCCCCTCTCCGGCAGGGTGCCGGGAAGAGCTTCAGATCCCTCCCGATCTAGGGATGGAGATGACGGCGGCTACAGACTCTTTCGTGGATTTTTGATCGGGTACTAAGGGTTTTCGTCCCGAGGGCAATATATAGGCGGAAAGAGAGGCCGAGGGGGTGCCGAGAGTGGCCACACAACCCTCTGGCGCGGGCCAGGCCTGGCCGCCCGGCCAGGTGGTGTGGTGGCCCCCTGGCCCCTCTCCGTCTCGTATTCTGGCACTTGATGACTTCCGGAAAATAGGCACTTTGGCTTTTGTCCCGTCCAATTCTAAGAATATTCATTTTCTGACTTTCCTGGAACCAAAAACAGCAGAAAACAGGCAGCTGGCACTGTGGCTCTTGTTAATAGGTTAGTCCAAGAAATCATATGAAAAGTACTCCAAAGTTGGAACAAAACACAAGAAAGTGGATAAACTAAGCATGGAACATCAAAAATTATAGATACATTTGCAATGTATCAACATCCCCAAGCTTAACTCCTGCTCGTCCTTGAGTAGGTAAGTGATAAAAAGAAAGAATAATTTTTGAGGTGACATGCACCATCAAAGACTTGATCAAAGTATTTGCAAAACAGTCAAAGCTGGGATCATAATACTTCAATCATAGCATGAAAGACAAAGTTCTAGCAATAGTCAAAGAAACTATGATGCAACATGAAAAGGCACAAACAAAAGATTCATGAATAACAATGCTTTGCAAGACATTTGTTTGTTTCACATAAAGAAAACATAGCATAATAGTATTCATCTTGTCCCTCAATAGAGTAGCAAATATAAATTCATAGGACACCTTCAAAGTTCATAAGAGTGACTAGATACAATAGTTTAAAACAAGCAATATCAAAGTATGCATCAATCAACTAGTCTTGGGACAATGCACATAGAACTGCGAATGGCCACTATGCTCTCAAAGAAGGTGCATAAAGTTAGAAGGTGGAGACTCAATATAATGGTGGAAGAAAGGACTTTATAAAAGGAAGTAGGGATTCAAGTCTCATAAAGAGCTTCCAAAAATTATGGTACTTATAGCTTCCAGCTCTCATTGCCCCTATCATAAGCATCTTTAAGGTGATTAAGGTTAAAGTGACACAACTAAGAAGATATGCTTGACAAGTTATAAACCGAAATCTCATGCCCCTTACTTACGAAGATCGATCCTCATGCTACTCAACTTCAGTCACGAGTAAGCTCTTGTCATTGTAAGTACATGTGTATCATTAAGAATCGCCAACGGGGTACCCCTTGCACATGACACGGGAGCTTTCCCATAATCAAAATGACAAGGCAAGCAGACAATAAGCATCTCAGCGATCTTTTTATTTGCTATTGGCATAGGTTTTTATTGAGGATGCTTCATAGAGTGCTCATTATGGTGATGCTGCAAGTTTCCACCATGATTAGGCATGGCTTAGGCTAGCGGCCCAGGCGTTTCTCTAACACACATACAAACTCCATGATCTTACAAGTTCCACTTTTATTTCACACCGCCGGGATCCGTAAGCAAAAGAACATGATATCAACGGGGTACAAAGTACAAGTGCAATGTTGAAAGCGTTCCCCATGAAACATGGTTCTGCTAATTTCAACTTATAAAGCGCAAGCATATACGCAACAAAGAAGGACCCAATGGTTCAAGTTTATTAGAGGCAAGTAAAGTAAAGTGTGCCATCAATTTCGTGAGAGCTTTAATCACTAGTTTTCTCATAACAAGTTTAATTTGGAAGGTAAACAAAAGCATGAATATACTTGGAATAGCATAAGCTAGTAGGTAGGTATGGTGGAATCTTTGGAATAACTTGGTTTAGGGAGTTGGATGCATGAGTGGAACTCATACTTGGTTGTGGAATCTAGCAAACAACTGGGAGCGACAAACTAAGAGAGCAATAATGGCCATAATCATGCAGAGCGACAAAACATCATTGATCAAAGCATAAAGTGATACTAAAAGTTTAAAACTAAAGGATCATAAAGGCTATGGTGACTTGGGATAGTCATAACATGGTGTGATCATGTGCCAAGTCAACCCAAATGAAGCATCAAAGGAGAATACCACTATACTATGCTTTAATATGCTAAAACAATGCACGATTTATCCAAGGCACATTAAGAAATCTCAATTGTTTATAAAATTCATGCTAGAGAAAAGAATACTAAGCATAAAGCCAAAACAAAATCAAGCATGGCATGACAAAGCATAGGCCACAGTCAAAAACGAGCTCTTTTTACCACATAAGCATGAACTTTCCTACTCTTTTCTAAACCAAACCAAACTATTTGCAAACCAATGTATGAAAGAGGGGGTCCAACCAATTTATTCAGAAAACTAAGCAAACCAAGCAAACTAAAAACCAAAACAAAAATGAAAAAGAAGACGCTCCAAGAAAAACACAACTGTGCATGAAACAATAAAAATGAAGCGTTTGGAAGAAACCTGAGATTTTTATAGATGAAGAAGGGGATGACTTGGGCATCCCCAAGCTTTGACGCTTGTACTTCTTGGATATTTCTTGGGGTGAAACGCGTGACATCCCCAAGCTTGAGCTTTAGTCCATCCTTCATCTCATTACTCATTCCTTCCATACACCTGAATTTTTTCCTTCATACAAAACTTCACACAATCTTTATTAGCAACATTAGTGCACTTAAGATAAATAAGTCTTAAGGTTCAGTTCTAACACCAAATAAACTTCCATTAGAACACTAGCTACTGTAGCACTTCCCTCAAAAAGCTCAATTCTGTAACACCCTCGAATCGGCCCTATGCAAGTTTTAGCCCTCTCTGCCAAACCCGCATAGAAACGATTCAAGGATGCCCACCAGGCACTTTCGTGCAGGTGGAAAACGAAGTAATACCATTACACAACAGTCCTCGATGGGACCCACAGAACAAATATATACAACAACGACTCCATGAGTCAAGAATACAGATATAATATACAAAGATCCAAATCACCTCGAAATGATAGAGCGTCCGACTACGGACAAGATGCAAATGGGGCTAAGAGCCCTGAAGAATAACCAATGGCATCCATAACCCTGCCCAGGCCAAGCCGGAAGGGTAACCCTGCTAACAACGTCGATCTCAAACCTGCTAAAAACAAAAGGGGTGCCGACAAAGGGCAAAGGAAAAAGAGGAGCGTCAGTACTGAGGCCAGTACCCGGCGAGGCTAGAATTCGGCGGCTCTCGCCTACATAGGTATGGTGGACTGAAGCGACAACGCAGCAGCACTAAACAACCTATAGAGACTCGGTATCACTCGCGGCTATTAGAGAGGGGTAAGAAAGACCTATTCGGATACTACCTGATACTAACACCAAACATACCCATCCTAGTATTTCCCCCTCGAGACCAAACGAGGAAGTCGGACCAAGGAACTCACACAGTTGGCAGTTTTACTCATTCCGTTATAGTTGTAGCATTTACTAGTCAGATATATAGCTTGAGTCATCCTCATAGCATAAGTAGTGGGCAGTTTTAGTTAAGATTCCGTTGTAGTTGGAACATTTACTAGTCAAATATAATTGTCCTGAGGAATCCCCAAACCCAGCAGTTGTTGGCACTTCTATCACATTCCATTGGAGTTCTAATACTTACTAGGCAGGTATATCAGAACACGATACGACCAAGATCCACCAGTTGTTGGCATTTTTAATATCCATTCCGTTATAATTGAGATGATTACTAGTCACATATTAAGTCAAATTTACAGCACTACTTTAGTTATGCTTGTCTATGATCGAGATACAATGCTCCAAGTCGTCCATAACCGCGGACACAGCTTTCAGAAAGTTTTACCCTGCAGGGGTGCACAAATAGCAACACACACTCGATCAACCTCGGAAAAACCAACTCAAAACCCAACGAGGCTTTCATGACAAAGCAATCATAGGATTCATAAATATTTCAGGGGCCACCCCACTAAGCTACCCGCGACGAAGTTGGCCGGCTCCGAGACGGACCCAGGGTTTGCGTCAATGGCTGTAAACGACTAGGAACCCGAAAATGTGACTAGGCTTGTCGATACCGCGAAAACACCCCGCATCCAAAACAGTACAGGTGTTCCACGCACAATCTTAATAAAACAGTAACATGGCATAAGTACATGATAGTAAATAAAACCCCAAACTAGGTTGTGGCCCCAAGAAATAGAAATGAATCAAGCTCTGGCTAAGGGGGATTCATAGACTCTCCCGGATGTGGATAGTGCGAATAGTCAAGGAACAGGTATCCAGTACTCGGGGCCTACGGGACACAAGTGGGTATAAAAACCAAATAGCATATATTGCCCACCGATGCCTCTTTCATTAGTTATCCCAGCAATTTAATAGTTGTAATTAAAGACACGATCATCTCCACCATTTATCATGTGCCAACTTGCCGTCAATGGTGGAACGACAATGACGCGAAGCAACACAGAAGCAAGCAACTACGACTCGCAAGGCCGACTATCTATCAAACAACAGGAAATAGGATGTGTCCATGGCAATATAGAGGCTGCAAGGAGTATAAATGGTACACGGAAACTAAAGCATCGCGACATGAATAACAATAGATCAACAGGAGGAAAAAAGACTATAAACGCAAAATAGGTAGAAAGGGGGAGAATGCTCGCCTGGGAAGCACTGCCGACGGATCATATCCGGAGAACTTGTCGATACTCGCATCAACTCATTGGCCTAATCCGCGAAGAAGCAAACACTAGAAGAAACACCGGATGCAATATTTAATACCACGGCAGAAGGTCCGGCATGATTATGATATGCTGCATATGCGGTGCAATTAGGCAGTATTAAGCGGAACCGGGGTCTCGACATTTAATAGAAGGTTCAAGTTATTTAGCTACTCCGCAATTTAAATGTTGTATTAACAAGGCAAAGCATGGTTCCAGTTCGCTACACAAATTTAAATGGAGTCCGGAATAAGACAAAGATATCCTGCAGATGGACTCCATATTTGATTATGAGGTGAATCGACATAATGCCCCCAAACCACAAACAAGTATGCATGCATGAACAATTTAATATGCGACAGTTGATAATGTCATATTATAAAAATAGGGGCTTAGGGTCACACATCTGGGTTCGGAAGATCTTGGGCTCCGGGGGTCCGGGGTCCGGTCTCTGGATTGGACGGAACAGCGAGGTTCAGATACAAGATGGATAACTTGTCGTGCCGTGACAGAGAACTAGGGTTCCAAGCGGTCGATCTTGTCATCAATGGCAAACTTGAGTGGATCGGGTACCGGGGGTCTTCGGATCCGTGTAGGAGATCTTGACGCCTGTGACGAAGAACTTGGATTCAGAAGGAGGTCTTGGCGTTCGGGATGAAGAACTTGGCGTTCCGGTGTCGATCTTGGCGGTCTTCGGATCCGGGTCTCGCATCCGGGAAGGAGTACTTGTCGCATCTGTGGTCTTCGGGTTCATGAAGTAGATCTTGTCGCACGGTGTCCGAGTAGGCAAACTTGGCGGGTTGGGACGATCTTGTCGTAGCCCTCGATGATGGTGTCGATCTTGGGTCTCGGCACCGGAAGATCTTGATATTCCAGGAAGGAGATCTTGTCGGTTCCATGTCGACGGCCTTGGTGCTCCAGATTGGTCTTCGGATCCGAGAAGGAGAGGGCACCGGGTTCGGTCTTCGGCTCTAGGAAGGAGATCTTGAGTGGGCTTTGTCTTCGGTTTCGGAGGAGGAGGTCTTGATTGACATTCGACATAATTGCCTTTAGGTTTATGTCACGATCATACTTGGTTCGGTCTACGATCGCCGGGGAGAGCTTATCGACAAGCGCAAGATTAGCAGTACCACATCGTAACACAAGAGAGGGATCTATAGCACGGTACACTGCAGTTATCGGATATAACATGGTACTAGGATCAAACAAACAAGAGGTGAGCACGGACACCCGCGCGTGGTCGACCCGCAGGAGACGACGTGGACGCGGAGCAGCAGAGAAGCGGCAGGGGCACCAACGGAAGGCCACGGGGAGGTGAAGCCTGGCGTGCTCGGGGGCGGTGCTCGCGAGGAAGGACGGTTCGAGGCGGGTGTTGACGGAGTCGGGGTGAGCCGGAAGGAGAAGGATCACGGAGCTCCAGGCGACGGGCGCTGTAGAGCCAAGGTGGAGGCCGGTGTAGATGGCACGACGACACTGGAGGACGACGGGAGGTGGCGGCGGACGGAAACCAGGGCGGTGAGAGCAGAGGCGGCCCAGGCTGGCCGCGGTCGGGCGCAGGAGGCATAGAGGAGGCGAAGCAGGACCAAGCTCCAGTGTCGGCAGAGCTCACACGACGACGAGGTCAGAGCATGGGCGGAGGCGCGCGAGGCCGGCGCGGCGAATGGCCGTGGGATCGAGGCCGTGAGGCTAGTGTCAGGGACGAGGACGGAGAGGCGGCCAGGCACGCAGGAAAGAGGAGGCGACGCTCCGCTCAGGCTCAAGACGAGAGGACGGAGAGGCGAGGAACCAGGCGGCGGCGGCGCCGTGCAGTTCTGCGACGGGGAGGGGAAAGGAATCGTGGGGGTGGGGCGGTGTCTGCGGGAGAAACGAGGATGGAGACAGGGATTGGGTGGGGCCGGCTCGCGGGTGGTTGTCGGTAGCGAGGTGGGAAGGGGTCACGGGGGTGGAAGCGAGCGAGGTGTGGGGTGGTGGGGTCACGACATGGGGCGGACGTGGTGGAGATCCCGAGGGGCGGTTGTCGGTAACGTGGGAGTGGGGCCAGGTCAGGGTGAGGGAGTGGCGTGGTTGGGCTAGCGAGAGAGGGAGCGTTGGTGCAGGGAAACGTGGGAGGGGGGGGAGGGCGTGTACGGGAGCAAGGTGATTGTGTGCTGCGTCGCTTGCTCGCGTGCGGCCGCGCGTGTGAGCTGCCGTGTGGGGTAGCGGCAGGGTGGGGGGTGTGGCGGCTGCGTGGGGTAAGGAGGAAGTGTGGTGCGTGTGGGTTAGCGGCAGAGGGCTGGGGATTAGGGTAGGGTTAGGTTGGGTCTGGTTTAGGGTTAGGTCTAGGTTAGGTTTTTATACGGGCCGGGTAGTAGGTGGCCTGGCCTAACGGCTGGGCTGCCTCCCCGGTCCAAAAAAATTTTAGAAGGACTTTTATAAATAGTTTTTAGACAAATAAAAGATCCGGAAAAGACCGGGGTTTTAATTTGAAATAAAGGCGGGGTATTTAGAAAACCAAAATAGACTTTTCAAAAAATAGTTTTAGACAAAACCATGCATGATGATGACGATGCTCAAATGCAATGTGGCATGATGACATGAGCATGCGGTCATGATGATGCAATGCACAAAAACACAACGATTTTCTAGTAGTGGTTTTAGCGGGATGCCACAATTCAACACCACTAACAAGGGATCTCGCCCTCGAGATCCGCCTCATGGTACCGGGAAGAAATTCGGTGATCTGAATCTTCACGCTTCATGTAGATCCTCGTGACACCACTAACAAGAGGCCGTTGTCCGCGCTCGTCGAGAGAACACTCCGAGAACAAAGGCGAAGGTAGAGGTATCAACAAATAAAGCCACCTCTAGCTTCCATGGACGGAGTAAAATTGCTAGATCCACCGATTTAATATACAAAAGCGAATGATAAAAGTAGTGGCATGGTCGTGAATCCATCCCGCACTCATATCATTACTCCGTACATGAATAGCGGAATTATGCAACCAACTCTCGGAATCAGACTGAAGAACTCGAAAAGCGAGGTTCGGAAACAAATGAGTGATGCAGACTCGGCATCGGATCTGGCGTAGCTGATGTCGTCGCGTCGGAAAACACCGGAAGGCACAAGAAGGAATAGAGAGAAGTCCAACCGATGAAGGATTCCTCAGATAGCACGAAGACCGGATGTACAAGCACCGTTGCCAAAGGAGGAAGCGAAAACCCTGAAGGTGCGACGGAAACCCAACCCCGAGAATTCCTGGACTTGAAGAAAGAGAAGAGAGCAGATCCAAAACACGCAGAGGTAAGAGGAGAATAGCAGAGGGTAAGGAGTAAAAGCAGACCTAATCAGATCTATCCAACCGATTTTGCAAAATAGCTTTGACAGTCTAGATCGTCCGTTAGCTAGGTTATCCTACAGGCTAGATAAGTGGGGTATCATAACTGTTGGGCTCTGATACCACTCTGTAACACCCTCGAATCGGCCCTATGCAAGTTTTAGCCCTCTCCGCCAAACCCGCATAGAAACGATTCAAGGACGCCCACCAGGAACTTTTGTGCGGGTGGAAAACGAAGTAATACCATTACACAATAGTCCTCGATGGGACCCACAGAACAGATATATACAACAACGACTCCATGAGTCAAGAATACAAATATAATATACAAAGATCCAAATCACCTCGAAACGATAGAGTGTCCGACTACGGACAAGATGCAAATGGGGCTAAGAGCCCTGAAGAATAACCAATGGCGTCCATAATCCATGCCCAGGCCAAGCCGGAAGGGTAAGCCTACTAACGACGTCGATCTCAAACCTGCTAAAAACAAAAGGGGTGCCAACAAAGGGCAAAGGGAAAAGAGGAGCGTCAGTACTCAGGCCAGTACACGCCGAGGCTAGAATTTGGCGGCTCTCGCCTACATAGGTATGGTGGAGTGAAGCGACAACGCAGCGGCACTAAACAACCTATAGAGACTCGGTATCACTGGCGGCTATTAGAGAGGGGTAAGAAATACCTATTCGGATACTACCTGATACTAACACCAAACATACCCATCCTGGTATTTCCCCCTCGAGACCAAACGAGGAAGTCAGACCAAGGAACTCACACAGTTGGCAGTTTTACTCATTCCGTTATAGTTGCAGCATTTACTAGTCAGATATATAGCTTGAGTCATCCTGATAGCATAAGTAGTGGGCAGTTTTAGTTAACATTCCGTTGTAGTTGGAACATTTACTAGTCAAATATAATTGTCCTGAGGAATCCCAAAACCCAGCAGTTGTTGGCACTTTTATCACATTCCATTGGAGTTGCAATACTTACTAGGCAGGTATATCAGAACACGATATGACCAAGATCCACCAGTTGTTGGCATTTTTAATATCCATTCCGTTATAATTGAGCTGATTACTAGTCACATATTAAGTCAAATTTACAGCACTACTTTAGTTATGCTTGTCTATGATCGAGATACTATGCTCCAAGTCATCCATAACCGCGGATACGGCTTTCAGAAAGTTTTACCCTGCAAGGGTGCACAAATAGGAACACACACTCGATCAACCTCGGAAAAACCAACTCCAAACCCAACGAGGCTTTCACGACAAAGCAATCACAGGATTCATAAATATTTCAGGGGGCCACCCCACTAAGCTACCAGCGACGAAGTTGGCCGGCTCCGAGACCAACCCAGGGTTTGCGTCAATGGCTGTAAACGACTGGGAACCCGAAAATGTGACTGGGCTTGTTGATGCCGTGAAAACACCCCGCATCCAAAACAGTACAGGTGCTCCATGCACAATCTTAATAAAATAGTAACATGGCATAAGTACAGGATAGTAAATAAAACCCAAACTAGTTTGTGGCCCCAAGAAATAGAAATGAATCAAGCTCTGGCTAAGGGGGATTCATAGACTCTCCCGGATGTGGATAGTGCGAATAGTCAAGGAACAGGTATCTAGTACTCAGGGCCTACGGGACACAAGTGGGTATAAAAACCAAATAGCATATATTGCCCACCGGTGCCTCTTTCATTAGTTATCCCAGCAATTTAATAGTTGTAATTAAAGACACGATCATCTCCACCATTTATCATGTGCCAACTTGCTGTCAATGGTGGAACGACAATGACGCGAAGCAACACAGAAGCAAGCAACTACGACTCGCAAGGCCGACTATCTATCAAACAACAGGAAATAGGATGTGTCCATGGCAATATAGAGGCTGCAAGGAGTATAAATGGTACACGAAAACTAAAGCATCACGACATGGATAGCAATAGATCAACAGGAGGAAAAAAGACTATAAATACAAAATAGGTAGAAAGGGGGAGAATGCTCGCCTGGGAAGCACTGCCGACGGATCATATCCGGAGAACTTGTCGATACTCGCATCAACTCATTGGCCTAATCCGCGAAGAAGCAAACACTAGAAGAAACACCGGATGCAATATTTAATACCACGGCAGAAGGTCCGGCATGATTATGATATGCTGCATATGCGGTGCAATTAGGCAGTATTAAGCGGAACCGGGGGTCCCGACATTTAATAGAAGGTTCAAGTTATTTAGCTACTCCGCAATTTAAATGTTGTATTAACAAGGCAAAGCATGGTTTCGGTTCGCTACACAAATTTAAATGGAGTCCGGAATAAGACAAAGATATCCCGCAGATGGACTCCATATTTAATTATGAGGTGAATCGGCATAATGCCCCCAAACCACAAACAGGTATGCATGCATGAACAATTTAATATGCGACAGTTGATAATGTCATATTATAAAAATAGGGGCTTAGGGTCACACATCTGGGTTCGGAAGATCTTGGGTTCTGGGGGTCCGGGGTCCGGTCTCAGGGTTGGACGAAACGGCGAGGTTTGGATACAAGATGGAGAACTTGTCGTGACGTGACGGTGAACTAGGGTTCCAAGCGGTCGATCTTGTCGTCGATGGCAAACTTGAGTGGATCGGGTACCGGGGGTCTTCGGATCTGTGTAGGAGATCTTGACGCCTGTGACGAAGAACTCGGATTCGGAAGGAGGTCTTGGCGTTCGGGATGAAGAACTTGGCGTTCCGGTGGCGATCTTGGTGGTCTTCGGATCCGGGTCTCGCATCTGGGAAGGAGTACTTGTCGCAGGTCTTCGGGTTCGTGAAGTAGATCTTGTCGCACGGTGTCCGGGTAGGCGAACTTGGCGGGTTGGGACGCTCTTGTCGTAGCCCTCGATGACGGTGTCGATCTTAGGTCTCGGCGCCGGAAGATCTTGATATTCCAGGAAGGAGATCTTGTCGGTTCCATGTCGACGGCCTGGGCGCTCCGGATCGGTCTTCGGATCCGAGAGGGAGAGGGCACCGGGTTCGGTCTTCGGCTCTAGGAAGGAGATCTTGAGTGGGCATTGTCTTCGTTTTCTAAGGAGGAGGTCTTGATTGACATTCGACATAATCGCCTTCAGGTTTATGTCACGATCATACTTGGTTCGGTCTACGATCGCCGGGGAGAGCTTGTCGACAAGCGCAGGATTGGAAGTAGCACATGGGAACACAAGAGAGGCATCTGTAGCACGGTACACTGCAGTTATCGGCATATAACATGGTACTAGGATCAAACAAACAAGAGGTGAGCAGGGACACCCGTGCGTGGTCGACCCGCAGGAGACGACATGGACGCGGAGCAGCAGAGAAGCGGCAGGGGCACCGACGGAAGGCCACGGGGAGGTGAAGCCTGGCGTGCTCGGGGGCGGTGCTCGCGAGGAAGGACGGTCCGAGGCGGGCATTGACGGAGTCGGGGTGAGCCGGAAGGAGTAGGAGTCGGGGTGGGCCGGAAGGCTGGCCACGGTTGGGTGCAGGAGGCATAGAGGAGGCGAAGCAGGACCAAGCTCCGGCGTCAGCAGAGCTCACACGACGACGAGGTCGGAGCGCAGGCGCGCGAGACGGGCATGGCGAAGGGCCTGGGATCGAGGCCGTGAGGCCAGTGTCGGGGACGAGGACGGAGAGGTGGCCAGGCACGTAGGAAAGAGGAGGCGGCGCTCCGCTCGGGCTCGAGACGAGCGGACGGAGAGGCGAGGGTCCAGGCGGCGGCGCCGCCGCGCAGTTCTGCGACCGGCAGGGGGAAGGAATCGTGGGGGTGGGGCGGTGTCTGTGGGAGAAACAAGGATGGAGACACAGATTGGGTGGGGCCGGCTCGCGGGTGGTTGTCGGTAGCGAGGTTGGAAGGGGTCACGCGGGTGGAAGCGAGCGGGGCGTGGGTTGGTGGGGTCACGACGCGGGGCGGACGCGGTGGAGATCCCGAGGGGCGGTTGCCGGTAATGTGGGAGTGGGGCCAGGTCAGAGTGAGGGAGTGACGTGGTTGGGCTAGGGAGATAGGGCGTGTTGGTGCAGGGAAACGCGGGGGGGGGGGGGGGGGGGGGGGGGGGGGGGGCGTGTACGGGAGCAAGGTGGTTGTGTGCTGCGTCGCTTGCTCGCGTGCGGCCACGCGTGTGAGCTGCCGCGTGGGGTAGCGGCAGGGTGGGGGTGTGGCGGCTGCGTGGGGTAGGGTGGAAGTATGGTGCGTGTGGGTTAGCGACAAAGGGCTGGGGATTAGGGTAGGTTTAGGTTGGGTCTGGTTTAGGGTTAGGTCTAGGTTAGGTTTTTATATAGGCCGGGTAGTAGGTGGCCTGGCCTAACGGCTGGGCTGCCTCCCCGGTCCGAAAAAAATAGTTTTATTTTTAGAAGGACTTTTATAAATAATTTTAGACAAATAAAAGATCCGGAAAAGACCGGGGTTTTAATTTGAAATAAAGGTGGGGTTTTTAGAAAACCAAAATAGGCTTTTCGAAAAATAGTTTTAGACAAAACAATGCATGATGATGATACTCAAATGCAATGTGGCATGATGACATGAGCATGTGGTCATGATGATGCAATGCACAAAAGCACAGAGATTTTCTAGTAGTGGGTTTTGCGGGATGCCACAAATTCCCCAAAAGAACTCAAGAAGGAACCAACAAGAAGCAAATGCAGAAAATGGCAGAAATCTGTCAAAACAGACCAGCAGGTAAAGACGAATTTTTTCGAAGACCTTCTGTTACTCAAATCAAAAAGTGTTGAACTAACGAAAGTTAGATAACAACCTGGGGCAGAAGGACAAAACATTACAGCTCAATCCGAGATACAGAGCTCTTTCACGAATGTTTACGGTGAAGCACAGAAATCTGTTTCGGGACAACAACTTTCCCAATCATTACTTCTCTCTTATTAGAGGTTACTCTTGGCACAAAAAGCAAATAAAAAGGATAAGGAGAGGTTATTACAGAGGTAATAACTTCCAAGACTCATCTAAAACTTTTGGGTTATCTCCCAATAAGTACTTTTCTTTAACGTCTTTAAGTTAGGCATAAGAAGCAAAGAAAGAATCAAGTGTTCTCAAATGAAGAAGCATTAAAACCAACTTTCTTGCCCTTACCTCTCTTATTTTTATTCTTAACCTTTGGGAAAATGTGATTGTTTGGTGGAGAAGAAATGTGCATGGTCCCCTTTCCCACATCTATTATTGCTCCAAGGAGTTGTAATAGGGACCTTCCAAGTGTAATTTGTCCTTTTCCTGCACATTCAATATCAAGATAATCAATAGAAATTGTTTTCTCGAGGATCTTTGTAAGCACTCCTTCAGCTATTCCAAGAGGTAATATGGTAGTATTATTAGCAAGAGATATTTATTTTCCTCCTTCAGTAAGCCCCCAAGTATTCAGAGATTTATAAATATCTTTGGGCATGAGGAAAAATTCAGACATGATATCACAACGAGCTTGAAAAGTTTCGGTGTGCATCTCAATCTTTACTGTAGGGAACCAATTTGATGGTTCAGAGTTTATTGGAACATAATTGCGATGCTCCCTAAGCGTGTTATAGCAATTTTCTAAGCTAGTAGTTCTAGCCTCAAGAGTGTCCAACCTAGCAAATATTTTTCAGTTTGGCTAGGCATGTTGTAAGTGAGGATCAATTTCTTTATAGCATTAATAGCATCATCCTCATTACATTGGAGGAAATATCCTCCCACAACAGCATCTAAAGCATATCTATAGCAAAGAGCAATCCCAAGGTAAAAACTGCTAAGGAACAAGCTTTAAGTCATTTTAGGCTCAGTTTTTTCATGTAGATCAGAGATTCTAGACCAAGCTTCCTTAAAACTTTCCTCAATTCCTTGTTTAAAAGTCAAATTATTTCCTCGGGTGACATAGTGATTGGAGCAAGGCTAGACATAGTGGCACTCAGGATGGGAACTAATTTTTTTGTGTTTTTTCAAATAATAAAGCAAACAAGTAAAACTAATTTTTTTGTGTTTTTGAAGAACAAAGCAAGCAAACAAAGCAAAAAGAAACTAAGTAAAACAAAAATAACAAAGTAAAGAGATTGTTTACGAGGGACTCCCCTTGTGAAGATGTCCTTGACTCCTCGGCAACGGCGCCAGAAAATCGCTTGATGGCTAAATGCACGGCGCCCAGAAAAATGCTTGAAGGTGGTGTTGATGTAGAGCTCGTTTGGAACCCCAAGAGGAAGGTATGATGAGCACAGCAGCAAGTTTCCCTCAGTTATGAAACCAAGGTTTAATCGAACCAGTAGGAGCAAGGAAACACCTCAAAGGTGTTACTAACTGAGCTTTGGCAGGGCGCACTACTGGTGCTAGTAACAACGTGGGGACCTGCACAACACAACCACAGAACTTTGTCCCCAACTTGCGATGAGGTTGTCAATCTCACCGTGTTTTGCGGTAAACAAAGGATTAAACGTATCGAATGGAAACAAGTAATAGTTTGCAGAAAGTAAACACAAAGAAGTAAACAGTTGTAGATCGTATGTAAAGAGAAAGGACCGGGATCCATAGTTCACTAGAGGTGGCTCTCCTTAGATAGATAACATGCTGGGTGAACAAATTACAGCGGGGCAATTGACAAACACCGAGAAAGCTATACATGCATATACTAATCATCTTGACTCCTTTGAGACTTGATTGGGCATTACAACATTATACATAGACTGCCATCCAACTACATCTATGACTAATAATCCACCTTCAGGTTATCATCCGAACCCCCTCTAGTATTAAGTTGCAAGCAATGATTGTTGCTTTACGAACTGCGTGTAAAGTAAACAATACGATTGTTCTATGAACAAAGGATTGTTGTTTTCTCCCTAGTAGCAACATCACATCTAGTACCTTAGAGATTTCTGTCACTTCCCCAGATTACCAGAGGCATGAACCCACTATCGAGCATAAATACTAACTCTTAGAGTTGCTAGCATCTACTTGGCCAAGATAGCTACTAACAACGGAAAGCATGCAAGATCACAAATAACAAAGACATGATAGAATCAATAATCAATCTGAAATAGCATCTCAATATCCATCGGATCCCCGCAAACATAACATGCAGAATTACAAATAGATGATCTTGATCATGAACGGAGCTCACAAGATCTAAACATGAAAGCACAAAGGAGGAGAACCAGCCATCTAGCTACTACATGGATCCGTAGTCCAAGGATGAACTACTCACGCATCACACCTGAGGCTTGCATGGTGATGAAGAAGGCCTCCAAGGTGAATTCCCCTCATCGGCAGGGTGCCGGGAAGAGCTTCAGATCCCTCCTGATCTAGGGATGGAGATGACGGCGGCTACAGACTCTTTCGTGGATTTTTGATCGGGTACTTAGGGTTTTCGTCCCGAGGGCAATATATAGGCGGAAGGAGAGGCCGAGGGGGTGCCGGGAGCGGCCACACCACCCCCTGGCGCGGGCCAGGCCTGGCCGCGCGGCCAGGTGGTGTGGTGGCCCCTGGCCCCTCTCCGTCTCGTATTCTGGCACTTGATGACTTCCGAAAAAATAGGCACTTTGGCTTTTGTCCCGTCCAATTCCGAGAATATTCATTTTCTGACTTTCCTGGAACCAAAAACAGCAGAAAACAGGTAGCTGGCACTGTGGCTCTTGTTAATAGGTTAGTCCAAGAAATCATATGAAAAGTACTCCAAAGTTGGAACAAAACACAAGAAAGTGGATAAAACTAAGCATGGAACATCAAAAATTATAGATACATTTGCAATATATCAGTAGTCTTGCGATCTTCATAGAGATGGAAGACTAACTTCTCCTGGGCATCCATCTCATAGGAATCGACCATCTTAGTCCACTTCGGACCACCGAAAAAGTTGTGGTTTGCCTCATTCGTCACTTGGACCATGTAGGTCGATGCAGGTTGCTTCAGAGATAGTAGATCAATCTGAAACTGTCCCTGCTACCACAACGACCAATCAAAATGGTCTAGAAAATCAAGTCTAAACTTGCAGAGTATGTTTTGTATACATAATCATAAGAAAGCAACATTAGCACATAATTCAGTTGCATAATATATATAGGTTGATTGCTTGTGAATGGACATATCATACTAACTTTGCAGTCATAAGGGAGCACTATGACAACTTTCTTGTCCTTGCACTGCTGGTAACCATAGTTCTCACACCGATCATCATTCATTATACCTATATATGATCATGCAAACTTAGTTATATAGACCATTTTAACTCAATTAGCATCATAAGTAGCACAATATATCAATATAACACATAAGTATGATTAGCTAGCATAATATATAAGTAGTACAATAGTAGCATGATAAGTCTATATAAGTAGTATGATAGGTAGCTGATACATTGCAAATGTATCTATAATTTTTGATGTTCGATGCTTAGTTTTATCTACTTTCTTGTGTTTTGTCCACACTTTGGAGTACTTTTCATATGATTTCTTGGAATAACCTATTAACAAGAGTAACAATGCCAGCTGCCTATTTTTTGCTGTTTTTGGTTCCAGGAAAGTCAGAAAATCAATATTCTCGGAATTGGACCGGACAAAAGCCAAAGTTGATATTTTCCCGGAAGACTCACGGAGCCAGAAGGAGAGTCGGAGAGGGGCCACAGGGTGGCCACACCACCCCATGGCGCGGGTCCCCCCAGGCCATGCCAGGGCATGGTGTGGGCCCCCTGGCCACCCACCGACCTTGCCCTCTAGCCTATAAGAAGCCTCCCGAGGCATAAACCCTAAATCGTTAATCAGAAATCCACGAAAAGTTCCAGAGCGCCGCCGCCATCGAAGGGGAGATTCGGGGGACAAAAAGTCTCTGTTCCGGCACCCTACCAAGACGAGGAAGTGCCCCCGGAGCCATCTCCATCGATCTCCACCGCCATCTCCATCACCATTGCTGATTCCCATGATGAGGAGGGAGTAGTTCTCTCTCGAGGCTAAGGGTTCTACCGGTAGCTATGTGTTCATTTGTCTCTCTATGCATGATCATATTGTGATAATGAGCTTTGTAATCAAGTAGATCTACCTTGCTACTCAAGTGCTTTAATAGATCTCTGCTCTCCCCATGTGTGTGAAAGTGACAACGTGCTCACCATGGTGGCACTTAGGCTAGAGATTACAAATACTTGTTATGAGTTATATTTGGAGTTGGATGTCTTTATGAAATTGTGGTGTTTGTTGGACTCATCTAGTACTCAAGGTGACAGTGTGGTTTTATCTAGATGGGAAAGATGAACTTTGAGGTGCGCTGTTATAGCCCTACCAATGATTAGAGTGTCCAACCGGAGAGTAGTTCAGCGTAGTATCATAAAGAGAAGATATTTATATGAGAGTGTTCACTAGTGAAAGTATGTTCCCTAGGCCTTGTTTCTAAGAATTGAAACACCGTTTAAAATTAGATCTGTTACATGTTTGCTTGCTTCCATCTTTATTTCAGTTTGCCTTTAGTCTCTTCGACGCCATCAAGCTATTTTCTATCACCATTACCACTTATAATTATCTCTACCACTTGTATTTCACTATCTCTTTGCTGAACTAGTGCACCTATACACCTGACATGTGTATTTGGTGTGTTGGGGACACAAGAGACTTCTTGTATCTTGATTGCAGGGTTGCTTGAGAGGGAATACCTTTGACCACTTCCCCCCTAAGTTCGATATACCTTGGGTGATCCACTTAAGGGAAAACTTGCTTCTGTTCTACAAACCTCTGCACTTGGAGGCCCAACAACTGTCTACAAGAATAGAAGTGCGTAGGCATGAAGCTATTTTCTGGCGCCGTTTCCGAGGAGGTAAGGTAAAAGGTATTCACATGGGAGGATTAAAGAAGAAGAAGCTCCCACGGCAAACGCCTATTTTCTGGCACCATTGCCGGGGAGGTAAGGTAAAAGGTACTCACATCCTCCGGTGTGAGTGCTGAAAGTTATTTCCTTTAGATTCTGCAATTTTGTCTTTTTGTTTCTTGATTTCACTAGTTAGGCTTAATGGAAAACAAAAAAAATTAGAGAGCTTTATAGTATTTATCTTGAGTTAGGACATGAAGTGTTTGAAGAGAAAATTAAAAAACCTATGGAACTTTATTTGCATGCTAATAGCAATGTTGTTAGTATGAATTCTTTGGACACTATTATTGCTAATGCTATGGAAAAGTCTAAGCTTGGGGAAGCTAGTTTTTATGAAAATGATCTTTTTAGTTCCCCAGCTTTGGGACATAGCTATTATATTGCTTATGATGATACTACACCTCCAATATATGATGATTGCAATGATGAATATGATATTTTTAGTCCACCTACTATTGAGGATAAAATTAATTATGATTACAATATGCCTCCTATATTTGATGATTATGGTGATGAGAATAATAATGATAGCTATTTTGTTGAATTTGCTCACACCACAATTAATAAGAATGACTATGCTTATGTGGAGAGTAATAATCATTTTATGCATGTGGATCATGATAAGAATGTTTTATGTGATAGTTATATTGTTAATTTTATTCATGATGCTACTGAAAGTTATTATGAGAGAGGGAAACATGGTTTTATGCATCTCAATAATATTAAGTTTCCCCTCTTTATGTTGAAAATTTTGAAGTTGCACTTGTTTTGCTTTCCTATGCTTATTGCTTTGTGCTTTCATGACTTGTTTCTTTACAAGATTCCTATGCATAGGAAGTGGGTTGGACTTAAATGTGTTTTGAATTTGCTTCTTGATGCTCTCTTTTACTTCAATTCATATTGCTTATGTGAGCATCTTCTCAAACTATCAAGCCTAACTTAAAGGCGTTAAAGAAAAGTACTTATTCGAAGATAACCCCAAAGTTTTAGATGAGTATTGGAAGTTATTACCTCTGTAATAACCGCTCCTTATCCTTTTTATTTGCTTTTTGTGCCAAGAGTAACCTCTAATGAGAGAGAAGTAATGATTGGGAAAGTTGTTGTCCCGAAACAGATTTCTGTGCTTCACCGTAAAAATTCGTGTAAAATCTCTGTACGTCCTTTTGAGGCCTGAATTTTTTTGCTTCTGCCGAAGGTTGTTATCTAACTTTCGTTAGTTCAACACTTTGTGATTTGAGCAACATAAGTCCTTTGAAAAAATTCGTCTTTACCTGCTGGTCTGTTTTGACAAATTTCTGCCATTTTCTGCATGTGCTTCTTGTTGGTTCCTTTTTGAGTTCTTTTGGGGAATTGAGCTTTTTGAGGGAAGTGCTACAGTAGCTAGTGTTTTAATGGAAGTTTATTTGGTGTTGGAACTGAACCTTAAGACTTATTATCTTGAGTGCACTAATGTTGCTAATAAAGATTGTGTGAAGTTTTGTATGAAGGAAAAAATTTCAGGTGTATGGAAGGAATGAGTAATGAGATGAAGGATGGACTAAAGCTCAAGCTTGGGGATGCCACGCGTGTCACCCCAAGAAATATCCAAGAAGTACAAGTGTCAAAGCTTGGGGATGCCCAAGGCATCCCCTTCTTCATCAATAAAAATCCCAGGTTTCTTCCAAACGCTTCATTTTTATTGTTTCATGCACAGTTGTGTTGTTCTTGGAGCGTCTTATTTTTCGTTTTCGTTTTGGTATTTCATTTGCTTGGTTTGCTTATTTTTCTGAATAAATTTGTTGGACCCCCTCTTTCATACATTGGTTTGCAAATAGTTTGGTTTGGTTTGGAAAAGAGTAGGAAAGTTCATGGTTATGTGGTAAAAAGAGCTCGTTTTTGACTGTGGCCTATGCTTTGTCATGCCATGCTTGATATTGTTTTGGCTTTATGCTTAGTATTCTTTGTTGTAGCATTACTTGTTATAAACAATTGAGATTGCTTAATGTGCCTTGGATGAATCATGCGTTGTTTTAGCATATTAAAGCATAGTATAGTGGTATTCTCCTTTGATGCTTTATTTGGGTTGACTTGGCGCATGCTCACACCATGTTATGACTATCCAAAGTCACCAATAGCCTTGATGATCCTTTAGTTTTCAACTTGTAGTATCACTTTATGCTTTGATCAATGATGTTTTGTCGCTTTGCATGATTATGGCCATTATTGCTCTCTTAGTTTGTCGCTCCTAGTCTTTTGCTAGCCTCCACAACCAATTATGAGTTCCACTCATGCATCCAAGTCCTAAAACCAAGTTATTCCAAAGAGTCCACCATACCTACCTATTAGCATTTGCTATTCCAAGTATATTCATGTTTTTGTTTACCTTCCAAATTAAACTTGTTATGAGAAAACTAGTGATTAAAGTTCTCACGAACTTGATGGCACACTTTACTTTTCTTGCCCTTAATAAACTTGAACCATTGTGTCGTCTATGTTGTATATGCTTGCACTTATTTTTTTTGAATTAGCAGAACCATGTTGTCATCGGGAACGCTTTCAACATTGCACTTGGTACTTGTACCTAGTTGATATCATGCTCTTTTGTACATGGATGTCGTCGGTGTGAAATGAAAGGGGAGCTTGTAAGTCCATGGAGTTATGTATATGTGTTAGAGAAACGCCTGGGCCACTAGTCTAATCCATGCTGACATGGTGGAAACCTACAGCGTAACCATAATGAGATGTCTATGAAGCATTCTTCTTATAAAAAAAGAGTCCTATATTGAGAAAAAAGAGAAAAGAAAAAAAAGAGATACTATGAAAAGAGGAAAGAGAGAAAAAAGCACCATATTCCCATGGTAAATAAGAAGAATGCTGAGATGCTCGTTGTCTGCTTGCCTTGTCATTTTGATATGGGGATTCTTCTATATCATCGGGCAAGGGGAACCCCATTGGCGGTTCTCTATGATACACATATACTTACAATGACAAGAACTTACCGGTGACTAAACTTGAGTAGTATGAGGAGCGACCCTTGTATACAAGGGACATGAGATTTCTGACTTATACTTCGTCAAGCATGTACACCATAGTTTGTTCACTTTAACCATAATCACTTCAAGATGCTTATGATAGGGGCAATGAGAGCTGAAAGCTATAAGTACCATAATTTTTGGAAGCTCTTTATGAGACTTGAATCCATACTTCCATTTATAAAGGCCTTTCTTCCACCATTATATTGAGTCTCCACCTTCTACCTTTATGCACCTACTTTGAGAGCATAGTGGCCATTCTTAGTTCTATGTGCATTGTCCAAAGACTTGTTGTTTGATGCATAACTTGATACTGCTTGTTCTTAAACTACTTGTATCTAGTCATTCTTATGAACTTTGAAGGTGTCCTATGCATTTATATTTGCTACTCTATGAGGGACAAGCTAAATACTATTATGCTATGTTTTCTTTGTGGGAAACAAACAAACATCTTGCAAAGCATTGTTATTCATGAATCTTTTGTTTGTGCCTTTTCATGTTGCATCATAGTTTCTTTGTCTATTGCTAGAACTTTGTCTTTCATGCTATGTTGAAGTACTATGATCCTAGCTTTGAATGTTTTGCAAATACTTTGATCAAGTCTTTGATGGTGCATGTCACCTCAAAAATTATTATTTCTTTTTATCACTTACCTACTCGAGGACGAGCAGGAGTTAAGCTTGGGGATGTTGATACATTGCAAATGTATCTATAATTTTTGATGTTCCATGATTAGTTTTGTCTACTTTCTTGTGTTTTGTCCACACTTTGGAGTACTTGTCATATGATTTCTTGGAATAACCTATTTACAAGAGCCATAGTGCCAGCTGCCTGTTTTCTACTGTTTTTGGTTCCAGGAAAGTCAGAAAATCAATATTCTCGGAATTGGACCGGACAAAAGCCAAAGTTGATATTTTCCTGGAAGACTCACGAAGCCAGAAGGAGAGTCGGAGAGGGGCCACATGGTGGCCACACCACCCCATGGCGTGGGTCCCCCCAGGGCATGGTGTGGGCCCATTGGCCGCCCACCGACCTTGCCCTCTGGCCTATAAGAAGCCTCCCGAGGCATAAACCCTAAATCGTCAATCAGAAATCCACGAAAAGTTCCGCAGCTCCGCCGCCACCGAAGGGGAGATTCGGGGACTGAAAGTCTCTATTCCGGCACCCTGCCGGGACGAGGAAGTGCCCCCGGAGCCATCTCCATCGATCTCCACCGCCATCTCCATCACCATTGCTGATTCCCATGATGAGGAGGGAGTAGTTCTCTCTCGAGGCTAAGGGTTCTATCGGTAGCTATGTGTTCATCTCTCTCTATGCATGATCATATTGTGATCATGAGCTTTGTAATCAAGTAGATCTACCTTGCTACTCAAGTGCTTTAATAGATCTCTTCTCTCCCCATGTGTGTGAAAGTGACAACATGCTCACCATGGTGGCACTTAGGCTAGAGATTACAAATACTTGTTATGATTTATATTTGGAGTTGGATGTCTTTATGAAATTGTGGTGTTTGTTGGACTCATCTAGTACTCAAGGTGACAGTGTGGGGTTATCTAGATGGGAAAGATGAACTTTGAGGTGCGCTGTTATAGCCCTACAATGATTAGAGTGTCCAACCGGAGAGTAGTTCAGCGTAGTATCATAAAGAGAAGATATTTATATGAGAGTGTTCACTAGTGAAAGTATGATCCCTAGGCCTTGTTTCTAAGAATTGAAACACCGTTTAAAATTAGATCTATTACATGTTTGCTTGCTTCCATCTTTATTTCAGTTTGCCTTTAGTCTCTTCCACGCCATCAAGCTATTTTGTATCACTGTTACCACTTATAATTATCTATACCACTTGTATTTCACTATCTCTTTGCCGAACTAGTGCACCTATACACCTGACAAGTGTATTAGGTCTGTTGGGGACACAAGAGACTTCTTGTATCTTGATTGCAGGGTTGCTTGAGAGGGAATACCGGTGACCACTTCCTCCCTGAGTTCGATAAACCTTGGGTGATACACTTAAGGGAAAACTTGCTGCTGTTCTACAAACCTTTGCACTTGGAGGCCAACAACTGTCTACAAGAATAGAAGTGCGTAGACATCAGTAGCATACGACAGTCACATCAGAACATCCTAAACTCAAGTAGACCCAGTGTCAGTAACATCGTCATCATTCGAGTGATTCCAGAAAGAGGATGACAGGATACAAGAGTCGTCCTGCTGCGTGCCGGAGGGGCTGGGCTGACCTTGCTGCTACGTGTCAGAGGGGACGGGCTAACCCTATTGCTGTGTGCTAGAGGGGTGGGTCTCTCCCTACCCGCGTTGATGCCGGCTCTCGCTAAGGACCTCGTACTAGACCGCCATCACCTAGCGATCAAGTAGGAGATCCCTAACAAAGGGGTCATCCTCCTCGCGATGGTGGCACGCCAGCTGCCTTTCTGCCTGCTGGTGCTCCCTCTCCTCAACCCTCGTGGCGATCCTCATGACATCTGGTGCTAATAGATGCGCCACGTGACGCTCATCCTCGAGGTTGACGACCACCCTTGCCCTAGAGTGCTGGACTGCAGCATAGTCATAGGGTCGGGTCGCCTGCCACGGGCACCTGAAAGTACCTAGCTGGATCTTCCTGTTATCCACTATGATCTGAGCTGCCCAAGTCAGGGTCCTCGTGGGTTTCTGGTGAACACCACGAAACTTCAGCTCCGGCTGCGACATGATACTAATTAAGTAGTTAAATGGCAACATTTCATACAATTGTTAGTCAACATATAAGAAATAAATATATATGTACATTTGCTACATCTATTCCTAAAATTATCTAGATTTTATACCCCTAAAATCATGTACATTTGCTACTATATACTAAATCTACACTATATACTAAATCTACATTTGCTACTATATACTAAATCTAGCATTCCTATATCTAGAAATTGAGCCCAAATGTAATATTTCTAAAGCATCTACAATCATCTAAACTATATACTAAATCGACATTTTCTAATATATACTAAATCTAACATTTCTATATCTAGAAATTGAGCTCAAATTTAATATCTCTAAAGCATCTACAATCATCTACACTATATACTAAATCTATATTTGCTACTACATATAAATCTACCCTATACACTAAATCTACATGAATATATATAGTATATTTGCTAAAATCTACACTAAACCATCTAAAATCATCTACACTAAACCATCTAAAATCATATACACTAATTCATCTAAAATCACCTATATAGTAAAGCATCTACTCTAAAACAAATAAAAAAGGGGGAGAGAGGGGCTCACCGGTGGTGGCTCGAGGCAGCGACTGGGACGAAGTGGGGAAGCGGCGATGGCGACGGGGAAGAGGAGACAGGTGGAGGAGCGGATGATGTGGAGGCGGGGGTAGCGGGGCGGCTGATGCGGTAGAGTCAGGGTGGCGGTGGAAGATATGGTGCACGCAGGGTACGCCAGTGGCCGACGCGGTTGGGGAAGAGGGAGTGAGATAGGGGGAGATGCGGGTCGGGTAGCATGGGCTAGGAAAGTGGCGTCTGGGTTGGTTGCGTTTGCAAATTCTGAATGCCACCCATAAATTTGGCCTGGTTCCACCTATGGGTCCGCTTTAGTAGTGGCATCTGGAATACACTAAACGCCATCATTAAGCTCTAATAGTGGCATTCCGTATATTTTAGACACCACTACTATATTGGCTCTTAGCAACGACGTGTTATTTCTAGGGCACGCCACTAGAAAAATGACTGCTATAGGCATTTTCCTACTAGTGTTTGTGAAGACCGTTGATGTTGATCCCCGTAGCTAGGGGTATCCCTCCCTAGAAAGGGGATTTCTCTTCCCATCCTAGGATTGAATAGCATGATTCCTCTATTGGTATCCACGTGTTGGAAGTCACCAATCTAACAAGGCTTCACCGATCAGAACAAATAACCTCTAGAGTACTAGATGGCGGAGTAGCCTTGCAATGTACAATGGAGAAAACAAAAGATACTGGGAGGGGAGGGAGCAACCTTTTAGCACACAAGCGTAGGAGAGAGTTGCCCCTTTCCTGTCTTTATAAAGGAGGAGGGGGTCAAATTGGGGTAAGGTTTTCCTCCCCCATAGGGTTGGCTGCATTAGGGAGGGTTGGGGCACCCCAAAAGCCTGGCTGTCCCTCCCTTTTCTTGCCTCCCAAGGCTAGTGGAGGCTCCCTACTATGCCCCCTCCTTGGCCCATGCGGCTTGCCCTACTTGGCTTAGCCAAGTTGAAAGCCCACGGTACCGCCCATAATTATCTAGATGATTTCGAAAAGTTGCTAACTTTCCAGCAATACCTCGAAGTCCTCGTTGTTGTAGTCTTCATCCTTATTGTCGGAGAGCTCGATAATGGTGGCGACGGAAGAAGAACCGATGCCGGATGAAGAACCGATGCCGGATGAAGAACCGGCTATGGTAGACGTACATCTGCCTCGACGTGCGGCGTGCTCATCGTACACAGTTCCTCTACCACCACGCGCTCCGGGAAGCGCTTGCGGACCTCCACCATGTAGGCCTCGCCGGTGGCCTCTACCTCAAGGCGCTCCTTAGCCTCGCGACCCACCTGCACCACGTGTGTCGCGTGCCCATGTCTAGGGGGGACAACTCCGGCATCGCTCAGCCACCAAGGGGGAGTTGAGCTCGCCGCAATTGTTGTACATTCGCGAGGTCGTAGGCCCATGCCACATGCACCACCGATCTAAACCTCCCCAAAACCACTATCGTTAGCCAGTGTTGCGGTTGTTGATCTCAGCGATCCACATTCCCCATTGTCTCTGCTGGATGCTGCAGTAATTACCGTGCAGCATAGGCGGGAGATCTGCGCCCGAGCATGTCCCCAACGCGCACAGCCGCCCCCAATTGATCTGCGGATGGGCGGTAAGGACCGGCGGCAAGAGGGTCCCGACCATCTTCGGGGGGCGGGAGGAGAGAACTGGGTACGGCGGTGTGCCGTCGGGGCGGTGTGTGGGTAGGGATATTTTTAGGAGCCGTGGTTGCGTCCGAGCAAATATAGGAGCCACGCGGGACAGTTCCTATTATTTGTTATCATCTAAAGTCGATAGGGGTTCAACTAGGTTATGTTTAGATAATAAAACAACATCAAAAATACCATTTTTAGCTTTTTGGGGAGTTCGGGTAGAGATGCTCTAATCCTCTAGTTTGCTATATACTCATAACGGGAGACGCCATCCAGGTTTGTGCTGAGTGCTACCAAAACAAATATCTTTGTCTACTTTGACACCTCCAACTGTTTCATTTTTCAGAACTACAGTATTGTAATATGCTTATCCCAATGTTCCATGTGCGAGTGTGAATTCTCTACTGGCTCAAAGCTTCCAATAGTCTCTTCTAAAAATGCATGTTGTTATTTTGTCTATCTGAGGCGAGCATGTGCAAGAGCGGTTTGGATAGTTTAGCTGGTTTCACCTAAATTACAGCAGTAAACATCTATAAATTAAATCTAGCTTGGCAAGCAAATGCATCAAGAGTTCATGATCACAACTTTTATCACGAGTTGGGACAGAAATGGGAATAGGGGAGGAGTGCTACTCACTAGATGGGCATATATGGCATCATTGGTTGCAATGTCAGACAGGAGAGGAAACATTGGCGCCGTCTGGATGGCGGCAGCTGCAGCAGGTGAAACAGAGTAGGAGAAGTCGGGGTGGGAGAAGACCGATGAGTACCTCCTCCTTGCCTTCGTCCCTAGCTCCAACGAGTGCAAGCATGTAGCTGATATAGGCCGTGGGGTCACCGGATCCAATGGAGATGCGAAAAAGTACGGATTTTTAGGTACGCCGCTAGGGTTCGCAAGCGAAGGCGTGGTGGCAAGAGAGGGTGGGCAGCTAGAGCCAACAAACAGAAAATAAAGGTGATGAAAATCCCCTAGAAAGATAAAAGAGTCAGCCTACAAGCTCCTCCCGGTTCTTAGCACCGGCTAAGATCCAAGCCCTACCCTCCTCTCTGATCTTCTACATGATGACCGAAGGAAGAGAGGATCTATTGTTGAACACTCACTCATTCCTTTCCTTCCAAAGCTCCCAAGCAATTAACATGATGGCAGTTCGTAAGTCTTTGGGAGAGGAGGTGGGAGTCCTTGTGATGGCGTGCCAATAGTCCAACACCTTAGATCTACCTGTTCCAAGGCAACAAACAAAATCTGGACAAGAGAGCCAAGAAGCCACGACAGTCCAAATCCTTTTGGAGAAACGACACTCAAAGAGGATGTGACACGCTGTTTCTGGGGTGCACCTGCATAGTTGGCAAGTAGGATGGTGTGGCCATCCTCGTTTTGCAAGGCGGTCGGCGATCCACAGACGGTTTTGGATGACGAGCCAGGCGAAGAAATGACATTTGGGAGGGGCCCAAGTTTTCCATACGATTTTCCCAAAGGAGCAAGGAGGGAGGCCAAGAACTGGGCCTTGTAAGTGGAGCTGGCTGAGTAACATCCGTTGGGTGTCAAAGTCCAAATAATGGAGTCCGTTGTGCCAGTGGAAAGTTGGACCTCCGAAACAGGGTCCCAGAGATGGACATACTTCTCCAGGTGTTCGATCATGAGAGCGTCCACGTTGATATCATCCACCCAATTCTGACCCTCGAGAGCATCCCGGACTGTCCGGTTCTTTCTTCTCGAGGCTTTGAAGATTAGAGGAGAAGGGCCTTCGGGGGGGGGGGGGGGGGCATGTTCGTCTGCGTACCAAAGTTCGCAGGCCAGCGCATGGCGGTACCGAAGTTGCCTGAAATTGCCGCGTTTCGAAATGTTGGGCCGCCAACTACTGAGAGGGGACATTTCGAGGCACACTCATCTCACCCCTGCCAAATCCAAACATTCCATTAAACTGCCCATGAAGTATACGGTCGGGACCCTCATGTCGGTCATCTGTCCATGATGCGAGCGCCAACGCGGCAACCTCTTAGGAAAATCGAGTAACTGAGTGTATTGGATGCGTTGACCAATTTCAGAAATCCATTCCCGCCTTTCCCCTAGCACCGGCGGCGTCGGAATCCACCCTCCAGGCAGGACGATTCCTTTGGACATTTGACTTCCGGCGCCAAGTTGATGCGCCCAGTTGCTATGCCAGTCGCTGATCCCGAGCTACAATGGCGCATGTCGTAGCCGCTGTTGCGACGCTCTAGCCCGCCTCCGCCGACGACGAGCCGAGCAGCTCGGAGGATGGCAGATCCTACTACCAAGGAAGAAGAAGTTCTGGCTACAAGCGGGTGAGCTACCCTTCTCTTTGCTATTTGCACTAATTATAACTGCTAGCTGGCTACTGAACCTAAAATTTTTTGTTAGCCCAACGCTGACAAACATATTTTGTCCACAGTTTTCTGTTAAGTGGGATCTCCGCAGACCACCCTTACCTGGTTACGGTAGTCCTCTTCAGGTCCGACTCTAAGGGAAAGTGGTATGGACACCATTGTATCACGATGGAAGAAGCGCCTGCGCAGATCTGCACTATATCTGGTATGGTTGCTGCTCTGGCAAAGTTCAGCTTCATGGATGAACGTGGCATCATGGTTCCTCTAACGTGTGACAGTCAGCTAATTAGGTTGATGAAAAGGTATGCTTCGGATTGCATGTTTGAGCTGAATTGTGATGTACTAGATGTGGAGGCTGCTGCAACTGGGAGTCGCCCTTCTATTCTTGGACAGGGTGGTTGCTCGAACCCAATTAGCTCCTGATAAGAAAAAGTCTCTTGGGGTTTGCATGTTTGTGCTGAATTGTAATTTTTATTTTATTTACTCTGTAGATATTGGGCAGTTATGAAACAGTCTTGTTTCTTTGACAGGAAGCGCCGCAAGGTTAGAAACATGACTGCCGGGTCAATCATTTTGCTTCCCGAAGAAATTAAAAACGAGTGGAAAGATGATGCTGGACACGATTCTGGTGCCCATTGTCCCAGTGATGCAGAGTACGTGCTAAGAAAATTGGCACCGAGGAAGAGGAAGAAGGCAGGAAATGAAGAAGCCAGTGGACATGAAGGCTTGGCACCTAGGCTGCGGAAGAAGGCTACTGGCAATGAAGATGCATAGTAATGTGTTGAACTTGAACCTATATATGAAATTCCATTAAATTCTTGAGCTCTGTGTGTGGCACGTTGCTGGGCGAAACAATCTACCCACGTTCTCTGAGTAAAATGTACCGCGACTTACGGTTTGGAAACGCCCGAGTCAGTAGTTGAATCCGAAATTGTGATTGTGCCACTGCTATCTGAAAACACGCAGCACTGGTTCCACGATTGCTGAGGGGCAGGAGGTCTCCAAATACAACGGAATGTAAGTGGCATAGAAATAAATTATTTAAGCTGCCACACTCCACGAAGCAGCAACTTATTTCAGATGCTGCACAACGACGTGGCAACATAAATAGCAATGGCAACCGATAATGTCCAGACGCTTGAGCCCGTCTATCTCACTGCCTCCCTGCTCCTGCATCCCCTGCGTCTGGCGAAGCTCCCGGATCTCCATTAACCGGGTGTACGTACTTCCACTTTATAAATTGTGGCTGTGCCATTTGCATGCGGCACAATCCACGTAGATTACGTTTAAACAAACCACCAATGTCAGAATACCACCATGATTAGACAAAAGGAAGTGATGCAGGGTTAAGACAGACTAACGGGAGAGCAATGTTTTTCCTCCCAAGACTCTGGGACCACTAGTTCAGACCGCTAGATCAACAAGTACTACTATTACAACTTAAAAAGGCACGGAGCTCAAGCTAAATAGAACTAGTTATCACACATCTCCTTGATCTTCCTAATCTTAGACCGATGCGCATCTTCCTGCGAGAGCAAGGATTGATTCGTCTGCTCCTTCCTTTTAGCATCTTCCTTGCACAGTTTCAATTATTTCTCTGTATTTTTCCTCATGCACTTGTCAATACTCGTAGTTGTGAACTACAAGACTTTGGCCTGGTGAAGATCATTCCTTGCTTGGGTTAGTTCTTGCTCTGCTTTAGCCTTCAGGGCCAACGCCATGTCCCCCTCCTTCTCGACTTTGCTAACCTTGTCTTGCACCCTCCTGAGATCTCGGTTAAGCTTGGTCGTGTCAACTGGGTCCCATAGCTTCATCTCAACACTGTCAAGAAGTGAGCTGACTACCGATTCTTTCAACTCAACAGTCATATCCCATGGTTTGTCCAACGTTTTCTTCATTGATTTGGGCCACTCTGGGTCTACCCATTTGACAACACCGCAACTTCCGCCTTGCATCATTGCACGATGTCCTTGACACCATAGAAACCTCCTGCCTGCGTTTCGTCCTTCGAACGCTACAAATTTAGCGGGCACATGTCCATGTTTATAGAGCAGAGGACTGTCTTCATCCACTAAACTGTGATAGTTGGAGTCATACATCATCTGGTTGGCCTAACACATCATACTCGCATGAGTAAACATAGTAGATCTAGCTCAAAAAATAGATAACTGGCCACAGATGATAGAGATAGAGATGAGACGAATCACATCGAAATCACCGTCCCTGTTGTCATGACGCATTTCCCCGCCGTCTCCCCTTGAACCCATGGCGAGAGGGGAGGGGGTGGCTGCTGGAGAGGGGTTTGGGATGGAGGCGCCGTCGGCTTGCGGCTACGGCAGGATGGGAGTGAAGTGGGGAAAGTGCCTTCGAGGGGAAGGAACATAAGTATGGGGAGGAAGAGAAGTAATGGGGACGTGACACTGGGATATGGCCCACTCAACTCGTGAGTCGTGACACTCGCAACAGGGGAGCGCCCGGTGTTGCCAGTTTGTCCAGAGCAAGTGTGGCCAATCATGCCGCAGTACAACCTACTCGCAGATCGGTCTCACGAAGACCATCCCAATCGTCCAAGCGCACCGATCGAACGGTATGTAACAATTGTCAAGCAGAACAATTATGTTAGGGTGTGCCTTCTAGAAGACTTGGTCTAACGGCCACCCATTTGGGGGCTAAGGTTAGGGCACTCCTAAGGTTAGGATCCATATGTGGTTTATGAGAGGAACAAACATGCAATGAAACTGGGTGTGGATCATGAAAAGAATAGACATGCAATGACACTAGTGGATCCATATGTGGTTTGTGAAAAGAACAGACATGCAATCACACTGGGTGGCTCCATGTGTGGTTCATGAAAAGAACACACATGCAATGACACTAGTGGATCCATGTGTGGTGTGTGAGAAGAATACACATCCAATGACACTGGATGTGGTTCAAGAAAAGAACACACATCCAATGTCACTGGGTGTGGTTCATGAAAAGAACACACATCCAATGATACTATGGTTCATGAAAAGAACATACATGCAATGACACTGGTGGATCCATATGTGGTTTGTGAAAAGAACAGACATGCAATGCCACTGGTGGATCCATGTGTGGTTCATGAGAAGAACACACATCCAATGACACTGGTGGATCCTTACGTGGTTTGTGAGAAGAACAGACATGCAATGACACTGGCTGTGTTTCATGAGAAGAACACACATGCAATGACACTGGTGGATCCATGCGTGGTTTGTGAGAAGAACACACATGCAATGACTCTAGCCGTGGTTCATGAAAATAAAACACATGCAATGACACTGGTGGATCCATGTGTGGTTCATGAGAAGAACACACATGCAATGACACTGGGTGTGGTTCATGAAACGAACATACATGCAATGACACTGGTGGATGCTTATGTGGTTTGTGAGAAGAACTGGCATGCAATGACTCTAGCTATGGTTCATGAAAAGAACACACATGCAATGACACTGGTGGATCCATGTGTGGTTTGTGAAAAGAACAGACATGTAATCACACTAGGTGGATCCATGTGTGGTTTGTTTAGAGGAACAGACATGCAATGCCACTGGTTGTGGTGCATGAGAATAACACACATGCAATGACACTGGTGTATCCATGTGTGGTTTGTTAGAAGAACACACATGCAATGACTCTAGCTGTGGTTCATGAAAAGAACACACATGGAATGACACTGGTGGATCCATGTGTGGTTCATGAGAAGAACACACATGCAATGACACTGGGTGTGGTTCATGAAAAGAAGAGACATGCAATGACACTGGTGGATCCTTATGTGGTTTGTGAGAAGAACTGGCATGCAATGACTCTAGCTATGGTTCATGAAAAGAACACACATGCAATGACACTGGTGGATCCATGTGTGGTTTGTGAAAAGAACCGACATGTAATCACACTTGGTGGATCCATATGTTGTTTGTTTAGAAGAACACACATGCAATGACTCTAGTTGTGGATCCATGTGTGGTTTGTTTAGAAGAACACACATGCAATGATTCTAGCTGTGGTTCACGAAAATAACAAACATGCAATGACACTGGTGGATCCATGTGTGGTTTGTGAAAAGAACAAACATACAATCACACTAGGTGGATCCATGTGTGGTTTGTTTAGAGGAACAGACATGCAATGACACTGGGTGTGGTCCATGAAAAGAACAGACATGCAATGACACTGGTGGATCCATATATGGTTTGTTTGGAAGAACACGCATGCAATGACTCTAGATGTGGTTCATGAAAAGAACACACACACAATGACACTGGTGGATCCATGTGTGGTTTGTGAAAAGAACAGACATGCAATGACACTGGGTGTGGTTCATGAAAAGAACACACATGCAATGACACTGGTGTATCCATGTGTGGTTCATGAAAAGAACACACATGCATTGACACTGGGTGTGGTTCATGAGAAGAACAGACATGCAATGACATTGGTGGATCCTAATGTGGTTTGTGATAAGAACTGACATGCAATAACTCTAGATGTGGTTCATGAAAAGAACATACATGCAATGACAATGGTGGATCCATATGTGGTTTGTGGAAAGAACACACATGCAATGACTCTAGCTGTGGTTCATGAAAAGAACAGACATGCAATGACACTGGTGGATCCATGTGTGGTTCATGAAAAGAACACACATGAAATGACACTGGTCTATCCATGTGTGTTTCATGAAAAGAACACACATGCAATGACACTGGGTGTGGTTCATGAGAAGAAAAGACATGCAATGTCACTTGTGGATCCATGTGTGGTTTGTGAAAAGAACAGACATGCAATCACACTAGGTGGATCCATGTGTGGTTTGTGAAAAGAACAGACATGCAATGACTAGCTGTGGTTCATTAAAAGAACACACATGCAATGACATTAGTGGATCCATGTGTGGTTTTTGAAAAGAACAGACATGCAATCACACTAGGTGGATCCATGGGTGGTTTGTTTAGAAGAACACACATGCAATGACTCTAGCTGTGGTTCATGAAAATAACACACATGCAATGACACTGGTGGATCCATGTGTGGTTTGTGAAAAGAAGACGCGTGCAATCACACTAGGTGGTCTATGTGTGGTTTTTTAGAGGAACATACATGCAATGACACTGGGTGTCGTCCATGAAAAGAACATACATGCAATGACACTGGTGGATCCATATGTGGTTTGTTTGGAAGAACACACATGCAATGACTCTAGATGTGGTTCATGAAAAGAACATACGTGCAATGACAATGGTGGATCCATATGTGGTTTGTGGAAAGAACACACATGCAATGACTCTAGCTGTGGTTCACGAAAATAACAAACATGCAATGACACTGGTGGATCCATGTGTGGTTTGTGAAAAGAACAAACATACAATCACACTAGGTGGATCCATGTGTGGTTTGTTTAGAGGAACAGACATGCAATGACACTGGGTGTGGTCCATGAAAAGAACGGACATGCAATGACACTGGTGGATCCATATGTGGTTTGTTTGGAAGAACACGCATGCAATGACTCTAGATGTGGTTCATGAAAAGAACACACACACAATGACACTGGTGGATCCATGTGTGGCTTGTGAAAAGAACAGACATGCAATGACACTGGGTGTGGTTCAGGAAAAGAACACACATGCACTGAGACTGGTGTATCCATGTGTGGTTCATGAAAAGAACACACATGCATTGACACTGGGTGTGGTTCATGAGAAGAACATACATGCAATGACATTGGTGGATCCTTATGTGGTTTGTGAGAAGAACTGACATGCAATAACTCTAGATGTGGTTCATGAAAAGAACATACATGCAATGACAATGGTGGATCCATATGTGGTTTGTGGAAATAACACACATGCAATGACTCTAGCTGTGGTTCATGAAAAGAACAGACATGCAATGACACTAGTGGATCCATGTGTGGTTCATGAAAAGAACACACATGCAGTGACACTGGTGTATCCATGTGTGGTTCATGAAAAGAACACACATGCAATGACACTAGGTGTGGTTCATGAGAAGAAAAGACATGCAATGTCACTTGTGGATCCATGTGTGGTTTGTGAAAAGAACAGACATGCAATCACACTAGGTGGATCCATGTGTGGTTTGTGGAAAGAACAGACATGCAATGACTAGCTGTGGTTCATGAAAAGAACACACATGCAATGACAGTAGTGGATCCATGTGTGGTTTTTGAAAAGAACAGACATGCAATCACACTAGGTGGATCCATGGGTGGTTTGTTTAGAAGAACACACATGCAATGACTCTAGCTATGGTTCATGAAAATAACACACATGCAATGACACTGGTGGATCCATGTGTGGTTTGTGAAAAGAACACGTGTGCAATCACACTAGGTGGTCTATGTGTGGTTTTTTAGAGGAACATACATGCAATGACACTGGGTGTGGCCCATGAAAAGAACATACATGCAATGACACTGGTGGATCCATATGTGGTTTGTTTGGAAGAACACACATGCAATGAGTCTAGATGTGGTTCATGAAAAGAACATACGTGCAATGACAATGGCGGATCCATATGTGGTTTGTGGAAAGAACACACATGCAATGACTCTAGCGCTGGTTCATGAAAAGAACAGACATGCAATGACACTGGTGGATCCATGTGTGGTTCATGAAAAGAACACACATGCAATGACACTGGTGTATCCATGTGTGGTTCATGAAAAGAACACACATGCAATGACACTGGGTGTGGTTCATGAGAAGAAAAGACATGCAATGTCACTAGTGGATCCATGTGTGGTTTGTGAAAAGAACAGACATGCAATCACACTAGGAGGATCCATGTGTGGTTTGTGGAAAGAACAGACATGCAATGACTAGTTGTGGTTCATGAAAAGAACACACATGCAACGACACTAGTGGATCCATGTGTGGTTTTTGAAAAGAATAGACATGCAATCACACTAGGTGGATCCATGTGTGGTTTGTTTAGAAGAACACACATGCAATGACTCTAGCTGTGGTTCATGAAAATAACACACATGCAATGACACTGGTGGATCCATGTGTGGTTTGTGAAAAGAACATGCATGCAATCACACTAGGTGGTCCATGTGTGGTTTGTTTAAAGGAACAGACATGCAATGACACTGGGTGTGGTTGATGAAAAGAACAGACATGCAATGACATTGGTGGATCCTTATGTGGTTTGTTTAGAAGAACGCACATGCGATGACTCCAGTTGTGGTTCATGAAAAGAACACACATGCAATGACACTGGTGGATCCATGTGTAGTTTGTTTAGAAGAACAGACATGCAATGAAACTGGGTGTGGTTCATGAAAAGATCACACATGCAATGACAGTGGTGGATCCATGTGTGGTTCATCAGAAGAACACACATGCAATGACACTAGGTAGGGTTCATGAAAAGAACAGACATGCAATGACACTGGTGGATCCTTATGTGGTTTGTGAGAAGAACTGGCATGCAATGACTCTCGCTATGGTTCATGAAAAGAACACACATGCAATGACACTGGTGGATCCATATGTGGTTTGTGGAAACAACAGACATGCAATGACTCTAGCTGTGGTTCATGAAAAGAACAGACATGCAATGACACTGGTGGATCCATGTGTGCTTCATGAGAAGAACAAACATCCAATGACACTGGTGGATCCTTATGTGGTTTGTGAAAAGAACAGACATGCAATCACACTAGGTGGATCCATGTGTGGTTTGTTTAGAAAACACATGCAATGACTCTAGCTGTGGTTCATGAAAAGAATACACATGCAATGACACTGCCATGTGTGGTTTGTGAAAAGAACAGGCATGCAATCACACTAGGTGGTCCATGTGTGTTTTGTTTAAAGGAACATACATGCAATGACACTGGGTGTGGTTGATGAAAATAACAAACATGCAATGACACTGATGGATCCTTATGTGGTTTGTTTCGAAGAACACACATGCAATGACTCTAGCTGTGGTTCATGAAAAGAACACACATGCAATGCCACTGGTGGATCCATGTGTGGTTTGTGAGAAGAACACACATGCAATGACTCTAGCCGTGGTTCATGAAAAGAACTCACATGCAATGACACTGGTGGATCCATGTGTGGTTCATGAGAAGAACACACATGCAATGACACTGGGTGTGGTTCATGAAAAGAACATACATGCAATGACACTAGTGGATCCTTATGTGGTTTGTGAGAAGAACTGGCATGCAATGACTCTAGCTATGGTTCATGAAAAGAATACACATGCAATGACACTGGTGGATCCATGTGTGGTTTTTGAAAAGAATAGACATGCAATCACACTAGGTGGATCCTTGTGTGGTTTGTTTAGAAGAACACACATGCAATGACTCTAGCTGTGGTTCATGAAAAGAACACACATGCAATGACACTGGTGGGTCCATGTGTGGTTTGTGAAAAGAACAGGCATGCAATCATACTAGGTGGTCCATGTGTGGTTTGTTTAAAGGAACAGACATGCAATGACACTAGGTGTGGTTGATGAAAACACTAGACATGCAATGACACTTGTGGATCCTTATGTGGTTTGTTTAGAAGAACACACATGCAATGACTCTAGCTATGGTTCATGAAAAGAACACACATGCAATGACACTGGTGGATCCATGTGTGGTTTGTTTAGAAGAACATACATGCAATGAGACTGGGTGTGGTTCATGAAAAGAACACACATGCAATGACACTGGTGGATCCATGTGTGGTTCATGGGAAGAACACACATGCAAATGTATCTATAATTTTTGATCTTCCATGCTTGGTTTTATCCACTTTCTTGTGTTTTGTTCCAACTTTGGAGTACTTTTCATATGATTTCTTGGACTAACCTATTAATAAGACCCACAGTGCCAGCTGCCTGTTTTTTGCTGTTTTTGGTTCCAGGAAAGTCAGAAAATGAATATTCTCGGAATTGGACAGGACAAAAGCCAAAGTGCCTATTTTTCCGGAAGGGATCAAGTGCCAGAATACGAGACGGAGAAGGGCCTGGGAGCCACCACACCACCTGGCCCGTGCCTGGGGGTGGTGTGGCCAGTCCCGGCACCCCCTCGGCCTCTCCTTCCGCCTATAAGTTGCCCTCGGGACGAAAACCCTAAGTACCCGATCAAAAATCCACGAAAGAACCTGTAGCTGCCGTCATCTCCATCCCTAGATCGGGAGGGATCTGAAGCTCTTCCGGGCTCCCTGCCGGAGAGGGGAATTCACCCTGGAGGCCTTCTTCATCACCATGCAAGCCTCCGGTGTGATGCGTGAGTAGTTCATCCTTGGACTACGGATCCATGTAGTAGCTAGATGGCCGGTTTCTCCTCCTTTGTGCTTTCATGTTTAGATCTTGTGAGCTCCGTTCATGATCAAGATCATCTATTTGTAATTCATACATGTTGTGTTTGCGAGGATCCGATGGATATTGAGATGCTATTTCAGATTGATTATTGATTCTATCATGTCTTTGTTATTTGAGATCTTGCATGCTTTCCATTGTTAGTAGCTATCTTGGCCAAGTAGATGCTAGCAACTCCAAGAGTTAGTATTTATGCTCGATAGTGGGTTCATGCCTCTGGTAATCTAGGGACGTGACCGAAATCTCTAAGGTACTAGATGTGCTGTTGCTACTAGGGAGAAAACAACAATCCTTTGTTCATAGAACAATCATATTGTTTACTTTACACGTAGTTCGTAAAGCAATAATCTGTTGCTTGTAACTTAATACTAGAGGGGGTTCGGATGATAACCTGAAGGTGGATTATTAGTCATAGATGTAGTTGTATGGCGGTCTATGTATTATGTTATAATGCCCAATCAAGTCTTAGAGGAGTCAAGATGATTAGTATATGCATGTATTGCTTTCTCGGTGTTTGTCAATTGCCCTGCTGTAATTTGTTCACCCAACATGTTATCTATCTAAGGAGAGCCACCTCTAGTGAACTATGGATCCCGGTCCTTGTCTTTTATATTCAATCTACAATCTTTTACTGCTTTGTGTTTACTTTCTGCAAACTTTTACTTCTTTCCATTCGATACGTTTAATCCTTTGTTTTCCACAAAACACGGTGAGATTGACAACCTCATCGCAAGTTGGGGAGAAAGTTCTGTGGTTGTGTTGTGCAGGTCTCCATGTTGCTACTAGCACCGGTAGTGCGCCCTGCCAAAGCTCAGCTAGTAACACCTTTGGGGTGTTTCCTTGCTCCTAATGGTTCGATTAAACCTTGGTTTCATAACTGAGGGAAAACTTACTGCTGTGCTCATCATACCTTCCTCTTGGGGTTCCCAACGAGCTCTACGTCAAAAGTCGAGCGCATCAGACACTAGGTAGGGTTCATGAAAAGAACAGACATGCAATGACACTGGTGGATCCTTATGTGGTTTGTGAGAAGAACTGGCATGCAATGACTCTAGCTATGGCTCATGAAAAGAACACACATGCAATCACACTGGTGGATCCATATGTGGTTTGTGGAAACAATAGACATGCAATGACTCTAGCTGTGGTTCATGAAAAGAACAGACATGCAATGACACTGGTGGATCCATGTGTGCTTCATGAGAATAACACACATCCAATGACACTGGTGGATCCTTATGTTGTTTGTGAAAAGAATAGACATGCAATCACACTAGGTGGATCCATGTGTGGTTTGTTTAGAAGAACACCTATGCAATAACTCTAGCTGTGGTTCATGAAAAGAACACACATGCAATGACACTGGTGGATCCATGTGTGGTTTGTGAACAGAACATGCATGCAATCACACTAGGTGGTCCATGTGTGGTTTGTTTAAAGGAACAAGCATGCAATGACACTGGGTGTGGTTGATGAAAAGAATAGACATGCAATGACACTGGTGGATCCTTATGTGGTTTGTTTAGAAGAACACACATGCAATGACTCTAGCTGTGGTTCATGAAAAGAACACACATGCAATGACACTGGTGGATCCATGTGTGGTTTGTGAACAGAACATGCATGCAATCACACTAGGTGGTCCATGTGTGGTTTGTTTAAAGGAACAAGCATGCAATGACACTGGGTGTGGTTGATGAAAAGAATAGACATGCAATGACACTGGTGGATCCTTATGTGGTTTGTTTAGAAGAACACACATGCAATGACTCTAGCTGTGGTTCATGAAAAGAACACACATGCAATGACACTGGTGGATCCATGTGTGGTTTGTGAAAAGAGCAGACATGCAATGACACTGGGTGTGGTTCAGAAAAGTACACACATGCAATGACACTGGTGTATCCATGTGTGGTTCATGAGAAGAACACACATGCAATGACACTGGGTGTGGTTCTGTAGAAAAACAGACATGCAATGACACTGGTGGATCCTTATGTGCTTTGTGAGAAGAACTGACATGCAATGACTCCAACTGTGGTTCATGAAAAGAATAGACATGAATGACACTGGTGGATCCATATGTGGTTTTTGGAAAGAACACACATGCAATGACTCTAGCTGTGCTTCATGAAAAGAACAGACATGCAATGACACTAGTGGATCCATGTGTGGTTCATGAAAAGAAGAGACATGCAATGACACTGGTGGATCCATATGTGGTTGGTGGAAAGCACAGACGTGCAATGACTCTAGTTGTGGTTCATGAAAAGAACAAACATGCAATGACACTGGGTGGATCCATGTGTGGTTCATGAGAAGAACACACATCCAATGACACTGGTGGATCCTTATGTGGTTTGTGAGAAGAATACACATGCAATGACACTGGCTGTGATTCATGAGAAGAACACACCTGCAATGACACTGGTGGATCCATGTGTGGTTTGTGAAAAGAACAGACATGCAATCACACTAGGTGGATCCATGTGTGGTTTGTTTAGAAGAATACACATGCAATGACTCTAGCTGTGGTTTGTGAGAAGAACAGACATGCATTGACACTGGGTGTGGTTCATGAGAAGAACACACATGCAATTACAATGGTGGATCCTTGTGTGGTTTGTGAGAAGAACACACATGCAATGACTCTAGCTGTGGTTCATGAAAAGAACACACATGCAATGACACTGGTGGATCCATGTGTGGTTTATGTGAAGAACACACATGCAATGACACTGGGTGTGGTTCATGAGAAGAACACACATCCAATGACACTGATACATTGCAAATGTATCTATAATTTTTGATGTTCCATGCTTGGTTTTATCCAGTTTCTTGTGTTTTGTTCCAACTTTGGAGTACTTTTCATATGACTTCTTGGACTAACCTATTAATAATACCCACAGTGCCAGCTGCCTGTTTTTTGCTGTTTTTGGTTCCAGGAAAGACAGAAAATGAATATTCTCGGAATTGGACGGGACAAAAGCCAAAGTGCCTATTTTTCCGGAAGGGATCAAGTGCCAGAATACGAGATGGAGAAGGGCCTGGGAGCCACCACACCACCTGGCCCGCGCCTAGGGGTGGTGTGGCCACTCCCGGCACCCCCTCGGCCTCTCCTTCCGCCTATAAGTTGCCCTCGGGACGAAAACCCTAAGTACCCGATCAAAAATCCACGAAAGAATCTGTAGCTGCCGTCATCTCCATCCCTAGATCGGGAGGGATCTGAAGCTCTTCCGGGCACCCTGCCGGAGAGGGGAATTCACCCTGGAGGCCTTCTTCATCACCATGCAAGCCTCTGGTGTGATGCGTGAGTAGTTCATCCTTGGACTACGGATCCATGTAGTAGCTAGATGGCTGGTTTCTCCTCCTTTGTGCTTTCATGTTTAGATCTTGTGAGCTCCGTTCATGATCAAGATCATCTATTTGTAATTCATACATGTTGTGTTTGCGGGGATCCGATGGATATTGAGATGCTATTTCAGATTGATTATTGATTCTATCATGTCTTTGTTATTTGAGATCTTGCATGCTTTCCATTGTTAGTAGCTATCTTGGCCAAGTAGATGCTAGCAACTCCAAGAGTTAGTATTTATGCTCGATAGTGGGTTCATGCCTCTGGTAATCTAGGGACGTGACAGAAATCTCTAAGGTACTAGATGTGCTGTTGCTACTAGGGAGAAAACAACAATCCTTTGTTCATAGAAAAATCATGTATCAGTGTCACTAGTTTGCGAAATGAACAGACATGCAATCACACTAGGTGGATCCGTGTGTGGTTTGTTTAGAGGAACATACATGCAATGACACTAAGTGTGGTTCATGAAAAGAACAAACATGCAATGACACTGGTGGATCCATATGTGGTTTGTGGAAAGCACATACATGCAATGACTCTAGCTGTGGTTCATGAAAAGAACAGACATGCAATGACACTAGGTGGATCCATGTGTGGTTCATGAGAAGAACACACATCCAATGACACTGGTGGATCCTTATGTGGTTTGCGAGAAGAAGATACATGCAATGACACTGGCTATGGTTCATGAAAAGAACACACATACAATGAAATGGTGGATCCATGTGTGGTTCATGAAAAGAACAGACATGCAAGGCCACTAGGTGGATCCATGTGTGGTTTGTGAAAAGAACAGACATGCAATCACACTAGGTGGATCCATGTGTGGTTTGTGGAAAGAACAGACATGCAATGGCTCTAGCTGTGGTTCAGGAAAAGAACACACATGCAATGACTCTAGTTGTGGTTCAGGAAAAGAACACACATGCAATGACACTGGTGGATCCATGTGTGGTTTGTGAAAAGAACAGACATGCAATCACACTAGGTGGATCCATGTGTGGTTTGTTTAGAGGAACAAACATGCAATGACACTGGGTGTGGTTTGTGAACAGAACAGGCATGGAATCACACTAGGTGGATCCATGTGTGGTTTGTTTAGAGGAACAGACATGCAATGACACAGGGTGTGGTTCATGAAAAGAACATACATGCAATGACACTGGTGGATCCTTATGTGGTTTGTTTATAAGAACACACATGCAATGACTCTAGTTGTGGTTCATGAAAAGAACACACATGCAATGACACTACTGGATCCATGTGTGGTTTGTGAAAAGAACAGACATTCAATGATACTAGTGGATCCATATGTGGTTTGTGAAAAGAACAAACATGCAATCACACTAGGTGGATCCATGTGTGGTTTGTTTATAGGAACATACATGCAATGACACTGGGTGTGGTTCATGAAAAGAACAGACATGCATTGACACTGGTGGATCCATATGTGGTTTGTTTAGAAGAACACACATGCAATGACTCTAGATGTGGTTCATGAAAAGAACATACATGCAATGACACTAGTGGATCCATGTGTGGTTTGTGAAAAGAACAAACATGCAATGACACTGGGTGTGGTTCATGAAAAGAACACACATGCAATGACACTGGTGTATCCATGTGTGGTTCATGAAAAGAACGCACATGCAATGACACTGGGTGTGGTTCATGAGAAGAACAGACATGCAATGACACTGGTGGATGCTTATGTGGTTTGTGAGAAGAACTGACATGCAATGAGTCTAGCTGTGGTTCATGAAAAGAACATAGATGCAATGATAATGGTGGATCCATATGTGGTTTGTGGAAAGAACAGACATGCAATGACTCTAGATGTGGTTCATGAAAAGAACAGACATGCAATGACACTGGTGGATCCACGTGTGGTGTGTGAAAAGAACAGACATGCAATGACACTGGGTGGATCTTGATACATTGCTAACGTATCCATATTTTTTGATGTTGCATGCTTGGTTTTATCTACTGTCTTATGTTTTGTCCACACTTTGGAGTACTTTTATACACTTTCTGGGACTATCCTGTTAACAAGAGCCATAGTGCCAGCTGCCTATTTTCTGCTGTTTTTGGCTCCAGGAAAGTTAGAAAATGAATATTCTCGGAATTGGATCGGACAAAAGCCAAAGGCGATATTTTACCGGAAGACTCACGAAGCCAGAAGACGAGACGGAGAGGGGCCATAGGGTGGCCACACCACCCCTAGGCGCGGGTCCCCTGGCCGCGCTAGGGCATGTTGTGGGCCCCCTGGCCGGCCACCGACCTTGCCTCTTTCGCCTATATATGCCTCCCGGGACGGAAACCCTAAGTCATCAATAAGAAATCCATGAATATACAGAGCTCGTATTCAAGGGACATGAGATTTCCAACTTATACTTCGTCAAGCATATACACCATAGTTTGTTCACTTTAACCTTAATCGCTTCAAGATGCTTATGATAGGGGCAATGAGAGATGAAAGCTAACAAGTATCATAATTTTTGAAGCTCTTTATGAAACTTGAATCTCTACTTCCTTCTATGGAGGCCTTTCTTCCACTTTTATGTTGAGTCTCCACCTTCTATATTTATGCGCCTACTTTGAGAGCATAGTTGCCATTCTTAGTTCCATGTGCATTGTCCCAAGACTTGTTGATTGATGCATAACTTTGATATTGCTTGTTTTAAACTATTTGTATCCAGTCACTCTTATGAACTTTGAAGGTGTCCTATGCATTTATATTTGCTACTCTATGAGGGACAAGTTGAATGCTACTATGCTATGTTTTCTTTATGTGAAACAAACAAACGTCTTGCAAAGTATTGTTATTCATGAATCTTTTTGTTGGTACCTTTTCATGTTGCAACATAGTTTCTTTGTCTCATTGCTAGAACTTTGTCTTTCATGTTAAGATTGAAGTACTATGATCCCAACTTTGAATGTTTTGCAAATACTTTGATCAAGTTTATGATGGTGCATGTCACCTCAAAAGTTATTCTTTCTTTTTATCAGTTGCCTACTCGAGGACGAGTAGGAGTTAAGCTTGGGGATGTTGATACATTGCTAACGTATCCATAATTTTTGATGTTCCATGCTTGGTTTTATCTACTTTCTTATGTTTTGTCCACACTTTGGAGTACTTTTATACACTTTCTGGGACTAACAAGAGCCAGCTGCCTGATTTCTGCTGTTTTTGGATCCAGGAAAGTCAGAAAATGAATATTTTCGGAATTGGACCGGACAAAAGCCAAAGTCAATATTTTACCGGAAGACTCACGGAGCCAGAAGACGAGACGGAGAGGGGCCACAGGGTGGCCACACCACCCCTAAGCGCGGTTCCCCTGGCTGTGCCAGGGCATGGTGTGCGCCCCCTGGCCGACCACCGACCTTGCCTCTTTCGCCTATATATGCCTCCGAGGACAAAAACCGTAAGTCGGCAATCATAAATCCACGAAAAGTTTAGCAGCGCCGCCACCATCGAAGGGGAGATTCGGGGGACAAAAAGTCATTGTTCCGGCACCCTGCCGGGATGGGGAAGTGCCCCCAGAGCCATCTCCATCGATCTCCACTACCATCTCCATCACCGTTGCTAATTCCCATTATGATGAGGGAGTAGTTCTCTCTCGAGGCTAAGGGTTCGACCGGTAGCTATGTGTTCATCTCTCTCTCTCTATGCATGATCATATTGTGATCATGAGCTTTGTAATCAAGTAGATCTACCTTGCTACTCAAGTGCTTTAATAGATCTCTGCTCTCCCCATGTGTGTGAAAGTGACAGCGTGTACACCATGGTGGTACTTAGGCTAGAGATTACAAATACTTGTTATGAGTTATATTTGGAGTTGGATGTCTTTATGAAATTGTGGTGTTTGTTGGAACCATCTAGTGCTCAAGGTGACAGTGTGGGGTTTTCTAGATGGGAAAGGCTTACTTTGAGGTGTGTTGTTATAGCCCTACCATGGATTAGAGTGTCCAACCGGAGAGTAGTTCAGAGTAGTATCATAAAGAGAAGATATTTATATGAGAGTGTTCACTAGTGAAAGTATGATCCCTAGGCCTTGTTTCTAAGCATTGATACACCGTTTGCAATTAGATCTGTTACATGTTTGCTTGCTTCCATCTTTATTTCAGTTTTCCTTTAGTCTTTTCCCACGTCAACCACACGCCAGCAAGCTTTTTTTGGCACCATTGTCTTATATCCATACTACTTGTATTTCACTATCTCTTTGCCAAACTAGTGCACCTATACACCTGACAAGTGTATTGGGTGTGTTGGGGACACAAGAGACTTCTTGTATCTTGATTGCAGGATTGCTTCAGAGGGAATACCTTTGACCACTTCCTCCCTGAGTTCGATAAACCTTGGGTGACATGGATATACCCTACAGGTACTCGAGCTTGGTATATACGGTTTGAATACAATAGAGGCCCACGGTGTTGCCAAGGCCCAAATGGAGAGCTCGAGTAACCTACGGACTCTCGATTGCTCGAAGAACAAGAAGAAGCTAAAGATAGAAAGTTCAAAGGGGAAAACCCTAACCTGTAACTAACTCGACCTGCTACCCAAAACCTAGCCTATCTATATAAAGGCTAGGAGGGGCGGCGAGGAGGACACACGCATCCCTAGTTTCCACAACCCCCGCTAGATTGCATCTACGCACCATTGTAATCTTCGATTCCTTTGATAATTCCACGAGCAGACAAGCAGGAGTAGGGACCTCTACGAGGCCTGAACCTGGGTAAATCTTCGAGTCGCCTGTGTGCTTGTTTGCTAGCCGATAGATGTCTCCAGCGCTCCCTCCTTCTCCAAAACCCAAGTCCATAACAATGGGCATTGATGAGTTAAACCCTCGTCAATTGGCACCGTCTGTGGGAAGTGGGAGTGCTGATGTTGCGGCTTCTTCGGCCCCATCGACTGCAATCTACAACTCCGCAACAACGGATATTCGCCAGCTCTCGGCGCGTTCGACTTCACCGTACACACGCCGGCCACTCGCCCGGCTTTCGAATCCGTATGCGACAGAATTAGCTTGGCGATTGGGAGCTTCCGCTTCCAAGTTGGTCAGATGGGCACGCTTCGCATGCTTGACCAGCTGACAATACCATCGATTGCCCCAGCATCATGGTTCCCTTCGTCGATCAGCACCCTCAGCGAACTCAACACCCCGGCAAGAGCTGGGAGTACGGACAGCGACATCAGTCGCAAATCCGATCTGGGAGATCTAGCAACTGAAGATGGAGCCTACAGTTCCGGATCTGAATGTTGTGGGAGCAGCAGCTTCCCCAACCACTTCATGTGCACCGTCATCAACGCAGGCGACTCCTCCGCCAATCGCGACAACACGGGCAACGGTGGCCACGGAGCCGACCCGCCAAACGGCGGCATACCCAATGGCGGACCACCGCCAAACGGGGGCCCTACCAACGGCGCCCCCGTCAACAACGAAGGGGAAGTCGAACCCCCAACTATAATAAACGAGCAGACCGGCAAACGCGTCGTGATCAGGCTCAATGACCTCGAGTGGGCTCGCTACCGTGAGGCCCTACGGGGCAACCCTTTACCCTTCGGCTCCCTGCAAGAACTGCTGATGGGTTACCATTGGCTCCTGAAAGAGGAGTACAAGCGCCAACTGCAAACAATCGCGCAACTTGAGGCACGCAAGAAGGCGGCAGACAAGTCGAGCCTCCGACGAGCTGAGCTCTCCTCCCACGGAGGATCCTCCTCCGAGTGCAACGAGTACCTCGCTAACAAGAGGCGATCTCGACTGGCCCACCTCACTAAACAGGAGCGTGTAGAAGCCACAAAGGTCCTTGACTTGGGCTCCATGACGGTGGACTCGCGTGGCAACGTAATACCAAAAACGCCGCAAGCTGCGGTAACGGTGGCCACCATGTACCTCCTCAACAACCAACCACCAGCTGGAGACCCTCGGGCCGCCATGTATCGATCTATGATCGCAGGCTTAGGGTTAATTGAGGCTGCCCTTGACAAGGAGCCAACACCAGAGCCAAAGAAAGGAAAGGCTCTGGCAAAACGCTACTCCTCGCCGTCATCCAGCGATGATAGGCACGGTCTATCTCGACGCCGCCGCTCACGGCGACATGACCACAACTACGACGCGCGTGACGATATCACGCAGTGCAATATCGAAAAGTCAAGGGCGCGACGTGCCCGATCGACTGACTCAGAAGACAAGGACGTGGAGCTCTGTGGCGCTAGATGCTTCAGCAGGGCCATCAGGCAAAAGCGAATGCCCAAGGGGATTAAGCTCCCATCAGAGAACCCGAAATTCAACGGTCTGCAGGACCCAAAAATCTAGTTGGAGGACCACATCTCCTCCGTCAGGCTTCACGGCGGAAGTCGAAGTACGGCCATACAGTGCCTGCAGCTACAGCTACAGGGCGCCGCCCGAGCATGGCTCAACAACCTCCCACGCGGATCCATTCGCAGTTGGGAAGAGCTGGTTTACAACTTTGTGCGCAACTTCAAGGGCACCTACAAAAGGCCCGCATCAATCGAAGAGTTGAGGTGCTGCCAGCAAAGATCGGGCGAATCACTACGCTCGTACATCCAGAGGTGGTCCATCATCAAGAACTCCGCAGAAAATATCTTGGAGGACCGAGCAATCGACGCATTCAACGGCGGCGTTCGCCACATAGAGCTCAGGGAGGATCTTGGCCTCTCGAAGCCCAAGACCATCGACCACCTGATGGAAATCGCGAATCGGTGGGCTGACGGAGAAGATTCGGTGAAGAATCGCGTTCACTCCGACGAGGAAGCAGAACTCGAGCGCAGACGCGACCGCCGAAGCAAACGGCGAATGCGCATCTATGATGATCACGACGACATCATCATGGTCGCAGCCGGCTACGCCGACAGGCGCGACAACAACCGCAACAACGGCTATCGTAGCGGTGGGTACCGCGACTCCGGGAAAACCACGCAAGTATGGCAGCGCCGCACTCGTGATGAAGCACCTACCACGTCCGTTGAAGACAAGCTGTTCGGACCATGCACCATGCACTTCTACATCGACAAGCATGACAGCAAAAAGAAATCCAGCCACCTCCTCAAAGACTGCCACGAGTTCCTCAAACTCCATGAAGGCCTGGCTCGGATGAATCACGACATAGTCAACAGGGGCTACGGAGCCACCCTAGGCGTTGTGGCCCATGGAGCTCCTCCACCACCACCTAGACCACCGCCAAGCGCGGCCGCACCCGACCAACATCACGGAGGCGAGCCGTACCCACGGGCCATGGGCACCATGATGATCCAAAAGGGTCGCCCCTCCAACCGGGTGCAAAAGGCCATCACTCGCCAAGTCAATCTGGCAACAAACTCACCACCATCTACCACTGAGTACCTCAGTGGAAGCGAGTCCTACATCACCTTCGACAAGCTCGACAATCCGCCCCAAGTACCTCGCCCAGGCCACTGTGCCCTCGTACTCGAGGCACAAATTGGAGGCTTCGACATGAGCCGCGTCTTCATGGACGGCAAAAGCGGCATCAACCTTATATTCGCGAGTACCTTGCGAGCAATGAGGATCCCTCTGACTTGCTTAGAGGCCTCAGACACAACATTCCACGGCATCATCCTAGGCAAGGGCATGTATCCCCTTGGCAAAATTAACCTCGACATTATCTTCGGCACACCGAAAAACTTTCGGTGCGAGCGCATCGACTTCGAGGTCGTCGACTGGCCCTCATAGTACCACTGCATCCTCGAACGTGTCGCGTTCGCTAGGTTCATGGCAGTGCCACACTACGCCTATCTGCAGATGAAAATGCCAGGCCCCAATGGCGTCATCACAGTCAACGGGGGCTTCGAGAGGTCCGACAGTTGCGACAGGGAATTCAACAGAATTTTCCAGTCCTTCGGCATGTAGGAAGAACTTGCGAGATTAAAGGAGTCGACAGACAACAGTCTGCCTCCCCTAAGCCGGCCAAGCTCACCGGACCTATCTTTCGAATCATCGGTGTACACAAAGAAAGTTCAGGTCCACCCATCGGATCCCGCCAAGACGGCCCTCATCGCCAACAACTTGAGTCCCACATAGGAACTCGTGCTCGTCAAATTCCTCCATGAGAACTGGGAAATCTTCGCCTAGTGTCCTGCGGACATGCTAGGAGTTCCCAGGGAATTCGCCGAGCACGCACTCAATGTCAACCCAGACGAAAGGCCAGCCAAACAAACAATTCAGCGACTGTCCGAACCAAGAGCAAAGGCATTTGGAATGGAGATCAACAGACTCCTCGACGACAAATTTATACGCGAGATCAAGGAAAGTACTTGGCTCGCCAACACGGTGCTAGTAAAAAAGAAAGACATGGATATCCTGCGGATGTGCGTGGACTTCACCTCTCTGAATAAACACTGCCCAAAGGATCACTTCCCGCTACCGCGAATCGACCAGATCATCGACTCCACCGCGGGATGCGAGCGCCTATGCTTCCTCGACGCCTACTCAGGCTACAACCAGATTCGAATGAAGGAGGAAGATCAAGAAAAAACGGCGTTTACAACGCCTTTTGGCGTGTTCTACCACAACACAATGCCTTCGGGCTGAAGAACGCAGGAGCCACCTACCAGTAGTGCATGCAGGCTTGCCTCAAGAACCAACTTGGTCGCAACATCCAAGTCTATGTTGATGACATAGTAATCAAGACCAAAGAGGAAGCTTCACTAATCGACGATTTGCGCGAAACCTTCGCCAACCTCGACCGCTACCGGATCAAGCTCAATCCGGACAAATGCGCCTTTGGCGTACCATCTGGGAAATTACTCGGGTACCTTATCTCCGTGAGAGGGATCGAGGCGAAACCGAAGACAATAAAAGCCATACTAGCCATGGAGAAGCCGAAGAACGTAAGGGGTGTCCAGCAGATGGCTGGGCGAATCGTAGCGCTCAGTCGATTCATAAGTCGAATGGGCGAAAAGGCGCTGCCGTTCTACCAACTCCTCCGCAAAGCTGACAAGTTCGAGTGGACCAATGAGGCACATGAAGCATTCGAAGACCTCAAGCGCCTACTGTCCACCTCGCCAGTACTGGTGACCCCACGCGAAAGGGAACCACTTCTGCTGTACATCTCCGCCACCAATCAGGTGGTAAGCACACTGCTTGTAGTAGAACGAGCCGAGGAAAACAAGGTACACGGAGTACATCGCCCAGTCTACTACCTCAGCGAGGTACTTACACCAACAAAACAGCGGTACCCGCACTACCAGAAGCTAGCGTACGGCATCTTCATGACCGCCCAGCGACTGCGCCACTACTTCCAAGAGCACCCAATCGTGGTAGTCAACGACGCCCCACTGGGACATATCCTCAATAACCCCGACGCCACTGGGGGAATCGAGCTATCTCCACGAGATATTACATATAAAAAGCGCGACGCGATCAAGTCACAAGTTCTCCCTGACTTCCGTGTGCACTGGATGGAGAGTCAGCTCCCAAAAAAACAAGATATCTCCTACCTCTGGACAGTGCACTTCGATGGATCCAAGCGAAAGGACGGAGCGGGCGCAGGTGTCATACTGACATCGCCCTAGGGAGACAAGCTGAAATATATCCTGCGAATGCAGTTCACCACCTCCAACAACGAAGCTGAATACGAGGCCCTGTTGCACGGGATGCGGATGGCAAAAGCCTGCGGTGCCAAGAGGCTAATAATCTACGGCGACTCCAAGCTGGTCGTCAACCAGACAATGCACGAGTGCGACGCACTGAACGACAACATGATCGCCTACCGCGACCTCTACGACACACTCGAAGGGGACTTCGACGGTTGCGAGCTGTGGCACATAGGCCGCGGAAGCAATGAAGAGGTGGACACACTCGCCAACATAGGCTCTACCTGCGCCCCCATACCACCTATGGTATTTCTCGAGCGCATCAGCAAACGCTCCATCAAGCCAAAGGCCGCAGGGAAGAAAACAAGCGCAGCAACGGACTCGGAGGCTGCGCCTCCCAGTGAGCCAATGGCACTCGACAACCTGGAGCTGGACACATGACTTGAAGGACCAATGAGCGTCATGATGATCGAGACATCCTGGACCCAACCATACATTACGTACCTCCTCAGCAAGAAGCTACCGAACGATCCGACTGACGCCCGACACATCGCACGGCGCTCCAAGGCATTCGCTGTTATCAACGGTGAACTATACAAGCGCAGCATCATAGGAGTACTCCAACGATGCGTCTCCACGGCCGATGGAAGAGTTGTTCTCCTCGACATCGATGAGGGGACCTGCGGGCACCACGCTGGCAGTCGCGCCCTCATCGCCAAAGCTCTATGAGCTGGATTCTACTGGCCTACGGCCATGCGGGACGCCAAGAACATCGTCCAAAAATGCAACGCTTGCCAGCGATTCGCAGACAAGCCACATGCACCTGGCGCAGAGCTCCGGCCAATTCTATTGGCCTGGCCCTTCGCGCAATGGGGACTTGACATGGTTGGCAAACTCCCAAGGTCCTCATGAGGAGGCTACGTCTACATCTTGGTCGCAGTCGACAAATTCACCAAGTGGATTGAGGCCATGCCAGTGACAAACCAATCAGGAGCTAGCGCTGTCAAGTTCTTCGAGTCCATCATCTACCGCTTCGAAGTGCCACACAACATCATCACAGACAACAAGACGAACTTCACATCTAAGGAGTTCCAAGAATTCTACGAGAATCTGGGAATCAACATCAGCTATGCCTCCGTAGCACATCCGCAGACCAACGGTCAGGTCGAAAAAGCTAACGGGCTCGTCTGCGGCGGCATCAAGAAGCGACTCCTTAGGCCACTCAAACAGGCCGCGGGCTGCTGGCCAGACAAGCTGCAATTGGTACTCTGGAGCCTACGCACAACTCCAAACAGCGCTACGGGATACACCCCATTCTTCATGGTGCACGGGGCTGAAGCGGTGCTACCCGCTGAAGTACGATACAAAGCACCACGTGTGGTCGCTTACAGCGAGCAAGCGTCAAGTCTTGCACTCAAAGACTCTGTCGACCTCCTTGACGAGGCAAGGGAAATCGCCGCAGAAAGATCAACAATCTACCAGCAGAACCTGCGCAACTACCACAGTAGGAGACTACGCCCTAGGTCCTTCGTCGAAGGCGACCTGGTCCTGCGACTGAAGCAGCAAGGGCATCTCAAGCTCGACTCCCCCTAGGAGGGACCATACGTGATTACAGAAGTAATCCCAGGCGGCGCCTATCGCCTTAAAGATTTAGAGACCAGAGTCGCATACTCCAACCCTTGGAACGTCGCGCAGCTGCGGTGATTCTACCCTTAGTCATCTCTGTTTTTACATTGCAAATAAGGCTACTCAGCCAAGGCTACTTAGCCACATATTGTACCTCGTACTATCTCGTGAATAAATAAACCTAAGTGCCCCGAAACCCTGTGTTTTCTTTACTTTTTGCAAAGTATCCACTCAGGGGCTGCGCCACCCTATATACATCCATTCTACGAACTAATCGTGATATCCTGAGTAGCTGGCGCATCAATTGAAACCCTTGACAAATACCAACCCAGTTGCAACACACCTGATAGGCTGGCAAGGGGCTGAGATAATCGCAAGTCAGGCTAACGAAAAGGAATCGCATAGTGCAACACACTTACAAAGCATACATGCTAACAAGCTCTTTTATACGTCAATGTTAATCAATTATACACAACATATATATGAACTTTACAACACTGGTACAACTATGTGCAGGGTACAAACCAAACTACTGTTGTAGCAAAGGGACGTTAGTCTGCTCCTCGAAGAAGTCGATGATTTCCTCCGCTGGGCGATCCACCGCCTGATAGTGCGGAACCATGTTCCAAGTCGAACCCGCTGGTGGCAGTGGCGGTCCGACCACAATTGCTGCGACGTCCACATCAGGCATGTGCAGTCGCACTAGGGACAAAGCAGCCTTGGCACCCGCCACCAACTGTTGTCGTACACACTCGCGGACTGCACTCAAGTCCTGGAATTTGGCAAGAAGGCCCAGGAGGCTTGACGGGACGACGTACAACGAGAACATCGTCCGATAAATATTCTTCAGGCACGATTGCGACTTCTTCAGGAAGTGAAGCACCCGCGACGCACGATCCTGCAGGGTCTCCAGTGCGATTGCGCGATCATGATCCACCCAGAAATATCCACTCGCCTAAAGCTGCCCCTGGGTTAGATCATTCATGCGAATGGCAATCCTATCTTTCTCATCCTGCGGATGGCGCGCACTAACGACTATACCAAGCAAAGGTAAAAGCATGAAGACCAGGAACTACTGCGAGTGACTACAAGGAAAAGATAAGGAGGAAAATAACTAACAGTTGAATTGGTCACCCAGCTGCGTCACTTCCCCTAACAGATATTGTTCTCGGGCGGCGGCCTTCTCCGCATTCGACATCCATACATCCGCATTACCACGGAGTACGGGCAATTCACGCTCCAACTGCTTCACGCGGTCACGGAGTCGCGAGAGCAGAGACAGCTCATCCACCCTTGAGCGTGACGGCGCCAAGGTGTCATCAAGAGGTGGCGAATCCTGAGGTTCCCTCAATGGATCACTCGATGTGCCCTATCACAAGTCAAGCAAGGGACAATAAGAAGACTAAGGCGAGGCATAGACAAAAGACTTGAGTGCATTCAAGATTAACAAAAGTATCAGTAGATACACTCGCCAACAGGCATGTTCTCAAAAAGGACACAAACTATTTAACTATTACAAGATGCGACTACTGAGGAGAGATTGGTTTTTTGACTTCGACTTCGGTTTTGGGGGCCTCATCGAGTCTGTGGCAGTGTCAGATGCCACCGACTTCCCACCGGCCCTTGACGTCGCAGCCTTCAACGCTTTCTTGGCTTGCTGAAGCTCCTCAGAGTACTTCGCAACTGTGTTGATCAGCTGCGGGCCATACTTGCCACAAGTAGTCGCAAAGGGACCAAAGATTACCTGCTGGCCATCAGCACTGATAGGCATCGCCTTGGACACCACTGCAGGATCAACTTCGACTCCATGGGCTTGAACCATTGCGAGTGACATCAAAGCACCAGCCGCACGGAGCGAGTTCTTGAAGCTTGCAGGGACGCCCCCGGCAAGGGATTCCACCAGCTTGTCTATATTCTCGATCAGCTCAGCCTTAGGCACCAGCTCTTCCTGCAGGCGACCGAGCACGCAATTGGCCTTGGAGAGTGTCCCCTGAATGGCAGCGTTGCGATCCTCAACTGCCGAAATGGCACCCGCCAAGGCATCGTCACGGCGGAGTGCCTGAGGGTAGAAGCTCAAACCGCTGGCATATACATAAAACCCAACCATGGGCACGAAAGTCAACAGAAACGACAAATTAGAAAGTAGAAAACAATGAAAATCCAAACAAGGGAATACCTGAGAGAGCCTTGGCAATCGAGACAAGTTGTTCCTCGAACAACTTCTCTCTAGCCACGATGGAGGCGTGCAGATCCTCTTCGCGTTTCCGCGACTCGTCACATGCTGCGATTGCCTCATCGCGACTCTTTACCGCTACAGCAAGCGCCTTTTCAAGGGAAGCGGCGTCGCGAAGGAGTGTGTTATGCTCAGCTATGAAACAAACCAAGATAGGCTATCAGCTGGAGATATCAGAAGGAAGACAAAGAAGAAGCAAGACACTTACTTTCAACTACGTGATGGCGATTATCCAGCATTGCATGCTAGTGACCCATCGCAAGAACTTGCTCCGCTAAGCGAGTGGCTTCCTTCACAATAAACTATGACAGGAGAAAAACAGCAAAGGATAAGCAGATGATAAAAGATGATACATTCGACTGCAAAAATAGAGGAAACAAATGCTCTGCATACATGATCCTCCAATGACTCCGAAGTCGATGGACGCGCAGTCGTCTGGATAACCATCTCGTGCTCCACATCATGCGGAGAACTCGATGAATTATGGACGGAGTGGGCCGCCAATGGAGGAGAAGGAGTGCGCTCTGCCATTTTCTTGGCCTTGGAGGTTGCGACTCCAGATTCCTTCAAAAATTCAACATCGCCAGAAGACGACGATGCCGGCTGACTGCAGGGCAAAAACCAACATCAAGGGAACGCAACTCCAAAGAAGAACCAAAAAGAAGATTCGTATACTTACCAATCAAACTTGTCAAAATCGAAGGTTTGATCCCCCGACTCCGACGATGACTCGTTTGGTAGCCGCATCTTCTTGCAGGAAGATGGCGCCACAGCACTCACAGGAACGATAGGTATCGGCGACTCAGCACCCATATCCGCACCTCCCAAAGTCGAGGGAGAAGATGCATCTGAACCCTCGCTGCGCGAACGCTTGCGAGTGTCCGGACCACTCGACTCGGGGGCTTCCTCCTCCACATCAGATGGGAAGGTCGACTCTGAGTCGTCCTCTTCCAAGGCTTCACGAGGGATAACCCCCTCAGGGAGAGGGGGCATACAAGGCGACACCGCCCAATCCTGCATACAGAAAACAATTTAGCACAAAGTCAAGAAACAGCAAAACAACATTCGACAAACAAAGCTACTACGTAGCACAAATGTACCTCAGGAGGAGGGTTAGCAGCATCGAACGGAGGAATGTCTGGATCATTAGGAAGCACATCCTTGGCGGTGTACTTGGTGACCAGTTGAACCGTTTTATCTACCTCACTCGCAGAAATGCCATCGGCAGATACACGAGTGACATCGTCCGCGCCAGCCCACTGGAACATAGGGTGGACTCTGGCCTGCAGGGGTTGGACGCGGCGGCGCAACCATGTGCGAATGAGGGCGCAGCCTCCCTCCTCTTTGCCCATGCGACTCTCGAGGTCGCACACACGCTCGTATAGCACATATGTCTCCGCGGACTGGCCGGGCATCACTACGTTCTTCCAGGAGCGCCTCCTCTTGCACGGCGTCGCGGGATCAAAGGGCGCGAGTCCGAAGTGGTCTCCGTCGGCCTTCAGGTCGCGGATGTAAAACCACTTGTCCCTCCAACCTTGGACGGACGCGGTGAGTTTGATATCAAAGTATGTGGCGGAGGAGTCGACGTGGATACCGCAGCCGCCTACATCGTAGACTACGGAGGCAGACGCCGATTGGCGCTTCAGCTTGAAGAGGCGCTTGAAGAGACCGAAGTGCGGCTTGATTCCGAGCCAGCACTCGCAAAGAGTAATGTAGCAAGCTACATGGAGAATGGAGTTTGGGGATAGATGATGGAGCTGGAGCCTGTAAAAACAGAGAAGGCCCCTAAAGAAAGGATGCAGGGGCAACGAGAGACCGCAGATGATGAACGCTAGTAACATCACCCGAAAGTCGGCAGGAGGAGAGCGGATTACCTCGCTGCCAGGGACACGCGCGTCCGCGACTGCGGAAGACAAAACTCCGTCCTATCGTAGAAGACGAAGCTTTGAAGACTTTATGACGGATGCACGCCACGCGCCATTGGTGACGCGAGTGCTCGTACCTTCTTTTTCCTGGCAGCGGCGGTGCTGGTGCCCACAGCAGCGGAGCCACCCTTCTTCTTCGCTGCAACCGTTGTGGCGGCGGAATCGGCCGCGGCACCTCCCTTCTTCTTCCCCATTCCGCGGTGGCGGTGTGATCGGAAGAAGTAACTGGGAAATACGCGGAGCTGGTCCAGCGCCGCGAAAGAGAGGATAACAAAGGAGCAAAGGAGCAGCAGCAATGGCAATGGAGGCAAAGGCAAAGAAAGGAAGCAGATGTGAAAATTATCGTCGCCGCATCACTACTTAACCCCCTGGAAGATACAATCTAACGGCCAGGAAAAACCCTACCAGACGCGTGGCATTCATCGCGCTTGACACGTGGAGGACCTGAAACGCTAACCGTCCCCCACTATGCACGGAAATCGAGGAGGCGTGGTTAAAACAGAGATTATGCACGCCCAGTCAAATCAGCATCAGGAAAATGGGACCCACCGCTCGTCACGTCCCGTCAAACTCGCTCATGCGGGCAACTGAGGTCATCATATCGTCAGCACTGACGTCATCCAAAAACTACGCAGCAGAAGACTTCGACTACTTTAGTCCTTTCTCGAGTCTTCGACTCCACCAAGCACTCGAGGGCTACTCCCATAGGGAGCGCTGGTCGCGCACCCTATGATTTTTTTCTTTCTTTTTACAGGAACATGCTAAATCAAAGCAAACCCAACTACTCGAATTTGCGATTCGATTATGGACATGGGTTACTCCCATAGGGAGCGGCGGAAACAAATTTGACTGAAACAAGCAACAAAAGTCGATAACAGTCGCAAAAGTTCTTTAGTCCCTGCTTGAGTCTTTGACTCAACCAGGCACTCGCGGGCTACTCACATAGGGAGCGCTGGTCGCGCACCCTATGGTTATTTGTACAATGTATTGTGTGTTGATAACATCCACACTCAAAGATTATGGCGACATCGCCTCATATTTTTCCCTACAAAGAGACTGCGTCTCCTGGGTCACCCGAATCATCTTCGCGATGACAAAAATTTGGATGTCGCGCTTACAGCGTGAAGATAAGACTTGAATAATGCCTGGCAACGCATTTGCTGTGCACTACCAGAAATATCTCCGTGCCTACAGGTACGATGAACATGCCTTGACGGACGTGTTGAGCGCTCACACCCATATACTGGAATTCGACTCCGGTAAGACCTCCGTGGCTTGAGTCCAATTGCACCAGCACTTTTCCAGATTCGAGTCCGGGGACTCGAGTTCGAGTAGATTGCGTTGTTTTACCCTAAGGTAGTTAACTGATACCGATACATCGGTTAAATCAGGCATGCACATCAACAATCCCTATGACACAACCAAAGATGTCAAAAAACATACTCATTCATGCACTCGAAAGGCTTCATAAAGTCTCCAGTCGAATCTGCGATTCCACTGGACACTCGGGGGCTACTGACATGGGTATACCCTACAGGTACTCGAGCTTGGTATATACGGTTTGAATACAGTAGAGGACCACGGTGTCGCCAAGGCCCAAATGGAGAGCTCGAGTAACCTACGGACTCTCGATTGCTCGAAGAACAAGAAGAAGCTAAAGATAGAAAGTTCAAAGGGGAAAACCCTAACCCGTAACCGACTCGACCTGCTACCTGAGACCTAGCCTATCCATATAAAGGCTAGGAGGGGGCGGCGAGGAGGACACACGCAACCCTAGTTTCCACAACCCCCGCCAGATTGCATCTACGCACCATTGTAATCTTCGATTCCTTTGATAATTCCATGAGCAGACAAGCAGGAGTAGGGACCTCTGCGAGGCCTGAACCTGGGTAAATTTTCGAGTCCCCTGTGTGCTTATTTGCTAGCCGATAGATGCCTCCAGCGCTCCCTCCTTCTCCAAAACCCCAGTCCATAACAATGGATATTGATGAGTTAAACCCTCGTCATTAGGTAATCCACTTAAGGGAAACTTACCGCAGTTCTACAAACCGCTGCACTTGGAGGCCCAACAACTGTCTACAAGAATAGAAATGCATAGACATCAAGCTATTTTCTGGCACCGTTGCCGGGGAGGGAAGGTAAAAGCTACTCACATCCTCTGGCTACTAAGCTATCTTCTAGTGCGGTTGCTGGTGTGTGAGTGCTCGAAGATATTTCCTTTAGATTCTGCAATTTTTTCTTTTTGTTTCTTGTTTTCACTAGTTAGGCTTAATGGAAAACAACAACAAAAATAGAGAGCTTTATAGTATTTATCTTGAGTTAGGGCATGAAGTGTTTGAAGAGAAAATTAAAAAACCTATGGAACTTTATTTGCGTGCTAATAGCAATGTTATTAGTTTGAATTCTTTGAACACCATTATTGCTAATGCTATGGAAAAGTCTAAGCTTGAGGAAGCTAGTTTTTATGAAAATGATCTTTTTAGTCCCCCAAGCACGCAGGAGGAAATTTACTTTGATGATACTATGCCTCCAATATATGATGATTACAATGACGAGTATGATATTTTCAGTCCACCTACTATTGAGGAGAAAATTAATTATGATTACAATATGCCTCCTATATTTGATGATTATGGTGATGAGAATAATAATGATAACTATTTTGTTGAATTTGCTCCCACTACAATTAATAAGAATTACTATGCTTATAGGAGGAGTATTAATTCTGTTATGCATGTGGCTCATGATAAGAATATTTTATGTGATAGTTATATTGTTAATTTTATTCATGATGCTATTGAAAGTTATTATAAGAGAGGGAAACATGGTTTTGTGTGTCTCAACAATATTAAGTTTCCCCTCTTTATGTTGAAAATTTTGAAGTTGGACTTGTTTTGCTTTACTATGCTTGTTGCTTTGTGCTTTCATGACTTGTTTCTTTACAAGATTCCTATGAATAGGAAGTGGGTTAGACTTAAATGTGCTTTGAATTTGCTCCTTGATGCTCTCTTTTACTCTCAATTCATATTTCTCATGGGAGCATCTTCTCAAACTATCATGCCTAACTTAAAGGCGTTAAAGATAAGTACTTATTGGGAGATAACCCAAAAGTTTTAGATGAGTCTTGGAAGTTATTAATTCTGTAATAACCGCTCCTTATCCTTTTTATTTTCTTTTTGTACCAAGAGTAACCTCTAATGAGAGAGAAGTAATGCTTCGGAAAGTTGCTGTCCCGAAACATATTTTTGTTCTTCACCGTAAAAATTCGTGTAAAATCTCTGTATGTCGGTTTGAGACAAGAATTTTTTATATTCTACCCCAGGTTGTTATGTAACTTTCGTTAGTTCAAAACTTTTCGATTTGAGCAACAGAAGGTCTTCTAAAAAAATCATCTTTACATGCTGGTCTGTTTTCACAGATTTCTGCCACTATTTGCATTTGCTTCTTGTTGGTTCCTTTTTGAGTTCTTTTGGAGAATTGAGCTTTTTAAGGGAAGTGCTACAGTATATTGTGTTTTATTGGAAGTTTTATTGGTGTTGAAACTGAATCTAAAGACTTATTGTCTTGAGTGCACTAATGTTGCTAATAAAGATTGTGTGAGGTTTTGTATGAAGGAAAAATTTCAGGCGTATGGAAGGAATGAGTAATGAGATGAAGGATGGACCAAAGCTCAAGCTTGGGGATGCCACGCGTGTCACCCCAAGAAATATCCAAGAAGTACAAGCGTCAAAGCTTGGGGATGCCTAAGGCATCCCCCTCTTCATCAATAAAAATCCCAGGTTTCTTCCAAACGCTTCATTTTTATTGTTTCATGCACAGTTGTGTTGTTCTTGGAGCGTCTTCTTTTTTTGTTTTTGTTTTGGTTTTTCATTTGCTTGGTTTGCTTAGTTTGCTGAATAAATTGGTTGGAACCCCTCTTTCATACATTAGTTTTCAAATAGTTTGGTTTGGATTGGAAAAGAGTAGGAAAGTTCATGCTTAAGTGGTAAAGAGAGCTTGTTTTTGACTGTGGCCTTTTCTTTGTCATGCCATGCTTGATATTGTTTTGGCTTTATGCTTACTATTCTTTGTTGTAGCATGACTTGTTATAAACAATTGAGACTGCTTAATGTGCCTTGGAAGGATCATGCGTTGTTTTAGCATATTAAAGCATAGTATTGTGGTTTCTCCTTTGATGCTTTATTTGGGTTGACTTGGCACATGCTCACACCATGTTATGACTATCCCAAGTCACCATAGCCTTGATGATCCTTTAGTTTTCAACTTGTAATATCACTTTATGCTTTGATCAATGATGTTTTGTCGCTCTGCATGATTATGGCCATTATTGCTCTCTTAGTTTGTCGCTCCCAGTCTTTTGCTAGCCTCTGCAACCAAGTATGAGTTACACTCATGCATCCAACTCCTTAAACCAAGTTATTCCAAAGAGTCCACCATACCTACCTACTAGCATATGATATTCCAAGTATATTCATGTTTTTATCTACCTTCCGAATTAAACTTGTTATGAGAAAACTAGTGATTAAAGCTCTCACGAACTTGATGGCACACTTTACTTTTTTTTGCATTTAATAAACTTGAACCATTGGGTCCTTCTTTTTTGTGTATATGCTTTCACTTTATAAGTTGAAAAAGAGGAAAAAGAAAAAAGATATATGAGAAAAGAGGAAAGAGAGAAAAAAGCACCATATTCCCATGGTAAATAAGAAGATTACTGAGATGCTCGTTGTCTGCTTTCCTTGTCATTTTTATATGGGGATTCTTCCGTATCATCGGGCAAGGGGTACCCCGTTGGTGGTTCTCTATGATACACATATACTTACGATGACAAGAACTTACCAGTGACTAAACTTGCGTAGCATTAGGAGCAGAGCTCGTATTCAAGGGACATGAGATTTCCAACTTATACTTCGTCAAGCATATACACCATAGTTTGTTCACTTTAACCTTAATCGCTTCAAGATGCTTATGATAGGGGCAATGAGAGATGAAAGCTAACAAGTATCATAATTTTTGAAGCTCTTTATGAAACTTGAATCTCTACTTCCTTCTATGAAGGCCTTTCTTCCACTTTTATGTTGAGTCTCCACCTTCTATATTTATGCGCCTACTTTGAGAGCATAGTTGCCATTCTTAGTTCCATGTGCATTGTCCCAAGACTTGTTGATTGATGCATAACTTTGATATTGCTTGTTTTAAACTATTTGTATCCAGTCACTCTTATGAACTTTGAAGGTGTCCTATGCATTTATATTTGCTACTCTATGAGGGACAAGTTGAATGCTACTATGCTATGTTTTCTTTATGTGAAACAAACAAACGTCTTGCAAAGTATTGTTATTCATGAATCTTTTTGTTGGTACCTTTTCATGTTGCAACATAGTTTCTTTGTCTCATTGCTAGAACTTTGTCTTTCATGTTATGATTGAAGTACTATGATCCCAACTTTGAATGTTTTGCAAATACTTTGATCAAGTTTATGATGGTGCATGTCACCTCAAAAGTTATTCTTTCTTTTTATCAGTTGCCTACTCGAGGACGAGTAGGAGTTAAGCTTGGGGATGTTGATACATTGCTAACGTATCCATAATTTTTGATGTTCCATGCTTGGTTTTATCTACTTTCTTATGTTTTGTCCACACTTTGGAGTACTTTTATACACTTTCTGGGACTAACAAGAGCCAGCTGCCTGATTTCTGCTGTTTTTGGATCCAGGAAAGTCAGAAAATGAATATTTTCGGAATTGGACCGGACAAAAGCCAAAGTCAATATTTTACCGGAAGACTCACGGAGCCAGAAGACGAGACGGAGAGGGGCCACAGGGTGGCCACACCACCCCTAAGCGTGGTTCCCCTGGCTGTGCCAGGGCATGGTGTGCGCCCCCTGGCCGACCATCGACCTTGCCTCTTTCGCCTATATATGCCTCCGAGGACAAAAACCGTAAGTCGGCAATCATAAATCCACGAAAAGTTTAGCAGCGCCGCCACCATCGAAGGGGAGATTCGGGGGACAAAAAGTCATTGTTCCGGCACCCTGCCGGGATGGGGAAGTGCCCCCAGAGCCATCTCCATCGATCTCCACTACCATCTCCATCACCGTTGCTAATTCCCATTATGATGAGGGAGTAGTTCTCTCTCGAGGCTAAGGGTTCGACCGGTAGCTATGTGTTCATCTCTCTCTCTCTATGCATGATCATATTGTGATCATGAGCTTTGTAATCAAGTAGATCTACCTTGCTACTCAAGTGCTTTAATAGATCTCTGCTCTCCCCATGTGTGTGAAAGTGACAGCGTGTACACCATGGTGGTACTTAGGCTAGAGATTACAAATACTTGTTATGAGTTATATTTGGAGTTGGATGTCTTTATGAAATTGTGGTGTTTGTTGGAACCATCTAGTGCTCAAGGTGAAAGTGTGGGGTTTTCTAGATGGGAAAGGCTTACTTTGAGGTGTGCTGTTATAGCCCTACCAAGGATTAGAGTGTCCAACCGAAGAGTAGTTCAGAGTAGTATCATAAAGAGAAGATATTTATATGCGAGCGTTCACTAGTGAAAGTATGATCCCTAGGCCTTGTTTCTAAGCATTGATACACCGTTTGCAATTGGATCTGTTACATGTTTGCTTGCTTCCATGTTTATTTCAGTTTGCCTCGTCAACCACACGCCAACAAGCTATTTTCTGGCACTGTTGTCTTATATCCATACCACTTGTATTTCACTATCTCTTCGCCGAACTAGTGCACCTATACACCTAATAAGCGTATTGGGTGTGTTGGGGACACAAGAAACTTCTTGTATCTTGATTGTAGGATTGCTTGAGAGGGAATACCTTTGACCACTTCCTCCCTGAGTTCGATAAACCTTGGGTAATCCACTTAAGGGAAACTTGTTGTTGTTCTACAAACCTCTGCACTTGGAGGCCCAACAACTGTCTACAAGAATAGAAGTGCATAGACATCAAGCTATTTTCTGGTGCTGTTGTCGGGGAGGTAAGGTAAAAGGTACTCAGATCCTCTTGCTTTTATTTGAGAAAAGTAATTTCTACTCATTGAAAAACAACTAAGATTTAATATTCACCACTTAAATTATGGGATCATGTGTACACATGTCATCACCACATATTCTAACATATGGGAATGTGATTTAAGGGTTGGATCATATTTACTTTGGTTTAAGTTTAATATTTAATGATTTAAAGTGACCAGAAATGCCTATATAGCATTATTTTGGTATTAGTCCACAGTAACTGCATGTAAACCTTAATATTATTTCTTATTCATATAGGTATGGTTAAATGTGATTTTTGAGAGTTGGAATCAACTCAAAAGCTATTTTGGTTGATTTTATAAAAATGTTGCAAGGTGCAAATGCTTCTGTTTTGTTATTTTTACTAGGAGAGATCTCTAACTCTAAATGAATTAAATCCAACGGGCTTGGATAGATCTTTTCAGAAGATTTCCAACACAATTGGAATCACTTCATTTGGATTTGTAAATCTCTCTGAATTGATTTTTAAACTAAGGGACAGAACTAGGTTCAAACTAAATTAGAAAAACCTAGATTTGAATTCATGGGCTAGCGCGGGAAAGAAAATGGGCGGCACAGAGAACAGCTGACAGGGGGGTCCACATGTCATTGGCTCGTTACACGCGAAGCGGTACGGGGCGATGTGGGCCGTTAGATTAAAAGTGAGATCGACGGCTGGGGCTCATCATCGACGACGGACATGTCGCCGGCGAGGGCTAACCCTAACAGCTCGGTGTGGGTACGGTGAGGGCATACCAGGGCTCCAGCTACTGCAGCGAGGTGGGCAAACAAACTGGTGGACGAAGGCGAGCTCAAGTGAGGTCGCGACAGCTCCTGGGGTGGACGAAATCGACGGTGCCTTCTCCTCCTCTACAGCGGGCTCCTCCGACTGAGTTCCGGCGAACTATGGCTCGAGCGGCTCCAGCGAGAGGTGGGGAAGGATCAGTGAGGAGAGGGGAGTGGAATGGTGTGAGTCGTTGGTGCTGGGGAGGGCTCCTTTTATAGGGCGACGAGGGGACCGAGCGGCATGACGGCGAGCTCGTCGGTGACGCTGATACAGGCGGCTAGGGGCATGGGCGGTGTAGGTGGACGGTGGCCTGCCTCCTGGCGGTGCTCTACGGTGTTAATGCGCAGCTAGGGGCGGTGGCGTTTGGTCGGGAGCGTCCCGCGCTCTGGGAGACAGAGGCGATGCTCGACACGGCGTGCGGCAACTGTGTGTCACGCGGCGGCGCACGGCCATGTATGGCGGGGTGCTGGGGTCAAGGTAGCGCGGCGTGCACGGGATTGGGTCGCGAGGCGGTCTCTAGCATGCTGGCGGCTAACGCGCTCTGGCGTGCGCTAAGCACGGCGTAGAGAGAATGGGCGGCAGCGCTGGGGTGTGGTCCAGGGCCTGGGGGTGATCGAGGGGTGGACAGGGAGCGGCGGTAGGGTTGGGTGGAGCTAGTGGTGGCGCTGGAATAGCGCTACGCGGTCTGTGGCGCTCTGTCCATGATCGGCCGGCGGCGACCACAAAGTGGCGGTGCTCCACTTCTGCTGCGGCTTAGGGGTAGGCCGGTGCTGGCTTGGTTGGACTCAGGGGGACAAGGGAGTGCAGAGTGGGTCAAATGGGATACAATGGCTTAAGTAGAAATAGTAATAGTTAGGCAGTTTATTTTCTGCAAACTCAAGTTTTGAATTTTTGGGTGATTTTTGGTGGAGTTGCTAGACACATGCTTAAGCCTCTATGGTTTCTTGGGTTTTGAAAATGGATCTCATTTGAGTGGTTTTTGAATTAGTGTGATCTTGATACATACACTAGATTCCATTTTCAAATGTCATTTAAAATTAGAGTATGAATGTTTTTGGGAGATCACCAAGTGGGCCTTGGCACATCACTACTTGTACTAGCAAGGGGTGCAAAGATCCACATTTGTTTCTGTTAAGAATTGAGTCCTAGGAATAGCCAAAGTAGGCATGTTGATTAAAATGGCACAAATGACCATTTCTTTCTTTTATTCATTTTGATTTGTTTTTATTTGGGATTGGTTTGGGAATGATCTAGATGATGTTTATTTCACCTAAGAATCATTCTACAAGCAATGGATCACTTAATCAAGGCAATTCAAAACAAATCCTATTTAAATGCACATACATATGAATGCTTTAATAATTTTAATTGGAAAAGTTTTTGTTAACCCTAATTTTGATGATTTGGATCTTGATCACTTGTATTAAAGTTTTGGGACGTTATACACTGCATGTCTGTTCTTTTCATGAACCACATCTAGAGTCATTGCATGTCTGTGCTTTCCACAAACCACATATGGATCCACCAGTGTCATTGCATGTCTGTTTTTTCATGAACCTCACATGGATCCACTAGTGTCATTGCATGTCTGTTTTTTCATGAACCTCACATGGATCCACCAGTGTCATTGCATGTCTGTTCTTTTCATGAACCACAGCTAGAGTCATTGCATGTCTGTTCTTTCCACAAACCACATATGGATCCACCAGTGTCATTGCATGTCTGTTCTTTTCATGAACCACAGCTAGAGTCATTGCATGTCTGTTCTTTCCACAAACCACATATGGATCCACCAGTGTCATTGCATGTCTGTTCTTTTCATGAACCACAGCTAGAGTCATTGCATGTCAGTTCTTCTCACAAACCACATAAGGATCCACCAGTGTCATTGCATGTCTGTTCTTCTCATGAACCACACCTAGTGTCATTGCATGTGTGTTCTTCTCATGAACCACACATGGATACACGAGTACCATTGCATGTGTGTTCTTTTCATGAACCACGCCCAGTGTCATTGCATGTCTGTTCTTTTCACAAACCACACATGGATCCACCGGTGTCATTGCACGTGTGTTCTTTTCACAAACCACATATGGATCCACCAGTGTCATTGCATGTATGTTCTTTTCACAAACCACAAATGGATCCACCTAGTGTGATTGCATGTCTGTTCTTTTCACAAACCATATAAGGATCCACCAGTGTCATTGGATGTGTGTTCTTCTCATGAACCACACAAGGATCCACTAGTGTCATTGCATGTCTGTTCTTTTCATGAACCACAACTAGAGTCATTGCATGGTTGTTCTTTCCACAAACCACATATGGATCCACCAGTGTCGTTGCATGTGTGTTCTTTTCATGAACCATAGCTAGAGTCATTGCATGTCAGTTCTTCTCACAAACCACATAAGGATCCACCAGTGTCATTCCATGTCTGTTCTTTTCATGAACCACACCTAGTGTCATTGCATGTGTGTTCTTCTCATGAACCACACATGGATCCACCAGTGTCATTGCATGTGTGTTCTTTTCATGAACCACACCCAGTGTCATTGCATGTCTGTTCTTCTAAACAAACCAGACATGGATCCACCAATGTCATTGCATGTGTGTTCTTTTCATGAACCATAGCTAGAGTCATTGCATGTGTGCTCTTCTAAACAAACCACATAAGGATCCACCAGTGTCATTGCATGTCTGTTCTTTTCATCAACCACACCCTGTGTCATTGCATGTCTGTTCCTATAAACAAACCACACATGGAGCACCTAGTGTGATTGCCTATTTGTTCTTTTCACAAGCCACACATGGATCCACCAGTGTCATTGCATGTGTGTTCTTTTCATGAACCACAACTAGAGTCATTGCACGTGTGTTCTTCTAAACAAACCACACATGGATCCACCTAGCGTGATTGTATGTATGTTCTTTTCACAAACCACACATCGATCCACCAGTGTCATTGCATGTGTTTTTTTTTCATGAAGCACAGCTAGTCATTGCATGTGTTTTTTTTTCATGAACCACAGCTAGTCATTGCATGTCTTTTCTTTCCACAAACAACACATGGATCCACCTAGTGTGATTACATGTTTGTTCTTTTCACAAACCACACATGGATCCACCAGTGTCATTGCATGTCTATTCTTATCAAGAAACACACCAAGTGTCATTGCATGTGTGTTCTTTTCATGAACTACACATGGATACACCAGTGTCATTGCATGTCTGTTCTTGCAATGACACCGGTGGATCCATGTGTGGTTCATGAAAAGAACAGACATGCAATGACACTGGGCGTGGTTCATGAAAAGAACACACATGCAATGGTACTAGTGTATCCATGTGTGGTTCATGAGAAGAACACACATGCAATGACACTAGGTGTGGTTCATGAGAAGAACAGACATGCAATGACACTGGTGGATCCTTATGTGGTTTGTGAGAAGAACTGACATGCAATGACTCTAGCTGTGGTTCATGAAAAGAACAGACATGCAATGACACTGGTGGATCCATATGTGGTTTGTGGAAAGAACAGACATGCAATGACTCTAGCTGTGGTTCATGAAAAGAACAGACATGCAATGACACTGGTGGATCCATATGTGGTTTGTGGAAAGAACAGACATGCAATGACTCTAGCTGTGGTTCATGAAAAGAACAGACATGCAATGACACTGGTGGATCCATGTGAGGTTCATGAAAAAACAGACATGCAATGACACTAGTGGATCCATGTGAGGTTCATGAAAAAACAGACATGCAATGACACTGGTGGATCCATATGTGGTTTGTGGAAAGCACAGACATGCAATGACTCTAGATGTGGTTCATGAAAAGAACAGACATGCAGTGTATAACGTCCCAAAACTTTAATACAAGTGATCAAGATCCAAATCATCAAAATTAGGGTTAACAAAAACTTTTCCAATTAAAATTATTAAAGCATTCATATGTATGTGCATTTAAATAGGATTTGTTTTGAATTGCCTTGATTAAGTGATCCATTGCTTGTAGAATGATTCTTAGGTGAAATAAACATCATCTAGATCATTCCCAAACCAATCCTAAAGAAAAACCAATCAAAATGAATAAAAGAAAGAAATGGCCATTTGTGCCATTTTAATCAACATGCCTACTTTGGCTATTCCAAGGACTCAATTCTTAACAGAAACAAATGTGGATCTTTGCACCCCTTGCTAGTACAAGTAGTGATGTGCCAAGGCCCACTTGGTGATCTCCCAAAAACATTCAAACTCTAATTTTAAATGACATTTGAAAATTGAATCTAGTGTGTGTATCAAGATCACACTAATTCAAAAACCACTCAAATGAGCTCCATTTTCAAAACCCAAGAAACCATAGAGGCTTAAGCATGTGTCTAGAAACTCCACCAAAAATCACCCAAAAATTCAAAGCTTGAGTTCATGCGGCCATTGTGTCGAACATGTGGCATGCAGAAAATAAACTACATAACTATTACTGTTTGTACTTAAGCCATTGTTTCCCATTTGACCCACGCTGCACTCCCTTGTCCCCCCTGAGTCCAACCAAGCCAGCACCGGCCTAAGCCTAAGCCGCAGCAGCAGTGGAGCGCCGCCACTTTGTGGTCGCCGCCGGCCGATCGTGGACAGAGCACCAGAGACCGCGCAGCGCTATTCCAGCGCCACCACTAGCTCCACCCAACCCTACCGCCGCTCCCTGTCCACCCCTCGATCACCCCTAGGCCCTGGTCCACACCCTAGTGCCGCCGCCCATTCTCTCTGCGCCGTGCTCACCGCGCGCCAGAGCGCGTTAGCCGCCAGCACGCCAGACACCGCCTCGCGACCCAATCCCTTGCAAGCCGCTCCGCCTCGACCCCAGCACCCCGCTAGACATGGTCGTGCGCCGCCGTGCGACCCACAGTCGCTGTGCGCCGCGTCGAGCACCGCCTCTGTCTCCTAGAGCGTGGGACGCTCCCGACCAAACGCCGCCGCCCCTAGCTGCGCATTAATGCCGTAGAGCACCGCCAGGAGGCAGGCCACCGTCCGCCTACACCTCCCAGGCCGCTAGCCGCCTGTATCAGCGTCACCGAAGAGCTCATCGTCGTGTCGCTCGGTCCCCTCGTCGCCCTATAAAAGGAGCCCTCCCCAGCACCAATGACTCACACCATTCCACTCCCCTCTCCTCACTGATCCTTCCCCACCTCTCGCCGGAGCCGCTCGAACCATAGTTCGCCGGAATTTAGCCGAAGGAGCCCACTGCAGAGGAGGAGAAGGCGTCGTTGATTTCGTCCACCCTAGGAGCTGCCGCGACCTCACCTGAGCTTGACTTCGTCCACCAGTTTGTTTTCCCGTCTCGCCGCAGTAGTTGGAGCCCTGGTATGCCCTCACCGTACCCCCACCGAGCCGCTACGGTTAGCCCTCGCCGGTGACATGTCCGCCGTCGACGACGAGCCCTAGCCGTCGATCTCACTTTAATCTAATGGCCCACATCGCCCCGTACCGCTTCGCGTGTAAAGAGCCAATGACATGTGGACCCCCCCCTGTCAACCGTTCTCTGCGCCGTGGAACACCACTGGACCGGCCCATTTTCTTTCCCGTGCTAGCCCACGAATTCAAATCTAGGTTTTTCTAATTTAGTATGAACCTAGTTCTGTCCCTTAGTTTAAAAATCAATTCAGAGAGATTTACAAATCCAAATGGAGTGATTCCAATTGTTTGGAAAGCTTCTGAAAAGATCTATCCAAGGCCGTTGGATTTAATTCATTTAGAGTTAGAGATCTCTCCTAGTAAAAATAACAAAACAGAAGCATTTACACCTTGCAACATTTTTATAAAATCAACCAAAATAGCTTTTGAGTTGATTCCAACTCTCAAAAATCACATTTAACCATACCTATATGAATAAGAAATAATATTAAGGTTTACATGCAGTTACTGTGGACTAATACCAAAATAATGCTATATAGGCATTTCTGGTCACTTTAAATCATTAAATATTAAACTTAAACCAAAGTAAATATGATCCAACCCTTAAATCACATTCCCATATGTTAGAATATGTGGTGATGACATGTGTCCACATGATCCCATAATTTAAGTGGTGAATATTAAATCTTAGTTGTTTTTCAATGAGTAGAAATTACTTTTCTCAAATAAAAAAAGAATAAAACTAGTAAATTAAAACCTTGTGATGCTTGTGATGATAATAGATCACCAAATGTGTGCCTTAGAGTGCTAAGTAGACTAGCTAAGCTTTGATTGGTGATTGTGTACTCCGTATGTATTTATAGACGATAGTACCGACCAAGCTTTCGAGGAGGAGGAGTTCTACCAAGAGGAGGAAGAAGAAAAGTTCAACCACTTCACTACCCAAAGCAAGCCTAGCACTTCAAGTAAACTGAGCAAGCTAACACTTGCAAGTATTATACTAGCAAGCCATCATTAACAATGCAAGATAGACCTTGCAAGCTAGATAACTTGAGCAATATGCATTAGGCATGCTTTGGTTATACAACTTTGACAAGTACCTACTACAAGTTTAATTCCAAGATTTTACTTCTTTACTTTACCAAAGTCCTTTACTTGTTTTGAAGGTAGCATAAAAAGTATAAAACTTGACCTATCTAGATAACTTTAGATGTCATTCTATGGCATGAGATTGATCCTATCATCCCACCTTAGTGAACACTCTTAACTTAGTAGATTAGAGCTAGATCAAAACTTGAGTCACTTTTTAGATGGTAACACTTGGTGAAAATGAATTATGAAAACCTTGGAATGATGAGTCATTCTATTGAGATGTTTTGACATGTGTTGAGAAACACAAATGGTTTATGATGATGGAAAATGTTGAGGCATGAGCCTTAACCCTATTACAAAACTGATGGTTGGATTTGGATGCGATACCATTCCAATTTTACCGTACAACCACACTAACTGAATTAGGTAAGGCTTAGTTGGAAATTTTTATGCATTAGTATTAGTTCCCTCGCAGGAGAGGTTTGAGCTGAGGCTACCTCTCAATTTTGTCCACCTATGCAGTGCCCAAGATGACAGATGGTCATGGTTGGGAGGCTGTGCTCATAGGAGAGGTTCTTATACTAGGATGTGTAAAGGAAAGGTTATGTTTGATTATCTGCATACTAAGTATGATGATTCAGGGTTATCCCTGACAGATGTATCGAATCTTGTGGTGAAAGTGTACGACCTCTGCAGAGTGTCAAACTATTCGAATAGCCGCGTCCGTGGTTATGGACAGTTGGAGTGGCCATACTATTTCGTTGTCAGATGTTTTCAAAATGACTTATGAAATGAATGATGAATCTTGACTCGACCACAACAGGGTTGTGACCATGACACTAGCTTCCCAACTTAAGTGATTCTAGAACTTTATTTTATCTTTCTTTGTTTCTGAACTCAGCTTAGGTTTCAAGCATAACTTTATAATTGAACTTAGAGTTAGCATTTACCTTAGTACTATCCTACTTGTTAGTGGTAGTTTGCGAGTACTTAAAGAGTACTCATGGCTGTTGTCCCTGGCTATTCCTATGGCCAGACTATGAAGGAGACTACCAAGATGATGGCCAGCAGGACGACTATGATAACTAGGACTGTCTGCCTTCGTCAGCATTGCCTGTGCCCCTGAAGATGGACCCCACCGCTACGCCTATTAATTATTCCGCTGCTTGTTGTATTAAGACTGGATCATGCGATCCTTATTTGTGTAAGACCTTATGTATGGTTTGTAATGGATGATGTACTGTGATATCCAATCGGTTATGTCTCGCAAAAATGGTAATCCTGGGATTGCGATGTATGACATAATAGGCATCTGGGATTAAAAACCCGGGTGTTGACAAGTTGGTATCAGAGCCATCCTGACCATAGGAGACCCTAGTTAGAATGGACGTCTAAACCAAAAACTTAGTTTAAAAAACAAAGTGAGTATTTATGAAAAACTATTTCCTCTCTTACCCTTAGGAATTCATTCTTTCTCAAAAATTCATGTTCCTCCAATTCTGACATTACTACCTAAAATTTGACACACTTGATCACTTCACTAACTTCCTCATCCTTAATGCTTGTAGATAGAGTCTTAGTTCAGCAAGTTCTACCAGTTGGGAAACGGAGGTCAGCTGATCTTCGAGAGGGATATGGATTCACTGTCTGAGTTATTGGGACGCCCGCATCCGGAGTTTCTTGGAGCTCAACTTCCAGGACCCCCAGGAGGAGATTTGTAGTGGCTCGTCACCGCTGATCTTCGAGGAAGCATCGAAGGACCAATGTCTGGGAGAATTCAGTTCTCCGTGAGAGAGAACAACTGGCTAGATGGATTAGCCAGGGCAATGCATGAAGCTCTCCCACGTCTATGTGCCCTCAGTGTCAACCAGATCCAAGGAACCCGTTTTGCTCACTATGCAAGACGTGCCTTCATGGGAATGCCGATGGAGATGCCAAGTCATCCAGAACTGAAGCGCCAAGTGGAGAACCTCGACTTCCTATTGTACGATCGTTAGAAGGAGTTGGATAATGCTAGGGAGTTCGCCAACCACAACCGTGCCATCGCCGACCAGAAGGCCCAGACTTTCTCACTGCTTGTCAAGGACCATTAGTCTCTTTGCCGCCAGCGCTATAAGAAGGATCGCATCATCGCCCATCTTCGCAAGAAGGTGGCCGGCCTCGAGAAGACCATCAAGGAGCAAGAAGCTCAGCTTGCCGCGAAGGAAGAAGAAGATGAGGGTGAAGACATCCAGGGAGACATGGATTCTTACCTCAACAATGATGATGACTTACTGGAGGAGGATGTCGTGGACTTCTACACTGACGATGATGACTCCGACTTCATCGACGATGAGTAGATGCACTAGAGCACTGTCGTAGCATGAGATGTATCGGTCCCACTATATCATAGCTTGCAGAATGGTTCTTAAAACCATCTGCTTTTCTTTGTTGTGATGTGTGTGTGTTGTACCGTGTGCCTGTTTGCATGAATGAAATGAAGTTAGTTGCAAAAACCTGAGTCAAACTCAAAGTTTTAGCTTTGAAACCAAAACCATGAACCATAGAACTTTCCCTCTTACCCCCTTTATCTACCTCAATCTTCAGATCACTCGTGGAAACCGAGGAGGGAGCAGCTCGTCGCAAGACCCAATGCTGCAGATCTTGCAGAATCTCATCGCAGACAAAGAAGCAAGCAGGGCAGAGCGCCAAGCTAATCTAGCAACACTGCAACAGATCGCCTAGATGGCTCTCAACAACCAAGGGCATGGAAATCAGGATCATCAAGGATCCAAGCTGAAGAACTTCCAGAATACCAATCCCCCAATCTTTAGCACTTCAGAGAACCCTTTAGATGTTGATGACTAGTTACAGACGATGGAGAATAACTTGGAGGTAGCCAGAGTTGATGACAACAAGAAAGTTCTCTTTGCCACCCACTACTTGGCAGGAGACGCAAGAGCTTGGTGGAACAGTATCCGCCTGATGAACCATGGTCAAGTTATGACATGGGAAGCCTTCAAGATCAAGTTCAGCCTCACCCACGTGCCACAGGGACTAGTCACCCGAATAAGGGATGAGTTTAGAAAATTGATGCAAGGTAGAATGACTGTGGTGGAGTACCGTGACAGATTCATGTCCTTAGCAAGGTATGCCCCTGATGAGATCAACACGGAGGCCAAGAAGAAGGAAAGATTCCTGAACGGACTACATGACGAGATGCAGACTGTACTCGTCAACATCCGTTTCGAGGATCTCGAAGAGCTAGTCGACTCTGCCATTCAGATGGAGGGAAAGATTAACCAGGAAAACGACAACCGCAAATGTCGTATGATGCAGCAATCTGGATCCAACAGGAACCAGAAGTACCGTCCCAACCCCCTCACCAGGATATGCACCTAGAAACAACCGACCCCCAATGTCTTGCCCAAGCTAACCCAACCGTAGCGGAGGCAATATGAAGTCTGGAGGAACCAACAACAACTCTGGCAACACCAACAATTTCAACTGTGCCCCTCCAAGAACAACAACAACAACAACAACAACAACAATACTGCACCCAGAACTGGTGGATCCATGTGTGGTTCATGAAAAAGACCAGACATGTAATGACACTAGTAGATCCATGTGTGGTTTGTGAAAAGAACAGACATGCAATCACACTAGGTGGATCCATGTGTGGTTTGTGGAAAGAACAGACATGCAATGACTCTAGATGTGGTTCAGGAAAAGAAAACACATGCAATGACTCTAGCTGTGGTTCAGGAAAAGAACACACATTCAATGACACTGGTGGATCCATGTGTGGTTTTTGAAAAGAACAGACATGCAATCACACTAGGTGGATCCATGTATGGTTTGTTTAGAGCAACAAACATGCAATGACACTGGGTGTGGTTTGTGAACAGAACAGCCATGCAATCACACTAGGTGGATCCATGTGTAGTTTGTTTAGAGGAACATACATGCAATGACACTAGGTGTGGTTCATGAAAAGAACATACATGCAATGACACTAGTGGATCCTTATGTGGTTTGTTTAGAAGAACACACATGCAATGACTCTAGTTGTGGTTCATGAAAAGAACACACATGCAATGACACTGTTGGATCCATGTGTGGTTTGTGAAAAGAATAGACATGCAATGACACAGGGTGTGGTTCATGAAAAGAACACACATGTAATGACACTGGTGTATCCATATGTGGTTCATGAGAAGAACACACATGCAATGACACTGGGTGTGGTTCATGAGAGGAACAGACATGCAATGACACTAGTGGATCCTTATGTTGTTTGTGAGAACAACTGACATGCAATGACTCTAGTTGTGGTTCATGAAAAGAACAGTCATCCAATGACACTGGTGGATCCATATGTGGTTTCTGGAAAGAACAGACATGCAATGAATCTAGTTGTGGTTCATGAAAAGAACAGACATGCAATGACACTGGTGGATCCATGTGTGGTTCATGAGAAGAACACACATCCAATGACACTGGTGGATCCTTATGTGGTTTGTGAGAAGCAAATACATGCAATGACTCTAGCTGTGGTTCATGAAAAGGACAGACATGCAATGACACTAGGTGGATCCTTGTGTGGTTCATGAGAAGAACACACATCCAATGACACTGGTGGATCCATGTGTGGTTTGTGGAAAGAACAGGCATGCAATGACTCTGGCTGTGGTTCATGAGAAGAACACACATGCAATGACACTGGTGGATCCATGTGTGGTTTGTAAAAAGAACAGATATGCAATCACACTAGGTGGATCCATGTCTGGTTTGTTTAGAAGAACACACATGCAATGACTCTTGTTGTGGTTTGTGAGAAGAACAGACATGCAATGACACTGGGTGTGGTTCATGAGAAGAACACACATGCAATGACATTGGTGGATCCTTGTGTGGTTTGTGAGAATAACACACATGCAATGACTCTAGCTGTGGTTCATGAAAAGAACACACATGCAATGACACTGGTGGATCCATGTGTGGTTCATGAGAAGAACACACATGCAATGACACTAGGTGTGGTTCATGAGAAGCACACACATCCAATGACACTAGTGGATCCTTATGTGGTTTGTTTAGAAGAACACACATGCAATGACTCTAGCTGTGGTTTGTGGAAAGAACAGAGATGCAATGACACTGGTGGATCCTTATGTGGTTTGTGAGAAGAACAGACATGCAATGACACTATGTGGATCCATGTGTGGTTTGTTTAGAGGAACAAACATGCAATGACACTGTGTGTGGTTCATGAAAAGAACAGACATGCAATGACACTGGTGGAACCATATATGGTTTGTGGAAAGCAAAGACATGCAATGACTCTAGTTGTGGTTCATGAAAAGAACAGACATGCAATAACACTGGGTGGATCCATGTGTGGTTCATGAGAAGAACACACATCCAATGACACTGGTGGATCCTTATGTGGTTTGTGAGAAGAACAAACATGCAATGACACTGGCTATGGTTCATGAGAAGAACACACATGCAATGACACTGGTGGATCCATGTGTGGTTTTTGAAAAGAACAGACATGCAATCACACTAGGTGGACCCATGTGCGGTTTGTGAAAAGAACAGACATGCAATGACTCTAGCTGTTGTTCATGAAAAGAACACACATGTAGTGACACTAGTGGATCCATGTGTGGTTCATGACAAGAACAGACATGCAATGACATTGGTGGAACCATATGTGGTTTGTGCAAAGCACAGACATGCAATGACTCTAGCTGTGGTTCATGAAAATAACAGACATGCAATGACACTGGGTGGATCCATGTGTGGTTCATGAGAAGAACACACATCCAATGACACTGGTGGAACCTTATGTGGTTTGTGAGAAGAACAGACATGCAATGACACTGGCTATGGTTCATGAGAAGAACAAACATGCAATGACACTGGTGGATCCATGTGTGGTTCAGGAAAAGAACACACATGCAATGACACTGGTGGATCCATGTGTGGTTTGTGAAAAGAACAGACATGCAATCACACTAGGTGGATTCATGTGTAGTTTGTTTAGAGGAACAGACATGCAATGATACTGGGTGTGGTTTGTGAACAAAAAAGACGTGCAATCACACTAGGCGGATCCATGTGTGGTTTGTTTAGAGGAACAGACATGCAATGACACTGGGTGTGGTTCATGAAAAGAACAGACATGCAATGACACTGGTGGATCCATATGTGGTTTGTGGAAAGCACATACATGCAATCACACTGGGTGTGGTTCATGAAAAGAACACACATCCAATGACACTGGTGGATCCATGTGTGGTTTGTGGAAACAACGGACATGGAATGACACTGGTTGTGGTTCATGAAAACTACACAGATGCATTGACACTGGTGTATCCTTATGTGGTTTGTGAGAAGAACACACATGCAATGACTCTAGCTCTGGTTCATGAAAAGAACAAACATGCAATGACACGAGTGGATCCATATGTGGTTTGTGGAAAGAACAGACATGCAATCCATTGGTTGATCCATGTATTTCATTGTACAAGACACTCCCTTTCCATTTTTATACTACTCAGTTTTGCCCTTGGTTTTTTGATACTACTCAGTTTTGCCCCCCTCCCTCTATCTTCGTAGAAGCCCAAACCTGTGCTCACTCTGTATGCTACTCCCTGATTAGTTGTTACAGTTGTCACGCGGATCGTGCGCACCAACTGTTGATTCTGTGCGATCCAACGATGATCGTTGCACACGTCGTGCCCTTCACAGTACAGTGTGAGACAGCACGAACGTCTCCCTCAGCGAGACTTCTACAAGAAGGAACACGATGCCGTCCATGGAAAAAGTCGTCGAGTGGTCATGTCATGTTTAATCAAGTCTAAAAAGCCTACTACTGCTACTACTATGCAACAACATATGCGTCATCGAGTGCACTGTCGTCAATGGATAGCTGCAATTTATTGCCACTTGATTTTAATAAGACACATCCCATTTTTTACGCAGCGGCTCTCAATCTCACTTCCAACTGGGCCCCACCGTAAGAAGCTTGCACGCTCTAGCCGGAGGCAGAAGAGCTAAGCTCTACGAGACCTAACGTCTCCGGCTTCATCGAGTCACTCGCAGCCATCAACACATCCCTTTACCCGATCTATCACAACCCCACAAATCTCGCCGTACAGCCACCTACCTTCCCCTCTACATTTCCACTTTTAACTATTGCCAATTTTAGGGCCGTGTTAAACTTCATACATAGAAATTGTGTGTGTTCCCTTTGCATGCGGCTCAATACAGAACTGCCATCCATGTCCCGGGAAAAAATGTGATGTACCGTGCGCGTGTCGCGGTGCACGGTGTAGTAAACTGCGCGGCACGTTGCACGGTGGTGCAACAAAACGTGCCTTGCTTCCATCCACCTTAACTATAGAGCCCCTCTCTGCACACCCACTCCCACTCTCGCTCACTCTCCCCATGCAACCCTCTCCACCGTCCCATCATCATCCGCAAACTCCCGAGAATACCCCGTCCGTGCTGGCGATGGCCGATGAGGATAAGGTGGCCATCGTCGCCTTCGAGGCTGCCGGCGAGGAGGCCCCTGTCTCCTCGCCGGTCCCCCTCGATGCGTTGAAAGCAGCCGCCATCCCTGTCCAGGCCCTAGTCGAGGCCCCCGCCAGTCACAAGAAGATCAAGCACTTCTTGGGCACCTACGATCTAGATAAGTACATCGCTCCGCTGAACCCCTACGACATCGGCATCCAGAACCCATGGTCGGAGGTAACTAGGGTTTGCTCCCCTCCCCTGGTTCTTCTACCGTTCCCATCGTTGGATGCTAGATCTTGGTTTATTAGGATTTGCTTGTTCGCATTTCGATTGCTCGATTTTCTTACATCATCTACTCCACCATTTTCCTTTTCTTCCAATAGGTTTCCGGCAGCGACGTCTGTAGCGATGATGAGTCCATTCACACCAAGGCTCATCAGGTGCTGAGGAGGCTACGGGCTAGCTAGTACGACGCCTTCTTCAGGGGTCGCGACTACAGCTGCCCCTTCCGCAAGGGGATCGCCTACTGCTGTGCGAGTCGCGCCGGCAGCACCGACTTCAACACCTTACTAAAGCATGCAGAGGCCGCGGGCTCCGGCATCCACAAAGGCAGCAAGCGCGAGACCGTGAACACCAACGCCTACATCGCTGAACATCAGGCTCTCAGCATTCACCTCTGAAACCTCCAGCGGGTGGCCATCAAAGAGGGTCGCATGCCTCCAATCAAGCCCAAGGCCCGCAAGGTCAAGGGACTGGGCAGCAAGAAGTGGAGGAAGCGCCGGAGGGAGGAGGCATAGGCGCGGGCGCTTAAAGGATGTGCCTGCAGCTGCGGCGGCTACTGCTGCTAAGCAACTTCTTTCTAGCTATATCCTATTTCTGGCTGAATGCATTGAACCTCGTTAAGCAACCTACTTTCTATCTCTATATCCTATTTAGCTGCGCACAGCTATATCGACATTTGTTTTGTTTTATGAATGAATGTATTCTGTCTGGTGTGATTTGCTGCTCTAGATTTGCTACCTGATCGGTGGAAAAAAGAGTCCAAAAGGGAACGAATTATCGAAGAGAGAATCTTCTCTAGATTTGCTACCAATTTGGGAAAAATGAGACATATCTGTTTAGCGAGAGAGGAAAAGAGTACTCTTTCAAACTGCCAGTTAACGAGCTACCATCTTGACAAGCTACAAGACACATACATAAACATAACACAAAGAGGGTTAAATTTATTTTACTACTCTCACTTGAGGCGCTAGACATCTTGATAAAATAAATGTGTTCCACAAAATAGAAACATAACACTGAGAAGTAAAATTTAATTCACTTCTCATCAGCCCACTTGAGGCACTTGCCATCGTTCCTAGGCGACCAACTACGATCATTCCAGGTGGATCTTACATTATTGGCCCTCCATAGCTCACAAAATGCAAGTTCGTCCCACCTGGGATCTAACTTGGCTTCCCTATCTTCAGCATCCTACTGCACAATTAGCGGTGCATCACATGCCTGATTGTTGCCGCTAGAAGATGCTGCCTCTTTGTTTGCTACTTCAGCTGCAGCCTCTCTGTCAACTACTTCTGCTTCAGCTGCTTATGCAGCCTCTTTGTCAGCTGCTTCAGATGCAGCTATTTCCTTTGCATATACAGCTTCAAACTCAATTATTCTGCATTTTCTACAAAGGGCTCCCCTAAGCTCGTCTTCCCTCTTGCAAATAGGGCAAAAAACGAGGTAACATAGAAACACATGGATCTTCTTGTACAGCTGGTAGGTCATGTAAGAATCTATGGCTGCATACTTCAGGTTTATATCAAACAACGGCCACTCCTCCAAGAAATCGTGCCTATCCGTTGGGAAATCTGCCTTCATTTTGTCGTACGACTCATCGAGGATTGTAGTTGCGAGTGATGCCATTCCATCCTTACTCGAGCCCCCCAGGATCTTGACAAGATGTTGAATATCGATCCAGTTGTGCGCATGAATTATAATTCCCTCTCGATAAAATTTCAAAAAATCAGTTGTATTGTCGACAGTGCAGAAAACAATTCCCTTTTCTACAAGGAACTGGCGCAGCGCCGGACATTTCCTGTCACTCCTGAAAGTATGTAGCTTGTCATCACCAAAATTTGTAACTACAAATATTTTGTCAATGCAAGATCATCATCTCAATATAATTTTGAAAAGTTTAGTAAATGCAAGATCAAGACTCTCAACATTGTCTTGTCATAATTTATTTGGTCCTAAATAAAATCCAGTAGTTACAAGATGAGAAAATGGATAAAGAACAAGAGGAGAAAACCCTAAAAGCGGTTAGCTACAAAGAGCAGATCTACAAACCGGGAGAGGTGGTAGACGAGGACGTGTTTCCTCATGGCTAGTTGAACGACGGCGACTTCACTCCCTTCATATGGCTGCTCCGGGGTGTACTCGAGGTCCAATCCCACAAACTTGTCCATGTCTTTCTCAAGCCAACCCTCGTACATCCTTAGGACACGCACCACTGTCTCCTCCTCGTTGGTGTAGACAACGTATATCTTCTTATTGTCATGGGTAGTGAAGCTTATCTCTGGAGTGCGACGACCTTCCATGGCGGCAAGGAGAAGATGGGAAGAAGACAGATGACAGGAAGAAGAAGAGTGGTTTCTGCCAGGCAGGGGAACGATGGAACCGTCAATGCGTTTTTAAGGTAGTGGTTAACGACGGGGATGGAAGTCCAAGGAGAGACGCGTGGTGGTGGTTGTTCCAGCTTCTGAGTAAACAAAAAATAATTATAACACCAATACATGTGCCCTATTTTGTCACGTCAATACACTAGGCAGGGGGTGTTGTCCTATCCACTGTGCCAACGCAGCAAGCATACGTGACAGCCACCCCGCCTAAGCGACAGGAGCGACATAACGACGAGAACTGACAGGGGGCCCAACTTGACGGCCGTTAGCCTGATTTTTTGTATTGAAACGTAAAGTTGAATTCATGCTGAAAAAGACCCTCTGAGTATTTGGCACACCAACTATAGTCATCCTGGCTGATTTCAGGGAACTTGGGTACCGCGTTGCCTGAGCGCCCCAACTTTCGGGCCCAAAAATTATATTCTCCTTCGGGGGGTACCTTCGAGCCAGGAAGACGACCAGAAAGAAGCTTTAGCACCATCGCCAATGGTGACCCGAGTAGCGGCATTGAAGAGGTCTCTATTGGAGGCATCATTAGGGGTTTCATAAACCACCCCAGGTTTCTCCGGAGCCGTCCATTCATACCATAGCCTACGGAGCCTGAGCGCACGAGAGAATATTTCCAGGTCCAGAATCCTGAGGCCGCCTAGCTCCTTGGGGCGACAGACCTTCTGCCAGTTGACCTTGCATTTCCCTCCACTGACAACTTCCTTGCAAGCCCAAAGCATACCACGACTGATCTTGCTGAACGCCTTTAGGATGCCCTTGTCAGCTTTTAGAGCAGTTAGCAGGAAGATCGGCATGGAGGAGAGTACTAACTTCACTAGAACAGTACAACCAACCCGATTCAGGAATTTGCCCTTCCAAGGATTCAGCCGAGCCACTGCCTTATCAATGAAAGGTTGGAGATCCGCCCGTGTGGGCCTTCCAAGAAAAGGGGTAGGCCCAAATACTTGAGAAGAAAATGGACAATAGCAGCAGGGAAGTTTGTCAAGGTCGACTCAAGATCAATGTCGGTGTAGCAAATATGAGCAATAGAGCTCTTGTCCACATTAGTCACCTGACTAGAGTCCTCCCCAAAACTCTAGAGGATGTTGGCAAGGGCAGACACGTCGTGCACCGTGGGAGTCAGGAAGATGGTAGCAGCATCCGCATATAGGGAAACATGGGGTCCATGCAAGCCACCAAGCATCTCGTGAAGAAGGCCGGAAGCCGTGGCCTTTTCGAGAATTCTTTGAAGGGGTTCGATGGTGATGCCAAAAAGGAGAGGTGAAAGGGGGTCGCCCTGCCGAAGTCCGCGCCCGTGGGAGATGTCCCTTCCTAGGATTCTGTTCAGGATAACACGGGAAGAGGCCGTGGAAAAGAGGGTCCACATCAGAGCATGCCACCTTTGGGGGAAACCGAGGCACTGCATGAGGTCTAGCATGTAATCCCATCTCACAATGTCGAAAGCCTTGGAGAGGTCCATCTTGATGAGAAGGGCCGGGGTTTTACTGAGATGAAGTTGGCGGGCAGTATTTCTGACATACATAAAGTTGTCATGAATGGTTCTGGACTTGATGAAGGCGCTCTGGCTGAGCGAAACAATCTCATTCATCTTAGGTCTGAGTCGTTGGGCCATAGCTTTGGCGATGATCTTCGGGATCACGTGGATGAGACTGATGGGTCTGAAATCAGTGATGGATTCTGCACCATCCTTTTTTGGCACCAGAATAACGTTAGCTGTATTGATGATACGGAAGTTTGACACCGATAAATCAGAGAAAGCATTGATGGCCCCCATGAGATCGTCCTTGATGATATCCCAGCAAGAGCAGACAAAGGAGATGGAGAAACCGTTGGGGCCTAGGGCTTTATCCGCCGGCATGTCATCAATCGCTTCCTTAATCTCGACCTCAGAGAAAGATAGCCCAAGGTCCTCCAAACGATGTGCCGTTGGGTTAAGAGCAGCCCAATTAAAATCCAGTTGGCGGGAGGGAGGCCGGCCAAGAGCTTGGGAGAAGTGCTAAAAAATAAGCACGTCCTTGTCTTCATGGGTCGTAGCCCACCCATTATTATATTTGAGTCTCATGATGTGATTCTTATGTTAACTCGCAGGTGGAAGAACTTTGTGTTTGCATCACCCTCACGAAGGTAGTTGATTCTAGAGGCTTGCCGTTTTCGAGATCTCTCTAGAGCAGCCAAACCTTTAACCCGTCGCTTAAGATCGGCGCAGAGACACCTTTCATCCGGGGAGAGGGTCTGAGATTCTTGGGCCACGTCCAGCTATAGAATGACGTCAAGGGCCATAAGGAGTTGAAGCTTGCAACCTGAGAAAAGACCTTTGGTCCACAATCTCAAGCCACACACCGCGGATTTCAGCTTGTGGTTTATGATATGAACTGGCTGGGAATGAGTTGAAGGCCCAGACCAAGCTTGTTGAACCGTATCTTGAAAACCCGGCATTTTTGTCCAAAAGGATTCGTAGCGGAAAGAAGGTGGTTTCCGAGGGCCGCTCTGGTTGGAGAGTAGGAGAGGACAGTGGTTCGAGAGGGGGACGATAGAGCATGGAGAACATGATTCTCGAAAGCTAAATCCCAACTTGTGTTGCAAAAAGCCCGGTCCAACTGAACGAGAGTTGGATTGTCTCGCTCATTGCTCCAAGTAAACTTTATGTTCTGGAGCTTTAACTCTTTCAGCTGGCAGGTGGTAAGGGCATGCCTGAAAATCCCCATAAGGCAAAAGTTTAAGTTGTCGTTGCTCTTATACTCCGGTCGATAGATAAGGTCGAAATCTCCAATGATGAGCCACTTTGCATCCTCGGCAGGCTTTTCGGCAATAGCTTTAGTGAGAAAACTTTCATTATCAACACCAACGCTAGGGCCGTAGACCGTGGTGAGCTTAAAAGAGGTGTCGCAAGCATGGACAGTGACATTGGCCGAGATCAAGTAAGTGCCGATGTGGATGTTGGAGATGTCGACACGGTCAACATCCCAAAGCAAAAGGATGCCTCCGTGGGTGCCGATCGTCGGGCGGTGAGCGAACATACACAGTTTAAAGCCGCCAACGTAGGCCGCGGTTTGATGATCGATGAAGTCAAGCTTGGTCTCTTGAATACACGCAATATGGCAGTGGGTATCCGCAAGGAAAGCGTGGACGGTGTCTTTGTGGTCTTGGTCGTTTAGCCCTCGAGTATTCTAGTCCGTGATGGAGAGGTTTGGACCAATCATGGAGACGAGTTGCGCAGGGTAAAAAACGACAGCAGAAAAACTTATAGTCGATCACACGCGAACAGAACAGAGCGGAACCCTGACAACCAGAGAAGGTCAGAAACAGGGGAGGGGAGGATGACGCATCCGCCTAAACAACCACGTCCTGAACAACAGGATCATAACCGCCCGGTCCCCCCATGGCGATAAGTGCCTCGTCCGCCTCGGTCATGCTGCGAATGTTGAGCTTGAATAGCTTGGCTAGGGCATCGATCGACTTGCCAGGCAGCTGGGACTTGTACTTGTTGATATACGCCTTTCTAGCCTCCATCAACGGCAGACCGTCAGAGGAAACTCCCATCTTGGCGTTCAGGACATGGATGGCCTTGTCTTTTTCTTGATCATGCGATAGAACCAAAGTTGTTTTCCTGCATAATCTGTGAACACTTGGCCAACTACCATTGAACATTTGTCGGAAATCCAGCACCAGTGGATTGAAAGCCATGGACGTTCCCTGGACGCCATATGCCAAATCTTCAACCAATATGTCGCGGATTTTTTCAGACTCGGACAAGAAGAATAAAATGTTGATAGAACTCTGAAATTGCTCACCTTTTCTTGGACACGAAGACTTGCTGAACGAACTAGTTAGTGTTAACTAACACGTGTTTTTGTTTATTTTTTAAAACTTCCCTTCTTTGTTTTGTCTCCCTCCATTTTATAATATAAAAACACGTTTGGCTTTCATCTTTTCGTTTCATTTGGTAGAAATGAAATGACATTGATGATATCATTTTATTTGGCAATTCTACAGAAATGATAGGGTATCAAAAGAAATTAAGGTTAGGCATAAAATGAAAATCATGGAATGTGTAAATAAATTTTGTAACCAATTCTGTGGTAGCCAAACAGGTTGATTCTTGTAATCACAAATGAATTTCTTGATTCCAGCCTCAAATGACGTGAGTCAAATGAGCTCTTAATGAGATCTAAATACACTCCTTTTATAAATAGGAAAACATCTTACATTATGAAACACAAGGAGTGCTTGCACAATCGTCGACATGGTGGCCGGCCACGTACTTTATCAGAGGAGAAACACCCAGTGTCCAAGGGCGATACGTGCAGAGTCAGACACCGGCCGATTGGGTCTATCTTCTCGTCCAATATTCCTCGATTCCTTGTCGCTCGGTGACGACCGCCGATGGATCGGTTGCCTGGTTGGCATCTCTCGCGCCCACGTGTTCTTGAAGACCAGAAGAGCGTCATCCCACAGATAAATCATATCCGGGTCAATGCCGTCTCCGCTCTTCAACCTCCCATCACCCAAACTAGCTACCAAATCTTCTCCTCTAATCCAAGTGGATATTTCCTATTTGCCCATTCACATGTAATCTAATAGAGTACTATAATTGAAGGGATTTGCTAGTTCTCAGGCGCCTCTTTCACCGTTCGATATACCTCGTGATTCGTGCAAAGTATAAGTTACACATGAGTTACAACTAAGGTGTAAGTGAAAATTTAATAAGTTGCAACTAGATTGCAACTGAAAATTAGTACACATCTTATGAGTTACAACTAGGTTGTAACTGAGAATTAGCACAAATATTAGGATCACATCAGCGACTTAGACATAAGAAGTACTCAGGCGCCTGAGATCTAGGCACTCCCATAATTGAAACACTGATATCGTTGCATGCAAATTTGAGGTATATATTGGTTAATAGAAGATGCTCCGTTTTCTGCTTCCTATTTTCCCATTCACATATAATCTGATACAGTACTATTTTTTCCGTTTTAAAATATAAGATATTTTAGTATTGTGAAATGAATGTATCTAGGCCTTTTTTAATGTGTAGGTGCACTTCAAACCTACACACTAAAAATAGTCTAGATACGCATTTTTCACAAGGTAAAACATATTATATTATGGAACGGAGGGAGTATAATTGAAACACTCTCATTGTATGCAAATTTGAGGTATTGGTCAAATAGAAGATGCTCCGTTTTGTGCTTTTAGGGGGATAACGGAGGGCATCAAAAGACACTTGGGAGTGTCTGATATGGATACGGATGCTTTTCGAAAAAGAAAACCTTTTTTGTGTTGGACCAACCAGAACATGACCGACGAAAGAGAAACCTGCCATACTTTTGGAGAGCTCCTTGTTTGCCAAAGAAAAGGAACACTAGTGGAAAACGGGCCTCCACTCCCGGCCCGTAAGGGGCTTTAGTCGCGGTCCTAGTAACCGGGACTGGAGGGGCGGGACTAAAGGCCCACCCATTAGTCCCGGCCCTCTTACCAGCCAGGACCAATGGGTATTCACGTGGCTGTCTCTACGGACGCTGGGTGCCCCTCATTAATCCCGGTTCGTATTACGAACCGGGACAAATGGTTCTCTGCCGCGGCAGAGAATTGAATTTGTATCTTTTTTTTATTTCAAAATAGTTTTCTACGCTACCACATACCGTACATGTTCGTGCATACATAAGATACTTAAGAGCGAGCATACAAATATATACATGATAGTTACACATGGAGATCACAATTATCAGGACTAGAGCCCGTCTATTCAATTACACGGTCGGGGATCATCGGCGCCTATTCACACTAAATTCTCTGGCGTCATCTATCATCTCGTTCATCAAGAATCCTGCCAGTTATTCAGCAATTGCTACTACGCGTTGATGTGGTAGGAGCTGATCCCACATTTTCTCGAACTATATAAGAAAAGGAGATCAATACGAATATCAATCATATAACAAAAAGTAACGGTAATAAAAATAATGTTATGAATGTATTGCTTACATCGACTCTATAATCATTCAGCTCACTGGTAAATGTGTGAATGAACTCGCAAACGTAGAATCCACATAGATTTGTCTTCGGTGGCTGCCTCGCGCACTTTACGAGAATAGAATTCAATCAAAATAATAATCCAGCATCATAATTGTATTAAAACTAGAAGTAAAGAGATGCGCGTACTACTTACCGAGACCAGCTTAAACGTCAGCTTCTCACTAAAGTTACCCGTAACCGCACTCTTGAACTTGTTCCAAACCCTACCCGGTAAAGAAAATGAATGAGTTATTTATTACGTGATATCTCAGGAAATCAACGAAAGAGACCGCTATTAGCGTCTGACAATGTATTTTATCTGGGTCAATGAACCAAACACTGAAGATTGACCTTCTTTTACATTCCATGATCTTCATTCTGCATAATAATAGAGTACAAAAGGATATAATTAGGATAATTACATGCAATGAACTGAACAACTGAAAAAATGAACAGCTTATATATAGACAATGAATTCAACAACTTACAGACAATAGCAACTCATGAGACTTTTGTCGAGGGCGTCGAAAATGTATAACTGGAAGAGTTCTGAAAACTCAACATGGACCTCTTCTTCTCGGAAGTAGTAGTCATGTGGGACTTTTGCCACGATCATTATTATCTCCTCCTTTACGGCTTTCAAGTAACATTTATGTAAACTTCGCATTTGTGCTGGCAGTTGTTGGAACTGCTCAAAGCTGACCAGAGGCTTCCCTAGGACATATGTAGGGACTACCTGAGCCTTGGGTTGAAGGGTTACGGGTAGGCTACACTAGCGTAAAATCAAAATTTTCTACCGCGTCAACCAGGAATACTATTGTCATAGATCACGGGATTACCGCTAGACGCGCAGGTGCGGAACTCGATGAAGCACGTTGCGGCAGTGTAGATGTTCTACGTCTCCTCCTCGTCCTCGTCCCACGAGCAGCTCCCCTTTGCGCGGCTCGTCCAAGTGCTACAGATGCAGCACCTCCGAGGTATCCACACGTCTGAAGTGGAAGCCGTCACACGCCAGACTGCTAGGTCTGCGCATGCAACACAGGCGGAAGAGGAGTGGCGGCTGGGTGGAATGCTCTCTCCTTTTCAGCTCGCCTCACTCCCTCTTATATAGGCATCCCTGGTGGGCTTCTACATTAGCAGCCCATTAGCAGCCTAAGCCTGGTCTAATTCGGATCCAATCCTCATTAGGCTTCCAGCCCCTAAAGTGTGTGACCCTATAGGTTCATACACGTATAGACATGACGCGAGTACACTTACTCCGTCAATAGTTGGTAGCGGCCTCTAGCAAGACGTGCCAACTCCTAAACGCATATAAAGATCATTCGGACGAACCATCACAAGGTTGAGTACATGTCTTTCCCTTTGCCTCACGATATTTGGTCTAGCTCTAAGCTGACCTCTCTTTCTCGATACTGTGATTCAGAATCCCTTTACTAGGTTAACTCTTAACCATATGTAGCACGACCATGCATTTCTGGATCCGATCACTCGAGGGGCCCAGAGATATCTCTCTCAAGTAGAGAGGGGCAAATCCCATCTTGATTGACCGATGCCTTGCAGCATGTATCAGGACAAACCCGAAAGCTACCTTTATAACTACCCAGTTACGGAGTAGTGTTTGATAGCCCCAAAGTAGGTCGATCCACATCTCAAGTACATGCGACAATCTCAGGTCTAAGGACAAAACGTACACGATGTGTAGAGAGAGCTGCAAGTATTATTGCTAGTCTCATGTTGGGTCAGTCCAACCCCATGTTCATAACATGTGTCCACATCATTGGTTTGACATCTCTATGTCAATGACTTGCGAAACATAGTCATTAACCAATCGATGTGCTAGTCTAATATTCACGTGTGTCCTCGCATGAACTCCGACTAGGGACAATTATTAGATAACCATACAAGTAAAGAGTTTCACAAACAATTCACATAATTGCCAATCAATACAAGTTGCCTGGTATATGGATATTCAAGGAACATTATAATAACTCATGGATACACATGAAATACAATCATCTCTATGATTGCCTCTAGGGCATATTTCCTTCATGGGTAACTTGTCGTCCTGGGAACCTAGCAATTCCTCAACAGTCACATTCATAGAGGCTGCAAGCTTCGCAGCTTCTTCCATATTCTGCTAGGGAATGTCATGGGATACCACCTTGAGGGGTGGGATCGATTTTTTGGCATGTTCCCCGAGCTGGGGGACGTCCTTTCTTTTCTCGGTTGCACTTTGACTTGATGATTTGCTCCCGCTTGCACTTCTACTAGATTTGCTCTTCTTCACTTCCTTCTGAAGTGTGCGTCGATAGTCATCTGGCTTATGGTGCAAGTCATATTGCGACTTTGTGTTCAGAAAATAAAGTGCATACGCTTTTTGCTTCTCGGTGTATACCGGGGCGGGCTCGGGTTTCTTCTTTTGAAGCTGCGCAACACATTCGGCCTTTACGATCATGTCGGTTTCCTCGTCAGTACGATCGTAAGGTCTGATAGGAAGATTCTTATGAGGTACTCTTGGGAGGGGCGACATTTATCGTTTTGGGCTCCTGCGTCATTTAGTACTAATCGGAGGCTGCGGCGGAGATCGAGATGGACTCGGGTTGTGGTGGTCGTAGTCATGGGGTGGGCTTCTTGGAGGTGATGGAGGTGAAGGTGACATGCGACCACTCGGAGGCGGTGTTGGCTTTGGCGTCCAGCCTGGAAGCTTGATGTTGTTCTTGTCCCATAGAATGGTACCACCCAGTACTTCTCCGAGTGTCCTCTCACCTTCAGGTCCAGGGATGTCAAGCTCCATTGAGTCCCACCCCATTGCGATTTCATCCACACCAACTTTAGCATAGCCAGCTGGAATCTCACGGCCTGCCAGCGTGTGCCAGGTGGACAAGGTAAAGCACATCCGACCGCCACCTTGATGGATAGGTTCTTCACCTTCTGATGGAGCTCACAAGATGCCTGCTCCTTGATTCCATCCACGGGGTAGCCGGGACCGCCATCTACCATACGTGCATTGTCAGAAGGGACCTCCGATTCAGCCACGCTGCTTTTCCGCTGAGATGGGACGGCGGTAATATCGAGTACAGGATCTTGCAGGCGCGCTGCTCCTCGAAGTTCATCAATCTATTGTTGATGCATTCGAAGTGTTCCTAGCAACTCGGGGAACCTGTCTCCCTCCTCCTCCTGCCGTCGCCTCTTTGCTCTCTCTCGGCTCCTATAAGTATCTCTGTTTTTGGAAAACCCCATCTCCCACGTATAACTAGGGCCAAGGCCTCGTACACGTCCTCCGCGTTCGTCATTCCCGAGGACCTTTGTCAGCAAGTCTTTCTCTCTATCGGGACAGAACTTTGTTGTCCCCGCTTTAATCTCCTTCACCACTTTCTGCCATGTATCCCGGGGTATCCTAATCCCGTCACTGCAAATAAGGTCCCCTGTACTTTCGTCATACTCACTCCCATGCCCAAGGAACCAATTCCTTGCCCTCAGATCCCATTCTTCGTGTATTGGTTCTGGAGTGATCCCTTTAGCAAGCAGCTCATTCTCTTTAGCATCCCATTTTGGCATGGCAGACGCGTAGCCCCCTGGCCCCAGGTGATGGTGATATTTCTTCATCGCGGCATTTTTCTTGTTTTTTTTCGACATTTCCATAGTAGGTTATGACTCCTTGTACTTCACAAATGCATCCCAGTTAGCCTGCTGCTTCGTTAGATAGCATTCAAATTTAGGAGTCTTCTTCGTCTTCTGATACTTTTGCCATAATGCTTTCTTCCAGTTCTTGAATAGTTCGGCCATCTTCGTAAGAGTCCACTTCTTGACTTTCTTCCTCAATGCAGCGGTGTCGGCATCATGCTCACATTCTGGCAGGGTGAAATGTGTCATGAGGTCATTCCAAAGACCCTCTTTGCACCTGTCGATGACATACTCACCCTCTTTCGCCCCTTTGGTCTTATTCCACTCTCGAACGGTGATCGGGATGCGATCCCTAACCATAACTCCGCATTGTTGTTTAAATACAGTTTTAGCCTTTTCGGGTTCCACCGGTTCACCCCGTGGTGATACCGCGTAATTGTATAACGTGTATATGCGTCCAACTTTTTGGCCGGGCCTCGTTTGGAATATTTTTTGCTCGATGTGGAGGCCTAAGAGAAGAAACATTCGTCAATTTATATATATATATATACAACTCAGTTAATGCATCTACTAATCACCAGACTTCATATATATACCTCGCCGCCGGCTTCTCCACCACCGGAGCCGTCGGTTTCTCCTTGATCATTTCGGTCGACCTCCTCTCCCTCACTGGAGGGGTTCAGATAAATCGATGGAGATTCAGGTGGATCAACATGGGGGGTGTCGTTGATCATATCCTCGAGAATTTCTTCCTGTGCTAGGTCTCTCTGGATTGGATCCATAGTTTTCTACAAAATGCACACAATAACATTTTTCATTCAATATCGCTGCATAAAATAGTACTAAACAATAATATGAACACGCAATTTGCTACAATAATACTAATTCCCGGGGACCGCGAGCACTACCACCCTAACCCTAAGTCTGGTGGTCCGCGAACACCACCACCCTAACCCTAAATCCGGCTGCCCGCGAGCACCACCACCCTAACCCTAAGTCCGGCTACCCGCGAGCACCACCACCTTAACCCGAAGTCCGGGGGCCCGCGAGCACTACCACATTAACCCTAAGTCCGGGGGCCCGCGAGCATTACCACCCTAACCCTAAGTCCGGTGTCCCGCGAGCACCACCACCCTAACCCTAAGTCCGGCTGCTCGCGAGCACTACCACCCTAACCCTAAGTCCGGTGGCCCGCGAGCACTACCACCCTAACCCTAAGTCCGGCTACACTACTAATAATAATTCCTATATACACTACTAATACTACACTACTAATATACACTACTAATAATATTACAATTCTATAATATACACTACTAATAATAATTCCTATATACACTATTAATAATAATTCCTATATTACACTACTAATAATTCCTAATATACACTACTACTAATATACACTACTAATAATAATTCCTATATTACACTACTAATAATTCCTAATATACACTACTACTAATATACACTACTAATAATAATTCCTATATTACACTACTAATAATTCCTAATATACACTACTACGAATATACACTACTAATAATAATTCCTATATTACACTACTAATAATTCCTAATATACACTACTACTAATATACACTACTAATAATAATTCCTATATTACACTACTACTAATTCCTAATATACACTACTACTAATTCCTATATTACACTAGTAATAATTCCTATATTACACTAGTAATAATATTACAATTCTAAAAAAAGAAGCCGCCAGCCAGCCAGCCGCAAGCCAGCCAGGCGCCAGCCGGCCAGCGCGCGCGGGGGGAGCGAAGGGGAGGGGCGGCCCGGCCTGCTCGCCTATAGTGCCGGGGCCGCCGCACCGTCGCGTAGCCGGACGGGGAGCGAAGGGGAGGGGGCGCGGGGTACCTCTCGCGGGGGCACGCGCGCGGCGGCTGGAGTGGCGGTGGCGGTTGGGGGCGGTGGCGGCGGTGGTTGGGGTGGTGGCGGCCGGAGAATCGGGCAGCCTGCCGGCGTCAGGTCAACCACGCGCGTGGGGGGTGCTCTGCATGGGGAGAAGAAGGGGTGTGCGGGGAGAAGAAGGGGCGCGCCAAATTTATAGTGGGGGACCTTTAGTCCCGGTCCGTATAACGCACCGGGACTAAAGGGTCTTTAGTCCCGGTGCGTGCCACCCACCGGGACTAAAGGGTTTTCGGCCCAGCCCAACAGGCGCGCGCCAACGCCACACCTTTAGTTCCGGTGTGTAGCACGCACCGGGACTAAAGGTCCCTTTTTCAAAATTTTCACCCCAGGGGCGCGCCTGTTTAAAAAAAATTCAATTCGCATATTTTTTAAACATTTGAATTTTACAGTTTTGCATACTTATGAATTTGAGAAAAATTTCAACATGAAAAGTTCTTGAATTTGAATAAGTAATCCAAATCTATTTTCTAACTAGTGAAACTAATAACCATTTTGCCATTTTCAATTTAAAAATGCATTAACTATTATATTTTGCATATTTTTGAATAAGTGATTCAAATCAATTTTCTGTTTTATAAAATAATTATTCTAACTAGTCAAACTATTAACCATTTTGCCATTTTCATGTGATTCTGACGCTCCGGTGGTCTTCCTCCGGCGAAACCCTAGACCAGGGCCCCGGATCGTCTACCCCGCCTTATTTTTTCCCGCCCGTTTTCTTCCCGCCCGTTCTCTTCCGGATCGTAGCCCCTTTAGCGTTTAGGGTTTAGGGTTTTTGGTTTAGGGTTTAGGGTTTTTGGTTTAGGGTTTAGGGTTTAGGGTTTTTGGTTTAGGGTTTAGGGTTCCCTCCTCTGACTTAGGGTTTATGGTTTAGGGTTTAGACTCATATCTGCCGCCTCTCTCCACTCTATCCCATGGCTTCCACCATACCTCTAACCCCAGGGAGGAGGAGATGGAGTCTTTCACGGGCTAGCAGGAAAATATTTTCCGAGGTGGAACTTCCGAAGATGCCATAGGGCGTGTGCACCAAGGGCATCTTTGAGAAGTTCCGCCACGGGAGATTTCCCAACCCTTTCCTCCATCCATGGGGATGAAACTCTCCATCCATGTTGGCTTGGTCGTTGCCATAGCACATCTAGACTCATATCTGCCGCCTCTCTCCACTCTATCCCATGGCTTCCACCATACCTCTAACCCCAGGGAGGCGAAGATGGAGTCTTTCACGGGCTAGCAGGAAAATATTTTCCGAGGCAGAACTTCCGAAGATGCCATAGGGCATGTGCACCAAGGGCATCTTCGAGAAGTTCCGCCACGGGAGATTTCCCAACCCTTTCCTCCATCCATGGGGATGAAACTCTCCATCCATGTTGGCTTGTTGAGTTACTTGCCATGGCGTATCGATGCTCCTTTTATAGGCACGGCGCCGCTTCTACTTTGTCTTCTTCCTCCGACAGGGCGTCGTGTGCTACATGCTTTATCTCATCGAGCAGTGCGTCCATCCACGCGTCCTTATCCTACCGACCGCTTTAGTCCCGGTTTGAGCCCCCACCCGGTACTAAAGGTTACCCACGCGTCCTTATCCCACCGACAGTTTTGTTAGATGACACAAAAACCACCTTTAGTCCCGATTGCACCCACCAGCCGGTACTAAAGGTTAGCCACCCCCGAGATAAGGCCCTCCCAGATAAGCCTCCCCCAGATAAGGCCCCCCCATCTTTTGTCCCGGTTTGAGCCCCCACCCGGGATGAAAGTTTCCCACGCCACTGTGTTCCCGCGCTTTCCACCGGTTTCCACCTCTGTCTTCCCGCCATTTTTTCAGTATATATATGTACGCTTGGCCTCCATTTACATATCACATCTAGACTCATCATTCTCTTTCCGAAGTTGGATCTAGAACTACTCATTGAAAAGAATCCTATTCTTATGGGTAAATGCTCAATATCCAAGTGGGCTTACAAATTTGATCATGATCAATTGCTTTCTGGATTGTCTCATGTCTCTTGATTAGTTGGTGTTTATCCCCCCAATATCGCAAGTTTCTTACCTCCAAACAAAATATTTACTTGTTACTAATAAAAAATAAAAAAGTTTAGCCTACATTTTTCCTTAGATCCCTTCTTTTACTCCGATAGTATTGCGGTTCTCTTCCCATGGCTTCCATCGTATCTCGAACCACCCGGGAGGCAGAGGCGCTTTGTGCCTCGAACTACCCCTGCCCACCGGGCTACCGCGTCCCCACCGGCTAGATGCTGAGCGCCGGAGTCATGCCGGTCCCTCCTGTCCCTCTAGGTGTGGAGCGCCGGATGGCCATCACAAACCACTACTCAGTTGTGCTATGTATCTTAATATTCAGTTGTGATATGTATCCTTAGTGTTTGTGGGTTCCTTCTCTTGTGATGGTTCCTTCTCTTTGTGTGATCACCTACCGCGGCAGAACCCGGTCGTCAACATCTAGTTTGATTGAGCAAGATGTATTACATGAAAGGGGACCTTTATGTCTCAAATAAAAGGTTTAATACATTACATAGATTTATGTCTCAAATAAAAGGTTTAATACATTACATAGATTTATGTCTCAAATAAAAGGTTTAATACATTATTACACATCACCAACATCTAGTGTTGTGGTTTTCTTCTGCACCGTAGCCATGGAGAATCTTCATCATTTAACAGGATGCTTGGGTCAGTTTTCACTTTGAAGGGCGGAATTTCATGAAACTTATTGTAATATTTTGACATGTCTGTCTTGTCATCCACTCCCATGATGTTTCTTTTCCCTGAAACAACTATGTGGCGCTTTGGCTCATCGTATTATGTACTCTTTTGCTTATCTTTCCTTTTTCTCGGTTTGGTAGACATGTCCTTCACATAGAAAACCTGAGCCACATCGTTGGCTAGGACGAATGGTTCATCCATGTACGCAATATTGTTGAGATCCACTGTTGTCATGCCGTACTTTTCGTCTACATGTACCCCGCCTCCTGTCAGCTTGACCCATTTGCACCGAAACAAAGGGACCTTAAAAGTAGGTCCATAGTCAAGTTCCCATATCTCCTCTATATACCCATAATATGTGTCAATCTTCCCATTATCATATGTTGCATCAAAGCGGACACCACTGTTTTGGTTGGTGCTCTTTTTATCTTGGGCGATCGTGTAAAATGTATTCCCATTTATCTCGTACCCTTGGAAAGTACATATAGTCGAAGATGGTAACCTGGCCAACGAGTACAACTCATCTCCAACAGTGGTGTTATTCATGAGATGTGTCTACAACCAATTGCCAAAATTCTTCTCGTGTTCCCCTTTAATCAAGGTTTCAGGCTTCCCCGGGTTTTTGGAGCGTAGAATATTCTTGTGTTTCTCGATATACGGAGCCACCATGGTGGAATTGTGTAGAACTGTGTAGTGTGCTTGAGTGAAAGAATGCCTGTCCCTACATACCATTGATTTCCTTCCTAGTGTGCCTTTTCCAGTCATCCTCCCCTCATATCGAGATTCAGGAACACCAATCGGCTTAAGGTCAGCAAGAAAGTCAACACAAAACTCAATGACCTCCTCTGTTCCATAGCCCTTAGAGATGCTTCCTTCTGGCCTAGCACGGTTATGAACATATTTCTTTAAGACTCCCATGAACCTCTCGAAGGGGAACATATTGTGTAGAAACACAGGACCGAGAATTCTAATCTCTTCGACTAGGTGAACTAGGAGGTGCGTCATAATATTGAAGAAGGATGGCGGGAACAACAACTCGAAGCTGACCAGACATTAGACCACATCAATCTGTAACCCTGATAGACTTTCTCGATCGATTCCCTTCTGAGAAATTGCATTGAGGAATGCACATACCTTCACAATGGCTAGTCGAACATTTTCTGGTAGAATTCCCCTCAATGCAACCGGAAGCAATTGCGTCATAAGCACATGGCAGTCATGAGACTTTGGGTTTTGAAATTTTTTCTCTTTCATATTTACTATTCCCTTTATATTCGACGAGAAGCCAGACGGGACCTTGATACTGAAAAGGACTTCAAAAAAGATTTCCTTCTCTTCTTTGGTAAGAGCATACCTGGCAAGCCCTTGAAACTGCCCTGGATGCTTGCCGTCTCGTCCTTTATGATGTTGCTGGTACTCCCGTGCTGCCGGGGTATCTTTTGACTTCCCATACAAGCCCAGGAATCCTAGAATATTCACGCAAAGATTCTTCGTCAGGTGCATCACGTCGATTGCAGAGCGGACCTCATGCACTTTCCAATAGGGTAGCTCCCAAAATATAGATTTCTTCTTCCACATGGGTGCGTGTCCGGTAATGGGGTCTTTCGGAACAGGTTGTCCTTCAGGACCCTTTCCAAAGATTACATCCAAATCCTTGACCATACCAAATACATCAGCACCACTACGGGGGACAGGCTTCGTCCGGGTTTCTGCCTTGCCATTGAAATGCTTGCCTTTCTTCTTTAAGGGATGACTGGGCGGAAGAAAACGATGACTGTACAGGTACACATTCTTTCTACATTTATCCAGATATATACTTTCAGTCTCATCTAAACAGTGCATGCATACATTGTATCCTTTGTTCGTCTGTCCTGAAATGTTACTAAGAGCAGGCCAATCATTGATGGTTACGAACAGCAACGCTTGTAGGTCAAACTCCTGCTGTTTGTGCTCATCCCACACACGTACACTTGGTTTGGCCCACAACTGTAGAAGTTCATCAACTAATGGCCTTAGGTACACATCAATGTCGTTGTCGGGTTGCTTCGGGCCTTGGATGAGCACTGGCATCATAATGAACTTCCGCTTCATGCACAACCAAGGAGGAAGGTTGTAGATACATAGAGTCATGGGCCAGGTGCTGTGACTGCAGTTCTGCTCCCCAAAAGGAGTCATACCATCGGTACTTAGACCAAACCATAAGTTCCTTGCGTCACCAGCAAAGTCCGAGAAGTCTCTCTCGATTTTTCTCCACTGCCGACCATCAGCAGGGTGCCTCAACATCCCGTCTTTCTTACGGTCTTACATGTGCCATCGCAACAACTTGGCATGCTCTTTATTTCTGAACAAACGTTTCAACCGTGGTATTATAGGAGCATACCACATCACCTTGGCAGGAACCCTCTTCCTGGGTTGCTCGCCCTCAACATCACCAGGGTCATCTTTTCTGATCTTATACCGCAATGCAGTGCATACCGGGCATTTATCCATATTCTCGTACTTCTCACCGCGGTAGAGGATGCTGTCATTAGGGCATGCATGTATCTTCTGCACGTCTAATCCTAGAGGGCAGACAAGTTTCTTTGCTTCGTACGTACTAGAGGGCAATTGGTTATTTCTTGGAAGCAGCTTCTTTATTATTACCAGCAACTTTTCAAATCCCGAGTCAGTCATACCGGTCTCTGCCTTCCACTTCAACAATTCCAGTGTGCTACCCAGCTTCTTCTGGCCATCTTCACAAGTTGGATACAACAATGTGTTGTGGTCCTGTAACATCTGCTCGAACTGCAACCTCTCCTTTTCTGTGTCGCAGTCTCGCCTTGCATCACTAATGACCCGACCAAAATCATCAACGGGCTCATCTAGTTCCCGTTCTTCACCCCCTTCTTCTTCATTATCTTCAACTGCGGTATCATCGTATTCAAGGAACATAGATCGGTAGTTGTCATCACCGTTCTCTTCTTCATCGCCGTCTTCTATCATAACCCCTCTTTCTCCGTGCTTGGTCCAAACATTATAGCCAGACATGAAACCAGACCGAAGCAGGTGGCTCTGAATGACTCTTGAGGAAGTGTGAGCCTGCTCATTCTGACATTCAACATATGGACAACACATAAAACCATCTCGCCGCTTGTTCGCCTCGGCCACAAGGCAAAAAGAACGCACACCTTCTATGTAAGCGTCAGAGCGTCGGTCACCGTACATCCATGGGTGGCTCATCTGCATCATACAACCATGCATATATATCAAACGCAATCACGATGCTTAAATTAGTACCGCGCAGTCAAAACGAGAAAATAGTTGTAACCTTTTAGGACACTTCAAACCAAAGAGGAGAAACCTTAAGTGTCGCTTTGGCACCTCATATCATATTTTGTCTTGTGTGAACTCAAGTGGCATCACTCTAACAGGCATTTCACCGAACACCTCTAGTGCATATGAAGAAAAAAAGTTAGCACAAAGTTATACCCACCTCTCACATAGGAAAAAAACAGGAGAGAGTAGAGGACTGGGTGCATATATATAGGGCCAAGCCATTAGTCCCGGTTTAAGATACAAACTGGGACTAAAGGTTCTGCCAGGAGCACGCGCGCCGGCCCAGACCCATTTGTCCCGGTTTGTATCTTAAACCGAGACTAATGGTTCCTTACGGACCGGGACAAAGTGCCTCGGCCTCCTCGGGCCGTCTGGTTCGGACCATTAGTCCCGGCCCCAGCCACGATCGGGACTAGTGGCCCGAACCAAATACCCATTTTCTACTAGTGGAAAGAAGAGAGAAGATTAAGTCATGAGACGTCTAAAGTGAACCGAGTGTTCCAAACAGCTGACATGGTGAACAGTGTTTACTCCAAAATTCTCCAATTAGGTGCACCTAATACTTATTTTTCTATATGACTATGCACCGGTGCACGAGCGAGTAATGCATGGGAGAGACAGAGATAGGTTGTTGTTGAGGAGTAGGTTCCTTTTCTGATCATGGTCTACGCGGGTTCAATCAAGAATCGCCGGTCCAAGAAATCAGCCGTGGAAGACGTGCGGGGGCCGTACTGACCGCGGGCGCAGCAGTGCAGCATCCACAGCTGCACGCCCGGAGTTCACACCTCACATATATCACCCATCACATCACCATCTCATAGCGAGCCTCGGCTAATGCTAATAATCTGATTATACTCCTACCTGATATGGCTGGACGTCTTCTACCGCTCGAATTTTCTACCTGGTGAGATCAAGCAAGAAGACTTCCCTTTTGTCTGTTTACAGCAAGTCAATGAGGACCGATTAAAGAGACATCTCGTGGGGAGATTATAATGTATCAAGCCAGGCCAGGTACGTGCCTGCTATGATCTGCTGGTACTAGACGTTTAACCTGCGGATTCTTTTAGATCGAACAACAGAAAAGTGTCGAGTTTCTGGCGTGGAACATACCTTGGTCTCAGTATGGTTACGTGTTGCATAACTTGTACAAGGGGTGTGTTTCATATTCATACACAAATCTGTATGTACGTGTACACGTGTATAAGAAAAAAAAAGCTTATTACGATATCTAACACTCTCCCTTGATCTAAACTTGTAGAAAGGTTTAGATTACGCTTGAACTCATCTAGCTTCTTGACTGAAAGTGCCTTTATGAATCCATCTGCAACTTGATCTTTACTTGACACAAACTTGATGTTCAGCAAGTTTGCTGCAACTCTTTTTCTAACAAAATAAAAATTAATCTCAATATATTTAGTACGGGCATGAAACACTGGATTGGCTGACAAATAGGTAGCACCCAAATTGCCACACCAAAGACACGGTTTTTCCTTCAATTTAACTCTAAGTTCACCAAGGAGAGCTTTAAAACCCATATCAACTTTGCTGTAGCGTTTTCTAAAAGGCTTTATATTCAGCTTCCCGTACTTGATCTAGATATTGTAGCTTGTTTTCTTACACTTCGGGAAACCAAATTTGGTCCAACAAATATTATAAAACCCCCTGTGGATCTTCTATCATCAAGGGAGCCTGTCCAATCTGCATCTGAAAAAGCACTAAGGAATGTGGAGAAAGATTTCACAAAAGTAATCTCAGTGTTCAGTGAATCTTTCACATATCTAAGAATACGTTTTGTAGTTATCCAATGTTCTATAGTTGGAGCATGAAGATACTGACAAACCTTATTAATAGAATATGATAAGTCTAGTCGTGTCAAATTCAAATACTGCAGGCCTCCAACAATGCTTTTATACCGAGTACTGTCATTAGGACTAAAAGGTGTACCATCTGTAAGAGATAACTGTTCTGTGGAGGACAGGGGTGTTGGTGCCGACTTACACCCATGCATGCCGACTCTCTGAAGCAGATCTGTAGCATATTTTTTCCGTGTCAAGAGCAAACCATGCTATGTCTTTGTAACCTCAATGCCAAGAAAATAGTGTAAATCACATAAATCCTTGATAGCAAAATTCTTATTAAGATCTTGAAGCAAACCAGAGATAGCATGATTAGAAGAGCTTGTTGCCTAGAATATCAGGCTCGAGGAGCTTGCTCCAATCCATATAAAGCTTTATCAAATTTGCAAATATAATGGGAAGCATTAGGACTTTCAAAACATGGAGGTTATCTCATATACACTTCCTCTTCTAAAACACCATGAAGAAACGTGTTCTTAACACCTAGCTGCGGTAGGCTCCAGCCACGAGAAACAGAAAAAGCCAGAATAGTCCTAATAGCAGCAATCTTAACCACATGACTAAATATATCTTCATAATTAATACCATACCTTTGCTTAAACCCTTTAGCAACAAAGCGTGCTTTGTATCTATCAATTGTGTCATCTGCTTTCTTCTTTATACGGTATACCCACTTACAATCAATCAAGTTTTTGTTGCTGCTCGAAGGAACAAGATGCCAAGTCTTATTCTCAATTAAGGCTTTATACTCTTCATTCATGGCATTGTGCCAATTTTCACATCTAGAGCCCCTGTCAGAGTGCACGGTTTAACTGTAGAGGACAACATACCATAGCAAACCGTACCATCAGTGTATTTCTTGGAATGTCTTATACCTTTTTGAAGTCGTGTGCGTATAAGAGACGGTGGCGCTAGCGGCGCAGCAGGTTGCACCGGCGAGTGGCACCGAATCTTCAGAAGACATCGGAGCAGGGCTGGCCGCAGATTCTTCTACAGAACCAGCGGGTGCAGAAGATCCCCCGGGCTAGCCGACAAGGGCGACAGCGCGCTAGGGGGAGAACATGCTGTGGTGGGCGACTGGCCACCCATGTCGCGCCAGCAGGAGGCGTGTGCGCTGGGCTCGCGCGGGCATCGACGCGGCGTGGTGACGCGGTCGTATCCGCCTGGGGAGGCGAGGCGGGATCCGCCTCTGGATCAGGCAGGGCAGAGGAATGTACCTTCTCGTGCTCCCCACTGGTCCTGTCTTATTCTGCTGCATGCGATAACGAGTCGTTTTCTTCAATTTCTGAAGCAATTTTCAGCTCTGTTTTCATTTTCTTCTTCTCCTGCTGCTTCTCCATCCTGCAACACATTAGAACAGGAGACAATAGGCACAATATGATCATTAAAATTTGCATCATCCTCTTGGGGAGAAGGAGTGGAGGATGGGAGAAGCAAGATGTATTGTTTGAGACGAGCACCGGCATTGGGATATAGAGTGGCAAAGGGAAAGACATTCTCATCAAAGACAACGTCTCTAAAAACATAGACACGGCCTGTAGAAACATCGAGACACTTAACACCTTTATGGAGGAGACTGTAGCCTTTAAGGACATATCGTTTTGCTCTGATACCATATTGAATCAATACCATATCTGAACCAAAAGTCTGAACTGATGGAAATGGCTAGTCTATATATTTATATTCTTAACACTCTCCTCACGTCTAGGCTATTTTATTCCTTAGTGTGGGTTCGGTGCAGTTCGCAGATAACTGCGTGAGCAGGGTCTTGAACTTGAGACGTCTTGGCCCTGATACCATGTCAAGTTTCTGGCGTGGAACATACCTTGACCTCGGTATGGTTACGTGTTAATATAAGGCCAGGGCATAACTTGTATAAGGGGTTTCGTATTCATACACAACTCAGTATGTACGTGTACACGTGTATAAGAAGAATGCCTATTACAATATCTAACAAAAAAGACAGGTGTCTTAGATGGTTAGCTTGGTCCAATCTTGTGCTTAACTAATTGCTTAATCAATGTGTACACGTACGCGGTGCGTGCTGGCTGGGGCGGCGACACGAGGGCTGGCTCGAGCAAGTCCCGTTCAGGTGACTACATGAAGACCAGATCCACCAATCAGGGGGTGGCCTCCCGATCCAGAGGCGACTAGGCTTCCATCTTTCTAACCGTACAACGTGGGCAACGACACGCTCGCGAGTCTCTGACCTTCCCCTATCCACGCACAATATATCCCACCCCGACCTTTGAAAAACCTACTCATCACCAATTTAATTTACAGTACTTGTGAAAGAAAAATATCCTTGGTTGGTTAGTAATTCAAAGTTCTTAGTTGGGTTTTTTCTATGTACCTGGAAGAGGCAGACAACGGGCTTTGCTACTCTAGCTTCTTCCAGCAGCTTGATGCTCCGTATACATCGTTGATTTTTCTTGGACTTGTTCATTGCAGGAAATTGTACCCATGATAACTGTGAGAAGACTAGCGCGAGACCGTACGATTAATCTTGGACGAACGTGGTAGCACACGCCACACCGGCCCTCGTGCAAGTCGTTGGAGGCAGATATGTAGTACGTGGGTCGACGTGGTCACACCACTGCCGAATAGCGCTAAGAGCAAGTTTAATAAGAGAGCCCCTTGTTGGCTATATAAACATGCCATGTCAGTTAAAGTCACCATAAAAGCTTACTAGTACAATAGGTTGGCTATTAGTAGGCTTTAATTAGGATTTAATAATTCAAAGCATGCATGCTATTGGTTTAAGGCTACATGCAAAGCTCTTTTTTCTTGTACTCTGTGCTAGAGCCGGCGATAGCCTAAGAGCCGGCTTCCCTCTCTCTCCTCTTTTCTCTCTTTTCCACATAGGATTCTCATGTATTGGAAACTCCTATAGCTAGCTGACTAAGCATTATTGTACTTACTCTAAACCAGCTGTAGGGCTGTCCTCCATTGTTGATCGATCATCACTATAGTTAATAATAATCTGGGTCGTTACACGTGGTTGCGGTGACATCGATCTGTGGAAAGATTTTTTGTCAACGGGCCACCGGTTGCTTACACTGACTTTTGCGTCCTCCATGAGTCCATATCCATGGCATGCATGCATGATGGCATCATTATGCAAGCGATTCCGTAGGCTCAATTCTCAAATGGCAAATGACAAAACTGAGTACTGGCATTTTCTTCTTCTCACGGGTGTTGAACGTAAACACTTCAGCTGTGGCCTTGTAAAGACTTGTATATGAACTTCGCAATAAAATGTTGTGTTCATCATCATGATGCAGAGGCCGGGGCTATGCTTTTCATTTTGGAAAAAAATTGTATATCTCCGTTTAAAAAAAAATAGGACCATCACAATGTGTTTACATAGACAATTGAAAGCGTAGATTGTACACTTGTGGAGTCTTTTTTTTGAACAACACAATGGGGGGCGAACTGCCCACCTGCAAATTTCACTGAAAAAGGCGGGAAAAACGCCCATAAAACTTTTACAAAATGGGGGGAGGGGGGAGGAGTGTCAGCTCAAAGGGAATCACAAGAGCGCGGCGCGCCACTACTCTATACTCTGAAAGCTAGCACGCGAAGGGACCCGAGCCCGCCATAGTCGCAGGTGCTCACCGACTTGCTCGAGGATCGCCAAAGGGGGAGGCGGACAGCGTGTCAATTTGCTTAAAGTAGCTTTAAATTCTAGGTTGGGAGTTTTGTGTAATTGTATGACTTAGTCCGTCTTTTTTCTTTCAGCTTTCTTACATGATCCTTATAAAAATTAACAACAAAATACAAATGAGAGTTGTTTCATAGATACATACTTTCTGTTTCATGAGATTATATTTTCTTTTTCATGAGATTATATATAACGTTTTGGCAAACCAAGTTGGTTAGTTTGCCAAAACATGTTGTACTCCTATTAAACAGATGGAGTACTGTAGTATTTAGCTTCTTTTCTTTTTTGCAGAGCGGTGAAGTAGTATTTCTTAGCTGACTATAACGCTATCATTATTTTTCTGGATTTTTTTTTACTACTACAGTTGTTTCAAAGTTACCCTAGCGTCAGCACGTTGGAATTCTCCCCTGGTGCAGCACTCATTGCGGAGGAAGCCGGTAGATTCTTCAACGAACACTGCTCTATAAATACTAATAAAACGCTTAAAAATCTCAAGTAATAGTCCGATCCCAAGTTGACGGTATTCACACGAGGATTGAAGTTTCCTTATTCGGTGCACGCATGCTCCCGGGAGCGCCGTCGCGTCCTCTCGTGCAAGTGGGCATACTTTTACACAGATCGTTCACGTACGTGAGTGACACTACGTGCTTCAAATTCAGCCGTACACAGGATTTACTTGGATGGAGTGATCTGATTCTGACTGGAGCGAGTGACCAGGGATGAGTTACCCGTCTGGGTGGAAGCAGTTGACTTGACGTCCTCCCTCCCTTGAGTTACTGGTGCCACTACGGGCCGATCGGATCAATCTCGATCAGGGGAAGCTAATCACGTTACCCTTGCTGAATTCTCCTCAGGCAAGTCGGCAACGACCGCTGTTCAAAGCCACGGAGTGCCGAGCGCGTCCGTGCTTGCATGTGCATCCGGTCATTCGGTTACGTCCGCATCAGCTGGGTTTGGGTTTGGGAAAGAACGGGAACGGAGTTGCCATCGGGTCTCCAGTCTCCACGTCTAGAACTGCCCAGTTGCATGCATGCAAGTATACGAGCCCATGCTAACCCACTGCAGGATCGCCCGTGCTGGTGGAAAGGAAATGATTGGACCCCCGCGCGGGGCGTCGACGACACCGACACCCTTGAAACTGCATACACCGCACTGGCTACGAGGCATGTAGTACCGGACACGAATCGATCCGGAGCAAAATTCAAGGCTAATTTTTTTTATTGATTTCGAAATATAATACGTAAAAATAGGAATTTGCAAATCTAGCATGTTATCGGTTTGACCATAACAGATTGGGCCTGACGCACTAGTACAAACTCAGTATTTAGAGACTGCACTCCGACGGTTTGCCCCAAGTACGAAAAAATCCGCTTCTATTCATCACTCTCAGTTGGTTGTTTCAAGACGATCGCCTCTATTAGGCTTCGAAGCGGTTGTTTACCGTAGCTAACTCAAAAAATAAGCCCATGGGAGAAGAATAATAAAAACAAACGCGTGTATGACCTTAGACGGTAGGAAAACTCAATCGTCTCTAATCCTCGGAGCGCTGAGCCGGTTATTATTACAAGCCACCTCTATTTGGTTACCTCACACGTACAGCTACAACACAACTGGTTGTCCTGCCACGTGCAGCCCCGCGAGCGCACCTTAGATGGTTGATAATAACAACCGTCTCTAAGAGTGGTCACCGGGAAGCGGTTAGGGTTTTGCGCAGCCTCCTAGATGCAAATTGAATCTGTGCACTCAACGATCATTTCGAGAGGCAGAGTACGGAGGAACTCCCGCCTACAGGTTCTCCTTTTTCTCTCCTCTTGTTTCTATTTGATTTCTTTCTCTGGATTTAGTCTCATCATACACATGCGTTTGTTCATACATAGAGCTCAAGTTGCGCTAATTGTTCAGACGCTTCTCCAGATATATACAAATGAGATTTTCTTGCTCTGTTTTTCCCCATTCTGTCTACTGTATAAATAGGCTTTTCAGTTCGTTCTGAATCTTTTCTTGGATCATTTTTTCAGTGCGCAGAACCAAGCTATGATGATGGAAATCTATCGTGTATGCAGCTAGCCAACGCAGAAATGTGGCCGTTCACATAGGCTAGAGAGGGGGATCCGCATGGCGCGCATAGTGCTGGCAAACATGAGGTTGATGCCGCTGTCCCCGTCCATGAAAACTCTACTCATTTCGAATCCACCGATCTGCGCCTCGAGCACCAGGGGAGAATGCCCTAGGCGAGGGACCTGGCGCGAGTGGTCGCTCCTGTCGACGGTGATGCAACACTCCGACCCGCTGAGGTACTCAGGGTTGAGTGTGGAGCGTTAACTGCTAGATTGACTATGCGAGTGATTGTTTGCTGCATCCTATTTGAGGGGTGCCCTTTTTGGATCATAGCCATGTTCCCGAATGGACGTGGGTATTGATCTCGTTCATTGTTTTGTACCGGCGCAGCCGTGGGCTGCGCGGGTCCTCTAGGTGGTGGTGGTGGCGATGCGTGAGCTATGGCACCTGGCGCAGCTCCGTATCCTGGATTCGTCTCGTCGCGATGTAGTTGAGCATAACCCTCATGGATCTTCTGGAACTCGCGGCAGTCCTTGAGGAGGTGGCTGGACTTCTTCTTGACATCATGTTTGTCGATGTAGAAGTGGACGTTGCAGGGTCCAGACAACTTCTCTTGGATGCTAGATGTGCCAGGTGCGTCGTCGCGGGTGCAGTGTTTCCACACTTGTGCGGTTTTCCCACTGTCGCGGTAGCTACTGATGTGGTATCCGCTGTTGCGGTTACCCTCGTCGCATTTTTCAGATATCCGACTGCGACCATGTCGACCTCCTCGCGGTCTTCGTAGCCACGTATCCGATGCTTCCCTCGGCGGTCATGTCTGCGACTGAGGTCGTTCTCGTCATCTGCACGGACGTGGTTGTTGTTGAGCAAATCTTCTCCGTCCTCCCACTGATTCTCAATGTCCATCAGGTGGTTGATGGTTTTGGGCTTCGTGCAGCCTAGTTCCTCTCTGAGCTCTCTGTGGCGTACGACACTATTGAACACGTCGATTGCGCGTTGTTCAAAGAAATTTTCATCGAATTTTTGATGATGGACCACCTTTGGATGTAGGAGCGAAGGGATTCGCTCGGCTTCTGGCAGCAGGCCCTGAGCTCTTCGATTGACGTCGGGACGAACATGCCCTTCCTGAGATACACACTAAGACGCATGATGATGCAAAACTCAGGCGTAGATGCAATCCTCGAGACCATCAGGTGTTTCAACGAAGCCTACTATGAAGACCGCAGTTATCTCAGGAGGGGCGCATCACACTTTGTCGGATATGTGGGATCCGGATCCGGCTCCGTCGATGCTGGAGACAACACCGACTCTATGCTGGGGGCTATCATAACAAGGGTCGAATTACCGGCATCTTCGGATGACTTCATGATGTCGGCAGATTTCCGGAAGTTCTCCACAGAATATGAAGAGGAGGTTAACTCCACAGCTGCTGCAGAAGGAGAAGACATGGACGAAGGATCCGGAGAAAGCTCTCCCTAAGCACATGTAGCATCCCAATTGTCTAACAATTGTAATGCTACTTGTCCTAGTAAGATATTGGCTACTTCATATATATTATTGTTGCATCATAACTATATCATGCTCATGTCATCATGCCACCTTGCATTTGAGCATCATATAGAACTCCTTTTCTTTTGGTTCTTCTCTCACATGCATTATTAATTGTATTTGCCTCTTGATATTGTATTTGGCTATTGATATATTGTTCAAATGCCCAAGTTGAGTTGGGGGCATATCTTTTATTTCCATTCCACCACCTTCTCTTCCACCACTTTATAATCCCACCATCCCATTAACCATGAGCTTGTTTTTCTTTCTTTTGCTATTTTTGTTCTAGCTCATGTGGGTTGGGGTGGATCTAGTCCTTTAATTCTTTTGCTTGGCTTATTCCATTTCTTGGAAATGCATAAGAATAATGCCATCATATTATTATTGTTGTCACAAAATAAATAATGGCATTATTATTTTTGCATGGGCCATGCAAGCTTCTCCACCACCTTTTTCCTCCATTGGTTTTTCTTTGAATTTAGTGGATCCTATCTAGGAAAACCATCTCCTACCATTCCACCTCTCCATAGTCTCAACCATATCTTTTTCTTTTATTTATTTCTTCAAGCATGATCATATGAGCCTTTTTCCACCTAATTCTTTTCTTCCTTTTTCTTTCTTGTTTCTCATCCACATTAGCTCATGCAAGATCAAGCCCTATGGTTCTTCTTGGTTTGGCCTCATAAACCAAATTAAAATCTAATTACCTAATACCACCTAACCTAGTTATCTTCTCTCTCTCTCTCTCTCTCTCTCTCTCTAGCATGACCTCCATGCCAAGCCCCTCTCTCCCTAGCTGCTGGCCACCCTCTCCCTGGCCCACACCTAGCCACCCTAACCCCCTCCCTAACCCTAGCTAAACCCTAACCGAGGCCACCATCTACCCTAGCCCGATCTACTCCCTCTTCTCTCTTCCTTTCTCTACTGCCAGGCTAGCCCCACCCTGGCCTCCCTCGTCCTCGGCCCCACTTGTAGCCTCCCCCTGCCGTGCCTACCTGCCCACCCCGACCTGCACGTGCTCGAGGAGAAAGGAGAGAAAGGTGGCACCGAGGCCACCTTATCTCTGCCGTGCCCTGCCTGCTTTTCCCCTCTCTCCCTCTCGTTTCCCTCGCCCACACGCCTCTCTGGCCTCTCCCAGATCTGCCCGAGCCGCCCCCTTCTTCTCCTTCTTCCTCTTCGACCACCACGCCCGACGTCGGTTGCCGCCAGCACCACCTCGCCCCCGACGTTCCAGCCGGCGTGCTTGTCGTGGGAGTGGCTGAGAACATCGAGGACGTCCCTCTGCGTCGCCCCGTGGCCGTCAGCGCGAAGGAGGGAGCCCCAGCACCGCCAGTACCTCGCCGCCCGACGCCAAACCCTAGCCGCCAGTGCGCCAGCGTCCTCGCCGTACCAGCGCCTCCCTGCCCGATCCAACACCACCGCCGAGCCCGCGGTGAGCACTTCTTCCCCTCTGACATGCTCCGCCTCGCCGTACCGCCCTAGCGCCGCCGTTGTTTTTGTCGAGCGCTCTCAGTGCGCCAGAGCTCGCCGCCGTCTGCAGTTTTCCCGCGCCACAGCAAGCTTACCTAAGCCCCCGCCCCTTCCCTGTCAACTCCCCTCACCCTACCGCACTGGTTAGCCCCTCCGCGCGCACTCCCGTGACCCGGGATCGAATCCCCGCACGCACCGCGCGCTGATTTTCCTCGCCAGACAGAGAAGAAGAAAAACAGTAACCGGGCCGTGGTAAATTTGCAAAAAGCCTCCCACCTTGTTGATTCCTGCAACCCGCGCTCCTAGCGACCCCACCAGTCAGCCGCGCTAGCACTTTTGCAGGAAAGCCCCTCTGCTTTTCCCGGCGCAACCCGCGCTCCAGACCCAGCCCCACCTGTCAGCCCCTGTCTTCCTCACCGCTGTCACGCGGGCCTGCGCCAGTTGGCCCCGCCTGTCCGCCTCAGTGGCTAGCCCAGCCCGCGGTGACAAAAGGTTTTTCCGCGCGCGTGGCCTAGTCAGCGCCAGGCCCACACATCAGTGTCTGGGGTTGATTTCGCCCGAGTAAGAAAAGTATTTTCCTGAGTCTGTTTTTAATTAAACCTTTTTCTAATTGATTTAAATTCAAATTCAAACCAGATTTAAATAATTTTGAAAATACAAATCCAAATAATACAAGTAATATATGTTTTGGAATCAGAAAAATGTGAGGAATCCAAATATGCCCTTCAAAATAATGTTTGAACACTTTAAAATTTCGAGATGATTAAAATTACAATAAAATGCCCTTTTCCTTATTTAATTAATAACTTTTGTTTTATAACTCCAAATTTGACAAATAATATGTCTAAATCAATCAGCGCGATGAGCCCGTTCTATTTATGCAGTCCTTGTTCTGAATTGAAGCATGCATCATGTTGATATTAAAAATCTGAACTGTTTATGACAATAAAACTTGTTTAAATAACTATTAAAATGCTTTATTTCTTGTATTCACCCCTCACCTTTGCCATGCTACTTTAATGCCATGTAAATTGTGCATCATTCATCATGGCATGTTTGTTTGCTTGTCGCATTTTAATTCATATGCTTGTGCACTTTATTTATGTTGGCCCTTGTTTGTTTGGTTCTTCTTCGAATAGACGCCCAGTAGGAGAATTACCAGGAATCCCAGGAGTATTACCCAGATCCATCTCTCGCTTCAACTGAGCTGCCAGGGAAGCACTACCACATGCCTGCATACATACGGTACCTATTGCCTCTATCTTATTCTTGCATCATTGAGTCGCGATTGCATTAAATTGAATCCCAAGTACTGCATAGCCTTACTTTTAAACCACACCAAGCTTGTTCCGGTCCCATGAGCCATTACTACAGGAGTTGTTTGAGCCATGCGAGTCGTAGAAAAGCATGAGTAGGGTATGTGAGTGTCTGCTGGATAATGAGGTACCTAAACAACATAACCTGAGTAGTAATGGGATAACTAATGAAAGAGGAACCGGTGAGCAATATCTGCTATTTGGTTTTTCCTGCCCACTTGTGTCCCGTAGGACCCCGAGTACTTGATTCATGTTCCTTGACTATTCGCACTATCCACATCCGGGAGGCCTTATGGACCCCCCTGAGCCAGAGCTTGATTCACTCTTATTTCTTGGGGCCACAATTAGTTTGGGGCTTTATTACTTTCCTGTACTTATGCCATGTTACTGCTTTATTTAAGTTTGTGCGAGGAGCACCTGCACTGTTTTGGATCGTGACACGTTTTCGCCGTATCGACAAGCCCAGTCATATTTTCGGGTTCCCAGTCGTTTACCGCTGTCCACACAAACCTTGGGTCCGTCTCCGAGCCGGCCAACTTCGTTGCGGGTAGCTTAATGGGGTGGCCCACTCAAATATTTCTGAATCCTGTGATTGCTTTGTCGTGAATGCCTCGTTGGGTTTTGATTTGGTTTTTCCGAGGTTGATCGAGTGTGTGTTGCTATTCGTGCACCCCTGCAGGGTAAATCTTTCTGAAAGCCGTGTCCACGGTTATGGACGACTTGGAGCACAGTTTCTCGATCATAGACAAGTATAACTAAAGTACCTCTTTTAATTTGACTAAGTACTTGACTAGTAAATAGTGCAATACTCATGGAATGGTTAATAAAACTGCCAACGGATGATGAGGGTTGTTCGTCCGCTTCCTCGTTGGTAAGCGAGGAGGAGGATGGATCTGTTAATTATACTGTTATAACTATTGTTCTTAATTCACGGACTTCCATCTATCATTGGTTAGGCGGAAGGTTAGCGAGTATCTGTAGAATTGTTAGGTATTATCTTTTGCTGCAATTGCGTCACCCTAGGTTGTGTCCCCTTTAGCGGCATAAAGACTTGCTGAGTACCCCTAGGGTCTCACACGATAAATTGTTTGATTCAGATGAACAGGTGCACCCGCAAGACGGATACTGGGTGGAAGAGACATATGATGTTGGCAACGATCATTCGGTGTAGAGATTCTGGGAATAGGGATCCTTGTGGTCTGTGGGCGGGATGTGTTTATTTATGGGGCATCTTATGCCAATTTGCTTCTTATCCGTACTCGGATCTTGTTTTCCGCTTCCGCCTGATACTCTGATGTGTGATGTATGAGGAGCTTTCCTAAATTATTATATCTATCTAGGACATTTGGATCTTGCCGTATGGCGTTGCTATATTTCTTTTTCTTTTAGATGGAATGGCTCTGAGGACTGTTGTATGTGGCTTGCATACATACTCATTTGTGTATGTAGTTGATCCCTTCACCTGCCGATTACGTCGCTCGTTCTTGTCCCGTTGTCTGAAAGTGGTTAGGACGGCCGAAAGGTCTACCGTGAGTGGCCCTGGGCCCCACCGTACTATTTTAACCACTTTCGTTCATCCAGGCATTAACTAAGAGCGTAATTCACCGAGGTAGTTACAGCACAGGACAATATGGATCTCGGAGATGATCCCGAGAACCAAATGGCCGAAAGTACCGATCAAAGTTTGACTCCGGGAAACGGGCCCAAAGCCGTCTTTGCTACCGGCGCTGCCAAGAAGGCAAAGAAGAAGAACAAGAAAAACAAGACCCCGGCAAAAGATCCTCCGGCAGAGGAGGTGATTGCCGAGGAATATGAGGAAGACTCGGATGGAGCACTTATCCCAGACGAGCCCAAAGAAGAGTCGGTGGATGGACACGTGATCACTGAAGGTGCGCGTAAACTCATCGATGCTGCATTAACCACACATATTCCTACAGCTACAGAACTTAGTGCTGAAGAGCTGGACGAGAGGGCCTAGGCCCTAGAAGCGTGTCGCCAAGTACTCCTCGATGAAGCCAAAAACCTTGAGGAAGAAAAGAAACGCATGGCAACTGCGGAGAAATACAATTCCAGGCAACATCAGAAGACCGGGAAACATCACACTCATGACGACCAGTTCCCGCAGATTCACAAAGTCCTCTTTGGAGGAGAACATGGAATGCCTTAGCGCGATAGCAACAGGGATTGGGTGTATCCAACACTAGTACAGAATACCGTTGTGGCTCGAGAAATCTTATCTGCTAACCTAGGCCCAGAGCAGATCCGGTTGGGCATTAAGCTACTCAACAAGGGTCTGGAACAACAAAAGGTCGCCCTATCCAGAAGTCAAAACTGGTCTCCCATTCTGCCCAATGTCGCACGGATCCGGCCTGGGCTGACGTAAGACCCCAACGTGTTCCGGAACAGCATCATCGTTCCGACCGTCGGGAAGACAACTACTCAAGAACCGGATCTTCAGGACAGCACCACAAAGCTGCACGTGACTGGCGTAACGTTACCCTAGTTGTGGAGCAAGAGGCAATTGCTGCACTGAATCCGAAGAACCCTCCCCGGCGAGAGTCGAAGGATCGCAGGGAAGAAGATAAAGAGAAACGTCGGGAGGAGGACCGACAAAGAATGCCACCTCCTAGACATGCAAGCCGTCCGGCTGACGGGCGAAGGAACGATGGACACCGTGCCGACTCAAACCAGTAGGGGGCTCGTCATAATGAAGATCCTCCCTGGAACCGGAATAACGATGCTCCGGACGGAGGCCGGCGATCAGCCAAAAACAACCCAGCTGCTCCACCCTCCCTACCAAGTAGCCATCATAACGGCCCCCAAGGAGGCCAAGGAGGGCGTCGTGGTAGGGGAGGTGGTAGCAGAAGCTGAAGTCCGGCTCCAAGGCACCACAGCCATAGCCATCATTCGGGACGATCTTTATCCCCAAGCGATGCAAGGCACATGATTAATTCCAGCATAGAGGCGTGGCGCTATGAAAATGATGATATATACGTGGGCCCAAAGTGCTTCAGACCACGCATAAGAGCTACAAATTTCCCGGAAGGATTCGCTATCTCAAGACATATTCAAGCCTACGACGGCATAGCTCGGCCAGATACTTGGCTCTAGGATTTTTTCCAAGCTTGCTACATTGCCAAAGGTGGAAACAACCTGGTCGCAACCCGGTATCTCCCACTTATGTTGTGGAAGACGGCACGATCATGGCTCAATAAACTTCTGGAGAACACCATCCACAACTGGTATGATATGCAAAGTGCGTTCTTTCGGAATTTCTAAGGCACATACCGGAGGCCCTATACGGTAGGAGACCTACAGCGTTGCACCCAGAAAGCCGGAGAAACTTGTCGGGATTATCTCGGATGATGGATCGACACCAAGAACTGATGTAAAGGAGTAAATGACCAAACTACGATTGAAGCTTTCATTGCAGGTCTCCCAATTGGTTTACTACATCATCGCTTGAAGTGTGACAAAGTCACTGATTTGGGAGAGATGATAGAAACGACAAGCAAGTATGCAGATGCTGACGACGACGCAGAGGGACTACTTAATGCCCTAGCTGTGCCACAGTCGGCAAAACAACCAAAGCAACAAGCTCAGAAGCGCAAGAATACCTCGAAAGAAAAACCCAACGCGGAAACGGCAGTGGTCACTACTACTTTTGGGTCTGGAGGACGTGGCGGTGGTCGTGGACGCGGTCGTGGGACGTCAAGAGTTCAAGGTAGAGGAGACCAGCAACCTAGCAAAACCTACTCTTGGGCCGACATTGTCAATAACCCATGTGTGCATCACCTAGACACCAATGGGGGCTCGTCCCACACAAACACCGAGTGTCGTTTTAATGATGACATTAAGAGAGATGATACCACTGGCTACAGGGCTAAGCGGAAGAAGGGAAAGAAGAATCCCGAAAAGGATAAAGAGACCAAGGAAGATTACGACATGGAGGAAGCTGATGCTTCAAATCCCAAGCCGGAAGGGAAGAAAAATTTTCCAACCAAGAAAGACACTTACGTCACCTTCCTCAGATCTCAACCAGCAAAGGTCAAGAAAGCAATTCTACATGACCAAGAAAGACACTTACGTCACCTTCCTCGGCTGTCCCTCAATTTTTGGACTGGTCGGAAGTGGCAATCACCTTTGACCGCGCTGATCATCCGCCTAACTTGCACAGGCAAGGAAAATACACCTTAGTCGTCAATCCACTTATTGACGGCTATGGTTTCTCCAAGACTCTCATGGACGGCGGCACCAGCATTAATGTTCTGTATGTCAAAACGCTACGCCGGATGAAAATCTCGGAGACCCAGCTGAACCACAGTTATGTGATCTTTCACGGGGTTGTCCCAGGAAGACAAGCAAATTCCCTGGGGGAAATCACTTTGGATGTTACCTTTGGAACTCCAAAGAACTACCGGACGGAGGCACTTTCCTTCGAAGTGGTCCCGCTCAAGAGGGAATACCATGCTATATTCGGGCGTCCGACTTACTGGGCTTTTATGGCTTGTTCGTGTTACATTTACAATATGATGAAAATTCTAGGTCACAACGGCGTGATCACCATCAGTGGAGACCCGAAGAAAGCGCGAGAGAGCAAGGATGGAAATGCCACCTTTGCTGAAGCCGTGCTGCTCGCTCAAGAGTACCAAGAGATCAAGAAGAGCATAGATCCGTTCGAGATACCCGCAATGAAGAAGGATGTAACAAAGCCGAATCTGGAGTTCAAGGCATCAGAAGAGACGAAGAAGACGCCGTTGAAGGATGATGACCCCTCCAAGGTGATCCGGATAGGCGTAGGCCTAGATAGCGCATAGGAAAGCGCGCTCGTTAAGTTCCTCAAAGCAAATCAAGATATCATCGCATGGCAGCCATCTGACATGACTGGAGTACCTAGGGAACTTGCCGAGCACTCATTAAATGTAAAACCGAACGCTAAACCCGCCAAACAGTCCTTACGACGTTATGGCGATGAAAAGCGTAAGGCAATAGCTAAGGAACTAGCACGGCTCGAGTTAGCCGGATTCATAGAAGAGGTCATCCACACTGAGTGGTCGGCTAATCCTGTAATGGTCCCTAAAAAGGACACCACTGATTTAAGGATGTGTGTTGATTATACTGCCTTAAACAAGGCTTGCCCCAAAGATCCGTTCGCTCTTCCTAGGATTGATCAAGTTATCGATTCTATGGCAGGCTCGGAACTCTTATGTTTTGTCGATGCAAATTTCGGTTATCACCAAATTCGGATGAAGGAATCTGACAAAGTCAAAACTTCATTCATAACCCCCTTCAAAACCTTCTGTTTTGTTACAATGCCTTTTGGGCTGAAAAATGCAGGAGCTACGTACCAACGCACAATGCAGTGTTGCCTCCACGATCAAATCGGACGCAATGTACATGCATATGTGGATGATATTGCGGTGATGTCCAAAAAGAAGGAAACATTGATTTCTGACTTGGAGGAAATGTTCGCCAATCTACGAAAATACAACATAATGCTTAATCCGAAGAAATGCTTCTTTGGAATCCCAGCTGGAAAATTATTAGGTTTTATCGTGTCTCAAAGAGGCATAGAGGTGAACCGAGACAAAATCAAGGTTATACTTAATATTTCCAGGCCAACTCTCCTGAAGGACGTACAAAGACTAACTGGTTGCATTACCGCAGTCAGTCGGTTTGTAAGTCAGCTCGGTGAAAGAGCCGCACCACTATACAAACTCCTGAAAAGACCAAGAATTTTGTGTGGACCGACAAAGCTGAAGCTGCACTGCAAGACCTGAAAGTAGTACTCTCATCTGCTCCCATCCTTGCGGCACCGGAACCACAGGAACCGATGTTGCTCTATCTTGCTACGACAAACAAAGTTGTCAGTATCGTCATGGTGGTGGAGAGACCGGAGGAAAATCAGGAACACTTAGTGCAACGTCTGACTTACTATCTCAGCAAGGTCTTAACAGAACCAAAGCAGCGGTATCCGCACTATCAAAAGTTGGTTTATGGTGTATTCTTAGCATGTCGTAAGCTACGACATTATTTTCAGGAACATCCAATTACCGTGGTGAGCACAACTCCCATGAGAGATATAATCAATAACAATGACGCCACAGGACGCATCGCCAAATGGGGCATAGAGCTTTCAGCTTTTGATATTGAGTATAAACCCCGGACAGCAATCAAATCCCAAATCCTTGCTGACTTTGTTGCTGATTGGACAGAGACAAAGGAGAATATGACCCTCCTTGAGTCAAAATATTGGACCCTATATTTTGATGGGTCTAAGGCTCGCCGGGGCTCGAGGGCTAGCGTGGTGCTCAAATCACCCCAAGGAGATAAACTTTTATACGTGTTGCAGATCCACTTCACAGCGACAAATAATATTGCCGAGGATGAAGCACTGCTGCATGGAATCTGGATTGCTAAGGACATCGGCATCCGATGGTTGATGTGTTATGGAGATTCGGATCTTGTTGCTCAGCAAGTGTCGGATATTTGTAATGCGAATAATCACATGGCAGCATATAAAGCTGTCGTGGATGATCTATCTAAATCGTTCGAAGGGTTTGAGGTTCAACACATCCCTCGAGCAGAAAATGAGGAAGCAGATGCATTATCTCGAATAGGCTCTACACGGAAAGAGGTCCTGGATGGCGCTTTTTTAGAGCACCTCAAAGTTCACTCAATAAAGGGAGTAGACGAGGAATATCCGACCAAATCCGACTCACCTTTAATAGCAGTTCTAGCTGTAATTCCCAGCTGGACTCAACCCTACCTTGATTATTTGGTAGATGGCAAATTACCCGAAGATAACGTTCTAAGCCGACAAATCATCCGACGAGCAAAATCCTATACTGTAGTTAATGGTGAGCTCTATAAGCGGAGTGTGTCTGGGGTTTTTCAGCGCTGTGTATCTCCGGAAGAAGGAGTGGAAATCTTAAGAGAAATCCACGAAGGCGAGTGTGGTCACCATGCTGCAGCCAAATCTTTAGTGGCAAAAGCTTTCCGACACGGTTTTTTCTAGCTTACATCCAAGGCAGATGCCGAACAGCTGGTCAAGACGTGCAAGGGCTGCCAAAAATATGCCAAACAAGCTCATGTTCTGGGTAAGCAGTTGCGAACAATACCTATAACATGGCCTTTCGCGGTCTGGGGGCTTGACATGGTAGGACCATTTAAACGGGCTCCAAGTGGATTTACTCACCTCTTAGTGATGGTGGATAAATTCACGAAATGGATTGAGGCTAAACCCGTTACTAGTTGTGATGGAGCAACAATTAAAATATTTGTCGACGATATTATAATCCGGTATGGTTATCCGCATAGTATTATCACGGACAACGGGAGTAACTTCTCTATGGGAGAACTTGTCGAATTCTGCAACGAACAAAATATCTGGCTTGACATTGCGTCAGTCGCACATCCGCAGGCTAATGGACAAGTCGAAAGAGCAAATGGTTTAATCCTACAAGGCCTAAAACCGAGACTCAAAGCACCACTACGACGTGCTGCGGGGGCTTGGGCAGAGGAATTACCTTCTGTAATATGGAGTTTACGAACAACTCTGAATAGGTCAACTGGATACACACCTTTCTTCTTGGTCTATGGCGCAGAAGCAGTTCTCCCCTAGTGATTTGATTCACACTTCTCCTAGAGTGGCCGCGTATATCGAAGAGGATGCCGAGATTTCTCGAAAAAATGATCTCGACTTAGTCTAAGAAGTTCGCGTCGTTGCTGAAATGAGATCAACAGCCTATCAGCAGAAGTTACGCAAGTATCATAGCCAGACAGTCAAAAACAGATCTTTCAATAAAGGTGATTTGGTTCTCCAGCTTGTGCAACAAAGAACGCAAAAACTTTCCCCAGTATGGGAGGGGCCATTCTTCGTTAGTCGGGTATTGCACAATGGTTCATACTACTTAACTGATATGCGGTCAGTCAAAGAAAGACCTGCTACTAAGAAGAGAAAGAGAGCTGGAGGCAGTACAAATCTAGATGAGTTAGACAGACCATGCAATATTGCTCAGCTACGTCCCTTTTATTCTTAGTTTATCCTTCTTTGTAATCATATATTTGTACATGTTCTGTGAGAAATAAAAGTTTTGGTTGCCTCAAGTTTTTCTGAGAAGTTTTTACCATCTTATTTCCGAATGATCATGTCACAATCGAAAATCCCAGAATACTTGAAAGTACTTTATGCTCATGTTTGTTCTAGTTTAGATTTCCGATTCTAAAATTGCTACCTTCAGGTATAAATCTATATTTCATAGTCTATACTTTGGTTATTTGTCTGATTGCCGGATGCGGGTATTTTCCGAGTAGTGAATTGTTGGTACTAGAAGCCGGCTTTGTTTCCGAGTTTAAACTGGTTTAGCAATTGAGCTCCGTTGCTCGGCAAAGTTTCCATGTTGAAAGTTTAGCCGGCTCACGAAAGGGACGAGGCGGAAAGCCAAATAAATGATAAGTATAGGCAAAAATTACAAGTGCTTATGCAAACATTTCAGGCACACAAAAATTTAAGTCAAAAGTGCTGAATAGATAAAAACTTAGCACTAGCAAAAGTATCATACTACTTATTTACAGATCCATAATGTTTTCAGAATAACACATCTGTTCTTTCTGATGATCTATGATGCAGGAGGAGAGGTTGGAGCTACCGGATCGCTGGATACATCAGCCTCGGCTTGATAACGTACCGAGATGTTCAAATCTGATATGGTTTGATCATCGTCGGAAACTTCAGCTGTTTTTTTGGGAGGAGAAGGCGGCGTGTCCACGCGGGTGAAGAGGGGAGTGTCATAACTAGTCAAACCAGCTACGTGGCACCCATATCGGCGCAAGAGTCCATGATGGATTTGATATCTTGTTCATGGTCGTCTTTGTCCACAGTAGAATACCCTCTGGTCACTTGCCAGATTTCCATGCTTCCATGGTGGCTCATAACCATGGTGAGAGCGTTCTATGCTGCGGATCGCGCGTAGGTCATGTTCCAATCCTGAACAAGTTGCGACATATCCTTGGCCTTGTCTCACACTTCAAAACCGGACATGTTATCCATATCCGGAACCTTGAGAGCTTCGCCAATATCCTCGATGGATTGGCAGAAGTCATGAAGCAGATCACCGACTTGGGTAAGCCGGTGGGTGCGAGGCTCGGAAGAGGCGGAGTCCGTCAAGTTTAGAGGACTTGTGCATATAATGCAAAGGATAAGTCTAAATCCCGGACTTTAAAGAGTCGGAAGATGCAGAAAAATCAGAGAAAGGGAAACATACCAAGGATGACATCATCGACTTTAGCCTTCTCTTCACGAACACTCTGGAGTTCAGCCCAGAGCGCCTTGGAAATGTCCTTCTCTCTGAATAACTCGTCGTTGAGATCCGAGATTTTCTTATCTTGAAGCGCAATCTTGCTATCACGCTCATCGGTGGCCATGGAGGTGGACTCGAGAATTTGAGCAATGCTCTTCTCATGATCTGCCTTGAGCTTATCCATCTCTTGGCGAAGTTCCTTGTTCTCCATCACCAAGGTCTTAAGATTCTTGGCCTCTTCGATCATGGCGCATGACTGTTTTACCAGTGTTTTATGTCAAAAGAACAACAGTTCAACAAAAAATTCGACTATGAAACATAAAGACAAGGTTTGGGTTACGAAATGATTACCTTCGGCCTCATCCTTGGAAACCTTCAGCTGTGCATTTTCAAGTCAGAGAGCTCTGATCTCTTTCCACTTGTTGTAGTTATTCTTCAATAATTCCTGGTTATACGAATTGACTTTCTGTAAGTCAAAATACCCAGAGTCAGAAGTCTACTAAAGACTCAGGCTAATATTGTAACTAATATCAGCACGAGCCTTGGGGGATACACTAGTTCATTCTTTGGCATCCTAAGAAAGCGTGAACCCGGATTTTGACTATCCAACTTCATGCTTGGGGGCTAGAGGATAGGATATAAAGTAACATAAAGGAAAAAGTGAGTTGGAATTCCGACTTACATGTTGTTCATGTGTAAGCTTGCTCAAGCACATGTTCACTTCAGTTGTAACCTTCTCGGCAAGGGTGAGCGGGATCACTGGTGGAGGTGGTAACACGCTAACTCTCAGTCCCTCCTCACGAAGGCGGACTTGTTCAAGAAGTTCGGAGTACTTGACGTCCTCCACTTCTTGTGCTTCTTCTTCGGCAGAAAGATTTCGGCTTTCCAAGCATTGCTGGGCTAACCACTAGATTTCCTTCGCAGATTTCCAAGATAGACCAAGTTTGGCAAGTCCCGGATTACTTAGAAGATTGTTGGCGAAGATTTCTGCCGAGGGATCATTACCCGAAGAGGGTTCAGCCTTATCAACACCTGAGTCACTCATGGTGACATCAGTTTGCGATTCAAGGATCACGGGCTCTATTGTTTGAGCCAGATCTTCTACAACAGTCAGAGATTGAGTACTCTCCGGTGATGCAGAAGGCTGAGGAGCGGGAGTCGAGGGGCCACAGCAGGAGAAGCCAGTTTGAGCTTCGACTGGCGCAGAGGCTTCGCTGCAGCTTCCTTCCCCTTGCCCTTGATGAGTTGTCTAGCTCTGAGAAGATAATAGAACAAAGAACATTGCATCTCAGAAGGAATTACAAGTAAAACACAAAGAACCTGTGAAGAAAGATTACCTCTTCACAACGGGCACTTCTTTGGTGCCAATGGCCAATGTCGGAGCCTTGCGTTTCTGAGGAACGACATCCGGCATTGGGACCAACTCCCCCTCATCCTGATAAAATTCAGGAGGGTATCCCTCGATAGGAGCGAGCTCCAACTCGAGGAGGTCAGAAAGCTGAAAAAAGGAGAAAGCATTTCAGTATTGCAAAAATAAAATATAGATGAGCATGAAAAAAGAGTTACTGCTTTACTGGCACAATGGGATCTTATGTCGTATACATATCCAGAGACAACTCCGGAATCTTCCTCTCGATCCGCTCCCTTATTAGCCATTTGATTTGGCATACATAATCTTTCGGCTTTAGGGCTTTGGACCTGATGCGGAGAGAGTCATTTTTGGATGACGTGATGGAGTGCATCAGTCGATCTCCATAATGTTTTATGGGTTGAATCCGGCGTGGAACCCAGCAGTGAACTAAGTTGGACCCTTTTAGGCCCTTGTGCTTCATCAGGTATTCGATCCGTCTCTTGGCGAGAAACAGATCGTCACTGAGAGTCGGAGCGGCCTCGTCCCAAGACTCTTGAGGCGTGGCGGCTCCATCGACGAAAGCCGGCAAAGCTGTGTCTTTGCTGGGAGCGGGGATATCCTTGTGGTAAAAGAAAGTGGACGACCATTGTTTGACCGAATCACTAGCCATAATCCGAGGATATACGCGCTCTCTTCTAACGGAAAAACTAATAGTACCGGTAATATAAGGATTACCGGCAGTAATGGAATTTCTCCGGACATGAAAGAAGTATCGGAAAAGAGTAAGACTCGGCCTAATGCCGAGGTACCCCTTGCACAAAGAAGCATATGCTCTCATCTCTAAAATGGAGTTCGGGGGAAGATGGTGAAGATGAACGCCATAATGATCTATAACCTCGGAAAATAATTCCGAGGGAGGAAAGGACAGACCTCTGTCGAGGTGAGTGCCGAAGTGTACTCGCTCATCGGCGTGTGGGTTGGGGACGGTTTCGTCGAAACCGCTCCGCCAGTCACCGGTGCGGAGGAGCCTTTTGATGGCTCCATGCACGGCGCCCAGAAAAATGCTTGATGGTGGTGTTGATGTAGAGCTCGTTGGGAACCCCAAGAGGAAGGTATGATAAGCACAGTAGCAAGTTTCCCTCAGTTATGAAACCAAGGTTTAATCGAACCAGTAGGAGCAAGGAAACACCCCAAAGGTGTTACTAGCTAAGCTTTGGCAGGGCGCACTACCGGTTCTAGTAGCAACGTGAAGACCTGCACAACACAACCACAAAACTTTGTCCCCAACATGCGATGAGGTTTTCAATCTCACCGTGTTTTGCGGAAAACAAAGGATTAAACATATCGAATGGAAAGAAGTAAAAGTTTGTAGAAAGTAAACACAAAGCAGTAAAAGGTTGTAGATTGTATGTAAAAGACAAGGACCGGGATCCATAGTTCACTAGAGGTGACTCTCCTTAAGATAGAAAACATGCTGGGTGAACAAATTACAGCGGGGCAATTGACAAACATCGAGAAAGCAATACATGCAAATACTAATCATCTTGACTCCTTTGAGACTTGATTGGGCATTACAACATTATACATAGACCGCCATCCAACTGCATCTATGACTAATAATCCACCTTCAGGTTATCATCCGAACCCCCTCCAGTATTAAGTTGCAAGCAACAGATTATTGCTTTACGAACTGCATGTAAAGTAAACAATACGATTGTTCTATGAACAAAGGATTGTTGTTTTCTCCCTAGTAGCAACATCACATCTAGTACCTTAGAGATTTATGTCACTTCCCGAGATTACCAGAGGCATGAACCCACTATCGAGCATAAATACTAACTCTTGGAGTTGGTAGCATCTACTTGGCCAAGATAGCTACTAACAACGGAAAGCATGCAAGATCACAAATAACAAAGACATGATAGAATCAATAATCAATCTGAAATAGCATCTCAATATCCATCGGATCCCCGCAAACACAACATGCAGAATTACAAATAGATGATCTTGATCATGAACGAAGCTCACAAAATCTAGACATGAAAGCACAAAGGAGGAGAACCAGCCATCTAGCTACTACATGGATCCGTAGTCCAAGGATGAACTACTCAGGCATCACACCGGAGGCTTGCATGGTGATGAAGAAGGCCTCCAGGGTGAATTCCCCTCTCCGGCAGGATGCCGGGAAGAGCTTCAGATCCCTCTCGATCTAGGGATGGAGATGACGGCGGCTACAGACTCTTTCGTCGATTTTTGATCGGGTACTTAGGGTTTTCGTCCCGAGGGCAATATATAGGCGGAAGGAGAGGCCGAGGGGGTGCCGGGAGCGGCCACACCACCCCCTGGCGTGGGCCAGGCCTGGCCGCACGGCCAGGTGGTGTGGTGGCCCCTGGCCCTTCTCCGTCTCATATTCTGGCACTTGATGACATCCGAAAAAATAGGCACTTTGGCTTTTGTCCCGTCCAATTCCGAGAATATTCATTTTCTGACTTGCTTGGAACCAAAAACAGCAGAAAACAGGCAGCTGGCACTGTGGCTCTTGTTAATAGGTTAGTCCAAGAAATCATAAGAAAAGTACTCCAGAGTTGGAACAAAACACAAGAAAGTGGATAAAACCAAGCATGGAACATCAAAAATTATAGATACATTTGCAATGTATCAACATCCCCAAGCTTAACCCCTGCTCGTCCTCGAGTAGGTAAGTGATAAAAAGAAAGAATAATTTTTGAGGTGACATGCACCATCAAAGACTTGATCAAAGTATTTGTAAGACGTTCAAAGCTGGGATCATAGTACTTCAATCATAACATGAAAGACAAAGTTCTAGCAATAATCAAAGAAACTATGATGCAACATGAAAAGGTACAAACAAAAGATTCATGAATAACAATGCTTTGCAAGACGTTTGGTTGTTTCACATAAAGAAAACATAGCATAATAGTATTCAGCTTGTCCCTCAATAGAGTAGCAAATATAAATGCATAATACACCTTCAAAGTTCATAAGAGTGACAAGATACAATAGTTTAAAACAAACAATATCAAAGTATGCATCAATCAACTAGTCTTGGGACAATGCACATAGAACTAAGAATGACCACTATGCTCTCAAAGTAGGTGCATAAAGGTAGAAGGTGGAGACTCAATATAATGGTGGAAGAAAGGCCTTTGTAAAAGGAAGTAGGGATTCAAGTCTCATAAAGAGATTCCAAAAATTATGGTACTTATAGCTTTCAGCTCTCATTGCCCCTATCATAAGCATCTTGAAGTGATTAAGGTTAAAGTGAACAAACTATGGTGTACATGCTTGACGAAGTATAAGTCAGAAATCTCATGTCCCTTGTATACGGGGGCCTCTCCTCATGCTACTCAAGTTTAGTCACCGGTAAGTTCTTGTCATTGTAAGTATATGTGTATCATTGAGATTCGCCAACCGGGTACCCCTTGCCCGATGATACAGAAGAATCCCCATATCAAAATGACAAGGCAAGCAGACAACGAGCATCTTAGCATTCTTCTTATTTACCATGGGAATATGGTGCTTTTTTCTTTCTTTCCTCTTTTCATAGTATCTTTTTTTTCTTTTCTCTTTTTTTCTCAATATAGGACTCTTTTTTTATAAGAAGAATGCTTCATAGACAGCTCATTATGGTTACGCTGCAGGTTTCCACCATGTCAGCATGGATTAGACCAGTGGCCCAGGCATTTCTCTAACACATATACATAACTCCATGGACTTACAAGCTCCCCTTTCATTTCACACTGACGACATCCATATACAAAAGAGCATGATATCAACTAGGTACAAGTACCAAGTGCAATGTTGAAAGCGTTCCCCATGAAAGCATGGTTCTGCTAATTCCCAACAAATAAGTGCAAGCATATACAACATAGAAGACACAATGGTTCAAGTTTATTAAGGGCAAGTAAAGTAAAGTGTGCCATCAAGTTTGTGAGAGCTTTAATCACTAGTTTTCTCATAACAAGTTTAATTTGGAAGGTAAAAAAAAGCATGAATATACTTGGAATAGCATAAGCTAGTAGGTACGTATGGTGGACTCTTTGGAATAACTTGGTTTAGGGAGTTGGATGCATGACTGGAACTTATACTTGGTGGTGGAGGCTAGCAAAAGACTGGAGCGACAAACTAAGAGAGCAATAATGGCCATAATCATGCAGAGCGACAAAACATCATTGATCAAAACATAAAGTGATACTACAAGTTGAAAACTAAAGGATCATAAAGGCTATGGTGACTTGAGATAGTCATAACATGGTGTGAGCATGCGCCAAGTCAACCCAAATAAAGCATCAAAGGAGAATACGAGTATACTATGCTTTAATATGCTAAAACAACACATGATTCATCCAAGGCACATTAAGCAATCTCAATTGTTCATAACAAGTCATGATACAGCAAATAATTCTAAGCAAAAGGCTAAAACAATATCAAGAATGGCATGACAAAGCATAGGCCACAGTCAAAAATGAGCTCTTTTTACCACATAAGCATGAACTTTCCTACTCTTTTCCAAACCAAACCAAACTATTTGCAAACCAATGTATGAAAGAGGGGGTCCAACCAATTTATTAGGAAAACTAAGCAAACCAAGAAAACGAAAAAACAAAATGAAAAAGAAAAAGAAGACGCTCTAAGAACAACACAACTGTGCATGAAACAATAAAAATGAAGCGTTTGGAAGAAACCTGGGATTTTTATTGATGAAGGAGGGGATGCCTTGGGCATCCCCAAGCTTTGACGCTTGTACTTCTTGGTTATTTCTTGGGGTGACACGCGTGGCATCCCCAAGCTTGAGCTTTAGTCCATCCTTCATCTCATTACTCATTCCTTCCATACACCTGAAAATTTTCCTTCATACAAAACTTCACACAATCTTTATTAGCAACATTAGTGCAATCAAGATAAATAAGTCTTAAGGTTCAGTTCTAACACCAAATAAACTTCCATTAGAACACTAGATACTGTAGCACTTCCCTCAAAAAGCTCAATTCCCCAAAAGAACTCAAGAAAGAACCAACAAGAAGCAAATGCAGAAAATGGCAGAAATCTGTCAAAACAGACCAGCAGGTAAATACGAATTTTGTCGAAGACCTTCTGTTGCTCAAATCAAAACGTGTTGAACTAAAGAAAGTTAGATAACAACCTGGGGCAGGAGCATAAAAATTCACTCCTCAAAAAGACGTTCAAAGATTTTACACGAATTTTTACGGTGAAGCACAGAAATCTGTTTCGGGACAGCAACTTTCCCAATCATTACTTCTCTCTCATTAGAGATTACTCTTGGCACAAAAATCATAAAAAAGGATAAGGAGAGGTTATTACAGAGGTAATAACTTCCAAGACTCATCTAAAACTTTTGGGTTATCTCCCAATAAGTACTTTTTTAACGCCTTTAAGTTAGGCATAAGAAGCAAGAAAAAGAATCATGTGTTCTCAAATGAAGAAGCATTAAGATCAATTCCAGAAATATTTTCAACAAGGCAAGGTATATCATCCAAATAAGTTCTAGAGGATCCTCTCTCAATGCTCTTAGGTTCACTATTCTCATCAAAAGGGTTTGCAGGAACAGTCCAATCAAGATTCTTTTCTATGGCATCATGTATTGCTACTAGTTTAAAGGGTATTGGTATCTTAGGTTCCTCCCCATTAGGTTCGATTTTGTTCATCTTTTCTCGTGTACCAACAACATCTACACATGAGCCTAGCATATTGAAACGTTCAAAAACTTTTTTAGCTTCCTTGGCAACATCATAGAACTCCTTAAACAAAGTTTCTAGAATAAAATCCCTTTTTTCAGGGTCCTCAATTTATTTAAGCTTAAGAAACATTATTTGCATTAATGGATTGAGGTTAACAAACCTAGCTTCTACCATGTGAAATAAAGAAGCTGCATCAATCTCATAGTTTGGATCAAGTTCTGCAAGGGATCTATCCTCAGTATCTTCATGCTTACTAACATGATTGAAGAATTCTTCAATATTATCTTTCCCAATTATAGAACCACTACCAATTGAAAGGTCTTTCAGGGTGAATGTAGGGATCAACATGGTGAGCTAAGGAAGGGGTGACAACTAAAAAATACTTAATTTTTTGTGTTTTTGAAATAAGAAAGCAAACAAGTAAAACTAATTTTTGTGTGTTTTTTGATAAAGAAACAAGCAAACAAAGCAAAAAGAAACTAAGCAAAACAAAAACAACAAAGTAAAGAGATTGGTTATGAGGGACTCCCCTTGTGAAGATGTCCTTGACTCCCCAGCAACGGCGCCAGAAAAATGCTTGATGGCTCAATGCATGGCGCCCAGAAAAATGCTTGATGGCGGTGTTAATGTAGAGCTCGTTGGGAACCCCAAGAGGAAGGTATGATGAGCACAGCAACAAGTTTCCCTCAGTTATGAAACCAAGGTTTAATCGAACCAGTAGGAGGAAGGAAACACCCTAAAGGTGTTACTAGCTGAGCTTTGGCAGGGCGCACTACCGGTGCTAGTAGCAACGTGGAGACCTGCACAACACAACCACAGAACTTTGTCGCCAACTTGCGATGACTGTTGGGGATATACTTTCCGGGTATCCTCACAGTTCCTCACTGACCAGGGTGGCCCACTTCGGGTTAGAGCTTTGCTTCACGGGAGGCCCAGTCAGGGAGAGAAGACGGAGTCCAATCCGGCTACGGGAAGGCCCAAAAAGACTTACCGACTTAGGCCCATAATGTTACTTGTAGTTCAAGATGTACTCTGTAACCGACTCTTAGTCGTAGCCGGATAGATCTCTCTTGTAAACCCTAGGCCGGATATCTATATAAGCCGTCCTAGGGAGAGCCTTTAGGGCACACCTCAATAGTCTACAATCTCAACTCGCACAGGCAAACCCTTGTAACCCATATTTCGGATCTGCCGTATTACTGGATTGCTAGCAGGAGTAGGATCCGTCCAAAGCCAGCGGATTCGAACCTGGGTAAACTTGTGTGCTCACCGTCCCGAAACACCATACGTCTCACACCCCTCTCTTCCACACACCTCGAGGACCCCCTCATGGCGTACTTGTCATCAATCCGACGACAGTTGGCGCCCACCGTGGGGCAAGTGAGCTTCGGATCTGCGTTTCGAGCGGAATCTGCAAGAATCGGAATCGGCGAAACTATCGCCGTCGGTCGCATCCTCTACGCCAGTGACGACCCTCTCATCGTTCTCGACGAGACTTGGATTCCTGCTAGGGAGGCCGTGACTGCCTACACAATCATGACTTTTGACGAGATCGATGTTTACATCGGCTTCGCTGAACCTGCCCCACCCACCCCAGCGGTGATAATAGAGGCGGAAGAATCTTCTGGGCCCCCTTTGTCCACAGAGGCGGCAGAGTTCCGGATCTCAAAAAACCCCAATCCCACCCAGCCTGCACTAGTTGCGGAGATAGTGGAGAAATCCGAGCCTGAAGAAGACCTAGCGGCCCGAGTCGAATCTGGAGTGGATTGTTGGAGATATGCCCAAGAGGCAATAATAAAAGTGATTATTATTATATCTTTGTGTTTATGATGAATGTTTACATCCCATGCTATAATTGTATTATTAGGAAACACTAATACATGTGTGTGTTGTAAACATGTGAGAGTCCCTAGTAAGCCTCTTGTTGAACTAGCTTGTTGATTGATTGATGATCATGGTTTCCTGATCAAGGACATAAGGATGTGATTAATAACAAGGTTATATCATTAGGAGAATGATGTGATGGACACACACCCATAGTAAGCGTAGCATAAGATCAAGTCATTAAGTTCGTATTGCTGTAAGCTTTTAAATGCATAGTAACCTAATCCTTCGACCATGAGGTTGTGTTAATCACCATCACCGGATGGGTACTTTGATGACATCAAACACCGCTTCGTAACTGGGTGGTCATAAAGGTGTCATTGGGTATTCTGAAAGTATGTGTTGAAGCGCATGGACCAAGATTGGGATTTTTCCATCCATATGACGGATAGATATGCTCTGGGCCCTCTCGGTGGAATGTCATCTAGTTAGCTTGCAAGCATGTGACTAGGTCACAAGGGATGACATATCACGGAACGAGTAAAGAGTACTTATCAGTAACGAGGTAGAACTAGGTATGGAGATACCGACGATCAAACCTCGGATAAGTATAGTATCGCGAGACAAAGGGAATTGGTTTAGTATGTAAATGGTTCAATCGATCACGAAGTCATCGTTGAGTATGTGCGAGCCATTATGGATCTCCAGGTCCCGCTGATGGTTATTGATAGTAGATGTGTCTCTATCATGTCTACATATTCACGAACTGTAGGGTGACACACTTAAGGTTCGAAGTTGTTTTAAGTAGATATGGAATGTGCGTTGGATACCGAATGTTTTTTGGAGTCTCGGAATGGATCCGAGACATCACGAGGAGATCCGGAATTGTCCGGAGAATAAGATTCATATATAGGGGATCATTTTCTAAGTTAGGAAATGTTCCGGAGTGTTTGTATGGAGATTCTAGAAGGTTTCGGAATGTTCTGGAAGGTTCTAGAGGATTTCTTAGAGTTTGCTTGAAAACCAAGAAAGGGTCAAGGGAAACCTAGTGGGGCAAGACACGGATTCGTGGGGGAGGACTCCTCCCTCCTTCCCACCGTCGGCCATAGGAGGGGAGTCCTACTAGGACTCCCCCTCCCCAGGCGCGCCTCCCCCCTTATATAGAAGGGCAGGGGCGCCCCCTCCAAGCCCGCTCCCATAACTCCAATCTCTGCCGCCTCTCTCCTCCTCCTTTCTTCTGCACAGGCATAGGCGAAGCCCTGCAGAATTCTCTACTCCACCACCACCACCACGCCGTCGTGCTGCTGGGATTCCGTGGAGAAGATCTACTACCTCCGCTGCTCGCTGGAACGAGGAGAGGAAGGTCTGCTTCGACTCCGCACGTGTGACCGACTGCGGTAGCGCTGCCGAAACGCGGCGCCGGAAGGATCGTCCACTTGACCGACTGCGGAAGCGCTGCCGGAACGCGACGCCGGAAGGATCGTCCACACGATCTTGAGATCGGCAAGTGATCAACTACATCAACCACGAGATCTAATCTCGTTAACGCTTTCGGATCTACGAGGGTTAGTTCCTATCTATCTCGTTGCTCATGTCTAATAGATTAGATCTGGGTTTTGTTCGTTCTTGCGGTAGAAATTTTTTTTTTTCCATGTTACGAACCCATCATGGATCTCCCTGGAGAAGCCGGATCCCAGATCGACCCACCCGTGGAAGTCGAAATTCAGGAGGAGCTAGTCAACGACACTGATTCCGGCTCTGATGACGCCGGGACAGACAAGCCTTTCCTGAGGTACACACTGCGGCGTATGATACTGCAAGGAGCAAGCGCGGATGCAATTCTTGAAACCTTCAAAAGTTTCGACATGGCTGATCGCGAAAGCCGCAGGTACCTCCGGAGGAATGCGTCGCACTTCGTCGGATATGTTGGATCCGGATCCGGCTCTGCCGATGCTGGGGAAAACACCGACTCTATGCTCGAAGCAATTGGAACAAACGCCGACGTACCCGCATCCTCGGATGAATCGATGACGTCAGCAGACTTCCGAAAGTTCTCCGTGGAATATGAAGAGGAGTATAACTCCAAAGCTACAGAAGAAGGAGAAGCCATGGATGAAGGATCCGGGAACACTCTCCCAACGCGTAGGATGACATGGACGTCGGAGATAATCCCGATGTCCAGATGTCCGAAAGTACCGATCAGAGCTTGACTCCGGGAAACGGACCCAAAGTCGTCTTTGCTACCGACGCTGCCAAGAAGGCAAAGAAGAAGAACAAGAAGAACAAGACCCCGGCAAAAGACGCTCTGGCAGAAGAGGTGATTGTCGAGGAATACGAAGAAGACTCGGATGGAGCACTTATCCCAGACGAGCCGAAAAAATAAGAATCGGTGGATGGACACGTGATCACAGAAGGTGCGCGTAAACTCATCGATGCTGCATTAACCGCACCTATTCCTACAGCTGCAGAACTTACTGCGGAAGAACTAGACGAGAGGGCACAGGCCCTAGAAGCGCATCGTCAAGTACTCCTCGATGAAGCCAAAAACATTGAGGAGGAAAAGAAACGCATAGCATCTGCGGGGAAGTACAACTCCAGGCAATACCAGAAGACCAGGAAGCGTCATACCAATGACAACCAGTTCCCATAGATCCACGCCGTCCTTTTCGGAGATGAGATGGGGAAGCATCGGAAAGATAGCAAAGGAGATTGGGTATATCCAACCCCAGTACATAATACCATGGCGGCTCGAGAAATTTTATCGGCTAATCCAGGACCGGAGGAGATCCATTTCAGAATCAAACTACTCAACAAGGGACTGGAGCAGCAAAAGGTCGCCTTGTCCGGAAGTCAAAAACTGGTCTCGGATTCCGACCAATGTCGCACAGATCCGGCATGGGCTGACGTAAGGCCCCATCGCGTTCCGGAGCAGCACCATCGCCCCGAACGCCGGGAAGACAATTATTCAAGAACCGATCGTTAGGACAGCATCACAGAACTACATGTGACTGGAGCAATGTCGTCCCAGCGGCCAAAAAAGAGGCCATTGCTGCACTGAATCCGAGGAATCCTCCCCGACGAGAGTCGAACGATCGAAGGGGAGAAGATAAAGAGAAACGTCAGGAGGAGGATCGTCAGAAAATGCCACCTCCTAGACATGCAAGCCGTTCGGCTGACCCTCACCGTGGTGGGGATGACGGACGAAGGAATGACGGAAACCATGCTGGCACAAGCCGGCAGGGGGCTCGTCGTAGTGAAGACCCTCCCCGGAACCGGATAAATGATACTCCGAACGGAGGCCGGATCAGCCAGAAACAATTCAGCTGCCCCACCCTCTCCACCAAGCAGTCATCACAACGGCTCTCAAGGGGACAAGGAGGACGACGTGGCGGAGGAGGTGGTGGCAGAAGCCGAAGTCCGGATCCAAGGCACCGCAGCCATAGCCGACATTCAGGGCGATATCTATCCCCGAACGACGCAAGGCACGGGATCAACTCCAACATAGAGGCGCGGCGCTACGAAAACGATGATATCTACGTGGGCCCAAAATGCTTCGGACCACGCATCAGAGCTACAAGATTCCTGGAAGGATTTGCTATCTCAAGGCATATCCAAGCCTACGACGGCATTGCTCGGCCAGATACCTGGCTACATGATTTTTTCCAAGCTTGTTGCATCACCAAAGGCGGAAACAGCCTGGTCGCAACCCGATATGTCCCACTTATGTTGCGGAAGACGGCACGATCATGGCTCAATGAACTTCCGGAGAACACCATCCATAACTGGTATGACATGCAAAGTGTGTTCTTTTGGAATTTTGAAGACACATATCGGAGGCCCTGCACGGTCGGAGACCTACAGCGTTGCACCCAGAAGGCCGGAGAAACTTGCCGGGATTACCTCGGACAATGGATCGACACCAAGAACTCCTGTGAAGGAGTAAACGATCAAACTGCGATTGAACCTTTCATCGCAGGACTCCTAATTGGTCTACTGCGACATCGCTTGAAGTGTGACAAGGTCACTGATTTGGGAGAGATGATAGAAACAGCGAGCAAGTATGCAGATGCTGACGATGATGCAAAGGGATTGCTCAATGCCCTAACTGTGCCTTAGTCGGCAAAACAACCAAAACAACAAGCTCAGAAGCGCAAAAATACCTCGGAAGAGAAACCCAATGCGGAAACAGCAGTGGTCACTGCTACATTCGGGTCTGGAGGAGGAGGAGGATGCGGCGGAGGCCGCGGGCGTGGCCGTGGGACTTCAAGGGTCCAAGGTAGAGGAGACCAGCAACCAGGCAAAACCTACTCTTGGGACGACATTTCCAATAATCCATGTGTGCATCACCTAGACACCAATGGGGGCTCGTCCCACACTAACGCTGAATGTTGTTTCAATGACGACATCAAAAGAGACGAGACCGCGAGCTACAAAGCCAAGTGGAAGAAGGGAAAGAAGAATCCCAAAAAGATAAGGAGACCAAGGAAGATTCTGACATGGAGGAAGCTGATGCTTCAAATCCCAAGCCGGAAGGGAATAAAAAATTTCTGACCAAAAAAGACACTTATGTCACCTTCCTCGGATCTCAACCAGCAAAGGTCAAGAAAGCAGTTCTACATGAGATCCATGCAACAGTTCCGGCTGTCCCCCAATTTCTGGACTGGTCGGAAGTGGCAATCACATTTGACCGCGTTGATCATCCGCCTAAGTTGCACATGCAAGGAAAATACGCCTTAATCGTCAATCCACTTATTGACGGTTATGGTTTCTCTAAGACCCTCATGGATGGTGGTAGTAGCATCAATATTCTCTATGTCGAAACGCTACGCCGGATGAAGATTTTGGAGACCCAGCTGAACCACAGCACTGTGATTTTTCACGGCGTTGTCCCCGGAAGACAAGCCAATTCCCTGGGAGATATCACTTTGGATGTTACCTTTGGAACTCCAAAGAACTATCGGACGGAGGCACTTTCCTTCGAAGTGGTCCCGTTCAAGAGCGCATACCACGCTATATTCGGACGTCCGGCTTACCGGGCTTTTATGGCTCGTCCGTGTTACATTTACAATATGATGAAAATTCCAGGTCCCAACGGCGTGATCACCATCAGGGGAGACCCGAAGAAAGCGTGAGAGTGCGAGGATGGAAATGCCGCCTTTGTTGAAGCTGTCCTGCACGCCCAGGAGTACCAGGAGATCAAGAAGAGCATAGATCTGTCCGAGATGCCCGCAACGAAGAAGGAGGTGACAAAGCCAAATCTGGAGTTCAAGGCATTAGAAGAGACGAAGAAGACGCCGTTGAAGGATGATGACCCCTCCAAGGTGACCCAGATAGGCGTAGGCCTAGGTAGCGCATAGGAAAGCGCGCTCATCAAGTTCCTCCAAGCAAATCAAGATATCTTCGCATGGCAGCCATCTAACATGACTGGAGTACCTAGGGACCTTGCCGAGCACTCTTTAAATGTAAACCCGAACGCTAAACCCGTCAAACAGTCCCTACGACGTTTTGGCGATGAAAAGCGTAAGGCAATAGCTAAGGAACTAGCACGGCTCGAGTTAGCCGGATTCATAGAAGAGGTCATCCACACTGAGTGGTCGACCATTCCTGTAATGGTCCCTAAAAAGGACACCATAGATTTAAGGATGTGTGTTGATTATACTGCCTTGAACAAGGCTTGTCCAAAAGATCCGTTCGCTCTGCCTAGAATTGATCAAGTTATCGATTCTACAGCAGGCTCGGAACTCCTCTGTTTTCTAGACGCATATTCCGGTTATCACCAAATCCGGATGAAGGAATCTGACAAAGTCAAAACTTCATTCATAACCCCCTTCGGAACCTTCTGTTTTGTTACAATGCCCTTTGGGCTGAAGAACGCAGGATCTACGTACCAGCGCACGATGCAACGTTGCCTCCATGACCAACTCGGACGCAATGTACATGCATACGTGGATGATATTGCGCTGATGTCCAAAAAGAAGGAAACGCTGATTTCCAACTTGGAGGAAACGTTCGCCAATCTACGAAAATACAACACCATGCTTAACCCGAAGAAATGTTTCTTTGGAATACCAGCCGGAAAATTGTTAGGTTTCATCGTGTCTCAAAGAGGCATAGAGGTGAACCGGGACAAAATCATGGCTATACTCAATATTTCCAGGCCAACTCGCCTGAAGGACGTACAAAGACTAACTGGTTGCATCGCCGCGGTCAGTCGATTTGTAAGCCGGCTTGGTGAAAGAGCCGCACCATTATACAAACTCCTAAAAAAGACCAAGGATTTTGTTTGGACTGACGAAGCTAAAGCTGCACTACAAGACCTGACGAAAGTACTCTCATCTGCTCCTATCCTTGCAGCGCCAGAACCTCAGGAACTGATGTTTCTCTATCTTGCTACGACAAATAAGTTCGTTAGTATCGTCATGGTGGTGGAGAGACCAGAGGAAAATTAGGAACACCTGGTGCAGCATCGAACTTACTTTGTCAGTGAGGTTCTCACAGAGTCAAAACAACGGTATCCGCACTATCAAAAGTTGGCTTAGGGTATTTTTCTAGCATCTCGTAAGTTACGACACTATTTTCAGGAGCATGCAATTACCATGGTGAGCACAACTCCCATGAGAGATATAATCAACAACAGTGATGCCACAGGACGCGTCGCCAAATGGGCATAGAGCTTTCAGCTTTCGATGTTGAGTATAAACCCCAGACAACAATCAAATCCCAAATCCTTGCTGACTTTGTCGCTGATTGGACAGAGACAAAGGAAAATATGATCCTCCCTGAGTCGGAATATTGGACCCTCTACTTTGATGGGTCTAAGGCTCGCGGGGGCTCGGGGGCTGGCGTGGTGCTCAAATCACCCCAAGGAGATAAACTTCTATATGTGTTGCAGATCCACTTCACAACGACAAACAATATTGCCGAGTATGAAGCACTGCTACATGGAATCCGGATTGCTAAGGATATTGGCAACCGGCGTTTGATGTGTTACGGAGATTCGGATCTTGTTACCCAACAAGTGTCAGATATTTGTAATGCAAATAAACACATGGCAGCATATAAAGCTGTCATGGATGATCTATCTAAATCGCTTGAAGGGTTTGAGGTTCAACACATCCCTCGAGCAGAAAACGAGGAAGCAGATGCACTATCTCGGATAGGCTCTGCGCGGAAAGAACTCCCGGATGGCGCTTTTTAGAGCACCTCAAAGTTCCCTCAACAAAGGGAGTAGATGAGGAATATCCGACCAAATCCGACTCACCTCTAATAGCAGTTCTGGCTGTAATTCCTAGCTGGACTCAACCCTACCTAGATTATCTGGTAGATGGCAAATTGCCCGAAGACGAGGTGCTGAGCCAGCAGATCATCCGACGAGCAAAAGCCTATACCATAGTGAAAGGTGAGCTCTATAAGCGGAGTGTTTATGGGGTTTTTCAGCGCTGCGTATCTCCGGAAGAAGGAGTGGAAATCTTAAGGGAAATCCACAAAGGCGAGTGTGGTCACCATGCTGCAGCCAAATCTTTAGTGCCAAAGCTTTTAGACACGGATTTTTCTGGCTTACAGCTCAGGCAGATGCCAAACGATTAGTCAAGACGTGCAAATGCTGCCAAAAGTGGGCCAAACAAGCTCATGTTCCGGCTGATCAGCTGAGAACAATACCTATAACATGGCCTTTTGCGGTTTGGGGGCTTGATATGGTAGGACCATTTAAACGAGCTCCAAGTGGATTTACTCACCTCTTAGTGATGGTGGATAAATTCACCAAATGGATTGAGGCTAAACCCGTCACAAGTTGTGATGGAGAAACAGCCAAAAGATTTGTCGAGGATGTTATAATCCGGTATGGTTATCGACATAGCATTATCACGGACAACGGGAGTAACTTCTCTATGGGAGAATTGGCTGAATTCTGCAACAAGCAAAATATCTGGCTTGACATTGCGTCAGTCGCACATCCACAGGCTAACGGACGAGTCGAAAGAGCAAATGGTTTAATCCTACAAGGCCTAAAACCGAGACTCGAAGCACCACTACGCCGTGCTGCGGGGGCTTGGGCGGAGGAATTACCCTCTGTAATATGGAGTTTAAGAACAACCCCAAACAGGTCAACCGGATACACACCTTTCTTCTTGGTCTATAGCGCAGAAGCAGTTCTTCCTAGTGATTTAATTCATACTTCTCCTAAAGTGGCTGCGTATATTGATGAGGATGCCGAGGTTTCTCGACAAAATGATCTTGACTTAGTCGAAGAAGTTCGCGTCGTTTTTGAAATGAGATCTACAGCCTATCAGCAGAAGTTACGCAAGTATCATAGCCAAAGAGTCCGAAATAGATCTTTCAATAAAGGTGATTTGGTTCTCCGGCTTGTGCAACAAAGAAAGCACAAACTTTCCCCAGTATGGGAAGGGCCTTTTTTAGTTAGTCGAGTATTGCACAATGGATCGTACTACTTAACTGACATGAGGCGAGTCAAAGAAAGACCTGCTACTAAGAAGAGAAAGAGAGCTGGAGGCAGTACAAATCCGGATGAGTTAGACAGACCATGGAATATTGCTCAACTATGTCCCTTTTATTCTTAGTTTATCCTTCGTTGTAATCATATATATGTACATGTTCTATGAGAAATAAAAAATTTGGTTGCCTCAAGTTTTTCTGAGAAGTTTTTACCATCTTATTTCCGAATGATCATGTCGTAGTCGAAAATTCCAAAATGCTTGAAAGTACTTTATTCTCATGTTCGTTCTGGTTTAGATTTCCGATTCTAAAACTGCTACCCTCGGGTATAACTCTAAAGTTTCTAGTCTTTACTTTGGTTATTTGTCTGATTGCTGGATGCGGGCATTTTCCGAGTAGTGAATTGTTGGTATTGGAAGCCGGCTTTGTTTCCGAGTTTAAACTGGTTTAGCAATTGAGCTCCGTTGCTCGGCAAAGTTTCTGGCGGAAGGTTTAGCCGGCTCACGAAAGGGGCGAGGTGGAAAGCCAGATAAATGATAAGTATAGACGAAAAAATACAAGTGCTTATGTAAACATTTCAGGCACGCAAAAATTTAAAAAGCCAAAAGTGCAGAATAGATCAAAAGCTTAGCACTAGCAAAATTATAGTACTGCATATTTACAGACCCATCATGTTTTTCAGAATAACATAAATCTTTTCGGGATTCTATGATGCAGGAGAGGAAGGAGTTGCCGGCTCACTGGATACGTCGCCTTGATATCGTTCCGAGATGTCCGCATCCGAAGTGGTGCGTTCATCGTCGAAAACTTCTACTGAATCTTCTGGAGGCGGAGGCGAAGTGTCCATGCGGGTGAAGAAAGGAGTCTCGTAGCTGGTTAAATCAGCCACGTGACACCCATATCCGGCGTAGGAATCCATGATGGCCTTGATGTCCTGCTCCTGGCCGTCTTCATCTACTTTGCAGTACCATCTGCTCACTTGCCATATTTCCATGTTTCTATGGTGGCTCATGACCATGGTGAGAGCGTTCTGCGCCACGGTCCACGCGTAGGACATGTTTCCAATCCTGGACGAGCTGCTGCATCTCCTTTGCCTTGTCCCGCACCTGAAAATCCGACATGCTATGCATGTCCGAAATCTTGAGAGCTTCGCCAATATCCTCAAGGGATTGACAGAAGTCATGAAACAGATCACCGACTTGGGTAAGCCGGTGGGTGCGGGGCTCAGTAGAGGTGGAGTCCGTCAAGTTCAGAGGACCTGTAAACAAAGACAATTAAAGAAAATCCGACATTGAAAGAAGTCGAAGAAAATAGACAAGTCAGACAAATGGAACGTACCGAAAATGACTTCGTCAATTTTGGTCTTCTCTTCCCGAAGACTCTAGAGTTCAGCACGGAGAGCCTCAGAAAGGTCCCTCTCTCTCTGCAAAGCTCATTATTGAGGTCCGAGATTTTTTGATCTTGAAAAGCAATCTTGCAATCACGCTCATCAGTAGCCATGGAGGAGGACTCAAGGATTTGAGCAATGCTCTTTTCATGATTTGCCTTGAGCTGGTCCAGCTCTTGGCGAAGTTCCTTGTTCTCCACCACCAAAGTCTTGAGGTTCTTGGCCTCTTCAATCATGGCGCAGGACTATTTTACCAGCGCTATAAGTGAAAAAAGAACAACAGTTCAGCAAAAATTCGATTATGAAAACATGGAAGACAAGGTTTGAGTCTCAGAATGTTTACCTTCGGCCTCATCCTTGGCAACTTTTAGCTCAGCGTTTTTAAGTCGGAGAGCTTTGATCTATCTCCGCTTATCGCAGACATTCTTCAAAAAATCCTGGTTATAGGAATATACTTTCTGTAAGTCAGAATACCCAAAGTCAGAAAGCTACTAAAGACGTGGGCTAATATTTTTGCTAATATCAGCACGAGCCTTGGGGGCTACACTAGTTCGTTCTTTGGCATCCTAAGGAAGCATAAACTCGGATTATTTATCCTACTTCATGCTTGGGGGCTAGAGGATATGATATGAAATAAAGGAAAAACAGGAGTTGGAATTCCGACTTACATATTGTTCGTGGGTGAGTTTATCCAAAATCGCGTTCACTTCAGCTGCAACCTTCTCAGCGAGAGTCAGAGGGGTCAAAGGAGCAGTTGGAAGCTCCCCGGACCTGATCCTCTCGTTGCGAAGACGCACTTGTTCAAGAAGATCAGAGTGCTTAACGTCCTCTGCTTCTTGTGCTTCTTCTTCGGCATATAAGTTACTTTTCTCCAGGCATTGCCTGGCTAGCCACTGGATCTCTTCAGCAGATTTCCGGGACAGGCCAAACTTGGCAAGTCCCGGATTGCTGATAAGGTTTTTGGCAAAGGTTTCTGCTGAGGGATCATTACCCAAAGAGGGTTCACCCTTATCTAAACCTGACTCACCCATGGTGACGTCAGTTTGCGATTCAAGGATCGCAGGCTCTGTGGAAGGAGCCGGATCTTTTGCGACAGCCGGAGAAGGAATTATCACCGGCATTGCGGAAGGCTGAGGGGCAGGAGTCGAAGGAGCCACGGCAGGAGAAGTTATGGTAAGATTCGTCTGTCGCATGGGCTTCGAAGAAATCCCCTTCCCCTTGCCCTTGATGAGCTGTTTAGCTCTGAGAATGTAATAAAGCCGGAAACATTACATCTCGGAAGGAAATTCAAGTAAAGTGCAGAGGCAGAAGTTGTGATGGAAAGTTACCTCTTCACGACGGGCACCTCCTTTGTGCCAACAGCCACTATCATAGCTTTGCGCTTCTTGAGCACAGCATCCGGCAATGGCACCACTTCTGTCTCCTGACAAAACTCGGGAGGATATCCTTCGAGCGGAGCAAATTCCGACTCGGGGAGGTCCGCAAGCTGAAAAGAAGAAAACATATCAGTATTGCAATATAACTTAAAGATTGAAACACATAAAAAGGTTTACTGTTAGAAGCTTACCGGCACTACGGGGTTTTCCGCCGTATGCATATCTAGAGAGATCTTCAGGATCCTCCTCTCGATCCGCTCCCTTATCAACCATTTTATCTGGCTTATGTAGCCTTGCGTGGTGTAGGCTCTGGGGCTGATGCGGAGGGAGTCTATCTTGGACGACGTGATGGAGTGCATCAGTCGGTCTCCGTGGTACTGAAGGGGCTGGATCCGACGTGATACCCAACATTGGACCAAGTCAGATCCCTTCAGTCCTTTGTGTTTGATCAAGTATTCGATCCGCCTCTTAGCGAGGATCAGATCGTCGATGAGAGCCGGAGCAGCCTCATCCCAAGACGGTTCGGCCGTGGCAGCTCTGTTGATAAAAGCCAGCAAAGCAGTAGCTTTTCCGGGAGCCGGAATATCCCTATGATAAAAGAATGTGGCTGGCCATTGTTTGACCGAGTCACTAGCTAGGATTTTGGGATATGCGCGCTCGCGTCTAAGTGAAAAACTAATAGTACCGGTGATGTAAGGAACACCGGTAGTAATAGAATTTCTCTAGACATGGAAATAGTACCGGAATAAGGTCAAACTCGGCCTAATGCCGAGAAATCCCTCACACAAAGAAGCATAAGCGCTCATCTCTAAGAGAGAGTTGGGAGGAAGATGGTGGAGTTAAACACCAAAACGATCAATCACCTCGAAGAAGAACTCCGAGGGAGGGAATGACAAACCTCTGTCGAGGTGGGTGCCGAAGTGGACCCGCTCGTCGGCGTGCGGGTCAGGGATGGTCTCTCCGATGCCGCTCCGCCAGTCGCCGGCACGGAGAAGCCCTTCTGTCTCCATGCCACGGAGCTTCTCGTCATCTAACACGCAGGGAATCCAGACCCCGCGGAAGCTTTCCTTCTCCGCGCTGGGAGTTTTTGGGGGAAAGCAGAGGATCTCTGTGCGCACGGGGGAGATTTGGAGGATAGGAAAAGGCAAAGGGCAGGTGGATAAAGGAGGAGGAGATCATCACCCCTTATATCCACCTAACCGTGCCAAGATTCGTGCAAATGCTACAGTGTAACCGCCACGCATCGTGGAAGGAACTGCGAAGGGCCCAGGCGATGATTACGTCGCCTTGATCTCCGCGTACGCATTGAAACGGCGCCTTGGTTCCGCGAACTGCGGACCCACCAACGGTCGTGCTGGCAGGATGTCTGTCAGATGACATGACTTGACCATGACTTATGTCAGGTGGCGTTAGAGACCAAGTTCCGGCTTAGTTTGAAATCAAGCTGGAAAATCCGAGTAACCTCCTGATAGGTCCGACTTATTTTTAAGACCCGGATCGTATTTTTTGTTGTGAAGTTTTAAGAACCCTTCAAGATTCTGCAAGCCGAAGATCAAGCGAGGCGATGATGAATCCGACTTTGGATCTTGGAGGCCTCCGGGGGCTGCTGTTGGGGATATACTTTCTGGGTATCCTCACAGTTCCTCACTGACCAAGGTGGCCCACTTCGGGTTAGAGCTTTGCTTCACGGGCGGCCCAGTTAGGGAGAGAAGACGGAGTCCAATCCAGCAACGGGAAGGCCCATAATGTTACTTGTAGTTCAAGATGTACTCTGCAACCGACTCTTAGTCGTAGCTGGATAGATCTCTCTGGTAAACCCTAGGCCGGATATCTATATAAGCCGTCGTAGGGAGAGCCTTTAGGGCACACCTCAATAGTCTACAATCTCAACTCGCACACGCGAACCCTTGTAACCCATATTCCAGCTCTGCCGTATTACTGGATTGCTAGCAGGAGTAGGATCCGTCCAAAGCCGGTGGATTCGAACCTGGGTAAACTTGTGTGCTCACCATCCCGGAACACCCTACGTCTCACACCCCTCTCTTCCGCACGCCTCGAGGACCCCCTCATGGCGTACTTGTCATCAATCCGACGACAATGAGGTTGTTAATCTCACCGTGTTTTGCGGAAAACAAAGGATTAAATGTATCGAATGGAAAGAAGTAAAAGTTTTCAGAAAGTAAACACAAAGCAGTAAAAGGTTGTAGATTGTATGTAAAAGACAAGGACCGTGATCCATAGTTCACTAGAGGTGGCTCCCCTTAAGATAGAAAACATGCTGGGTGAACAAATTACAGCGGGGCAATTGACAAACATCGAGAAAGCAATACATGCAAATACTAATCATCTTGACTCCTTTGAGACTTGATTGGGCATTACAACATTACACATAGACCGCCATCCAACTGCATCTATGACTAATAATCCACCTTCAGGTTATCATCTGAACCCCCTCCAGTATTAAGTTGCAAGCAACAGATTATTGCTTTACGAACTGCGTGTAAAGTAAACAATACGATTGTTCTATGAACAAAGGATTGTTGTTTTCTCCCTAGTAGCAACATCACATCTAGTACCTTAGAGATTTCTGTCACTTCCCCAGATTACCAGAGGCATGAACCCACTATCGAGCATAAATACTAACTCAGTTGCTAGCATCTACTTGGACAAGATAGCTACTAACAACGGAAAGCATGCAAGATCACAAATAACAAAGACATGATCAAATCAATAATCAATCTGAAATAGCATCTCAATATCCATCGGATCCCCGCAAACACAACATGCAGAATTACAAACAGATGATCTTGATCATCAACGGAGCTCACAAGATCTAGACATGAAAGCACAAAGGAGGAGAACCAGCCATCTAGCTACTACATGGATCCGTAGTCCAAGGATGAACTACTCACGCATCACACTAGAGGCTTGAATGGTGATGAAGAAGGCCTCTAGGGTGAATTCCCCTCTCCGACAGGGTGCCGGGAAGAGCTTCAGATCCCTCCCGATCTAGGGATGGAGATGACGGTGGCTACAGACTCTTTCGTGGATTTTTGATCGGGTACTTAGGGTTTTCGTCCCGAGGGCAATATATAGGCGGAAGGAGAGGCCGAGGGGGTGCCGGGAGCGGCCACACCACCCCCTGGCGTGGGCCAGGCCTGGCCGCGCGGCCAGGTGGTGTGGTGGCCCCCTGGCCCTTCTCCGTCTCGTATTCTGGCACTTGAGGACATCCGGAAAAATAGGCACTTTGGCTTTTGTCCCGTCCAATTTCGAGAATATTCATTTTCTGACTTTCCTAGAACCAAAAACAGCAGAAAATAGGCAACTGGCACTATGGCTCTTGTTAATAGGTTAGTCCAAGAAATCATAAGAAAAGTACTCCAAAGTTGGAACAAAACACAAGAAAGTGGATAAAACCAAGCATGGAACATCAAAAATTATAGATACGTTTGCAATGTATCACCCTTCGTCTTCCACGACCTGGAGCTTGGGATCATCCAGGACGCAGGGGATCCAGAATCCATGGTGGCTCTCCCTCTCTGCCGCTGCCACCGCTACCGCTGCTGCTAAGCCGGAGGATGATGAAGAATCCATCTTGATTCGGTGCACCGGTGACCTTAGATGGGCGGCGCTGGAGGTGTTTTTGCGGGAGCAGTGGAGCGCTGGGTTCGTGGGAGGCGTAGAGGAGAAGGAAACGGTGCTGGGAATAGGTGAAGAAGATGAGGAAAAGAGATCCTCACCCCTTATAACCGCCGGCCGCACCAAGATTCGTGCAAATGTTACAGTACACATGCCACGCGTCATGGAAAGAACTGGGAAACCCCCGCGCGATGATTACATTGCCTCGATCTCCACGCACGCATTGAAACGGCGCCTCGGTTCCGCGAAAGGCGGACCCACCAAAGGTCGTGCTGGCAGGAAATGTCTATTAGTGACGTGACCTGACCATGACTGCTGTCAGATGACATCAGAGACCAAGTTCCGACTTAGTTTGAATTTTGAGCTGGAAATCCGAATAAACATATTTATAGGTCCGACTTATTTTGAGACCCGAATCGTATCTTTTGTTTTGAAGTTTCAGGAACCCTTCAAGATTCTGCAAGCCGAAGATCAAGCTAGATGATGATGAATCTGACTTTGGATCTTGGAGACTTCCGGGGGCTGCTGTTGGGGATATACTTTCCGGGTATCCTCACAGTTCCTCACTGACCAGGGTGCCCACTTCGGGTTAGAGCTTTGCTTCACGGGCGGCCCAGTCAGGGAGAAGAGACGGATTCCAATCCAGCTACGGGAAGGCCCAGAAGACGTACCGACGTAGGCCCATAGTGTTACTTGTAGTTCAAGATGTACTCTGTAACCGACTCTTAGTCGTAGCCGGATAGATCTCTCCTGTAAACCCTAGGCTGGATATCTATATAAGCCGTCCTAGGGAGAGCCTTTAGGGCACCCTTACTATCACAATCTTAACTCGCACAGGCGACCCCCTTGTAACCCATATTCCGGCTCTGCGGTATTACTGGATTGCTAGCAGGAGTAGGATCCATCCAAAGCCGGTGGATTCAAACCTGGGTAAACTTGTGTGCTCATCGTCCTGGAATCCCGTATGACTCACACCCCTCTCTTCCACACGCCTCGAGGACCCCCTCATGGCGTACTTGTCATCAATCCGACGACACCTGACTTTCTTCCTTTGTCATTCTCCCATGCTTCAGCATTATCTTGAATACGGTTCAAAAGATCCCATTTAGCTTCTTCTTCTATGCGAGTGAATGATCCAGCACAAGAGGCATCCAATAAATCCTTATCATGTAGAGGGAGCCTTGCATAAAAGTTATTGATAATAATATTGTTTTGGAGCTCATGGATGGGACATTTGAGCATTAGTAACTTCAATCTCCCCCAAGCTTGAGTTGTACTCTCTCCATCAAGAGGCCAAAAGTTGTATATTTGATTCCGATCTTTATGAATCTCACTAGAAGGATAAAACTTTGAATAAAAGAGAGGCACTATTTCCTTCCATTCAAGAGCTTGACCATTCTTCAACAGCGTATACCATTCTTCAGCTCTTCCTTTCAGTGATAATGAGAATAACTTCTTCTTGACTTGATCTTTAGTAATACCTGCACACTTGAACAACCCGCATAATTCGTGTATAAAGAGCAAATGATCACCTGGATAGACAATTCCATCCCCAACACAGTAGTTATCCATAACACGATCAATAATTCTTGTAGGTATTTTAAAAGTATCATTCTCAGCAGGTGGTGGTTCATCTACTACCTTAGCAGTGGTAGTAGCATTACGAAATAAGAAACTCAGCGAATTATCCATATTGAAAATAAAGCAACTAACATAAATAAACAATACTCACAGTAGAAGTTTCCTTTACCAGTTCCACTCTCCAATAGCGCTTCACTCCCCGGCAACGGCACCAGAAAATAGTCTTGATGACCCACAAGTATAGGGGGTGTATCGTAGTATTTTCGATAAGTAAGAGTGTCGAACCCAACAAGGAGCAGAAGGTGCTGGCTAGTGGCTAGGAGCAGGAATTCTCTGTAAATACTTAGCAAACAGATTTTTAGGGGTTTTTGATAATGCAGGAAAATAAAGTACGAGTAAATAAAAGACAATAAGAATAAATGCAGCGAGTGGCCCAATCCTTTCTTTAGCAAAGGACAAGCTAGTTGTATTACTTAAGATGACCAAACGTTCTTGAGGACACATGGGAATATCGTCAAGTGCTTTCGCTTCATATAGTTGATTAATCTTCTTTAGTTTGCTAAGTGTTGTGTGGGTGAACCTGTGCTAATGTACCGACCTTCCTAGGACTAATACATACTTGTGATTATACCCCTTGCAAGCATCTGCAAGTACAAGAAAGTAATTGAGGTAGAAACCTAACCATAACTTTAAACTCTAAGACCCTGACGTCCTTTGTGCAATGGTTTCCTAACGGGGGTTCAGGTTTCTGTCACTCCGGCAACCCCTACGATTAGTAGCCAAATACACAATGCATTCCCCTAGGCCCATATAGGTGAAGTGTCATGTAGTCGATGTTCACATGACACCACTAGAAGAAGTACACCACAACTTAAATATCAAACTATTGAATCTTTCTCAACACAATTCCACTACTAACAACATGACTTCTCCCATGTCCTCAAGAACTAAATGAACTACTCAGAAGATATCATATGGATCATAATCAGATATGAAATAATGATGTATAACAATCTGAACATAAACAATAATTCAACGGTTCACTCAATAGCATCAACTACAAGGAGTAATCAACACCGGGAAAGTTTCCCCTAAGAACTATGCAAGATTCAACCCAATTGTTACAGCGGTTGATGTCTACGCACTTCTATTCTTGTAGACAGTTGTTGGGCCTCCAAGTGCAGAGCTTTGTAGAACAGCAGCAAGTTTTCCCTTAAGTGGATCACCCAAGGTTTATCGAACTCAGGGAGGAAGTGGTCAAAGGTATTCCCTCTCAAGCAACCCTGCAATCAAGATACAAGAAGTCTCTTGTGTCCCCAACACACCCAATACACTTTTTAGGTGTATAGGTGCACTAGTTCAGTGAAGAGATAGTGAAATTCAAGTGGTATGGGTAATTATAAGTGGTAACGGTGCCAGAAAATAGCTTGATGGCGTCGAAGAGACTAAAGGCAAACTAAAATAAAGGTGGAAGCAAGCAAACATGTAACAGATCTAATTGCAAACGGTGTTTCAATGCTTACAAACAAGGACTAAGGATCATACTTTCACTAGTGAACACTCTCTTATATAAATATCTTCTCTTTATGATACTACTCTTAACTACTCTCCGGTTGGACACTCTAATCGATGGTAGGGCTATAACAACACACCTCAAAGTAAGCCTTTCCCATCTAGATAACCCCACACTGTCACCTTGAGCACTAGATGGTTCCAACAGACACCACAATTTCATAGAAACATCCAACTCCAAATATAACTCATAACAAGTATTTGTAATCTCTAGCCTAAGTGCCACCATGGTGCGCACGCTGTCACTTTCACACACATGGGGAGAGCAGAGATCTATTAAAGCACTTGAGTAGCAAGGTAGATCTACTTGATTACAAAGCTCATGATCACAATATGATCATGCATAGAGAGAGAGATGAACACATAGCTACCGGTAGAACCCTTAGCCTCGAGAGAGAACTACTCCCTCCTCATCATGGGAATCGGCAAACGGTGATGGAGATGGTGGTGGAGATCGATGGAGATGGCTCCGGGGGCACTTCCCCGTCCCGGCAGGGTGCCGGAATAGAGACTTTCTGTCCTCCGAATCTCCCCTTGGTGGCGGCAGCGCTGCAGAACTTTTCATGGATTTCTGATTGACTATCTAGGGTTTATTCATCGGGGGGCTCTTATAGGCGAGAGGGGAGACCGAGGGGGTGCCGGAGGGGCCCACACCACCCCCTGGCGTGGCCTTGCCTGGCCCATGCTACCAGGTGGTATGGCCAGCCCCTGGCCCCTCTCCGTCTCATCTTCTGGCTCCGTGAGTCTTTCGGTAATATATCGACTTTGGCTTTTGTCCGGTCCAATTCCGAGAATATTGATTTTCCGACTTTCCTGGAACCAAAAACAGCAGAAAACAGGCAACTGGCACTGTGGCATCTTGTTAATAGGTTAGTCCAAGAAAGTCTATGAAAAGTACTCAAAAGTTGGAACAAAACATAAGAAAGTAGATAAAACCAAGCATGGAAAATCAAAAATTATAGATACATTTGCAATGTATCAGCGGTATGAAGTGGTGAGGATGGTGCTGATGGAGATGATGGTGGTGGTGATGATGATGATGATCCCGATGAAGTCCATCTTGATGGTGGTGTTGATGGCGACGATCTCTCCTCTCTAGGAAGGAAGTCCCCCGGCAGAATTCTGTCTGCCGGAGAGATCTTTCTCTCTTGGTGTTTTCCGCCACGTAGAGGCGGTGGAATCTTTCTGTGGTCGCTCTCCAGGTATTAGGGTTCCGTGGAGATAATATACGCCAGAGGGGAGAGCCTAGAGTGGGCCAAGGAGGCCACACCACCTGCTGGCACGGCCTAGGGCTGCCCGCGCTAGGGGGTGATGCGCCCCCCTGTGGCCCATCTCCACTTCCCCTTCTGGAAATCTTTGTCTTCTGGAAAAATAGAATTTTCCATGTATTTTCCCGGATTTTCTGATCTTCGTGAATTTTGCCTCCAAACAACACCTTTTCCATCAGAATCCTGACTGCAGTGATCCATGCTCCAAAAGTCATCAACCATGCAAAAACAGATGAAATAACATAAGTATCATCTCTTAATATGAAATATATCAATGAATAACAGTAAATTATGATATAGAATAGTGATGCAAAATGGACGTATCACCCAGCGATGGCGAACCAGTGCACAGCAGATCGTGCATCTCCGGCTGGTGGATGGTTGGCGAGAAGATACGTGGTAGCTGCTATCACCACAGCTTGCAGTGTTTTCGGGATCATGTGACCCTGCGAGTCCACCGACGTTAACGAGAAGTCGAGGGTTCTGGTTGCCTTGTCTCGATGTTTGTTGTTGAGGTGGTTCAGTCGAGAGCGCCTTTTGGCGGCTGCAGGACCGTTGCCTTTTGAGGAGGACCCACCGATAGAGGAGAGTTCTACCCGTCGGGCACTCAACTCATTTGAGGCCTTCTTGTGGGCCTTGAGTTGTGCGTTCAACGCCTTTTGGCATTTGAACTCCTGGATGAGTAGCCAATGGTATCCCATCAGCATATCGCGTGATGCGTCTGCTGGCAGGGGGTTGCCCTGTAGGGATTCCCTACATCGTGCCCATTCGGCATTGTTGAGGTGGATCTCTTGGCGCGCCGACCCGTTGTTAGCATTTTCGCCCTGATTGTCGGGGTTGGGAGGCTTGGGCTGCTCACCGTTGGCGGGGCCATTGATGGGAGCTCCATTGGTTGGTCCATCGTTGTCGGTGTTTCCTTGAGTGCCCTGTCACTGTTGGTAATGACGGCGCACATGTGGTAGTTGGGGAGGCGGCTGCTCCCGCAACTCTCAGATCCGGAGCCGTAGGCACCGTCCTCTGATGTTGGGTCGCACAGATCAGAATCGTAACTGTTGTTGCTGTCCGTGTCATAGGCCAAAGCTGGCGTGTTGAGCTTGCTTAGGGTGCCAATTGGTGGTGGGAACCACAAGGCAGGTGCGATCGAAGGTGTTAGCGAGTGATCAGGAAAGCAGAGCATGCTGATCTGGCCGACCTGGAAGCGTAGGCTCCCGATATTCATGCCGATTCTATCACCCACGGACTCGAAGTCCGGACGAGTCGCCAGTGAGTGGACGGTGAAGTCGAAGGTGCCTAAGAGGAGGCGATTCTCCGCTGAAGCAGAGTTATAGATCGCAGTTGATGGGGCTGAGGAAGCCACAACATCAGCAGTCTCATTTCCCACAAACAACGCCAATTGATGAGGGGTTAACTCGTCAATACCCATTGTTGATGGACTTGGGTTACAGGAGGTGGGGAGCGCTAGAGGCATTGATTGGCTAGCAAACAAGCACATCAGGGACACGTGGTTTACCCAGGTTCAGGTCTTCAGAAGTGACCCTACTCCTTCTTGTATGTTCTTTGATTATCGAGGAGTCGAAAGTTACAGAGGGTGTGCTGATGCAATCTGGTGGTGTGTAAACTAGGATTGTGAATATCCTGCTCGCTGCTCCCTCCTGTCCTTTATATAGGGAGGCCAGGCCGAGTCAGTTACAGATTAAGGTTTTCCCTTTAAATTTCTTATCTATACATGTCATGCTTCCCAAGGATCCGCGTATCCTTTGACTTGGGCCACCTGGATCGTCCTAGGCCTTGCCGTAAGTTTCTCTTGGGCTGCACCATATAGGCCAAGCCCGGGTACCCGTCGGGTATACCCATGTCAGGAAGAAAAGAGGAGATGGGTTTCTCTGTTAAGGTTTTCTCCCTGGGAGCTCGAAGAGTCACGTGGTGAGAGAAAGAAGAATACACAGGGAGAATGCAAGTAAAAGAATTATCTTCAGCTATAGTAACTATTTATAACCCCTAGCGTCAAGATTGTGTGCGAACGTGCGTGATAATTTCACGACGTCCACCGTTTGCCGCTTAACGTTTTAGATTTCACGCGCGGAAAAATCGTTATGATTAACTGCTGCCATATGTGAGATTCGAGGAAGCATAGGTTGTATCCTACGTCACCCTACTGACAGTGACAATGGAGTAGTCATGTCTAAAGATTCCAACGTAGATGGATCCTGTCCGGCTATAGAAAGGAAGACTAAAAACTTGAAGATTCTCCGGCTTATATGTTGGAGACGGAGAAGATTGCAGGGTTCTTTGGGAAGACTTCGAGATATTTCTTGATGAATTACCGGCATCACCTAGACAGAACATTCAATACTGAAGGGTAAGATGGCACAAGATCTCAGAGTACTCGGGGGCTACTGTTGGGGATATGCTAAATTGGTATCACCGTTGCATGTCTCTAATCCGGCTAATCCGGGTGGCCCACAGTTGGTAGCAAGGCCTATGGCCTGCTGGACGTCCCAGTTCGACGGATAGCAACCAAGTTTGCATGAGGAGTTGGAGCAGTTTAGAACTGAGCTAGTTAGCAAAGGATTTTTAGCTAGCATTGAACTTCAACCCACTTTGATCAGTCAGATCAAGGAAGCCCAGAAGGGAAATGCAAGTATCGACGGAATCAGGCGTCATATTGGTACATGAAAGGTATCTGGATTCACCGAAGACGAAGAAGGAGTTTTGTAGTACAAAGGACGTAGGAAGGCCAATGCCGGAAGAAGGAAGGCTACGATGTAGTTACCGACAACCCAGAGCCTTGGAGTATAAGACACGAATACTAGTTAGTATTAGTGTAGGACTCTGTAACCTGTTCAGCAATTCCTTTCTCTGTAACCCTAGGTTCTGGTGCCATTATAAGCTGGATGTGTGGGAGGTTTTAGGACACGATCCATAACACCTCGCACAACGAATCGATCTCTATAACTCGACGTATTGTCATTATAGCGATTTATAACTCGACGTATTTACATTAGAAATTTGAACCACTCGTATAAAAATATATGGCATTACCTAGCCAACTTCATCGATGTTGTACTATTGAAATTAATGTTGAGTAGCAAAAGCAAGTTCAAAATGGCATATAGCACAATTCTATACAATGTGATGTTACTTTGAATTCTTTGGGATGGGATTGTGGAAATCGCGTTGACCCCAATGGCATACGTGGAAGCAAGTACGAATCATCCAAAATCAAGCTACCAGGGAGACTTTCTCTTCGCTGCTCGATGCTTGTACAGAAGAAGACGCCTAACAACAGTTAAGGCACCCCTCGTGCACATGTCGTACGTTGGGCGAGAATCTCGTAGACCCCGCCGTAAAGCCTGACCGCAAGCGCGCGAGCAACGCCAAAGCCGGTGACCGTCCCAGACGGCAGGCTGGAAGACGACGTAGGCATGGCGACCGGGTCAAAACAACCAGCTCTCACGCATCCCGCGGGGCCCACCTGAAAAGGCCCCATGCCTCCAAGTCTACAGACCACAGGCGACGCGACGCCGACGCACGAGCTAGCAGTTCCGTGTCAAATCGATCTCGGAGTCTCCTGCACCCCCATGATTCCTCCCGTTCCGCGCCCACATTTTCCCCGTGTCATCTCGCCTCCGCGTCGCGCCATGCCCACCATCCCCAGCGACCCGCCAGGCAGGCAAACCAAAGAGCGGCTCGAGACCGCGAGGACTTGCCTGGATGGATATATCTATTTGGAAGTGGTGTGCACGCAGAGCTCCCCGTACGTACGTGTTCAGACTTCAAAGGCAAAGTACGTGTACCGCTTGGGAGCATGTGATGTGTACGGTTCAATTGTTCAAAGCGGGACGCGCAGAACTAGACGGGACCCAGGCTGCTGACCTGGTCTGCGCGGGACCGATGCCAAGATCACCTTCACATCCGAGAGAGCCGGCTGGCCAGTGACCTGTTTGAAAATGCCAACCAGAAGAAGGCGATCGAAACAAAACACGCCAAGAAAAACGGGACGGGGAGAAAATAATATCTCAAGATGTGAACAAAACACGTAGACGAGTTTCCACAGTAAGCTGTTCTCTATTTCTTCTTCTTCTTCTTCTTTTGCTTTGACTATCATCCAAAATTCTCGGGAGGCGTTATTATTATTGTACTTACTGCTATTATTACAGCGATGATGAAATATGAACAGATGTTGGCGGATAGAGGAAGAGAACCAAGGAGAAGAAATGAACTAATACAACTCTTTTGTTTAATCGCCCCGAAAATCATCATCACGAAAGAAAGAAAAAAAGAGTGACTGTATATCTTGCTCGAGCCCTGCCTGTGGCATCAAAACCAAAGGAGGAGGATCTCGAGAACCTAATCCTGATAATGAACAAAGAAGAGGAGAACTGAACACCGCCATGCACGCGCGTCTGTATAACTTGCCACCTATCCTCAACTCATCCGACCTGCACGAAGCTAGCCGCTCATTGCGTCTCGCTGTTGGTGTTGTTGCTCGTTGTGTTGTTGCTCGTCGTCATGTTGTTGTTGTTACTGTTGTTCGCGTTGCTGTTGTTGCCGGCGGCGGCCGCGTGCTGGCCGCCTATGATCGACGTGATGGCCGCCGCGAGCGCGACCGTGAAGTTCGGGTCAGCGGTGATTGCTGCTGCCGCTGCGCTGACGGTGTCGGATATCTGTCCCGGGAGGCCCATCGGCTGCCTGGGCTGCGCGAACTGCGCGGCGGCGTCCACCGAGTCGGACGACATCTGCAGGCCGGAGAACTTGGACTGGTTGTACAGCATGTGGGGCGGCATCGCGAAGGCCGGGGCCATCCCGCCGCCGGGCAACGGAATCTGGAACTGCCCCGGCGCGGGCGGTCGGGCCGCGTTGAGCGGGATGGCGTTGGGCGGCCCGTGCGGGCCGTGTGTGAGGTCGAGCGTGACCGTCGGGAACGGCGCGGACGCGGAGATGGTGGCCATGCTGGACGAGCACGGCAGCACGGTGCGCGCCAGGAAGTTGGAGCTCATGAGCCCCGAGCCGTCGGCGCTGGGCATGGAGCCCGAGAGCAGCATGGACGCGGCGGCCGACGTGGTGGACGCCATCGCCATCGCGGCCGGCGGGAGCGGGTGGTTGTGCGTGCCCTCGTACGTGGTGATGAGGATAGTCCGGTCCTCGGCGCATCGTTGCACCTGTTAGTCAATGCCATCACGCACGCATAAAGAAAAAGAGTTAGACGCCATCTCCGATACAGTACTTGAGGACGTACACCTTTGACCAAGAGCTGAACCAGTCATGGCTAGTTTGTTTGTTAGGAGTAACTACCTGCTTGCGCACCGGGCAGCCGGTGGCCATGGTGCAGCGGTAGTAGGCGCGTGGACAAGGGTTTCCCTTGGCCATCTTCTGCCCGTACTTCCTCCATTGGCATCCATCGGCGATCTGAAACCACAAGTACGGTCAAGTCAGCACCGCGTGATTCATACACAAGAAACTGAAGGTCGCAGGTAGCACAAAACTTTGATTCGTGAAGAAGAATATGCAGTAATTAATAATCTTACAATTGGAGCTTCTGATCGCGCACGAACGGAGACACGGGCCTTCCTCATGGTGGCTTCCTGCGCTTGCTGGTCGTGGCCCTTGGCCGGCGGTCCCAGCTGCTGGCTCATCGCGCGTCCGGGCAACCAGCCGGCGGTGGACGGGCCGTCAGGGTTGTCCCCGCGCTCAGGGTCCTCGTTCCCATTAGACGACGAGCGGCGCGGGCTCCCGACCTCCGTGGACGAGTTGGACGGCTCTTCCGCCACATCAGCGCCGGCACCGGAGGGACCCAGACCGAGGAATTGCCTGGGCACCATAGCGCCATGCTCGGTCTTACCATCCTAATAAAAAGGAAAATTGATCCAGTAGTTGTTAATTTGTTGGCCCAGTCAAACACTAGTACAGTAGTGATCATCCAAGTAGTAAGTAAATTTGTTGTGGTTGGAGTCATAGCTAGGCAAGAATAGGGTGGCGTACATACCTCGTGACTCGGAGGTTGTTGCGGTTGGGTCGGAGGCAGCTGGGTCCTTTGCTGCATGAGCGCGACGAGATGCATCTGCAGCGCCTGGTAGCTGTTGGTGACCTGGGTCAACATCCCCCGCAGCCGCTGGTTTTCTTCGTTCATGCGGCTTAGCTCCGCCTGCATCGCCGCCAGCTGCAATCCACACGGACGCGTAGATTAATATCGAGTCGATCGATGGACCACCAGCCAGATCCAGCCATGGACGCTTGCGTCAAACGAGATCGATCGAGAGGTATAGCTCCGGGATAGATTATTGACTAGTATACGTACCTCGCTGGTGTTCTTGCCCTCTTCGTGCCGCCGCCGGGACGCCGCGTCGTCGTCGACCACCATCGACCGGTCGCTCCTCGCGTTGTTGTTGTTGTTCCCTGGAAGGAGCTGCACGTAGGTACGCGACAACAGTTATTAGATCGCCGCAGCCGGTCTTGCGTTGCGTGTTTAAGAATATAATGGGCGAGGAATTAAGGACGTACGTTAATGGTGAGGTCCTCCTTCTTGATGGCGAGTCCGTCGGCCTGGCTCTTGTGCTCCTCCGCATCGGCGGCGGTGGCTGAGACCCGGCTCTTCTTCATGTTCTTCTTCTCGTCGGAGAAGAAGTCCACCTCGACGGACCTCCGCCCCCTGCCGCCGCCACTGCCTCCACCGTCGTCGGCCTCCATGGTCCTGTGGAACGGCGCCGGGGATAGCAAGTTCAAGAAGCCGAGCGGGCGCGGCGACGCGTCCAGAGCGAGCAGTCCTCCTCCGCCGCCACCGAGGTGGCCCTTGTCCATGCAAATGGAAGGCCTCCTCGATCGGAGAAGATCTTGAACAGTGGAGAAGAATAAGAAAGAAACGTGTTTTCGGAGAGAGAGAGAGAGAGGAGAGAGAGGAAGAGGGATCCTGGCTACAGAAGAGAGAGGAGTGGGGGAGTCTGAAGTCTCTCCCCGGTGGGACGGGGCCGCGTATAAAACAGGGGGAGCTGGCTGGGCGCTCCGGGTCTGACATCAGGCGCTGCGTCAGTGCGGGAGCACACGTGGCCTGTTGGGAGTGGCCAGAGGGACGACGACTCTCCCCCGGGCCCACGAGGACCGGATCTCCCTTTCCGGCGAGGCGGAGACGGACGGCAGCTGGCTTTGGCTCTGCCTCCATGTTATTTTCGTGCTTGTCTGCGCTTTTCCTCCTCCTCGGGTTGCAACTTTTCTCCCCGGATCAGAAGCCCAGCTCGTTAAGAAATCGGGAAAATTTATGGGGGGCGACGGCGACGTCGCCCCGTGCAACCCATAGCGACGTGGGGTGGGACGCTCCGTTTTTCCAAGTCTGCAATGGCGACTTCGCCTGTCGGTCCAACAATTTTCAACATCGCGTTGTTGATACCGCGGGCCGCCGTTGCAACCTCGTGCAAGCAACATAGTTACGCAAAAAGGGATAGACTACTAGCTTCTTTTAACCATCAGCATTATTACCCCACCAGCTGCTAGCTACAGTACTTAGTACGGTCTATATCTAACGCTACGTGCAGCCTGGTTGCAGGGGCCAATTAATCGCTAATGCTAACATGATATGTGTATTCCTGCAGGAAAGACGTGTACTCCTGTTTTTTTTTTGCGAGTAATATACTCCTTTTGTTTGTCCTGCGATATGGGTTGCTCATTATTTGCTACTATACTCGTATTGAGAAGGAATATTGAGGTCAGCATGTACTCTGCTCCCTCAAAAAAAAAAAAAAAAAAAAAACAGGTCAGCATGTACTGCACGAGGGATGGAGTTTTTCCACGGTCAGAAGGTTCCTTCCATTAGATTACTCGCCCCAACAAAACTGAACAAACCTAAAGAAAACAGGAGCAGGTCAGGTCTAGACTGGTCAGAAATTAACGGGTTGGTGCCGATCCTGATCGATCCGCAGCAGGGTCGACGCGAGTCCACACGTACGCAGCAGACTCGGATCTCCCCCGTTTCTTTAATAATCACCTAATTTCGAGATCTTTTATGGGCCACTAATTAGCCTTCATTTTTAAAATGGATTTTAGTGGTTGTTTTGCTCCAGGCTCGACGAAGGTTAGGAGTGGAGACGTGGAGTCAACATGCGCAGGGACCAGTTCCACGAAACCTCCTCTCCCGATTGGGTGGGGCTCCTCCACGTGGAAAAAAACGTCAACGCTCTTGACCCGGGTGGCCCCACCGACAGGGACCGACGGGTGCACATAGCTTCTTATTTCTCTCTTTTTGGGGCGTCATTTTCGGATAAGAGCAGCACAATGCTAACTCGCTGTCTTGGTACGGTACCATCAAATCAAAAAACATGGCCAAGTTGGAAGCGAAGTTGGGTGATAGGCAGGCATTAGGATCTAGCTAGGCATCCTACCTATCGGAAGAGACTGTGTGTGTGTGGTGGGAACGGTCCAAGATGCGAACCGCACGTACGTACGTGCTCAAATTCTTAAACAAGCTTCATCCCGAAAAGTTGCACTCGTGCCTTTTGATTTGATGCTACTCTTTTCACTGTTTGGCATCAGAACTTTGTGTCCTACTCCCTTTGCATGCGAATTGTACAAGATAACTACCGTAAATTGATTGCCATGCCGTCGCTGTTATGTATTTTCTTATCCGATCGATTGTCTTAGAGCATCTCTAGCAGCCTACCGTAAATAGTGCAAAACCGTAAAATAATTATTAGTTTTTTATCTCTGCAAAAAATTGGCGCAGAACAGCTACTGTAAACCCGCTCGGTCCGCAAATGTTTTTAGGCGGTAGGGGGGGGGGGGGGGGTCAAATATCTCCCACCGGCATGTTGATACGCGGGCGAGAGGGGAAACCGAACGCAACCTCTATCTGCGCGGGTGGAGATGGCGCGCTAAAATTTCACATTTCCCTCCGCCACCGCCATCTTCTTCCACGCTTCCCTCTCTTCCGCCCAGCCACCGCCGCCTCCCCCCAATCGATTTCGGCTTTGACCGCCATGCCCCACCGTAGCCGAGTGCCCCGCACCTAGCCGCGTCGGTGCAAGGTCGAAACTCGCGGGAGTGGGCACGGAATCTTTCCCGGCGGAAGGTTTCCGTGGCAACCTCCATAGATGCGCTGCGGAGCTTCGATTCGGCAGCGCCCTCGAGCTAGACAACCGGATCCGGCAGCGTTGGTGCCTATCCTTCCTCCTCTTCTGGTTCAGCAGTAAGTTTTGGTCGAAATTGTCATAGATTTGTCAAGACGATGTGTTGTTGACCTCTGGCTTTCGTAGATGTCGACCTCGCTGAATATGGAGTTCCTTTTGGACGACCCCTCCTCATCGTCCTCCGACTCGGACCTTGACGATTGCTCAACGATGACGACGAAGCAACTCGTCTTGGTCCTCGTGGCGAAGCAGCTTGATGTCTACGCCCTTCTATTCTTGTAGACAGTTGTTGGGCCTCCAAGTGTAGAGGTTTGTACAACAACAACAACTTTTCTCTTAAGTGGATCACCCAAGGTTTATCGAACTCAGGGAGGAAGTGGTCAAAGGTATCCCTCTCAAGCAACCCTGCAATCAAGATACAAGAAGTCTCCTGTGTCCCCAACACACCCAATACACTTGTCAGGTGTATAGGTGCACTAGTTCGGCAAAGAGATAGTGAAATACAAGTGGTATGGATATAAGATAACGGTGCTAGAAAATAGCTTGATGGCGTGGAAGAGACGAAAGGCAAACTGAAATAAAGATGGAAGCAAGCAAACATTTAACAGATCTAGTTGCAAACGATGTATCAATGCTTAGAAACAAGGCCTAGGGATCATACATTCGCAAGTGAACACTCTCATATAAATATCTTCTCTTTATGATACTAATCTAAACTACTCTCCGGTTAGACACTCTAATCATTGGTAGGGCTATAACAGCACACCACAAAGTTCGCTTTCCGCATCTAGATAATCCCACACTGTCACCTTGAGCACTAGATGGTTTAAACAAACACCACAATTTCATAAAGACATCCAACTCTAAATATAACTCATAACAAGTATTTGTAATCTCTAGCCTAAGTGCCACCATGGTGTGCACACTGTCAACTTCACACACATGGGGAGAGCAGAGATCTATTAAAGCACTTGAGTAGCAAGGTAGATCTACTTGATTGCAAGCTCATGATCTAAATAAGATCATGCATAGAGAGAGAGATGAACACATAGTTACCGGTAGAACCCTTAGCCTCGAGAGAGAACTACTCCCTCATCATCATGGAAATCAGCAATGGCGATGGAGATGGCGGTGGAGATCAATGGAGATGGCTCTGAGGGCACTTCCTCGTCCCGACAGGGTGCCGAAACAGAGACTTTCTGTCCCCCGAATCTCCCCTTTGGTGGCAGCGGCGCTGCGGAACTTTTCGTGGCTGGAGGCTATTCTATTTTGGGTTTTTGCATCAGGAGGATTTTATAGGCGAAGGGGCAAGGTCGGTGGCCGGCCAGGGGGCCCACACCATGCCCTGGTGCGGCCAGGGGGACCCGCTCCCAGGGGTGGTTTGGCCACCCTGTGGCCCCCCTTTGTCTCTCCTTCTAGCTCCGTGAATCTTCCGGGAAAATAACGACTTTGGCTTTTGTCCGGTCCAATTCCGAGAATATTCATTTTCTGACTTTCTGGAACCAAAAACAGCAGAAAACTAGCAACTGGCACTGTGGCCCTTGTTAATAGGTTAGTCCAAGAAAGTTTATAGAAATACTCCAAAGTGTGGACAAAACATAAGAAAGTAGATATAAAACAAGCATGGAACATCAAAAATTATAGATACGTTTGCAACGTATCAACATCCCCAAGCTTAACTTCTGCTCGTCCTCGAGTAGGTAAGTGATAAAAAAGAAAGAATAATTTTTGAGGTGACATGCACCATCATAAACTTGATCAAAATATTTGTAAAACATTGAAAGCTAGGATCATAGTACTTCAACATAGCATGAAAGATAAAGTTCTAACAATAAGACATAGCAACTATGTTGCAACATGAAAAGGCACAAACAAAAGATTCATGAATAACAATGCATTGAAAGACGTTTGTTTGTTTCACATAAAGAAAACATAGCATAGTGGCATTCAGCTTGTCCCTCATAGAGTAGCAAATATGAATGCATAGGACACCTTCAAAGTTCATAAGAATGACTAGATACAAATAGTTTAAAACAAGCAATATCAAAACTATGCATCAATCAACAAGTCTTGTGACAATGCACATAGAACTAAGAATGGCCACTATGTTCTCAAAGTAGGTGCATAAAGGTAGAAGGTGGAGACTCGACATAAAAAGTAAAAGAAAGGCTTTCATAGAAGGAAGTAGGGATTCAAGTTTTATAAAGAGTTTCCAAAAATTATGGTACTTGTTAGCTTTCAGCTCTCATTGCCCCTATCATAAGCATCTTGAAGGTGATTAAGGTTAAAGTGACACAACTAAGAGGATATGCTTGACAAGTTATAAGCCGAAATCTCATGCCCCTTACTTACGAAGACCGAACCCATGCTACTCAACTTTAGTCGCAAGTAAGCTCTTGTCATTGTAAATACATATGTATCATAGAGAACCGCCAATGAGGTACCCCTTGCACATGATACAGGAGCTATCCCATAATCAAAATGACAAGGCGAGCAGACAATGAGCATCTCAGCGATCTTTTTAATTGCTTTTTGCATAGGTTTTTATTGAGGATGCTTCATAGAGTGCTCATTATGGTTATGCTGCAAGTTTCCACCATGATTAGGCATGGCTTAGGCTAGCGGCCCAGGCGTTTCTATAACACACATACAAACTCCATGATCTTACAAGTTCCACTTTTATTTCACACCGCCGAGATCCATAAGCAAAAGAACATGATATCAACGGGGTACAACGTACAAGTGCAATGTTGAAAGCGTTCCCCATGATACATGGTTCTGCTAATTTAAACTTATAAAGCGCAAGCATATACGCAACACAGATGGACACAATGGGTCAAGTTTATTAATTGCAAGAAAGTAAAGTGTGCCATCAAGTTCGTGAGAGCTTTAATCACTAATTTTCACATAACAAGTTTAATTCGGAAGGTAGATAAAAACATGAATATACTTAGAATAGCAAATGCTAATAGGTAGGTATGGTGGACTCTTTGGAATAACTTGGTTTAAGGAGTTGGATGCATGAGTGGAACTCATACTTGGTATGGAGGCTAGCAAAAGACTGGGAGCAACCAACTAAGAGAGCAATAATGGCCATAATCATGCAAAGCGACAAAACATCATTGATTAAAGCATAAAGTGATATTACAATTCAAAAACTAAAGGATCATAAAGGCTATGGTGACTTTGGATAGTCATAACATGGTGTGAGCATGCGCCAAGTCAACCCAAATAAAGCATCAAAGGAGAATACCACAATACTATGCTTTAATATGCTAAAACAACGCATGATCCTTCCAAGGCACATTAAGCAATCTCAATTGTTTATAACAAGTCATGCTACAGCAAAGAATACTAAGCATAAAGCCAAAACAATATCAAGCATGGCATGACAAAGCATAGGCCACAGTAAAAAACAAGCTTTTTTTACCACTTAAGCATGAACTTTCCTACTCTTTTTCAATCTAGACCAAACTATTTGAAAACCAATGTATGAAAGAGGGGGTCCAACCAATTTATTCAGCAAACTAAGAAAACCAAGCAAATGAAAACCAAAAACGAAAATAAAGACGCTCCAAGAACAACACAACTGTGCATGAAACAATAAAAATAAAGTGTTTGGAAGAACCCGAGATTTTTATTGATGAAGAAGGGGATGCCTTGGGCATCCCCAAGCTTTGACGCTTGTACTTCTTGGATATTTCTTGGGGTGACACAGGTGGCATCCCCAAGCTTGAGCTTTATTCCATCCTTCATCTCATTACTCATTCCTTTTATACACCTGAAATTTTTCCTTCATACAAAACTTTACACAATCTTTATTAGCAACATTAGTGCACTCAAGATAATAGGTCTTTAGATCAGTTCCAACACCAATAAAACTTCCATTAAAACACTAGCTACTATAGAACTTTCCTCAAAAAGCTCAATTCACCAAAAGAACTCAAAAAAGGAACCAACAAGAAGCAAATGCAAATAATGGCAGAAATCTGTCAAAACAGACCAGCAGGTAAATACGATTTTTTTCGGAGACCTTCTGTTGCTCAAATCAAAAATTGTTGAACTAACGAAAGTTAGATAGCAACCTAGTGTAGAAGCAAAAAAATTCACGCCTCAAAAGGACATACAGATATTTTACACGAATTTTTACGGTGAGGAACAAAAATCTGTTTTGGGACAGCAACTTTCCCAAGCATTACTTCTCTCTCATTAGAGGTTACTCTTGCCACAAAAGCAAATAAAAAGGATAAGGAGAGGTTATTACAGAAGTAATAATATCGAAGACTCATATAAAACTTTTGGATTATATCCCAATAAGTACTTTTCTTTAACACCTTTAAGTTAGGCATGATAGTTTGAGAAGATGCTCACGTAAGAAATATGAATTGAAGTAAAAGAGAGCATCAAGAAGCAAACTCAAAGCACATTTAAGTCTAACCCACTTTCTATGCATAGGAATATTGTAAAGAAACAAGTCATGAAACCACAAAGTAACAAGCATAGGAAAGAAAAACAAGTGCAACTTCAAGACTTTCAACATAAAGAGGGGAAACTTAATATTATTGAGATGCATAAAACTATGTTTCCCTCTCTCATAATAACTTCCAGTAGCATCATGAATAAAATTAACAATATAACTATCACAAGAAACATTCTTATCATGAGCCACATGCATATAATAATAATTACTCTCCACATAAGCATAGTCATTCTTATTAATTGTACTGAGAGCAAATTCAACAAAATAGCTATCATTATTATTCTCATCACCATAATCATCAAATATAGGAGGCATATTATAATCATAATTAACTTTCTCCTCTATAGTAGGTGGACTGAAAATATCATATTCATCATTTTAATCATCATATATTGGAGGCATAGTATCATCAAAGTAAATTTTCTCCTCCGTGCTTGGGGGACTAAAAAGATCATTTTCACAAAACTAGCTTCCCAAAGCTTTGAATTTTCCATAGCATTAGCAATAATGGTGTCCAAAGAATTCATACTAACAACATTGCTATTAGCATGCAAATAAAGTTCCATAGGTTTTTTAATTTTCTCTTCAAACACTTCATGTCCTAACTCAAGATAAATACTATAAAGCTCTCTAATTTTGTTGTTGTTTTCTATTAAGCCTAACTAGTGAAAATAAAAAAAAGAAACAAAAAGACAAAAATGCAGAATCTAAAGGAAATAACTTCGAGCACTCACACCGGAGGATGTGAGTACATTTTACCTTACCTCCCCGGCAACGGCGCCGGTAAATAGCTTGATGTCTACGCACTTCTATTCTTGTAGACAGTTGTTGGGCCTCTAAGTGCAGAGGTTTGTAGAATAGCAGCAAGTTTTCTCTTAAGTGGATTACCCAAGGTTTATCGAACTCAGGAAGGAAGTGGTTAAAGGTATCCCCTCTCAAGCAACCCTGCAATCAAGATACAAGAAGTCTCTTTTGTCCCCAACACACTCAATACACTTGTCAGGTGTATAGGTGCACTAGTTCGGCGAAGAGATAGTGAAATACAAGTGGTATGGGTATAAGATAACGGTGCTAGAAAATAGCTTGATGGCGTGGAATAGACTAAAGGCAAACTGAAATAAAGATGGAAGTGTCGTCGGATTGATGACAAGTACGCCATGAGGGGGTCCTCGAGGCGTGCGGAAGAGAGGGGTGTGAGACGTACGGTGTTCCGGGACGGTGAGCACACAAGTTTACCCAGGTTCGAATCCACCGGCTTTGGACGGATCCTACTCCTGCTAGCAATCCAATAATATGGCAGAGCCGGAATATGGGTTACAAGGGTTTCGCCTGTGCGAGTTGAGGGTCTAAAGTATTGGGTGCCCTAAAGGCTCTCCCTAGGACGGCTTATATAGATGTCCGGCCTAGGGTTTACAATAGAGATCTATCCGGCTACGAGTAAGAGTCGGTTACAGGGTACATCTTGAACTACAAGTAACATTATGGGTCTAAGTTGGTAAGTGTTCTGGGCCTTCCCGTAGCCAGATTGGACTCCGTCTTCTCTCCCTGACTAGGCCGCCCGTGAAGCAAAGCTCTAACCCAAAGTGGGCCACCCTGGTCAGTGAGGAACTGTGAGGATATCCAGAAAGTATATCCCCAACAGCAGCCCCCGGAGGCCTCCAAGATCCAAAGTCGGATTTACCATCATCTAGCTTGATCTTCGGCTTGCAGAATCTTGAAGGCTTCCTGAAACTTCACAACAAAAATTACGATCTGGGTATTAAAATAAGTCGGACCTATCAACAGGTTACTCGGATTTTCCAGCTTGATTTCAAACTAAGCCGGAACTTGGTCTCTAACGCCACCTGACACAAGTCATGGTCAAGTCACGTCATCTGACAGACATCCTATCAGCACGACCGTTGGTGGGTTCGCAGTTCGCGGAACCGAGGCACCGTTTCAATGTGTGCACAGAGATCGAGGCGACGTAATCATCGCGTGGGTCCTTCCCAGTTCCTTCCACGATGCGTGGCGGTTACACTGTAGCATTTGCACGAATCTTGGCGCGGTTAGGTGGATATAAGGGGTTAGGATTTTCTCCTTCTCCTTTCACCAGTCCTTTGCCTTTCCCCTCCTCCCAATCTCTCTGCGCGCACAGAGCTCCTTCGTTCCTCCCCCAAAAACTCCCAGCGCCTCCCATTCTAGGTCATCTGCCCACCGGAGAAATGGCTTCTTCTTCTTCCTCCGTCTTGGCGGCTGTGGCGGCGACAGAAGTGGTGGCGGAGAAAGAAAGCTTCCGTGGGCTCTGGATCCCCTGCGTCCTCGATAACAAGAAGCTCCAGAACGTGGAGAAGGAAGGGCTCCTTCGCACCGATGACTGGCGGAGCGGCTTCGAGGAAACCATCCCCAACCCGCACGCCGGCGAGCGGGTCCACTTCTGCACCCACCTTGACAGAGGTTTGTCGTTTCCTCCCTCGGAGTTCTTCTCCGAGGTGATTGACCATTTCGGAGTTCAACTCCATCATCTTCCTCCCAACTCTCTCTTAGAGATGAGCGCTTACGCTTCTTTGTGTGAGGGCTTTCTCAGCATTAGGCCGAGTTTAACTTTATTCCGGTACTATTTTCATGTCCGGAGAAACTCTATTACTGCTGGTGTTCCTTACATCACTGGTACTATTAGTTTTTCGCTTAGACGCGAGCGCGCATATCCCAAAATCTTAGCTAGTGACTCGGTCAAACAATGGCCAGCCACATTCTTCTACCATAGGGATATTCCGGCTCCCGGCAAAGCTACTGCTTTGCCGGCTTTTGCTGACGGAGCTGCCACGGCCCAACTGTCTTGGGACGAGGCTGCTCCGGCTCTCACTGACGATCTGATCCTCGCCAAGAGGCGGATCAAATACTTGATCAAACATAAAGGACTAAAGGGATCCGACTTGGTCCAATGTTGGGTCTCACGTCGGATCCAGCCCCTTCAGTACCACGGAGATCGACTGATGCACTCCATCATGTCGTCCAAGAAAGACTCTCTCCGCATCAGCCCCAAAGCCTACATTACGCAGGGCTACATAAGCCAGATTAAGTGGTTGATAAGGGAGCGGATCGAGAGGAGGATCCCGGAGATTTCTCTGGATATGCATACGGTGGAAAACCCCGTAGTGCCGGTAAGCTTCTACAAGTAAGTCTTTATTTGTTTCGGTCTTTTAAATTACATTGCAATACTGATATGTTTTCTTCTTTTCAGCTTGCTGACCTCCCCGAGTCGGAACTTGCTCCGCTCGAAGGATATCCTCCGGAGTTTTCTCAGGAGACAGAGGTGGTGCCATTGCCGGATGCTGCACTCAAGAAGCGCAAGGCTTCGACAGTGGCCGTTGGCACAAAGGAGGTGCCCGTCGTGAAGAGGTAACTTTCAATCACAACTTCCGCCTTTCCACTTTACTCGAATTTCCTTCCGAGATGTAATGTTTCCGACTTTACTACATTCTCAGAGCAAAACCGCTCCTCAAGGGCAAGGGGAAGGGGATTTCTTCGAAGCCCCTCTGACAGACAAAGCTTACCATAGCTTCTCCTACCGTGGCTCCTCCGACTCCTGCCCCTCAACCTTCCGCAACGCCGGTGATCATCCCTTCTCCGGTCGTCGCAGAAGATCTGGCTCCTTCCACGGAGCCTGCGATCCTTGAATCGCAAACTCACATCACCATGGGTGAGTCAGATTTAGATAAGGGTGAACCCTCTTTGGGTAATGATCCCTCGGCAGAAACCTTCGCCGAAAACCTTATCAGCAATCCGGGACTTGCCAAGTTTGGCCTGTCCCAGAAATCCGCTGAAGAAATCCAGCAGCTCGCCAGGCAATGTCTGGAGAAAAGAATCTTGTCTGCCGAAGAAGAAGCGCAAGAAGCAGAGGACATCAAGCACTCTGATCTTCTTGAACAAGTGCGTCTTCGCGATGAGAGGATAAGAGCCGGTGAGCTTCCAACGGCTCTAGTGACCCCTCTGACTCTCGCCGAGAAGGTCGTTGTTGAAGTAAATGCGAGTTTGGATAAACTTACTCGCGAACAATATGTAAGTCAGAATTCTAACTCCTGTTTTTCCTTTATTTCATATCATATCCTCTAGCCCCCAAGCATGAAGTAGGATAATTAATCCGGGTTTATGCTTCCTTAGAATGCCAAAGAACGAACTAGTGTAGCCCCCAAGGCTCGTGCTGATATTAGCAAAAATATTAGCCCGAGTCATTAGTAGCTTTCTGACTTTGGGTATTCTGACTTACAGAAAGTATATTCCTATAACCAGGATTTGTTGAAGAATGTTTGCGATAAGCAGAGAGAGATCAAAACTCTCCGACTTAAAAATGCTGAGCTAAAAGTTGCCAAGAATGAGGCCGAAGGTAAACATTCCGAGACTAAAACCTTGTCTTTCATGTTTTCATAGCCGGATTTTTTGCTGAACTGTCGTTCTTTTTTGACTTATAGCACTGGTGAAACAATCCTGTGCCATGATTGAAGAGGCCGAGAACCTCAAGACTTTGGTGGTGGAGAACAAGGAGATGCGCCAAGAGCTGGATAAGCTCAAGGCGGATCATGAAAAGAGCATTGCTCAAATCCTTGAGTCCTCCTCCATGGCTACTGATGAGCGTGATCGTCAGATTGCTGCCAAAGATCAAAAAATATCGGACCTCAATAATGAGCTTAGCAGAGAGAGGGACCTTTCCGAGGCGCTCCGGGCTGAACTCCAGAGTCTTCGGGAAGAGAAGATCAAAATTGACGACGTCATTTTTGGTACGTTCCATGTATCTGACTTGTCTTTTTCTTCGACTTCTCTAAATGTCGGATTTTTCTTTAACTGTCTTTTGTTTACAGGTCCTCTGAACTTGACGGACTCCACCTCCGCTGATCCCTGCACCCACCGGCTTACCCAAGTCGGTGACCTGCTTCATGACTTCCCTCAATCCCTTGAGGACATTGGCGAAGCTCTCAAGATTCCGGACATGCACAACATGTCAGATTTGCAGGTGCGGGACAAGGCAAAGGAGATGCCGCAACTTGTTCGGGACTAGAACATGTCCTACGCGCGGACTGCAGCGCAGAACGCTCTCACCATGGTCATGAGCCACCATGGAAACATGGAAATATGGCAAGTGACCAGAGGGTACTACAAAGTAGATGAAGACGGCCAGGAGCAAGACCTTCAAGCCCTCATGCACTCCTGCGTTGGATATGGGTGTCACGTGGCTGATTTGACTAGCTACGAGACCCCTTTCTTCACCCGCGTGGACACTCCTCCTCCTCCTCCAGAAGAATCAGCGGAAGTTTCCGACGATGAACGCACCACCTCGGATGCGGACATCTCGGAATGATATCAAGGCGACGTATCCAGCGAGCCGGCAGCTCCTTCATCTCCTCCTACATCATAGATTGCCTTGTATTATCTAAAAAAACATGATGCATTTGTAAATATGAATTACTATAATTTTGCTAGTGCTAAGCTTTTGATCTATTCATCACTTTTGGCTTTTAAACTTTTTGCGTGCCTGAAATGTTTACATAAGCACTTGTACGTTTTCGTCTATACTTATCATTTATCTGGCTTTCCACCTCGTCCCTTTCGTGAGCCGGCTAAACCTTCTGCCGGAAACTTTGCCGAGCAACGGAGCTCAATTGCTAAACCAGTTAAAACTCGGAAACAAAGCTGGCTTCCAGTACCAACAATTCACTACTCGGAAAATGCCCGCATCCAGCAATCAGACAAATAACCAAAGTAAAGACTAGAATTTTTTAGAGTTATACCCGAGGGTAGCAGTTTTAGAATCGGAAATCTAAACCAGAATGAACATGAGCATAAAGTACTTTCAAGCATTCTTGGATTTTCGATTATGACATGATCATTCGGAAATAAGATGGTAAAAACTTCTTAGAAAAAACTTGAGGTAACCAAAACTTTTATTTCTCACAAAACATGTACATATATATGTTTTACAAAGAAGGATAAACTAAGAATAAAAGGGACGTAGCTGAGCAATATTCCACGGTCTGTCTAACTCATCTGGATTTGTACTGCATCCAGCTCTCTTTCTCTTCTTAGTAGCAGGTATTTCTTTGACTGGCCTCATGTCAGTTAAGTAGTACAATCCATTGTGCAATACTCGACTAACTAGAAAGGGCCCTTCCCATACTGGAGAAAGTTTGTGCTTTCTTTGTTGCACAAGCCGGAGAACCAAATCACCTTTATTGAAAGATCTATTTCGGACTCTCTAGCTATGATACTTGCGTAACTTCTGCTGATAGGCTGTAGATCTCATTTCAGCAATGACGCGAACTTCTTCGACTAAGTCGAGATCGTTTTGTCGAGAAACCTCGGCATCCTCTTCAATATACGCGGCCACTCTAGGAGAAGTGTGAATCAAATCACTAGGAAGAACCGCTTCTACACCATAGACCAAGAAGAAAGGTGTGTATCCGGTTGACCTATTCAGATTCGTTCGTAAACTCCATATTAGAGAGGGTAATTCCTCTGCCCAAGCCCCCGCAGCACGTCGTAGTGGTGCTTCGAGTCTCGGTTTCAGGCCTTGCAGGATTAAACCATTTGCTCTTTCGACTTGTCCGTTAGCTTGTGGATGTGCGACTGGCGCAATGTCAAGCCAGATATTTTGCTCGTTGCAGAATTCAGCCAATTCTCCCATAGAGAAATTACTCCCGTTGTCCGTGATAATGCTATGCGGATAACCATACCGGATTATAACATCCTCAACAAATATTTTTGCTATTGCTCCATCACAACTAGTGACAGGTTTAGCCTCAATCCATTTTGTGAATTTATCCACCATCACTAAGAGGTGAGTAAATCCACTTGGAGCTCGTTTAAATGGTCCTGCCATATCAAGACCCCAGACCACAAAGGTATTGTTATAGGTATAGTTCGCAGCTGATCAGCCGGAACATGAGCTTGTTTGGCGTACTTTTGGCAGCCTTTGCACGTCTTGACTAATCGTTCGGCATCTGCCTGAGCTGTAAGCCAGAAAAATCTGTGTCTAAAAGCTTTTGCCACTAAAGATTTGGCTGCAGCGTGGTGACCACACTCGCCTTCATGGATTTCTCTTAGGATTTCCACTCCTTCTTTTGGAGATACGCATCGTTGAAAAACTCCAGAAACACTCCGTTTATGGATCTCACCTTTAACAATAGTATAAGCTTTTGCTCGTCGGATAATCTGCCAGCTCAGAACCTCGTCTTCAGGTAATTTGCCATCTACCAGATAATCTAGGTAGGGTTGAGTCCAGCTTGGAATTACAGCCAGAACTGCTATTAGAGGTGAGTCGATTTGGTCGGATATTCCTCATCTACTCCCTTTATTGAGGGAACTTTGAGGTGCTCTAAAAAAGCGCCATCCGGGACTTCTTTCCGTGCAGAGCCTATCCGAGATAGTGCATCTGCTTCCTCGTTTTCTGCTCGAGGGATGTGTTGAACCTCAAACCCTTCGAAAGATTTTGATAGATCATCCACGACAGCTTTATATGCTGCCATGTGTTTATTTGCATTACAAATATCCGACACATTTGAGCAACAAGATCCGAATCTCCATAACTCATCAAACGTCGGATGCCAATATCCTTAGCAATCCAGATTCCATGTAGCAGTGCTTCATACTCGGCAATATTGTTTGTCGCTGTGAAGTGGATCTGCAACACGTATAAAAGTTTATCTCCTTGGGGTGATTTGAGGACCACGCCAGCCCCCGAGCCCCCTCGAGCCCTAGACCCATCAAAAAAAGAGGGTCCAATATTCCGACTCAGGGAGGATCATGGTCTCCTTCGTCTCTGTCCAATCAGCGACAAAGTCAGCTAGGATCTGGGATTTGATTTCTGTCCGAGGTTTATACTCAATATCAAAAGCTGTAAGCTCTATGCCCCATTTGGCGACGCGTCCTGTGGCGTCACTGTTGTTGATTATATCTCTCATGGGAGCTGTGCTCACCACGGTAATTGGATGCTCCTGAAAGTAGTGTCGTAACTTACGAGATGCTAGAAAAACACCATAAGCCAACTTTTGATAGTGCGGAAATGGCTGTTTTGATTCTGTTAGGACCTCACTGACAAAGTAAGTCGGACGCTGCTCCAGGTGTTCCTGATTTTCCTCTGGTCTCTCCACCACCATGACGATACTAACGACCTTATTGATCGCAACAAGATAGAGCAACATTGGTTCCTGAGGTTCCGGCACTGCAAGGATAGGAGCAGATGAGAGTACTTTCTTCAGGTCTTGTAGTGCAGCTTCAACTTCGTCAGTCCAAACAAAATCCTTGGTCTTTTTTAGGAGTTTGTATAATGGTGCGGCTCTTTCACCAAGCCGGCTTACGAATCGACTGACCGCAGCAATGCAACCAGTTAATCTTTGTACGTCCTTCAGGCGAGTTGGCCTGGAAATATTGAGTATAGCCATGATTTTGTCCCGGTTCACCTCTATGCCTCTTTGAGACACGATGAAACCTAACAATTTTCCAGCTGGTATTCTAAAGAAGCATTTCTTCGGGTTAAGCATGATGTTGTATTTTCGTAGATTGCCAAACGTTTCCTCCAAGTCGGAAATCAGCGTTTCCTTCTTTTTGGACATCACCGCAATATCATCCACGTATGTATGTACATTGCGCCCGAATTGGTCGTGGAGGCAACGCTGCATCATGCGCTGGTACGTAGCTCCTGCGTTCTTCAGCCCAAAGGGCATCGTAACAAAACAGAAGGTTCCGAAAGGGGTTATGAATGAAGTTTAGACTTTTTTTGATTCCTTCATCCGAATTTGGTGATAACCGGAATATGCGTCGAGAAAACAGAGGAGTTCCGAGCCTGCCATAGAATCAATAACTTGATCAATTCTAGGTAGAGCGAACGGATCTTTTGGACAAGCCTTGTTCAAGGCAGTATAATCAACACACATCCTTAAATTAGTGGTGTCCTTTTTAGGGACCATTACAGGATTGGCCGTCCACTCAGTGTGGATGACCTCTTCTATGAATCCGGCTAACTCGAGCCGTGCTAGTTCCTTAGCTATTGTCTTACGATTTTCATCGCCAAAACATCGTAGGGACTGTTTGACAGGTTTAGCGTTCGGGTTTACATTTAGAGAGTGCTCGGCAAGTTCCCTAGGTACTCCGGTCATGTCAGATGGCTACCATGCGAAGATATCTTGATTTGCTTGGAGGAACTTGACGAGTGCGCTTTCCTATGCGCTACCTAGGCCTACGCCTATCTGGGTCACCTTGGAGGGGTCATCATCCTTCAACGGTGTCTTGTTCGTCTCTTCTGATGCCTTGAACTCCGGATTTGGCTTTGTCACCTCCTTCTTCGTTCCGGGCATCTCGGACGGATCTATGCTCTTCTTGATCTCCTGGTACTCCTAGGCGTGCATCACGGCTTCGGCAAAGGCAGCATTTCCATCCTCGCACTCTCATGCTTTCTTCGGGTCTCCCCTGATGGTGATCACGCCGTTGGGACCTGGAATTTTCATCATATTGTAAATGTAACAAGGACGAGCCATAAAAGCCCAGTAAGCCGGACGTCCGAATATAGCGTGGTACGTGCTCTTAAACGGGACCACTTCGAAGGAAAGTGCCTCCGTCCGATAATTCTTTGGAGTTCCAAAGGTGACATCCAAAGTAATCTCTTCCAGGGAATTAGCTTGTCTTCCTGGGACAACTCCATGAAAGATCACAGAGCTATGGTTTAGCTGGGTTTCCGAGATCTTCATCTGGCATAGCGTTTCGACATATTGAATATTGATGCTGCTACCACCGTCCATGAGGGTCTTGGAGAAACCATAACCGTCAATAAGTAGGTTGACGATTAAGGCGTATTTTCCTCGCCTGTGCAACTTAGGCGGATGATCAGCGCGGTCAATTGTGATTGCCACTTCCGACCAGTCCAAGTATTGGGGGACAGCCGGAACTATTGCGTTGAGTTCGTGTAGAACTGCTTTCTTGACCTTTGCTGGTTGAGATCTGAGGAAAGTGATGTAAGTGTCCTTCTTGGTGGGAAAAGTTTTCTTCCCTTCTGGCTTGGGATTTGAAGCATCAGCCTCCTCCATGTCGCAATCTTCCTTGGTCTCTTTGTCTTTTTCGGGATTTTTCTTTCCCTTCTTCCGCTTAGCTTTGTAGCCCGCGGTGTCATCTCTTTTCATGTCGTCATTAAAACGACACTCAGCGTTGGTGTGGGACGAGCCCCCATTAGCGTCTAGGTGATGCACACATGGGTTATTGGCAATGTCGGCCCAAAAGTAGGTTTTGCCTAGTTGCTAGTCTCCTCTACCTTGGACCCTTGATGTCCCACGGCCACGCCCGCGGCCTCCGCCGCGTCCTCCTCGTCCTCTAGACCCGGAAATAGTAGTAACCACCACTGTTTCCGTGTTGGGTTTCTCTTCTGAGGTATTTTTGCGCTTTTGAGCTTGTTCCTTTGGTTGTCTTGCCGACTGAGGCACAGCTAGGACATTGAGTAATCCCTCTGCATCGTCGTCCGCATCTGCATACTTGCTCGCTGTTTCTATCATCACTCCCAAATCAGTGACCTTGTCACACTTCAAGCGGTGACGTAGTAGACCAATTGGGAGTCCTGCGATGAAAGCTTCAATTGTGGTTTGATCGTTTACTCTTTCACAGGAGTTCTTGGTGTCGATCCATCGTCCGAGGTAATCCCGACAAGTTTCTCCGGCTTTCTGGATGCAACGCCGTAGGTCTCCGACCGTACAGGGCCTCCGATATGTCCCTTCGAAATTCTGAAAGAACGCACTTTGCTTGTCATACCAGTTATGGATGGTGTTCTCCAGAAGTTCATTGAGCCATGATCGTGCCGTCTTCCGCAACATAAGTCGGAGATATCGGGTTGTGACTAGGCTGTTTCTGCCTTTAGCAATGCAGCAAGCTTGGAAAAAATCCTATAGCCAGGTATCTGGCCAAGCAATGCTGTCGTAGGCTTGGATATGTCTTGAGATAGAATCCTTCCGGGAATCCTGTAGCTCTGATGCCTGGTCCAAAACACTTTGGGGGCACGTAGATATCATCGTTTTCATAGCGCCACGCCTCTATGTTGGAGTTGATCCTGTGCCTTGCGTCGTTCGAGGATATAGATCGTCCCGAATGTTGGTTGTGGCTGCGGTGCCTTGGAGCCGGACTCCGGCTTCTGCCACCACCTCCTCCGCCACGTCGTCCTCCTTGTCCCCCTTGGGAGCCGTTGTGATGACTGCTTGGTGGAGAGGGTGGGGCAGTTGAATTGTTTCCGGCTGATCGCCGGCCTCCATCCGGAGCGTCATTATTCCGGTCCCGGGGAGGGTCTTCACTACGACGAGCCCCCTGCTGGCTCGTGCCACCATGGTTTCCGTTGTTCCTTCGTCCGTCGTTCCCACTACGATGAGGGTCAGCCGGACGGCTTGTATGTCTAGGAGGTGGCATTTTTTGACGATCCTTCTCCCGACGTTTCTCTTTATCTTCTCCCCTTCGATCGTTAGACTCTCGCCAGGGAGGGTTCCTTGCAGTCAGTGCAGCAATGGCCTCTTTTTCAGCCGCTGGGGCGACGTTGCTCCAGTCACGCGCAGTTTTATGATGCTGTCCTGATGATCCGGTTCTTGAATAATTATCTTCCCAGCGTTCGGGGCGATGATACTGCTCCTGGACACGATGGGGTCTTACGTCAGCCCATGCCGGATCTGTGCGACATTGGTCAGAATCCGAGACCAGTTTTTGACTTTCGGACAGGGTGACCTTTTCCTGCTCCAGTCCCTTGTTGAGTAGTTTGATACCCAAACGGATCTCCTCCAGTCCTGGATTAGCCGATAAAATTTCTCGGGCCGCCATGGTATTCTGTACTAGGGTTGGATATACCCAATCTCCTTTGCTATCTTTCCGTGGCTTCCCCATTTCATCTCCGAAAAGGACGGCACGGACATGTGGGAATTGGTCGTCATTAGTATGACGCTTCCGTGTCTTTTGATGCAACCGGGACATGTAATCCTTTGTTGCCATGCGTTTCTTCTCCTCCTCGATGTTTTTGGCTTCATCTAGGAGTTGTTGACGACGCGCTTCTAGGGCTTGGGCCCTTTCGTCCAGCTCTTTAGCAGTAAGTTCTGCAGTTGTAGGGATAGGTGTGGTTAATGCAACATCGATGAGTTTACACGCACCTTCTGTCATCACGTGTCCATCCACCGATTCTTCTTTTTTCAGCTCGTCTAGGATAAGTGCTCCATCCGAGTCTTCTTCGTATTCTTCGCCAATCACCTCTTCTGGCAGAGGGTCTTTTACAGGGGTCTTGTTCTTCTTGTGCTTCTTCTTTGCCTTCTTGGCAGCACCGGTAGCAAAGACGGCTTTGGGTCCGTTTCCCGGAGTCAAGCTCTGATCGGTACTTTCAGACATCTGGACCTCGGGATTATTTCTGACGTCCATGTCATCCTGCGCTTTGGGAGAGTGTTCCCCGGATCCTTCATCCATGGCTTCTCCTTCTTCTGCAGCTTTGGAGTTATACTCCTCTTCATATTCCGCGGAGAACTTTTGGAAATCTGCTGACGTCATCGATTCATCCGAGGATGCGGGTACGTCGGCGTTTGTTCCAATTGCCTCCAGCACAGAGTCGATGTTTTCTCCAGCATCGGTAGAGCCGGATCCGGATCCCACGTATCCGACGAAGTGCGATGCGTGCTTCCTGAGGTACCTGCGACTTTCGCGGTCGGCCATGTCAAAACTTTTGATGGTCTCGAGAATTGCACCCGCGCTTTCGCCTTGCATTATCATACGTCGTAGTGTGTACCTCAGGAAAGGCATGTCTGTCCCGGCATCATCAGAGCCGGAATCAGTGTCGTTGATATGTTCCTCCTGAGTTTCGACTTGCGTGGTGGGTCGATCTGGGATCCGGCTTCTCCAGGGAGACCCACTCCAGATTCAACTTGGTCCGCTAGGTCTTCTTCAGGCTCGGATTTCTCCACTATCTCCGCAACTGGTGCGGGCTGGGTGGGACTAGTATTTTCTGAGATCCAGAACTCTGCCGCCTCCGCGGACAAAGGGGACCCAGAAGATTCTTCTGCCTCTATCATCACCGCTGGGGTGGGTGGGGCAGGTTCAGCGAAACCGATGTAAACATCGATCTCGCAAAAAGACATGATTGTGTAGGCAGTCACGGCCTCCCTAGCCGGAATCCAAGTCTCGTCGAGAACGATGAGAGGGATGTCGCTGGCGTAGAGGATGCGACCGACGGCGATAGTCTCCCCGATTCCGATTCGTGCAGATTCCGCTCGAAACGCGATCCGAATATCACTTGCCCCACGGTGGGCGCCAACTGTCGTCGGATTGCTAACAAGTACGCCATGAGGGGGTCCTCGAGGCGTGCGGAAGAGAGGGGTGTGAGACGTACGGTATTCCGGGACGGTGAGCACACAAGTTTACCCAGGTTTGAATCCGCCGGCTTTGGACGGATCCTACTCCTGCTAGCAATCCAATAATACGGCAGAGCCAAAATATGGGTTACAAGGGTTTCGCCTGTGCGAGTTGAGGGTCTAAAGTATTGGGTGCCCTAAAGGCTCTCCCTAGGACGACTTATATAGATGTCCGGCCCAGGGTTTACAATAGAGATCTATCCAGCTACGACTAAGAGTCGGTTACAGAGTACATCTTGAACTACAAGTAACATTATGGGCCTAAGTCGGTAAGTCTTCTGGGCCTTCCCGTAGCCGGATTGGACTCCGTCTTCTCTCCCTGACTGGGCCGCCCGTGAAGCAAAGCTCTAACCCGAAGTGGGCCACCCTGGTTAGTGAGGAACTGTGAGGATATCCGAAAAGTATATCCCCAACATGAAGCAAGCAAACATGTAACAGATCTAGTTGCAAACGGTGTATCAATGCTTAGAAACAAGGCCTAGGGATCATACTTTCACTATTGAACACTCTCATAGAAATATCTTCTCTTTATGATACTACTCTAAACTACTCTCCGGTTGGACACTCTAATCCATGGTAGGGCTATAACAGCACACCTCAAAGTTCGCTTTCCGCATCTACATAACCCCACACTATCACCTTGAGCACTAGATAGTTCCAACAAACACCACAATTTCATAGAGACATCCAACTCCAAATATAACTCATAACAAGTATTTGTAATCTCTAGCCCAAGTGCCACCATGGTCTACACGCTGTCACTTTCACACACATGGGGAGAGCAGAGATCTATTAAAGCACTTGAGTAGCAAGGTAGATCTACTTGATTACAAAGCTCATGATCACAATATGATCACACATAGAGAGAGATGAACACATAGCTACCGGTAGAACCCTTAGCCTCGAGGAAGAACTACTCCCTCATCATCATGGGAATCTACAACGACGATGGAGATGGTGGTGGAGATCGATGGAGATGACTCCGGGGGCACTTCCCCATCCCGGCAGGGTACCGGAACAGAAACTTTCTGTCCCTCGAATCTCCCCTTCGCTGGCGGCTACGCTGCGGAAATTCTCATGGCTAGAGGCTTGACGATTTAGGGTTTTCTCATCAGAGGCTTCTTATAGGCGAAAGGGCAAGGTCGGTGGGTGGACCAGGGGCCCACACCACCTGGTGGTGCGGCCAGGGCTAGCCCGCGCCACCACATGGTGTGGCCAGCCCCTGGCCCCTCTCTGTCTCGTCTTCTGGCTCCATGAGTCTTCCGGTAAAATATCGACTTTGATTTTTGTCCGGTGCAATTCCGAGAATATTCATTTTCTGGCTTTGCTGGAACCAAAAACAGAAGAAAACAGGCAACTGGCACTGTGGCATCTTGTTAATAGGTTAGTTCCAGAAAATGTGTAAAAGTACACCAAAGTGTGGACAAAACATAAGAAAGTAGATATAAAACAAGCATGGAACATCAAAAACTATAGATACGTTGGCAACGTATCAAGTATCATGTGACAAAGGGAATCCGTGTCGTATGTAGATGGTTCTATCGATCACGAAGTCATCGTTGAATATGTGGGAGCCATTATGGATCTCCAAGTCCTACTATTGGTTATTGATCGGAGAGGATTCTCGATCATGTCTGCATAGTTCACGAACTGTAGGGTGACACACTTAAGGTTCGATGTTGTTAAGGTAGATATGGAATATGAGTTGGAGACCGAATGTTGTTCGGAGTCTCAGATTGGATCCAGGACATCACGAGGAGATCCGGAATGGTCTGGAGAATAAGATTCATATAACACAAGTCATTTTCTGGGGTTCAGAAAAATTCTGGAGTTTTGTTTGGAGCTTCTACAAGGTTTTGGAATGTTCCAGAAGGTTCTACGAAGGGATAAACATAAATCCCTAGATTATAGGGGATAAGACTTGGGAGGGAAGGAAACCTCCCCTCTCCCCTTGTGCGCCGGCCCTAGGAGGTGTGCTAGGGGGTGGGAACCCTTAGCCCCACCCCTCCTCTATATTAAGAGGGGTGGGGGCGCCTCCCCTTGCTCCTCCACCTAAACCCTAGCCGCCACTCCCTCCTCCTTCCTCCTGCTACGGCTTAGGAGAAGCCCTACAGGAATTCTCCACCATCACCACCGCCACACCGTCGTGCTTCTAGGATTCCATGGAGATCTAATACCTCCACTGCCGCTGGAACAGGGAGAGGATCGTCTTCATCAACTCCGTACGTGTGACCGAGTGCAAAAGTGCTGCTGGAACGCGGCGCCGGAAGGATCGTCTACTCGATCTTGAGATTGGAAAGTGATCGTCCACATCAACCACGAGATCCGATCTCGAACAAGGCTTTGGATCTACAAGGGTTAGTACAGTTCTATCTAGTTGCACTTATCTCATAGATTAGATCTTGGCTTTTCCATAGATTAGATCTTGGTGTTGTTCGTTCTTGCGGTAGAATTTTTTTGTTTTCTCTGCTACGAACCCATTAGTGGTATCAGAGCCGTGTCTATGCGTAGATATGTTGCACGAGTAGAACACAATGGTTTTGTGAGCGTTGATGCTTTTTTTGTCGTTGTCTTCACATGTACTTTTCATCTTGCGGAATGGTGGGATGAACCGGCTCGGGCTAACCTTACATGTCCTCGCACATGAGACTTGCTCCACGCTTGACGTGCAACTTGCATTGCACAAGTGGCTTTGCGGGTGTATGTCTCTCCCACCATAGTTAAGATTCAATTTCCAATTAGCATCTGACAACACTTGTATCAACGTTGTGGTTCTTGTCCGTAGGTAAGATCGGTTCTTATACGAAAGCCCCAAACCACGTAAAACATGCAAATAAAATTAGAGGCATCTAACTTGTTTTTGTAGGGGCATGTGATGTGATATGGCCACGATGTGATTGTGAATATATTTGATGTATGCAATGATCCTTATTGTAATATGGCAACCGACATGAGCCTAATGGTTGTCTTTATTTTGTTAAAACATGTGTGTTGTTGACACACAAGTATATGGGGTGTATCGCAGTATTTTCGATAAGTAAGAGTGTCGAACCCAACGAGGAGCAGAAGGTGCTGGCTAGTGGTATGGATCAGGAATTCTCTGCAAATACTTAGCAAACAGATTTTTAGGGGTTTTCGATAAAGCAAGTAAACAAAGTACGAGTAAATAAAAGACAGTAGGAATAAATGCAGCAAGTGAAGCAATCCTTTATGTAGCAAAGGACAATCCGGTTGTATTACTTAAGATGACCAAACGTTCTCGAGGACACATGAGAAGACTGTCAAGTGCTTTCGCTTCATATAGTTGATTAATCTTCTTTAGCTTGCTCAGTGTTGTGTGGGTGAACCTGTGCTAATGTACCAACCTTCCTTGGACTAATACATGCTTGTGATTATACCCCTTGCAAACATCCGTAAGTACAAGAAAGTAATTAAGGTTGAAACCTAACCACAGCTTTAAACTCTAAGACCCTTACGTCCCTTGTGCAATGGTTTCCTAACGGGGGTTCAGGTTTCTATCACTTCGGCAACCCCTACGATTAGTAGCCAAATACACAATGCATTCCCCTAGGCCCATATAGGTGAAGTGTCATGTAGTCGACGTTCACATGACACCACTAGAAGAAGTACACCACAACTTAAATATCAAACCATTGAATCTTTCTCAACACAATTCCACTACTAACAACATGACTTCTCCCATGTCCTCAAGAACAAAACGAACTACTCACAAGACATCATATGGATCATGATAAGAGATGGAATAATGATGTATAACAATCTGAACATAAACGATAATTCAATGGTTCACTCAATAGCATCAACTACAAATAGTATCAACACCGGGAAAGTTTCCCCTAAGAACTAATGCAAGATTCAACTCAGTTGTTACAACAATATGGGCATGGTGATGGGGGTGCTGCTGATGATGATGGTGGTGATGAAGATGATGGTCCCGATGAAGTCCAGCTTGATGGTGGTGTTGATGGCGACAATCTCCCCTTTCTGGGAAGGAATTCCCCCGGTAGAAATCTGTCTGCCGGAGAGACCTTTCTCTCTCGGTGTTTTCCGCCCCGCAGAGGCGGCGGAATCTTTCTGTGGTCGCTCCCCGAGTCTTAGGGTTTTGGGAGGATAATATACGCCAGATGGGAGTGCCAGGGGTGGACCAGGGAGGCCACACCACCTGGTGGCGCGGCCTAGGCTGGCCCGCGCCAGGGGTGGTGTGGGGCCCCTGTGGCCCATCTCCATCCCCCCTTCTGGCTCCCTTCGTCTTCTGGAAAAATAGGATTTTCCGTATATTTTTCCGTATTTTCTGATCTTCGCGAATTTTGCCTCCAAACAGCACCTTTTCCATCAGAATCCTGATTGCAACGGTCCATGCTCCAAAAGTCATCAACCATGCAAAAACAAATGAAATAACATAAGTATCGCCTCTCAATACGAAATATGTCAATGAATAACAGTGAATTATGACATAGAATAGTGATGCAAAATGGACGTATCAACTCCCCCAAGCTTAGACTTCGCTTGTCCCCTAGCGAAACTGAGCTCAATAAACATGACCTCAGGTTTATGGAGTGAAGAGCCGATAAAAGAATACGGACAAGAAGCATCACATTCATCAAATACATAGATCATAATAGAAGACAACTCACTATTATATAACTCAACTTGTAATAAGTAAAGGAAACACAATAAAGATACATGAAGTGAATCATAATTGGTAATGGCAAACATAGATCACGGTCGAAGAATAGTCGATAATTTGCTGGAGTTCACAAATAACTGGTTTTCAATGATAGCTTTCAAAGTATTAAACATCAAGGTTAGAGCAAAGTGCAAAACAAGGAACATAAGAAACATGATTGAATAAAACATCACATGAATGAACGAAACACAAAAACTCAAAATACTTGCTGAGATAGAGAGGAAGTAGGTTACTGACTCAACTACAAAGTAAAAGAAAGGCCCTTCGCAGAGGGAAGCAGGGATTGCAAGTCTCATAAAGAGCTCCCAAAAATTATGATACTTACTAGCTTTCAGCTCTCATTGCCCCTATCATAGGCATATTTTGGTGGTTAAGGTTAAAGTGACACAACTAAGAGGATATGCTTGACAAGTTAGAAATTGAAGTCCCATTACCCTTACTTATGAGTATTGAACCTCATGCTACTCAACTTCAGTCACGAGTAAGATCTTGTCATTGTAAATTCACGTGTATCATTAAGAACCGCTAACGGGGTACCCCTTGTACATGATACAGGAGCTATCCCATAATTAGGAATATTATAACCGGAACAGAAAGGAGAGCTCTCACGACCTCAACCATTCAACCCGTTCGATTGCATTTCCTAATCATTTTTGACTATCCGATGCGTCTCTTGTCTCGTGTGGGCCGCTCCTGGGACGAATATCCCAAGAGCGGCTACTCTGGAAAATGAATCTGAGACCTCTTGTTTGATCCAGAATAGATGGTTAAGATGGGGCCACGTCTGTACATCCAAAAACCGCGGTGACTCGGTGCGACGTCCACCTCGATCTCCACAACCCGCACCAGCCCATCCCTATCTCGGCCAAGGGCGAAACACGCCGCCGCTATTGCCGTCCTCGCAATGGTGAGCGAGAGAGGCAGATGGAGGGAGTGACTATGACGACGATCGGCGGAAGAGATTGGCGATGTCCGCCCCACCATCCACGCTCGAAGTAGCGATGGGGAGCAGATCGCCCCAGCGGCACCCCACGATGTCTCTACTCCTCCGCCCCCTTCTCGTGCTCCCCTTGCCATCTGCAAGCTCATCCTTGACATGGACGATGGCAAGCCTTCCCCCACCACCACGGCCACTCCTCTATCAACGACAAGGTGAGTTGCAGTTCCACATCTTCTAGGTAAAATCCTAACCCTAACTCATGTAATTGCCGATTTGACAATTTTGGGCATGGTTAGGTACCCACTACAGACTCTAGAGAATGGTGATTATCAGGTAAAGTTGAGCTCCAAACAAAGGCCATCGAGATGGTTCAGGGATGCTTGGATCAGGAAGAGTTTTCACAGGCTTCCTGATGCACATTCAATGGTACACTTTGTACCTAATATTTCTATAATATGGTAGTGTCTACCAAAGGCATATCTAGAGCTCTTCCATGGGTGGCATGGCACCCCATACTAAAATGTAAAATGATTTATACGATATACCAGACACTTTTTTTACTACTTACAGCCTATTCTGGGACTCTTAAATAGAATTCTGATGATATATTATAGCAATAACTATTCTGTTTATACTGTAACTTTTATATATCTTGAACAGGTGTACGGTTGTACATTTAGACCTTGACAACCCCAGTCATAAGGTTCTAGATATGCCACTGGTGTCTACCCGATATTGTAGAATCCTAAAGTAAATTGTGTATCCTTGTTATTAGGCAGTTGCTGACAAGTGATAAACAATATTTTGGAGTTTCATATGGTACACTAAAAAGGCCACTGGTGATTGTCGGAGTGCAGAACCAACTATTATCATGGACACGTAGCTCTAAAAGTCTACCAAAAATCAGCCGAGCTTTGGAGAAATATTATTCCTGAGCTTGATGGTAAGGGATGAGAAATAAAACAAAAAATTCGCATGTTAGTCTTCCACTTGTGTTCTACTCCCTCCGTTCAAAAATATAAGACGTTTTAGTTTTGTGAATCGACTGTATATAGACATCTTTTAGTGTTAGTCAATTCACAAAGCTAAAACGTCTTATATTTCTAAACGGAGGGAGTATAATGAAAAGGAAAAATTAGTTGCACCTGATTGCTCAAAATGTATTCGGTAGCCCTTAAAAACCGGTAAAGTTTAAGCATTCAAGATACTTCTTTCCTAGATAAATATTCTATATCGTAGGATGATAAATCCAAGGATACAATATGCCCTTTTATATCTTCTATTGTGTCATATATTTTTTGGATACATCTGCTATTCTTTACACTGATTCTGTTCTCGTCCTTGAAGGTGAAGCAAGTTCGTATAAGAAGCCCTTTCTTACACGGTAATAGTTTCTGTAGTAAACAGTTTTATCGTGAGGGCTTGCAAGAATCAGATCAGAAGTTAGAAAATGAACTTTGATTTTCATTTTCCTTTGTTCTCAATAAAAATATTAATAGTTCAATTAAAGGTTGTACTCCCCGTCTACATTAGAGTTTGACTGAGAACTTGTGACTTTTTTTAAAACATCTAGGATTATTGGGCACAAAGAAACACATTTTTATGATTAGAGTTCTAATCAATATATGCAAAGGATTGGTAGTTTCTATTTTAGTAGCTGCGTATAGTTTCAAAAGAGTCTTTATAGTGTTCCTAATACTTTCACATTCGTGCAATTTTTTATATATCTTTCATATAATAGACAAAAACACCGTTTTATTGCTGTTTTTAGTACTCCGTCAGTCTGATTAATACCAACACCTGCATTACAAACAGATTAAAATTCCTTTTCTCTTTATTGCTGGCCAAGACCGTGCTTTATTGCCAATTTATGCATGTATGATGATACATAACAGGCATAGCAATGCTCGAGATCTCTACTTTTACTAGGTAGGACAAAGGATCAATAAATACTAAACTAGAAATCTCCAGCACTTGGTTCAACACTTTGAGAAATGTTAATATCCAAATGTATTTTCATCCATTCCCAACAATCTTTTTATTTACCTAATGGAAGGGCACGACAACGCGTGCCTACATGATCTAGTCAAAATAACAAGGCAAGCAGACAGTGAGCATCTCAACGATCTTTTTATTTGTTATTTTCATAGGTTTTTATTGAGGATGCTTCATAGAATGCTCACTATAGTTATGCTGCAAGTTTCCACCATGATTAGGCATGGCTTAGGCTAGCGGCCCAGGCATTTCTCTAACACACATATAAACTCCATGATCTTACAAGTTCCACTTTTATTTCACACCGCTGGGATCCATAAGCAAAAAAACATGATATCAACTAGGTACAAAGTACCAATGCAATGTTGAAAGCGTCCCCCACGATACATGGTTCTGCTAACTTCAACTCATAAAGCGCAAGCATATACGCAACAAAGAAGGACCCAATGGTTCAAGTTATTAAATGCAAGAAAATTAAAGTGTGCCATCAAGTTCGTGAGAGCTTTAATCACTAATATTCACATAATAAGTTTAATTTGGAAGGTAGAAAAAACAAGAATTTACTTGGAATAGCAAAAATGCTAATAGGTAGGTATGGTGGACACAAAGGGCAGAGGTTTTTGTTTAAAGGAGTGGATGCACGAGAAGAATTACCTCTCAGTACAGGTTTTTGGCTAGCAAGTATAAAAAAAACAAACATACAAGTGATAAAAACAAACATGCAATCTTCCTTGGAAGCACAAAAGATCTTAACTAGAGAATACTAGACTTATGAGCAAATCAAGAAAGAAAGATGATGAAATTATTTTTCTTTAGAGTACTTCTATCTTTTTCATTCAACTCTCAAAAAGTGTTGCTACTGACCGAGCCAGGTTTGCCAAAACTAACTAAATTAACTCAATGATCCCAAAGTGATACCAATACTAACAACAAGATCAATCATATAACCACGAATTGAAAACTAATATAAGCTATGCAAAAGAGTAAATGATAGAACTTCTCATTAATATTCCATAACGGCAACTCACACTAAGGGATACATATCTAACGAGAGAGGGGACACTTCCATAATGCAAACCATCCTACATAATAACTTCTCTATTCATGATATGACTCTACTAAAAAGGTAAAAAGATAGAAGATAGTGATGTGATACCGCGGCACTCCCCCAAGCTTGGAACAAACCAAGGGGATGCCAAACCTGATGACAAATTACTCCTTTGGTGGTGGTGGTATCCTCTCAATGAGCTCTCTAATCAATTTCCCCAAGTCCTCAATCTCAAAGGTGAGATTGCGAATAAGCTGTGAGTTTTGCTCAATGCGGCTCATGATCATGTCGGGTTGCGAATTCCAGATCTTGTGATTATTTCCCCTCTCTTCCTCTTTCCACTCTCTTCCTCCTTGAAGTCTTCTTTTCCTGCATGGCTAGAACGAGGCAAATCCCAATTGGAGGGTAATTTCTCCTTGGGCATATTCTGGTATTGATGCTCATGGATAAGGGTATGGAAAGGATTCTTGGTGTGTGGAGGAAGTGACCGTGGAGCCAAACTGTGACGAGGAGCTTTCCCCCCAGTATGCATCCGTGCAGTCCTTCTAACCCTGGCAGGTTTTGTCACCACTCCAATGCTTGCAATGGTAGTGCTGGTGTGCGATGTTGGCCTTGTTCCTCTTCACCTTCACTCTTGATCTCCTTCTCCTTCCCAGGGTCTTGGAGGTCTTCCTCCATAGGCCCCTTCCCTTTATCCTTGGCGGACACCATTGTGCTTCTAATTTCAAGAATAGTTCCTGGCAGAAACAGATCGAAACAAAAATATGACGAAAACCCGATATACGAACCTCGGGGGATCCGAGGGGTTATATATTACGAAGTTTCACAGCAAAAGGAAGGTACTGGGAGAAAATGAGTCAGAGGCGGAGTCTGGGGTGGACTCACCACCTGGTGGCACGACCAGGGGAGGGCCTGCGCCATAGGATGGTGTGAGCCACCCTGGCTCTGTTTCCGTCCCTCTTTCGCTTTGTAGCTTTCCTTATTGACTGAAAACTGCAAAAATATAGTTGGATAGTATTTTCGTGGAACTTTTCTTACCAGAACCGTTACCTATTTGAAAACGGACTCTGCAGGTCTCTGAATTTGGTATTTAGTGGATTCTTATGGAGTCACCACTTGAATAGCATCAATATCTTCATACACTTATTACCTGAGTCATAAAACACTTCTCTTCCTTATTACACCATTATCTCCACTTCCTGGAAATTTCTTTCACACAAAACTTCACACAGCTCTCATTAGCAACATTAGTATAAGTGAAGTGATAAAACCTTTTGAGTCCAACTTCAACTGAAAACCATCAAAACATAAGCTACTGTAGCAACTCCTTCTGAAAACCCAAAAAGAATTCAAAAAGGAAATCGAATAAAGAAGCAAATGCAAGAGTGGCAAGATCTGTCAAAACAGACCAGTAGGTAAAGATCATTTTTTTATAAACTCTTCTGTTGCTCAAATAAAAAAGTGCAAAACTAACAAAAGTTAAATAACAACCTGGGGCAGAAGCACAAACAATTACAGCTCAATCCGACATACAGAGATCTCTCACAAATTTTTACGGTGAAGCACAAAAATCTGTTTCGAGACAGCAACTTCCCCAAATATTACTTCTCTCTCATTAGAGGTTGATCTTGACACAAAACCCAAACAAAAAGGATAAGGAGCGGTTATTACCGAAGTAATAACTTCCAAGACTCAAAGAAACAAAAACAATACGAAAGCAAAAACAAATTGGATTGTCTCCCAAAAAGCTCTTTATTTATAGCCATTAAGATGGGCATGATAATTTTTAAGATGTTCACCTAAGAATATGAATTGAAGCGAAAGAGAGCATTAAGACGCAAACACACACACACACACACATTTAAGTCTAACCCACTTCCTATGCAAGGGAATTTTGTAAACAAACAAGTTGTTGGAACTAGAGGCTACTTGCATAAGAAGGCAAAAGAAGTACAACATAAAAACTTTCAACATAAAACGAGAAAACTTGATATTATTGAGATGCATAAGAACACTTTTCACTCTCTCATAGTAACTTTCAGCATCATGCATAAACTTAACAATATAGCTATCACAAGGACTATCGTAACAATGATCACTTATTCTAACAGAAAACACAGGAATACTAGCTCTCATAACACTACTATGTGAAGCAATATTAGAGGTATCCTTACAAAGGATAGTGTGTCCCTCTTTTTCATATTTAGTAACAAAGTCTTTTACATTTTCTATTATAGGTTCATCAACCATTTGTTATCTGGTTCAACAGCTTTATTCATACTTTCATCTACCATACTAGCCATCATAGAATGTTCCCTTATCTTAACTAGGAAAGGCATTTTATCAATGTAAGGTTTAGGTAAAACATGATTAGCAGTATAAACTTCCATATTTCTTGCAGGAACACTCTTAGCAACATCTTTATAAGGTTCATGATACTTATTCCACTTCTTTTGACGCACTTCAATGTAGGAAGCAAAAGCCTTAAAATAAGAAGCAATAGCTTGAGAGTCTAGACCATAAGCATTTTTAATATTTTGAAAGCCATCAGTTCCCATAAAAGATTCAATGCATTCATAATCATAATTTATACCTAACTTTCTACCTTTGTCATTCTCCCAAGCTTCAGCATTGTCTTGAATACGGTCCAGGAGATCCCATTTAGCTTCTTCTTCCATACGAGTGAATGATCCAGCGCAAGAAGCATCCAATAAATCCTTGTCATGTAGAGGGAGCCTTGCATAAAAGTTATTGATAATAATATTGTTGGGGAGCTCATGAATGGGACATTTGAGCATTAGTAACTTCAATCTCCCCCAAGCTTGAGTTGTACTCTCTCCATCAACAGGCCAAAAGTTGTATATTTGATTCCGATCTTTATGAATCTCATGAGGATAAAACTTTGAATAAAAGAGAGGCACTATTTCCTCCCATTCTAGAGATTGCCATTCTTCAGCAGGTTATACCATTCCTCAGCTCTTCCTTTCAGTGGTAATGAGAATAACTTCTTCTTAACTTGACCTGTAGTAATACCTGCACACTTGAACAACCTGCATAATTCGTGTATAAAGAGTAAATGATCACCAGGATGGACAGTTCCATCCCCAACATAGTAGTTATCCATAACACGATCAATAATTCTTGTAGCTATTTTAAAACATCATTCTTAGCAGGTGGTGGCTTATCTACTACCTTAGCAGCGGTAGTAGCATTACCAAATAAGAAACTCAGCGGATTATCCATAACGAAAATAAAGCAACTAACAGAAGTAAACAATACTCATAGTAGAAGTTTCCTTTACCAGTTCCATTCTCCAATAGCGCTTCACTCCCCGGCAATGGCGCCATAAAATAGTCTTGATGAGCCACAAGTATAGGGGGTGTATCGCAGTATTTTCGATAAGTAAGAGTGTCAAACCCAACGAGGAGCAGAATGTGCTGGCTAGTGGTATGGATCAGGAATTCTCTGCAAATACTTAGCAAACAGATTTTTAGGGGTTTTCGATAAAGCAAGTAAACAAAGTACGAGTAAATAAAAAACAGTAGGAATAAATGCAACAAGTGGCCCAATCCTTTATGCAGCAAAGGACAAGCCGGTTGTATTACTTAAGATGACCAAACATTCTCGAGGACACATGGGAAGACTGTTAAGTGCTTTCGCTTCATATAGTTGCTTAATCTTCTTTAGCTTGCTAAGTGTTGTGTGGGTGAACCTGTGCTAATGTACCGACCTTCCTAGGACTAATACATACTTGTGATTATACCCCTTGCAAACATCCGTCAGTACAAGAAAGTAATTAAGGTAGAAACCTAACCACAGCTTTAAACTCTAAGACCCTTACGTCCCTTGTGCAATGGTTTCCTAACGGGGGTTTAGTTTTCTGTCACTCCGGCAACCCCTACGATTAGTAGCCAAATACACAATGCATTCCCCTAGGCCCATATAGGTGAAGTGTCATGTAGTCGACGTTCACATGACACCACTAGAAGAAGTACACCACAACTTAAATATCAAACCATTGAATCTTTCGCAACACAATTCCACTACTAACAACATGACTTCTCCCATGTCCTCAAGAACAAAATGAACTACTCACAAGACATCATATGGATCATGATCAGAGATGGAATAATGATGTATAACAATCTGAACATAAACAATAATTCAATGGTTCACTCAATAGCATCAACTACAAATAGTAATCAACACCGGGAAAGTTTCCCCTAAGAACTAATGCAAGATTCAACTCAATTGTTACAGCAGTATGGAGATGGTGATGAGGGTGCTGCTGTTGATGATGGTGGTGGTGGTGATGATGATGACCCCAATGAAGTCCAGCTTGATGGTGGTGTTGATGGTGACGATCTCCCCTCTCTGGGAAAGAATTCCCCCGGCAGAAATCTGTCTGCCGGAGAGATCTTTCTCTCTCGGTGTTTTCTGCCCCGCAGAGGCGACGAAATATTTCTATGGTCGCTCCCCGAGTCTTAGGGTTTCGGGAGGATAATATATGCCAGAAGGGAGTGCCAGGGGTGGACCAGGGCGGCCACACCACCTGGTGGCGCGACCTAGGTTAGCCCGCGCCAGGGGGTGGTGTGGGCCCCTGTGGCCCATCTCCAACCCCCTTCTGGATTCCTTCGTCTTCTGAAAAATAGGATTTTCCATACATTTTTCTGGATTTTCTGATATTCGCAAATTTTGCCTCCAAACAGCACCTTTTCCATCAGAATCCTGACTGCAGCGGTCCAAGCTCCAAAAGTCATCAACCATGCAAAAACAGATGAAATAACATAAGTATCGCCTCTCAATACGAAATATATCAATGAATAATAGTGAATTATAATATAGAATAGTGACGCAAAATTGACGTATCACGTGTCTATTCATCACGTAATAGCTTTATTCCAAGTAGTTGTAATAGTTGCTGTTAAGTGATGGATGATGACCCACAAGTATAGGGGGTGTATCGCAGTATATTTGATGGAAGTGAAATCCAATTTATTGATTTGACACAAGGGGAGCCAAAGAATATTTATAAGCCTTAACAACTGAGTTGTCAATTCAGCTGCACCTGGAAACAATCTTGCTCACAGTAGTTTATCAGTAGCAACAGTTTTGTAGTAGAAATAGTAAAGTCGCAGCAGTAGTAAAGTAAAGACAGTAGTAACAATTGCAGTAAACAGTAGGATTCGAGTGGATGGATAGGCGTTGCATGGACAAGACAATTCACATGGCAATCAGAACATAGGGAAATTGCAGATAAATAATATAAAGCATCCATGTACTAGATAATCCTAGGCATGTGTTCCATATATAGTCATACGTGCTCGCAATGAGAACTTGCACAACATCTTTTTGTCCTGACAACCCGTTTGCAGCAGGGCCTCAAGGGAACTACTGGCAATTAAGGTGCTCCTTTTAATAGATCACCGGAGCAAAGCATTAACACTCCGTGAACACATGTGATCCTCACATCAAAGTCATTCCCTCCGGTTATCCCGATTTCTGTCACTTTGGGGCCTTTGGTTCCGGACAACAACGTGTGTATACAACTTGCAGGTAAGACCAAAAACAATACTATCATAGTGAATCAATAACATGTTCAGATCTGAAATCATGGCACTCGGGCCCTAGTGACAAGCATTAAGCATAACAAGTCGCAACAAAGTCATAAAGCACTAATAGAAGATACTAGGCACCATGCCCTAACAATCTGATGCCATTACATGAACAATCTCATCCAATCCCTACCATCCCCATAGCCTACAGTGGGGGATTACTCACTCATAGATGGGGGAAACATGGATGATCGATGGAGAAGCGATGGTGATGATGATGGCGATGATGTCCTCCAATTCCCCGTCCCGGTAGGGTGCCAGAATGAAGTTTCTGGTTCCAAATCATGGAATCTGGTGGTGGCGGCGGAGCGGAACTCCTTCTGGAAAAACATGGAAGACCCCAAATTTTTTAGGCCAGAAGGCATCTTATAGGTGAAGAGGGAGACCGAGGGGGTGTCTGGGGTGGCCAAACCACCCCCTGGCGCGGCCAGGCCCAGCCCGCGCGGCCAGGTGGTGTGGCTGGGCCCCAGTCCCTCTCCGTCTCGTATTTTGGCTCCAGATGTCCCTCAGTAAAATAATGACTTTGGCTTTTGTCCCGTCCAATTCTGAGAATATTCATTTTCTTACTTTCCTGGAACCAGAAACAGCAGAAAACAGGCAGCTGGAACTGTGGCTCTTGTTAATAGGTTAGTCCAAGAAATCATATGAAAAGTACTCCAAAGTGTGGACAAAACACAAGAAAGTAGATAAAACCAAGCATGGAACATGAAAAATTATAGATACATTTGCAATGCATCAACATCCCCAAGCTTAACTCCTGCTCGTCCTCGAGTAGGTAAGTGCTAAAAAGAAAGAATAATTTTTGAGGTGGCATGCACCATCATAAAGTTGATCAAAGTATTTGTAAACATTGATAGCTGGGATCATAGTACTTCAACATAACATGAAAGATAAAGTTCTAACAATAAGACAAAGCAACTATGTTGCAACATGAAAAGGCACAAACAAAATATTCATGAATAACAATGCTTTGCAAGACGTTTGTTTGTTTCACATAATGAAAACATAGCATAGTGGCATTCAGCTTGTTCCTCATAGAGTAGCAAATATAAATGCATAAGACACCTTCAAAGTTTATAAGAGTGACTAGATACAAATAGTTTAAAACAAGCAATATCAAAGCTATGCATCAATCAACAAGTCTTGGGACAATGCACATAGAACTAAGAATGGCCACTATGCTCTCAAAGTAGGTGCATAAAGATAGAAGGTGGAGACTCAATATATATAGTGGAAGAAAGGCCTTCATAGAAGGAAGTAGGGATTCAAGTCTCATAAAGAGCTTCCAAAAATTATGGTACTTAATAGCTTTTAGCTCTCATTGCCCCTATCATAAGCATCTTGAAGTGATTAAGGTTAAAGTGAACAAACTATGGTGTATATCCTTGACGAAGTATAAGGTAGAAATCTCATGTCCCTTGAATACGAGGGCCGCTCCTGATGCTACTCAAGTTTAGACACCGGTAAGTTCTTGTCATCGTAAGTACATGTGTATCATAGAGAACCACCAACGGGGTACCCCTTGCCCGATGATACGGAAGAATCCCCATATCAAAATGACAAGGCAAGCAGACAACGAGCATCTTAGCAATCTTCTTATTTACCATGGGAATATGGTGCTTTTTTCTCTCTTTCCTCTTTTCATATTCTTTGTTTTTCTTTTTTTCTTTTTCTCAATATAGGACTCTTTTTTTATAAGAAGAATGCTTCATAGACAGCTCATTATGATTACGTTGCAGGTTTCCACCATGTCAGCATGGATTAGACCAGCGGCCCATGCATTTCTCTAACACCTATACATAACTCCATGGACTTACAAGCTCCCCTTTCATTTCACACCGACGACATCCATAGACAAAAGAGCATGATATCAACTAGGTACAAAGTACCCGTGCAATGTTGAAAGCGTTCCCCATGATAGCATGGTTCTGCTAATCCCTAACAAATAAGTGCAAGCATATACAACATAGATGACACAATGGTTCAAGTTCATTAAGGGCAAGAAAAATAAAGTGTGTCATCAAGTTCGTGAGAGCTTTAATCACTAATTTTCTCATAACAAGTTTAATTTGAAAGGTAAACAAAAACATGAATATACTCGGAATAGCATATGATAGTAGGTAGGTATGGTGGACTCTTTGGAATAACTTAGTTTAGGGAGTTGGATGCATGAGTGGAATTCATAATTGGTCGTGGAGGCTAGCAAAATACTGGGAGCGACAAACTAAGAGAGCAATAATGGCCATAATCATGCAGAGCGACAAAACATCATTGATCAAAGCATAAAGTGATACTACAAGTTGAAAACTAAAGGATCATAAAGGCTTATGATGACTTGGGATAGTCATAACATGGTGTGAGCATGCGCCATGTCAACCCAAATAAAGCATCAAAGGAGAATACCACTATACTATGCTTTAATATGCTAAAACAACGCATGATTCATCCAATGCACATTAAGCAATCTCAATTGTTTATAACAAGTCATGCTACAGCAAAGAATACTAAGCATAAAGCCAAAACAATATCAAGCATGGCATGACAAAGCATAGGCCACAGTCAAAAACAAGCTCTCTTTACCACTTAAGCATGAACTTTCTTACTCTTTTCCAATCCAAACCAAACTATTTGAAAACCAATGTATGATAGAGGGGGTCCAACCAATTTATTCACAATACTAATAAAACCAAGCAAACGAAAAACCAAAACGAAAATGAAAAAGAAGACGCTCCAAGAACAACACAACTGTGTATGAAACAATAAAAATGAAGCGTTTGGAAGAAACCTGGGATTTTTATTGATGAAGAGGGGGATGCCTTAGGCATCCCCAAGCTTTGATGCTTATACTTCTTGGATATTTCTTGGGTTGACACACATGGCATCCCCAAGCTTGAGCTTTTGTCCATCCTTCATCTCATTACTCATTCCTTCCATACACCTAAAAATTTTCCTTCATACAAAACTTCACACAATCTTTACTAGCAACATTAGTGCACTCAAGATAATAAGTCTTTAGGTTCAGTTCTAAGACCAATAAAACTTCCATTAAAACACTAGCTACTGTAGCACTTCCCTAAAAAAGATCAATTCCCCAAAAGAACTCAAAAAGGAACCAACAAGAAGCAAATGCAAATAATTGCAGAAATCTGTCAAAACAGACCAACAGGTAAAGACAAATTTTTTCGAAGATCGTCTGTTGCTCAAATCTAAAATTGTTGAACTAACGAAAGTTAGATAACCACCTGGGGCAAAAGCCCAAAAATTCACGCCTCAAAAGGACGTACAGAGATTTTACACGAATTTTTACGGTGAAGCACAGAAATCTGTTTCGGGACAGCAACTTTCCCAACCATTACTTTTTTCTCATTAGAGGTTACTCTTGGCACAAAAAGCAAATAAAAAGGATAAGGAGCGGTTATTACTGAAGTAATAACTTTCAAGGCTCATCTAAAACTTTTGGGTTATCTCCCAATAAGTACTTTTTTAACGCCTTTAAGTTAGGCATGATAGTTTGAGAGGATGCTCACATAAGAAATATGAATTGAGTAAAAGAGAGCATCAAGAAGCAAATTCAAAACACATTTAAGTCTAACCCAATTCCTATGCATAGTAATCTTGTATTCAAATAAATTCTCAAAGAACAAAGTGACAGGCATAGGAAGATAAAACAAGAGTAACTTCAAAACTTTCAGCACATAGAGAGGTGTGTCAATACCATGAAAATTTCTACAACCAGATTTTCCTCTCTCATAATAATTTTCAGTAGCCTCATGAATAAACTCAACAATATAACTATCACATAAAGCATGTTTTTCATGATCTACAAACACATAATTTTTATAAAGATCAAAAATAGTGGGATTAAAACTTTCAAACCCACTTTTAACAATTCTATAACAAGATGAGTGATCATTCAATATAGGACCATCGTCTAGATATTTATCATAAACAATTTCTAAGCAAAACTCTTTAGTACCATGCATCTCGAAGGTAGGCACAAATAAAGGCTTATCACAGATAACATGAGCATAACATTCATCCTCCTTTGGTAAGCATGGGGGACAATCAAATAATGTAAGGGATAAAGAGTTACTCTCATTAGAAGGTAGGCATGGGTAGCTAATCCATTCTTCCTCCTTTTGTTCATCACTCTCCTCCTCTTTTTCATCTAATAAGCTTTCAGGTTCATAAATTTCTGCTTCCATAAGATCCTGCAAGGCATTAGTCTCTTCCATTTGTGGAAAGCATCTATTAATATATTCAAGAATATAGCCATTTTCTTCCTTGTAATTATCAAAGCAAAATCTAGGTATATCATAAACCTCATATTTATAAGGTGAATCATCAATATTTTCAAGCAAACTAGCAAGTTCAAATGCACCCTTCCAAGCAATAAATTCCTCAATTTGTTCCACATCATAAAAGTCATAATTTCCCTTAACATAAGAAGATATGGTAACATCATCATTATACTCACATTGAAAATGGAGGTGTTTATACCTCTTACAACAACAAGATTTATCAAAGCAATAAGTAACATTATAAGTAGAGCACACGTTTCTAGCAATGGTATACAATTTATCAATTTGTTCCCATAAATGTTTCCCTTTTTGTGAGAAGTGGTGTTCCTTATAATAATATTTTTGATTTTCCATGAACCCACCTTGCCAATAAGATTCAGTTTCAAAGAAACTAACCATTGATAAAAAGCATGATAAAGCAAGACAATAACAGTCCAACGAAAATACCAACTAGAGTAGGAACTAATATTTTTTGTATTTTTTATAAAGAAACAAGCAAACAAGGCGGAAATAAACTAAGCTTGAACAATAGTTATTCCAAGTGAACTTGATAAATAAAGCTATGCTCCCGGGCAACAACGCCAGAAAATAGTCTTGATGACCCACAAGTATAGGGGGTGTATCGTAGTATTTTCGAGGGAAGTGAAACCCAATTTATTGATTTGACACAAGGGGAGCCAAAGAATATTTATAAGACTTAACAACTGAGTTGTCAATTCAGCTGCACCTGAAAACAATCTTGCTCACAGTAGTTTATCAGTAGCAACAGTTTTGTAGTAGAAATAGTAAAGTAGCAGCAGTAGTAAAGTAAAGATAGTAGTAACAATTGCAGTAAACAGTAGGATTCGAGTGCGGTAGGCATAGGGATGGATGAACGGGAGTTGCATGGACAAGACAATTCACATGGCAATCAGAACATAGGGAAATTACAGATAAATAAGATAAAGCATCCAAGTACTAGATAATCCTAGGCATGTGTTCCATATATAGTAACACGTGCTCACAATGAGAACTTGCACAACATCTTTTGTCCTGCCAGCCCGTTTGCAGCAGGGCCTCAAAGGAACTACTGGCAATTAAGGTGCTCTTTTAATAGAGCACCGGAGCAAAGCATTAACACTCCGTGAACACATGTGATCCTCACATCAAAGCCATTCCCTCTGGTTATCCCATTTTCTGTCACTTCGGGGCCTTTGGTTCCAGACAACAACGTGTGTATGCAACTTGCAGGTAAGACCAAAAACAATACTATCATAATGTATCAATAACATGTTCAGATCTGAAATAATGGCACTCGAGCCCTAGTGACAAGCATTAAGCATGACAAGTCGCAACAAAGTCATAAAGCACTAATAGAAGATACTAGGCACCATGCCCTAACAATCTGATGCCATTACATGAACAATCTCATCCAATCCCTACCATCCCCATAGCCTACAGCAAGGGATTACTCACTCATAGATGGGGGAAACATGGATGGTCGATGGAGAAGCGTTGGTGATGATGATGGCGATGATCTCCTCCAATTCCCCGTCCCGGCAGGGTGCCAGAACGGAGTTTCTGGTTCCGAATTGTGGAATCTGGTGGTGGCGGCGGAGCAGAACTCCTTCTGGAAAAAGGTCGAACCCACCTAAGTTTTTAGATCAGAAGGCATCTTATAGGCGAAGAGGGAGACCGAGGGGGTGTCTAGGGCGGCCAGACCACCCCCTGGCGTGATCAGACCCAGCCCGCGCAGCCAGGTAGTGTGGCTGGGCCCCAGCCCCTCTCCATCTCGTATTGGCTCCAGGTGTCCCTCGGTAAAATAATAACTTTGGCTTTTGTCCCGTCCAATTCCGAGAATATTCATTTTTTTAATTTCCTGGAACCAAAAACAGCAGAAAACATGCAGCTGGCACTGTGGCTTTTGTTAATAGGTTAGTCCAAGCAATCATATGAAAAGTACTCCAAAGTGTGGACAAAACACAAGAAAGTAGATAAAACCAAGCATGGAACATCAAAAATTATAGATACATTTACAATGTATCAATGGATAACCATGAAGCGGCGCCACTAACCTTGACGTCATGCTGGTGATGATGGAGATCATGTCCGTGCTTTAGAGATGGAGATCAAAGGCACAAGAAGAAAGGCCATATCATGTGACATATTATGAATTGCATGTGATGTTAATACTTTTTGCATCTTCTATTGCTTAGATCACGACGGTAGCATTATAAGATGATCCCTCTCACTAAAATATCAAGTAATAAAGTGTTCGTCCTTAGTAGGCACCATTGCTAAGACTCGTCGTTTCGAAGCAACTCGTGATGATCGGGTGTTATAGATTCTACGTGTGCATACAACGGGTGCAAGCCACATTTGCACATGCAGATACTAAGGTTAATCTTGACGAGCCTAGCATGTACAAACATGGTCTCAGAACATAGAATACCGAAAGGTAAAGCATGAGTCATATGAATGATATGATGAACATGGTTATTATCCGCCTTTGAAGCTACATCTTCTCTCGTGAAGATCGGACTTGGTGTAGTGGATTTGGTTCGTGTAATCACTAAGGCATCGTGAGGGATGTTGTTTTGAGTGGGAGTTCACCAAAACTTTTTCCCATATATTGGCATGTATGCCACTCATATCATCAACTCATGGCCAAAATCCGGGGTTATACCATAGATCGTTTAAAAGCTAGCGGAGTTGTTGGCATCCCAAAGGTGTGCATGAGAAACATAGAACTTTTTCTTTCTCTTTTTTTATGATAGTACCGCGGTTTGATCCACAAGGTTAGCTTTGGCATGCATCACAATTACCACTAGACTTCATTTCAATCAAACAACTCCTTTCATGAGTGCCATCAAGACTATCAAAACATCTATGGGGTTAAGTATCTTCAAGGGTATACTCTCAAGACAATCATTCATCAAACTAGTCATAAATTTCAGACTTTTTCTTATTGTACTTGTTTGGTAATATTATTTCCAAGGCAAGACCCGGTTAGCTAAAAGAACTAGACCAAAAGTTTCAACAACTAATCATCATACTAATAAGAAGCTCTAATCTAACCATATTAAATTACTTCCACAAGCATGGCATCTTAGCTAATCGACCAACTAGGATAAATAACTCAAACTTCAAAAGTGGGAGACATAGGACATACCTCTCATAAGTAACTTCATGATCCTCTTCCTTGTAGGGATGTGTTCTTTCAAAACTCAAACACGATTACTCTCATAATAATATTAAAGCAAAGAGGCAAAATGCGAATCCACAATTACGAAAAAAGGAAAAATGGAGAAATATTTTTGTATTTTTGAGGATAGGGATTAAATAATAGAAAAGAACCTGCGACCAAGTAAGGGACTAAGAAAATAAAAACAAACTAAAAAAGCAAACTAAAAACGACAACAAACTAAAAAGCAAAGGAAAAAAGGGAAGTGTTGGAACAAGCCAACACAAGTGTTTCAAAGATCCCAAGGAGCTGGAGTACAACCTCGTTATTACACAAATAAATTGGTTGGGGGAACACATCCCCAAACTTGGGCTTTTGTAAGCCCTTTTGTTGCTCATTGTGGTGGTGGTGGATAGTCTCCCATGTTCCATTGGTTGCTCCAACATGGAACTAGGTGGCGAGGTTTGCAGAAGCATCTCGAAGTTTGATGTAGAGGATGTTCATGTTTTGAATATTCCCTTCGAGCACATAGATATCTTCGTAGGCGGTGTAGTAGTTTGGTGGTTGCATGTCTTGTTCAGGTCCCTCTTGTTCTACTTCTTCATCTTCTCCTTCTCCTCCCACAGGTATTTATTGATGGGGTAGATTTGCCTCAACCTGCACATCAAAAACGCAAACATCCATCCTTGATAGAGAATAGACCATCAGGTAAAGGAGCTAGGATCAAGTGATCTGCTCCATGTATATGAAGGAAATATCTACCATCAGTTATAGAAATCATACCACGTACTCTTAGAGTAGAAAGACCGAGACAGTGACTTCCTATCAACAGTTGGATGTTACCTAGGTTGATGTGAAGTGCGTGTGCAAGAACGGTTACAACTCCTCCTTCACATATGGGTCCTCAAGATTGAAGAGCCTGATACTTAAGGTAAAACACAAGAAGAGCTCCCAAATTTGGCATTAAGTCACTATTAATAATAGCAGCCATTGCGAGGATCATCATGTCCTCCTCATTAACTCTAGTAAACTCACCACGTGCCTGCAAGGTGACATAAAACAAATAGAGAATAGCAGGATGATCAATTTGGTTCTCCTTGGGTGTCTTTCCACAAATTCTCATTAAATTAAAGTACTGCCAAGGTGCATGATTTAAAACAAAATAAGTGGAGCGTATGTCGGTGTCGTTGTTGGCAAACCCAAAATTTTGAGCCCATTGGTCGAGTGTCAAGGAGTACTCACAGTTCATGAGACGGAAGTTGATGCGATCAACTCCATGCCTTTGATCCTTGGAACAATAGTGAGGCTCCACCGTATGCATCAAGGTGCTGAGGGACTTAAGTGCAAGCAGCGGTATGTGGCGACATCCTAAAAGACAAAGTACAAACCAACATTGTTGCAAAGTAAATTGAAATTATCATGAATGCCAAGTTGTTTTAGGATATAGGGACATCCCCACTTGGTGGACTTGATTTCTCGGATATTGAGACGATTGAAAAGGTTCAACTGAGACTCCTCGGTGAACTCGATACCAAGTGACTCGGGGGTCAACGTATCAATGGTTGGTGCGGAAGGTTCTGCATCCATCACACGTGTATGACTCCTCGTGTTCATCTAAAACAAACTAAATAAAGATTGCTAATAAAAGATTTTGATCCAATAGAAACATAGCATAAACGATAGTCTACAGTAGTTACAAAAGAAACTCCTCTAAAACAATACAAAGCATGCTCAATATCAAGATTAGATCAAGAACAAGACCTAAGTATAGATTGACAATGATGAAAGATTGAGTGAAGATTTTGCAAAAATAAGTTGAAGATTGGAGGACAATCATACCTTTGATCGATTGAGTGCGAGGAATCAAAGAAAGATTGAGTAAATTTGAAGATCCAATGGAGGTGGTTTGGAGTTTGGAGGAACAAGAAAGAGAAAGATTTGTCTTGGGGATTTTTAGGTAACCTCCTTGTGGTGTTTATGGCAGCCGCGTACGTGGTACGGGAGGGTGGTACAGCCGGAGCCTACCCGTACCGGGTAACATACCTTGGGGTGACAAACCCTTCCGGTGAGGCACTCGATACGGGCGCGCGCGCACCCGTACTACTGATCATTATATGTTTGGTATCTTTGCTTAAAACATGATGGTTTGCTCGAGGGTACGGTACGGGCGTGTGGTACATGCGCGTCCTGGCCGTAATGGTGGTCGTTAAGAGGACTATTTCCTGCGACAAAAATCAGAATTTCTATAAAAGGATCTCTTGATGGTAGCCTTATACTCCCATGCCCTTCATGTAAATTAATTAAAACTTTGATAGTTCTTAGGAATGGCCTACCTAAAATTATAGGTGCTATGGGATCTTCAGGTATGTCCACAATAACAAGATCAATAAGAGAGGGACTACCTTTAATTTTTACAACTATATTTTCATTTATCCCAACAACTTGTTTATAAGTTGAATCCGCTAGATGGAGTCTGAATTCGGTGGTTACAAATGGCCCCAAGTTTAATTTATCAAATAGGCTTTTGGAAATTGTGGGGACACTTATGGCTCAATGCACGACGCCCAGAAAAGTGTTGATGGCTCGTGGTTGATGTAGAGCTCGTTGGGAACCCCAAGAGGAAGGTATGATGAGCACAGCAGCAAGTTTCCCTCAGTTATGAAACCAAGGTTTAATCGAACCAGTAGGAGCAAGGAAACACCTCAAAGGTGTTACTAGCTGAGCTTTGGCAGGGCGCACTACCGGTGCTAGTAGCAACGTGGAGACCTGCACAACACAACCACAGAACTTTGTCCCCAACTTGCGATGAGGTTGTCAATCTCACCGTGTTTTGCGGAAAACAAAGGATTAAACGTGTCGAATGGAAAGAAGTAAAAGTTTGCAGAAAGTAAACACAAAGCAGTAAACAGTTGTAGGTTGTATGTAAAGAAAAAGGACCGGGATCCATAGTTCACTAGAGGTGGCTCTCCTTAAGATAGAAAACATGTTGGGTGAACAAATTACAGCGGGGCAATTGACAAACACCAAGAAAGCAAAACATGCATATACTAATCATCTTGACTCCTCTGAGACTTGATTGGGCATTACAACATAATACATAGACCGCCATCCAACTGCATCTATGACTAATAATCCACCTCAGGTTATCATTCGAACCCCCTCCAGTATTAAGTTGCAAGCAACAGATTATTGCTTTACAAACTGCGTGTAAAGTAAACAATACGATTGTTCTATGAACAAAGGATTGTTGTTTTCTCCCTAGTAGCAACAACACATCTAGTACCTTAGAGATTTCTGTCACTTCCCCAGATTACCAGAGGCATGAACCCACTACCGAGCATAAATACTAACTCTTGGAGTTGCTAGCATCTACTTGGCCAAGATAGCTACTAACAACGGAAAGCATGCAAGATCTCAAATAACAAAGACATGATAGAATCAATAATCAATCTGAAATAGCATCTCAATATCCATCGGATCCCCGCAAACACAACATGTATGAATTACAAATAGATGATCTTTATCATGAACGGAGCTCACAAGATCTAAACATGAAAGAACAAAGGAGGAGAAACCAGCCATCTAGCTACTACATGGATCCGTAGTCCAAGAATGAACTACTCACGCATCACACCGGAGGCTTGCATGGTGATGAAGAAGGCCTCTAGGGTGAATTCCCCTCTCCAGCAGGGTGCCGGGAAGAGCTTCAGATCCCTCCCGATCTAGGGATGGAGATGACAACGGCTACAGACTCTTTCATGGATTTTTGATCGGATACTTAGGGTTTTCGTCCCAAGGGCAATATATAGGCGGAAGGCAAGGCCAAGGGGGTGCTGGGAGCCACCACACCACCCCCTAGCGCGGGCCCAGCCAGGCCGCGTGGCCAGGTGGTGTGGCCGGCCCCTGGCCCTTCTCCATCTCGTATTCTGGCACTTGATTACTTCCGAAAAAATAGGCACTTTGGCTTTTGTCCGGTCCAATTCCGAGAATATTCATTTTATGACTTTCCTGGAACCAAAAACAGTAGAAAACAGGCAGCTGGCACTGTGGCTCTTGTTAATAGGTTAGTCCAAGAAATCATATGAAAAGTACTCCAAAGTTGGAACAAAACACAAGAAAGTGGATAAAACCAAGCATGGAACATCAAAAATTATAGATACATTTGCAATGTATCAACATCCCCAAGCTTAACTCCTGGTCGTTCTCGAGTAGGTAAGTGATAAAAATAATTAATTTTTGAGGTGACATGCACCATCAAAGACTTGATCAAAGTATTTGCAAAACATTCAAAGCTGGGATCATAGTACTTCAATCATAACATGAAACAAAAAAGTTCTAGCAATAAACAAAGAAACTATGATGCAACATGAAAAGTCACAAACAAAAGATTCATGAATAACAATGCTTTGCAAGACGTTTGTTTGTTTCACATAAAGAAAACATAGCATAAAAGTATTCAGCTTCTCCCTCAATACAGTAGCAAATATAAATGCATAGGACACCTTCAAAGTTCATAAGAGTGACTAGATACAATAGTTTCAAACAAGCAATAACAAGTTATGCATCAATCAACTAGTCTTGGGACAATGCAGATAGAACTAAGAATGGCCACTATGCTCTCAAAGTAGGTGCATAAAGATAGAAGGTGGAGACTCAATATAATGGCGGAAGAAAGGCCTTTTGTAAAAGGAAGTAGGGATTCAAGTCTCATAAAGAGCTTCCAAAAATTATGGCACTCATATATTTCAGCTCTCATTGCACCTATCATAAGCATCTTGAAGTGATTAAGGTTAAAGTGAAAAAACTATGGTGTACATGCTTGAGGAAGTATAAGTCAAAAATCTCATGTCCCTTGTATACGAGGGCCGCTCCTCATGCTACTCAAGTTTAGTCACCGGTAAGTTCTTGTCATCGTAAGTACATGTGTATCATTGAGAACCGCCAACGGGGTACCCCTTGCCCGATGATACAGAATAATCCCCATATCAAAATGACAAGGCAAGCAGACAACGAGCATCTCAGCATTCTTCTTATTTACAATGGGAATATGGTGCTTTTTTCTCTCTTTCCTCTTTTCATAGTATCTTTTTTTTCTCAATATAGGACTCTTTTTTTATAAGAATGCTTCATAGACAGCTCATCATGGTTACGCTACAGGTTTCCACCATGTCAGCATGGATTAGACCAGCGGCCCAGGCGTTTCTCTAACACATACACATAACTCCATGGACTTACAAGCTCCCCTTTCATTTCACACCGATGACATCCATATACAAAAGAGCATGATATCAACTAGGTGCAAGTACAAAGTGCAATGTTGAAAGAGTTCCCCATGAAAGCATGGTTCTACTAATTCCCGACAAATAAGTGTAAGCATATACAACATAGAAGACACAATGGTTCAAGTTTATTAAGGGAAAAAAGTAAAGTGTGCCATCAAGTTCGTGAGAGCTTTAATCACTAGTTTTCTCATAACACGTTTAATTTGGAAGGTAAACAAAAGCATGAATATACTTGGAATAGCATAAGCTAGTAGGTAGGTATGGTGGACTCTTTGAAATAACTTGGTTTAGGGAGTTGGATGCATGAGTGGAACTCATACTTTGTTGTGGAGGCTAGCAAAAGACTGGGAGCGACAAACTAAGAGAGCAATAAAGGCCATAATCATGCAAAGCGACAAAACATCATTGATCAAAGCATAAAGTGATACTACAAGTTGAAAACTAAAGGATCATAAAGGCTAAGGTGACTTGAGATAGTCATAACATGGTGTGAGCATGCGCCAAGTCAACCCAAATAAAGCATCAAAGGAGAATACCACTATACTATGCTTTAATATGCTAAAACAACGCATGATTCATCCAAGGCACATTAAGAAATCTCAATTGTTTATAACAAGTCATGCTACAGCAAAGAATACTAAGCATAAAGCCAAAACAATATCAAGCATGGCATGACAAAGGATAGGCCACAGTCAAAAACGAACTGTTTTTACCACATAAGCATGAACTTTCCTACTCCTTTCCAAACAAAACCAAACTATCTGCAAACCAAAGTATGAAAGAGGGGGTCCAACCAACTTATTCAGAACACTAAGCAAACCAAGAAAACTAAAAACCAAAAAAAAATGAAAAAGAAGATGCTCCAAGAAAAACACAACTGTGCATGAAACAATAAAAATGAAGCGTTTGGAAGAAACCTGGAATTTTTATTGATGAAGAAGGGGATGCCTTGGGCATCCCCAAGCTTTGACGATTGTACTTGTTGGATATTTCTTGGGGTGACACGCGTGGCATCCCCAAGCTTGAGCTTTATTCCATCCTTTATCTCATTACTCATTCCTTCCATACACCTGAAATTTTTCCTTCATACAAAACTTCACACAATCTTATTAGCAACATTAGTGCACTTAAGATAAATAAGTCTCAAGGTTCAGTTATAACACCAAATAAAATTCCATTAGAACACTAACTACTGTAGCACTTCCCTCAAAAAGATCAATTCCCCAAAAGAACTCAAGAAGGAACTAACAAGAAGCAAATGCAGAAAAATGGCAGAAATCTGTCAAAACAGACCAGCAGGTAAAGACGATTTTTTTCGAAGACCTTATGTTACTCAAATCAAAACGGGTTGAACTAAATAAAGTTAGCTAACATCCTGGGGCAGAATCACAAAAAATTACAGCTCAATCCGACATATAGAGCTCTCTCAGGAATTTTTACGGTGAAGCACAAAAATCTGTTTCGGGACAGCAACTTTCCCAATCATTACTTCACTCTCATTAGAGGTTACTCTTGGCACAAAAAGCAAATAAAAAGGATAAGGAGAGGTTATTACAGAGGTAATAACTTCCAAGACTCAACTAAAACTCTTGGGTTATCTCCCAACAAGTACTTTTCTTTAACGCCTTTAAGTTAGGCATGATAGTTTGAGAAGATGCTCACATAAAAAATATGAATTGAAGTAAAAAAGAGCATCAAGAAGCAAATTCAAAACACATTTAAGTCTAACCCACTTCCTATGCATAGGAATCTTGTAAGCAAATAAATGCACAAAGAACAAAGTGACAGGCATAGGAAGATAAAACAAAAGTATCTTCAAAACTTTCAGCACATAGAGAGGTGTGTCATTACCATAAAAACTTCTACAACCATATTTTACTCTCTCATAATAATTTTCAGTAGCCTCATGAATAAAATCAACAATATAACTATCACATAAGGCATGATTTTCATGATCTACAAGCACTAGAGTTTATTATAAACATTTTCAAAAGAATCCTCGAGAACATAACATTCACCCTCCTTTGATAAGCATGGGGGACAATCAAATAATGTAAGGGATAAAGAGTTACTCTCATTAGAAGGTAGGCATGGGTAGATCCATTCTTCCTCCTTTTGTCCATCACTCTCCTCCTCTTTGTCATCTAATGAGCTTTCAGGTTCAGCAATTTCTTCTTCCATGGAGGTTCTAGTAGGCGGTGGTTCATCTATTACCTTAGTAGTTATAAAACTGTTCCCAAATAGGAAACTGATTGAGCTATCCATAATGAAATAGTTATTGGAGCAGAGCTACTCATAAAGGCAACTAGTATAGGAACTAATTTTTTTGTGTTTTTCAAATAAGAAAGCAAACAAGTAAAACTAATTTTTTTGTGTTTTTGAAGAACAAAACAAGCAAACAAAGCAAAAAGAAACTAAGAAAAACAAAAACAACAAAGTAAAGAGATTGGTTATGAGGCACTCCCCTTGTGAAGATGTCATTGACTCCCCGGCGACGGTGCCAGAAATATGCTTGATGGCTCAATGCACGGCGCCCAGAAAAGTGTTAATGGCTCGTGGTTGATGTAGAGCTCGTTAGGAACCCCAAGAGGAAGGTATGATGAGCACATCAGCAAGTTTCCCTCAGTTATGAAACCAAGGTTTAATCGAACCAGTAGGAGCAAGGAAACACCTCAAAGGTGTTACTAGCTGAGCTTTGGCAGGGCGCACTACCGGTGCTAGTAGCAACGTGGAGACCTGCACAACACAACCGCAGAACTTTGTCCCCAACTTGCGATGAGGTTGTCAATCTCACCGTATTTTGCGGAAAACAAAGGATTAAACGTATCGAATGGAAATAAGTAAAAGTTTGCAGAAAGTAAACACAAAGCAGTAAACATTTGTAGATTGTATGTAAAGAAAAAGGACCGGGATCCATAGTTTACTAGAGGTGGCTCTCCTTAAATTAGAAAACATGCTGGGTGAACAAATTACAGCGGGGCAATTGACAAACACCAAGAAAGCAATACATGCATATACTAATCATCTTGAATCCTCTGAGACTTGATTGGGCATTACAACATAATACATAGACCGCCATCCAACTTTGTCTATGACTAATAATCCACCTTCAGGTTATCATCCGAACCCCCTCCAGTATTAAGTTGCAAGCAACAGATTATTGCTTTACAAACTGCGTGTAAAGTAAACAATACGATTGTTCTATGAACAAAGGATTGTTGTTTTCTCCCTAGTAGCAACAACACATCTAGTACCTTAGAGATTTCTATCACTTCCACAGATTACCAGAGGCATGAACCCACTATCGAGCATAAATACTAACTCTTGGAGTTGCTAGCATCTACTTGGCCAAGATAGCTACTAACAACGGAAAGCATGCAAGATCTCAAATAACAAAGACATGATAGAATCAATAATCAATCTGAAATAGCATCTCAATATCCGTCGGATCCCCGCAAACACAACATGTATGAATTACAAATAGATGATCTTGATCATGAACGGAGCTCACAAGATCTAAACATGAAAGCACAAAGGAGGAGAAACCAGCTATCTAGCTACTACATGGATCCGTAGTCCAAGGATGAACTACTCACGCATCACACCGGAGGCTTGCATGGTGATGAAGAAGGCCTCCAGGGTGAATTCCCCTCTCCGGCAGGGTGCCGGGAAGAGCTTCAGATCCCTCTCGATCTAGGGATGGAGATGACGGCGGCTACAGACTCTTTCGTGGATTTTTGATCAGGTACTTAGGGTTTTTGTCCCGAGGGCAATATATAGGCGGAAGGAGAGGCCGAGGGGGTGCCGGGAGCCACCACACCACCCCCTGGCGCGGGCCCAGCCTGGCCGCGCGTCCAGGTGGTGTGGCCGGCCCTGGCCCTTCTCTGTCTCGTATTCTGGCACTTGATCACTTCCGGAAAAATGGGCACTTTGGCTTTTGTCCAGTCCAATTCTGAGAATATTCATTTTCTGACTTTCCTGGAACCAAAAACAGCAGAAAACAGGCAGCTGGCACTGTGGCTCTTGTTAATAGGTTTGTCCAAGAAATCATATGAAAAGTACTCCAAAGTTGGAACGAAACACAAGAAAGTGGATAAAACCAAGCATGGAACATCAAAAATTATAGATAAATTTGCAATGTATTAGACACTTGCACCAAGATCACAAAGTGCGGATATATCATTAACTCCTACCTTAATTTTAATAGTGGGCTCAAATATATCATATAGCTTAGCAGGAAGCTTATCAGCTAGTCTCTTATACTCCATATCTAAATCTTGAACTTTAGATGCTACTTTTTGTATAAATTGTTTGTACATAGCATCATTACCTTGTTCTATATCGGGATTCTTTACGGTGATCATCTTTAGTAGATCTTCCACGGCATATTCCGGTGTTGGTGTTGCTATAAGCTAGCTCTTCAGGCTCATTGATTACCACCCTTATCATCTTGAGATCTTCTACCGGATTTGGCTCGGGCTTTCTAGCAAACTTTACTAGTATGAGAGCTTGGCACTTAGCTACCTTGCCCAATTGATCCCTCCACGGTCTTTGTCCTTTCCTATAGAGCCTGCACATCATTTCTAATTGCAACGACTTGGTTAGATAATTTTCCTATACTACTTTATGGTTCTCTGTGATTTTAATAAGAATATTATTTTGCTTGGTTTGAGCTTGTATAAAAGTCCTAACGGTTTTCTCAAACGAGAGATTGCCATAATTTGCTCCATTATTATTATCATAATTATTCTAAGGAGCTCCTACAGGATTAGAATAATGTTTTTGAACATTAGAAGAATAATTGTTATTTTTTCACGCAGGATTAAAAGGAGTGCGAGCTATAATATTGACATCATTAACATTGGTAACGATAGCATTAACTTGGGTATCTTATTTACCCTTTACTATATTAAGTAGCTCGTCTACCTTAGATGTAAGCTCTTCATTATTTTCCTCGGTAATCGAACCCACTCTCTTCAAGGTTCTCTCAACATGCCAGTGGGCGTGATTATTTTGCATATCATCAAGTAACTTCTTTGCAACACTCACTTGCTTTCCCATGATTGTTCCTCCTCCTGTAGTATCTAGCATAGACTTAGACATTGGGTTAAGGCCATTATAAAACTAATGTAATATAAGCCATCCTTCGATCCCATTACTAGGACAGTTCATTATGGCTTCTTTCATCCTTTCCCACGCAAGCGCTAGTGGCTCACGGTCTTCTTGTCTAAAGCTTGTAATGTTGGATCTTAGCTGCATAGTTTTAGCTAGGGGAGAAAATTTAGTCATAAATAAATTAGTATATTCCTCCCAATATTTAATAGTGCCCTTTGGTAGAGCTAGCAACCAATCCTTAGCCTTTCCTCTAAGAGAGAAAGGAAATAATCTTAATTTAACAACATTTGGATCAACATCCTTAATACGTATCATGTCGCAAATTTCAGTAAAAGTATTTAAGTACAAACCCGAATCCTCAGAAGATGAGCCCCCAAATAGGTTTTGTTGAACCAAACTTAAAAGGTTAGGCTTTATTTCATAGGTTTCCACATCAATAGTGTGCTGAGTGATAGGTGCACGAATAAAATCATCAGTGGGAGTAGCATACTCCCCAAGTCTCTTTTGAGCCATGGCTCTTATATTTTTGGTAATTTTTAAGTGATGAAAACAAATAATAAGTAACTATTTTTTGGGGGTTTCAAATTGATAACAAGAAAGTAAAGTACAAGTAATAATAAAACTAAAAACAAGGTCTCTAGTGACCTCACCGGGATAGCAAAATTGCTTCCCCGACAACGGCGCCAGAAAAAGGGTTGATACCTTTGATCCAGATTACGGATGTAGTATAATAGCTTTTTCCCTAGAATACCTAGGTTTAATCGAACCTTAGAAAGCAATGCTAAAAGGAAATAAAAAGGACACACCTACACGACTTTATTTGTTCGTTTTACCTTAGTTTACTGGACCAATCTAGTTTACTTTTATAATGGGTTGAATCAATGGATGGAGATAGGCCAGGGTTGAAGATCCAACTGTGGCTGCACATCATATGGGATAAAATATAATAATAAGCACAGTCATGTGTAATGGTTGAATAGGGATAATCTCTTGTGGGCAACACATCCTAATATACTAGAGCCCCCGTGATGTAGCGGGCATAGCAATAATATTTTAATCCAACCGAGTGCACACCAAAGCAATGGGCTACAAATGATTAGCAAGTGTAAAACACAGATTAAAGCCTTAAGTGGTGATGTTGTTGTGATCCCGAATGGGTCGCTAAGCGAAGACCGTACTACCCTTGTTGTCACTGGGGTTCCTATGAGATTGCCGCTAGTCAAGTATCTCACCTCAAGCCTTTACCAATCTATGAGATATTGGCTACCTACAAGTCCACAGATCGAGACAAGAGACAATGAAACAAAAGATGCAAATCTCTATTTGCAAACAAAACACAATACTCCCATGAATTAGATGCACATAATTGCTGCGAGGTTTCTCCCCAACTTGCAGCTCGTGAGGAATATTCACTCATAACAAATAGATCTAGGATATAAAACATTGTGCAAATACTTAGATTGAAATCAAATATTCTTACAATGGTTGCCAAATCACAAGGATATCTAAAGTACAAAGCAATGGCTATGGCTAATGGAGGGGATGGATGATGGAAGTGATGAATAATGGATGAACAATGGCATGGATCTCCTTTGGTTGTGTTGTGATGTAATTTGAGAATGGCGGCTCTCTGGCCGACGACTAGACCTTCAAAATATATAGTCGTCTTCACGAAAGCTGTAGGGTTTGACGAGATGAAGCTGCCGCCACATTGTACGGGTGGACAGTATGGGCGGGCCCTGCCCGTACTAGTGGTCGTTAAGCTTGCTGTCGCATGGGAATGGCTTCCCAATTACTTGGCCATGTGGACTTCCTCAAAAACCTTCATTATGACTCCTGATTTCGCATTAAAAAGCGTGATTTCCTGCACAATAGAATTCAAAGAAAGGTTTTGCATATCTTTGCAATTATTAGTCATTAGTGGCAAGGATTGAGAGTTCCTTGTCAATTTCTTGACCAAAAACAATGTTTAAACATGGTGGAAGATGGCCAATTTTGGAGCCATCAGCCACCCCAAAGGGTAGCCGATGCCGCTAGGCCCCATAGGTCGGCCTACCATGTGGGCGGGCATGCACGAGCACGCATGAGGCGCTAGAGGGCGAGCGGGCTGGCAGGCGCTAGCGAGCCATTCCAGCCACGCGGGAACATGCGTGTAGGTGGGCTGGGGCTAGGCCCACCCGGCCGGCTGGGCCGCGGGCGCGTGGGGCTGGCATAGGTCCCACCTGGCCACTGCCTCACTGGCTCCCCTCCTCCTCCTTTTTACTTTAGTCCCACACTGGGACTTTAGGGAGAGGGGGCCTTCCCTTTCCGCTATATAAGAAGGTCTATATGGGTGGACTAAATACAACAATAATTAGATGGAAATTTCCTTAGGCCCTTTTTCTTATGGAATTTTCCGCTCTGTTTCTATCTGTTGAATATGGCGAGTGTGGTTCCAAAAAGAAGTGCAAACATGGGAGACTATTGGGAATATGACCTAGAGGAAATTATGTATGATGTTATTCGCGATGTATTCATAAAGTTCTTATATTATCCTTGTATGAACTTCTGGTATGTATCATGGAATATGTGATTCAGTTGTGGAACTATGTATTCATGTTGTTCATACTAAATTTCCTTGGTTGTTGAGGTTGTGCTGGAAACACAACTTAGACTAATGTGAAAGTAAGATGATGACTCAGTTCCACTTGTCATGGGCATAGTGATGCTATTCCAACTTACACGGACTCGACTAAAGAGTTTAGCGAGTAGGACTGACCCATATTGAGATACAACGAACAAGTCATTATTTGTATGTCTCAATCAATGTAAGCCTTAGATATGAGGTTATTGCACAATCTGAGTTGTAGATCACCGACTTAGGTTTTATCAAACGTTGTTCCATCAAAGGGCAGTTATAAGGGCCGAGTTTGGGTCGGATGATAATCAAGCTGCGTGATGTGGATGACCAAGATGGGATTTTCCCCTCCAACTGGAGAGGTATTCTCCAACCCCTCTCGGAAGATATGATTCAGAAAGCATGGTCATGCATGACTCGGTAAAGTACTAACCGATGCGGCCAACTAAGAGTTACTCGGATAAATCACTTATCTCAGATCAAGAAGAGAGTTGAGCTATTTGAAGGATCACGATTATCCGCCTATAGCTTGAAAAGGTATATCGTGAGACAAAAGGTACTTAGACAAAAGTCGCATTAGAAGGTATGTCATCATGACTCTTTGGTACTTGGGAGTCGACACGTTCTTCTAGGAGCCTCTACCGACTGATTGATTAAAAGTGAGATTCGAATCATGTCCGAGTCACCATGAGCCTGTTGGGTCACACACTTAAGAGCGGGAGAAACTTTGGGTTAGACCGAACCGTAAATCTGTTTGGGTTGGACTCGAATCAGACACAGATTGAGTAAGTGAGTTGGACTCGTAGTGACTAATATAGGCCTTTTAGTGAATGGTCCACAAGCGAGTGGAGACCACTTTCACTCCCTATATATATTGGGGCACCGATGCCCAAGGTGCACGGTTAGGTCATTCCATGTGTTGGAAACCCTAACTCCAGTCCAGTCCAGTCGTCGTACCAGACCTAGTAGTCAACCGCTAGCGCTCCTCCTCGTACATGCGGATATTGGCAGAGGTGTTGTACATTCAGCACTTCGATGATTGTGGATTGGATTGGATCGGATCATGAGGACTCCACTACATCAAGCGATGCGCTTCATCAATAATCTGCAACTGCGCGTTTAGTGGTAATCCTCATGGCCTTCTACCTCAGCTAGTTCTTGGGATCACCTTATTGGAAAATTTTATTTTATCTCTACGTGACCCAACAGAGTCAACACCACCGGCACACTGTCGCACTACCAGATCCCGGTTCCAGAGGGTCTACTTCCGCATCCTGGCCAGATCAAGGAGAACAAGAGACGTCGCCGTACATCGTACGTGTGCGATACCTCGATGGCGCTGCCACTTGTGGCACCGGAGCTATCGTGCAAGGACTAGGAGGTGACATCCGAGGAGTAACACGACCTTGAGGTCGGCTACTAGTGAGAATACTTCATCCACGTTTCCTTTGGGACGTTAATCATATTCAATTTACAAGGGTATGTTACCAAAACTCCATCCCCGTTACTTCTTAAAAAAATAGATAGATCTTGGTATGGGTGTTGTGATAGCTAGGATTTTTTTTATTTTCCGCTGCCGAATCCCTTCAATTGTGTACTATGCAACAATTGACGAGGGTGTTGTACACGAGTGCGTGCACCAGCAACTTGTCGCGGGTGCCAAGGCTGCGTTGGTGTTGGTGCATATGCAACGTCCGGGTGTGGACCTAGGCACAATTGCAAAAGGACCATCGGCGCCTCCTGATGGTATGGTGTGGAACATGGTTCCACACTACTCGGCAGTTGCCCGCCTAGCGGAGGACATCATGAATTTATTTGATGAGCGAACCAACATCCACCTTTAGCGTCAGTAGTTTCTAGCCTACACATGACGTATAAGTGTTGTAAAGCTCATATAGTTTCAAATGGGTGTTGTGTGGCCCTTGTAATTATTTCAAACCTATTAGCTTGTATTTGTTCGAGTGTGACTATGCGATGCCTTTTTGTTAGCCAAATGCATCTAGGTCTCATCACCTTGCCAACCTATCAGTTGGGCTGCAACTGGGCTAGAGTTTTCAAGGGTTTGATTGTAAGCTAAATCAGCTACTCGGGCAATCGTGATGGTGAGTTGTATGTGTGACGAGGTCGACAGGGAGGCGTACCCCCGAGTATGAAATGCATATGGAAATTAAACATAATAAGGCGCGTAGTTGAGGCACTTAGCTTTATTTCTTGGAGAATAGAAGGAGCTACATTGTTTGGCTAAGAAGCCTGGTTGAGTAGCCTTATTGTAAAGGAAAAACATCTAAGGATAGAAACGTCGCAGTTGCACGATGTTCCACGGGTTGGAGTATGTGAATCTAGTCTCTAAGTGATTCGGTGACCACATAGGGTCCTTCCCATGTAGATTCAAGCTTGAGATGCCCTTTCTGCTTCAGTCGCCGACTATGGTAGTTGCGGAGGCTCTGTTGGTACATAGTTGACCATTCCACGGTAATTTCACGTGCTTCATTGAGAAGGTCAACGGAGTCCTTGATAGGTATGATTACTCGGATGTTTATGATTCGCTACCCTATATTGGGTAAAAGGCTTATGGCCCATGAAGGGTTCAGATGAAAGCCCAAGGAAGCAACCGACAAAGGCTTTGATTGTATTAGGAAAGATACTATGAAACCGACATTATGTTGGTATTGTAATTACGCGTGTATGAAACCTATCCGCCTATAGCTTTGAGACCTGGACTATTATATATAGGACGGGAGAAACCTAAGCGAGGGGACCGAAAATCTAGAGGACAATTTGCAATAGCGTGATTTCCCAAATATTCAGGCGACTTTGACTCCATTGTTTTCCTGACATCCGACGAAATCCCCAACGTTCTCTTTTCTGCAAAACCCTAAGTCCATCACCATGGGCATTGCCGAGGTTACCCCTCGTCAATTGGCGCTGTCTATGGGAAACCTGAACGCTGGAACCACGGATTCGGTGGACCGCTCTCCACCAAGAATCAACTCGACGAAAGCATCTCCATGCCCGCCCACCCATGTATTGGTACCCGCCGATTTCAATGGCGGATCCGATCTGATCATCAGAAATTTCCACTTCCAAGTAGACGCCCCGCAAGAATCACACCCTTCGGCCCTGATCACATCAGTACCATCGGTGGAAAATGCTACGCCTACGGAGGTACCTGTATCTTCCGTTGGATCCTCCATGGAAGTCACAACACAAATCAAAGCAGGCGAGGAAGGCGAGCAAATCAAGACGGATTTGGGGGACCTTGATGGCCTTCATGGTAATCTCTCCCTCGGGTCAGGTCATCGGCCAACCCCACCACGCGAAGCAAACCCGACAAACTCATAACCCAAAGAAAGCAGCGAAAACGTTGACTTCGAAGAAAGGATGGCGAAGATCTATCCAAAAATACAATCTTGGAATACTATCGGCACATACTTTCAAGCAGAAGATGACGCCATCATACCACACATAACACACCACCAAGTGTGCATGATCAACGGGGATACCTCAACACCACGCGATGAAAACGATAATCCTATCCTCAACCCCGATGATATTTTATCAGATGACAATGCAGGAAACCACGACAATGAAGGAGACCATAGAAGTGGAGGAGAAACAGCAGATAATCCCATAGTCCAAGGAAGAGGCAGAGAACCGCATGGAGGAGAGAGACAAGGACTTTGGCTACTAGTATCGGCATGGCAAAAAAGCAAGGGAGGCAATTTCGGGAGCAGTTCCAATGACACCGGATGCTTCACATGAGGATCTACTAGCATACCAGTACCTGCTTCACCACAAGAAGAGATACCTACTTAGGATGCAGAGACAACTCGACGAAAGAAAGAGGTTAGTCGATGAATCCAGCTTACGACGGGCACAGTTAAGCTCTACCCGAGGATCAGGGAGCATAACAGGAGGAGCACCACCAAGAAGGGAAACATCTCGACTGCAGTGTATCCCCGAAGCGGAAAGAAGTGGACTCGTCCGATATCTCGACTTATCATTCATGTCAATTGACCAAGCAGGAAACATCAAGGTGAAAACAGTTTAGGCAGCCATGGTGGCCGCGCAAACATACTTAATCACCACTCAGCCCGCACCCGACGATCCCCGTGCGACCCTCCATTGCTCCGCCCTGATGAACCTTGGCATGGTGGGAGCCTCTCTCGTGGAAGCAGAGCAAGGAATCACACGACAACCTGATAGATCACCATGCTGTCACAACAGTCCTCGGCAAGTGGGACACACCCGGCGATCTCGATCACCACACCAGGTGCATCTCGTAAGACCGGAGCCACGAAGCAACACAAGAAACGACAACATGCAACATAGGAGCGATGGATCGAGAGATGAAAACCGTAGTCGATGATATCATGATGGACACAACAAAGACGATTACGAGCTATGCGGGGCCAGATATTTTACACACCGGATTTGCAAAACCTCAGTACCCAAGGACTTCAAACTTCCACACGACCGCCACAAATACGATGGACTCCAGGAACCTGAAGCATGGTTAGCAGATTATTTGGCCACTGTCAAATTACAAGGCGGCTCCACAACTACCTCAATGCAAATCCTATAACTACATCTCACCAGTGCCACAATATCATGGCTCAGGCAGTTACCCAAAGATTCCATAGGTAGATGGAACGACCTAGAAGATAAGTTCATCTGGCACTTCCAATCCATGTTTAAATGACCAGCATCCTTGAACATTTGCGAGCGTGCAAACAAAAATTTGGGGAATCAATAAGAGCATTCATCCAATGATGGAATATCATCAAAAAACTCACCTGAGTCTATCCGACGAAAGGGCCATCGACGCCTTCAACGACGGCCTCCGTCGCCGAGAATTCATAGAAGAACTAGGACAGGTTAAGCCTAAAAAATCTCATAGCTAATGGAAATAGCAAATCGCTGGGCTGATGGAGAAGACACGTTACATAACAAGAGCGTGCGATCACTCGAAGAAGACAGGGATAAGCGTAGCAATGATAGATTAAGAAGGAACAACGAGGGAAACACGGGACCAAATTACGTCATAGCAGGTTTTTCGGGTGAAGGTAACAACAGAAGCAACAACCACATCGGTGGATACCGCCAGAACAAGGACGGCATCGGAGGAAGCCAGTCAGCACAACGATATCATCCAAGAGCACGAGACCCACCTATGTCCACAATGCAAATGTTGGAAGGACCCTGTAATATGCATTTTTACGTCGACTCAGCAAGCAGACGAAAATCCAACCACCTCATGAAAGACTTCTGAACATTCTTGAAAATGCAGGAGCAATGTAACACAAAGGCAACCGAAGCGGCGAATCGAGGATACACATCTATGCCTGGCTCATTAGCCATCGGTGAGCACCAACACCACCACCACTAGCAGCACCACCAAAAAACACAAATGATCAAAATAATGAGTATTCTAGGTCAAAAAGGAGCAATGACCATGATTCAGAAAGGGTGTCCATCCAACATAATTCAGAAGCTCATCACAAGATAAATCAATATGGCAGAAATAGCAACATCAACCACACCCGAATATCTTCACTGGTACGAGCAAGAAATCACATTCAGCAGAGCCGATCACCCTCTTAGAGTCCCACGACCAGGCCACTCAGCCTTGATAGTAGAAGCACAAATTGGCGGTTTCGGTATGAGCAAGGTATTCATGGATGCAAGAAGCAGCATAAATCTGATCTACGCAAAAACGCTGAGAACAATGGGCTACCCACTGAACAATCTCGCGCCAACAGAAACATCTTTCCACGGAATAGTACCAGGTAAAGCCGAAATTCGTTTGGGCAAAGTATTTTTTGATGTTGTTTTTGGTTCCAAAGTAAATTTAAGGCAAGAAAAACTCGAATTCAAAGTAATGGACTGGCCATCACAATATCATGCGATCCTAGGACGACCTGCCTTCGCACGGTTTATGGCAGTGCCACATTGTGCGTACCTTGTCATGAAAATGCCTGCACCAACAGGAATCATCACGGTAAAAGGAAGTTTCACACGAGCCGACAGTTGTGATCGGGAGTTCAACAAAATTTCTGAATCTTTCGGGATGGCAACAGAGTTCGAACAACTCAAAACTTCAACAATTGCAGAACCATTGAAAGTAGCGTGTGTCAATCCCGATCAGGCCTTTGACACCACAAATGACACAAAAGAAGTACAGATCCACCCCGTTGACCCGACAAAAACAACATTTGTGGTTTCCAATCTTGATCTTGCATAGGAAAGCGCGCTCATCGAGTTCCTCCGTGGGAACTGGGAGATTTTCACATGGCTACCTTCTGATATGCCGGGAATTCCCAGGGAACTCGCTGAGCACGCATTAAATTTGGATCCAAAGGCAAAGTCAGTAAAGCAACCGCTTCATCGCTTCGTAGAACCAAAGCATAAAGCCATTAGAAAGGAGCTCCATCGCCTTACTGATGCCAATTTTATGAAAGAGCTAACAAAAGCAGAGTGTGTTGCAAATCCAGTATGTGTTCCAAAGAAAAATACTACAGAACTTCGGATGTGCATTTACTTTTCTGCACTAAACAAACATTGTCAAAAATATCGCTTCCCATTGCCATAAATCGACCAAATAATCGATGCAACCGCAGGATGTGAATGTCTTTCTTTCTTGGATGCCTATTCAGGATACCACCAAATTAGGATGAAGGAAGAAGTTCAGAAAAAACGGCGTTCATCACGCCCTATGGTGTATTCTGTTACACAACAATGCCTTTTGGCCTCAAGAATGCAGGAGCAACATATCAGCGGATGATGCAGAAGTGCTTGGGGAGCTAAATAGGCACAAACGTACAAGTGCATATCGATGATGTTATAGTTACAACAAGACAGGGATCTGCGCTCATCAAGGACCTCGAAGAAGCATTCAAAAACCTCAACAAGTTTAGCATCAAACTAAACCCAAAGAAATCCTCCTTTGGAGACCTGGAAGGGCAACTCCTCGGATATTTGGTATCAGCCAGAGGATTTGAGGCTAATCCCGAGAAAATACAAGTAATCCTAACAATGAAGAAGCCAACAAATCTACGCGGCGTACAACAGCTGGCAGGGCGAGTAGCAGCACTCAGTCGCGTCATTACACAGTTAGGAGAAAAAGCACTGTCGTTTTACACCCTCATGAGGAAATCGAAAAAATTCGAATGGACGGAAGAAGCTTAGCGCACCTTTGAAGATCTTAAAAGGACAATTTCGACATCTCATGTGGGTGTGTCGCCAAAAGAGAAAGAGCCTTTACTACTTTATATCGCTGCCACAAATCAGGTGGTCAGCATGGTCTTGGTCGTGGAACGACCCGAAGAAGGGAAGACCCACGGTGTGCAGAGGCCAGTCTACTTACTGAGAAAGGTTTTATCGCCATCCAAACAAAGGTACCCACATTACAAAAAACTAGCATACGAGGTATTTATGACAGCACGAAAACTATGCCATTATTTTTTGGAGCATCCGATCATAGTAGTCAATGAAGCACCTTTGTCAAGCATCCTCAATAATCCAGAAGTGACTGGACGTGTCTCTTTATGGGGCATCAAATTATCCCCTCGAGATATCACGTACGAGAAGCGCAAAGCAATCAAGTCACAAGTTCTGCCGGATTTTATCACAGAGTGGACTGAGTTGCAATGTGCAGGTCCACCAGACCTTTATAGTGCGTGGACAATGTACTTTGATGGATATAAAAGAACGGAAGGGGCAGGAGCAGGAGTCATACTAATATCACACCAAGGCGAAAAAATGTGCTATATACTTCGAATGAGCTTTGCAAACACATCCAATAACGAAGCAGAATACGGGGCCTTGTTGCATGGCATGCGAATGGCCAAAGCTTGCGGTGCAACTCGCCTCAAAATCTTCGGAGATTCCAATCTTGTGGCAAAGCAAGCAATGAATAAGTGCGACGCCGTCAGCAAAAATATGATTGCTTATCACAATCTATATGGCATTATGGAAGCTCAACTTGACGGGTGCGAAGTATCACATATAGGGAGAGAAAGCAATGAAGAAGCCGACAACTTAGCAAACATCAGATCCTTGTGCTTACCAATACCACCTAGAGTTTTTTGGGAAGAAATAACAGAGTGATTGATCAAAGCAAAAAGAGTCTCTGAGGTTGTAGCACCAAAAACAGGGAAAAAGAAACATCCGCAAAAAGACTCGAGGGCTCCATTGGAAACCAATAGTATAGAAGAGGCCATTGAAGAAGAAGAACAGGAAATTGGAGAGGTCATGCTAATTGAGTCCACCTGGATGCAGCCATATATAGCATATATGACTAAGGGAGAACTATCCGAAGATGTGATAGAAGCCCGCCGAATTACCCGAAGATCGGAAGCCTTCGGAATAATCAAAGGAGAGCTGTATAAGAGAAGTATTCCGGGCGTGTTGCAGCGCCGTGTAACACCTGAAGAAGGAAAAATCATACTCAAAGATATACACGAAGGAGTTTGTGGTCACCATGCTAGTAGCTGAGAAATTGCTGCAAAAGCATTCATGGCAGGATTTTATTAGCTCACTGCCGTTCAAGATGCAAAATACATTGTCAGAACATGTCAAGCATGTCAACGATTTGCAACAAAGCCTAGAGCACCCATCGCTGAGTTGAATCCTATACCTTTGGCTTGGCCTTTTGCTTAGTGGAGACTCGATATGGTGGGAAAACTTCACAAGTCATCGCCAGGAGGACATGTCTTTCTACTAGTAGCAGTCGGCAAATTTACTAAATGGATTGAAGCATTGCCTCTCACCACCCAAGACGGAACTTCGGCTATAAATTTTATTAAATCCATAGTATTTTGGTTTGGCGTACCAAACAACATCATCATAGACAATGGGACCAACTTCACTTCCAATGAGTTCAAGGAGTACTGCCAGTAGATGGGCATCAAAGTAAGCTACGCTTCGGTAGCTCATACACAAACAAATGGACAGGTGGAAAAAGCCAATAGGACTAGTTACTGCTGGACTCAATAAAAGACTACTAGCACCGCTTGACAGAGCAAAAGGAGCATGGGTTGATGAATTTCCCTCCGTGTTATGGAGTTTACGTACAACTCCAAATAATTCAACACAAGAGACACCTTTCTTTTTGGTCCACGGTGCAGAAGTAGTGCTTCCTATTGAGGTGTCACACGAATCCCCAAGAGTAGCTGCATATGATGAAGAGGAATCAAGAGAAGCACTTGAAGATGATGTGGATGCACTTGATGAAGCTCGAGATGAAGCCCTACAAAGAGCAACTATGTACCAGCAAAACTTGCACAATTATCACAACAGAAGATTGCGGCCTAGGTCCTTCATAGTAGGGGACCTAGTTCTTCGCCTCAAGCAAGATGGCCGCAAGAAGTTAAAATCTCCATGGGAAGGACCATACATCGTTATAGAAGTTATTCTCGGAGGAGCATATCGACTACAAGACAAAAAAACAGGAGTAAATTACTCAAATCCATGGAGTGTAACATAGCAACAACGCTTTTACGCATAAGATTACTTACAATATGATAAGAGTTATAGTTCGGCTTCTTAAGCCAGGATATCTAGGTCAATGGATAGATGACATCCGCCTAAAGAATGCCGTATCATCGAATTTTTTGCCTTATGTATAAGGAGATAAGTTTTTTATGCCTTAAGCTCTTTATTATTGTTCAGAAGATCTATGTTTTCCATCAAGCTAACAACAACTATGAGCCTATGTCCAGATACATGCATCCAAACATAGCCTCAGGGGCTACTCCCATCGGGAGCACTGGCGCGCACCCGTTAAAAATCTAATTGAGTATAAAACAAAAAAATATTCATGCTTAAAAATACCTTTGAGTTTTACATCAATGTATCCTCAAAAAGGGTATCTTCAAAAGAAAAGATCACTCCCATCGGGATCCAGTATGAAACTAAAATGATTTGATAAATTAGCCCAGCAGGGCAACCGCCTAAAAAGCCAAAAATCTCCGATTGCGCTCAAACGCAACAAAAATCCGAATGCTGTGTTCATAAACATGAAGGTAAGACCCCAGGATTCGTCCTATGTGGCCAGGTAATCGCACAAGAATGCGCTCTAGCGGTAAAATATCCATATCAACAATACAATGAAAAATCCCGACGGGTGCGTTGGGTACCCGATAAAGTAGAAGCTGGAATTCAGTATTTCGGTAAGACCTCAGTGGCCTGAACTGAATTACACCAGTAATAATTTCTGAGTTTAGGCCTGGGGACTTGAATTTGATGTAGGACAACCTTGTTTTTGCCCAGGAGCAATTAACTGATTCCCGATCCGTCGTAAGCATCAGACTCGTTGTACCAAATCCCTATAAAAGATAAAAGAAATAAATCATAAAGGAGAAGACACAAGTTCACATTACATAGCATAATGATAATAGAGTCTTTAGTCTTCATGTGCCACAAGCAAGCATGTCGAGTGTAGACTCGCAACCCTACTCATCATCAGAGTATCCTGCAACATAATAAGTTACAGCCACAAGGGTCAATACATTTGGAATTGTATTGGCAAGTGATACCATAGATACTTAGTGTAATCCAACAACTACATGAATATATGGCTAAGTAGGGTTATGACTGGCTTTGCAAAAGCTAGTTTAACTTATAGTTTTTGAAGAGTAAGTTTTTCTCATTCAAACTCTAAGGTACCAATGATAGACATCATTGAACCTCTACCCATGTTCACCCACAAGTTTTTAACTTAGAGAAATTTGGATGAGGAGATTATTGAACTACTTCACTGTCTTGAGGCTCAGAAATTATCCATAACCGGGGACACGGCTAAGTACTTAGTTTTACCCTCTCGAGAGGTGGTGCACTTTCCCCACAAGACTCGACATGCATCGAGACAAGACTTTTCAGAAGCAATCCCTCAGACCACCACGGACGCGTTCCATCCTATCATATCTACCACCTTCTGTCCGTCTGGCTGAGTTCTTGCAACTTAGTTGGTCAAGGCAGAGCCCATATGCCATGTGGCTGCACTGGAAGCTTCATGACAAGAATGTCTCCAATCTCTTTGTTCCTGGGTGGCCATCCACAAGTGTGATACACCAGCTGACCATAGACATGGCCCCTGAGTAACCACTCAACATAATCCAAGCAAGTCCCATACCACCCAGGTGTTTCATTAGTATTAGTTGTTTTCTTAGTCAAACAAAATAGTATCTTTCCATACTATCTTATATGTGTATTCCACCCACGAATTCTAATAGCATGGCTAAGCACTCTAGCATACGAAATCTTTCGACTAGGAGATACTACCAAGATATAATCTATAGGATAGCATAGCATAGTAACATATAAATAATCCTACCATGCTAAGATCTACCAAAATAACACTAGTACAATAGTGAAAATAATAGGACATAAGATGAAATATCAGTTGCCTTGGTAGCTAGGAGAATAGGTACAATCCTCACAGCAACAAACTTCACAATCCACACAATCTACACAAGATAAATACAACAACAATAATTCAATCAATAAAACATTACAAAAATATGAATGAATGCAAAATGCAATGATATGATCACAACTCTATAATTTACAGAGTCTACAGTACAGAGGGTAAAATACCTCATCTAAATGCATAAGAAATACCCCAAAATGATTTATAGAACAATTTTTGTGAGCAAAATACTCCTAAAAAGGTTCTGCCCAACAATTCCAATTTTCAGAGGCAAAAGTGTGAAACAAGGCCTCCATAATAAAGGTGTTATTTTGATGAATCCATAGACACCAAATTTGCATTTTTCTGAATTGTGGAACAAAAGTTATGGATTTTCTAAGTTTAATACAAAATCTGTCTAATTTCTATTTAAATAGAAAATCCTGGGCGACGTGGCGCAACCTGATTGGTCCGTACCGGTTCGGTCGGATCGACTGCTGCAGACCGTTAGATTTTAAGTGACAAACGGACGGATCTGATCGGCCCATACCGCTTCGGTCGCGATCTAATCCTAACCGCTGACGATAAATCTAACGGCTCCTAGGGCCTGGCCGAAAACGGGCGGCGCTGACCAGCTGCGCGCGGCGGCGGAGCGTCAGCCGATGGCGGTCTGGCGGTTCTACAGGGGCAAGGAGACCGTGGACACATACCAGAGGTCGAGGCGGTCTCGATGGAGGTCACGGTGGAGGGAGGGGTGCTCTGCCTCGATTCCGATTCCTCGCCGGAGCTCTGTCGACGACGGAGCTCGTGTCCCCGCGTCGGTGACGATGATCTGGGGCTCGAACAGGCAAGGAAAGGGGTTAGTGAGGGGTGCCTGGGTCAGCATGATCTAGCAGAGGCTAAAAAGGGGCGGCGGAAACCCTAACCTCACCGGAAAACTCGACGGACGGCGGCGACAGAGGGAGTTTCACCGGAGTAGACCGTGTCGTCGACCTAGGGCAAGAGAAAGCACGCGGCCAGAGTTAAAAGACGCGCCAGGACATGGCAAAGGAGATAGGGCAGAGAAAGGGGCGCGGTGTGGCCGGAGCTCACCGGAATCGTCGCCGGAGTAGCTTCGGACGACGGTGGTTTGAGCTAGCAATTGGGGAGCCTGGGGGCTCTCCGGGGGAAGTGGCTGAGGGGAAACGGAAGGGGAGTGAGAGGGGATTAAGAAGGAGTGATCGCCGTGGAGGATTAATGCGAGAAACGCTCAAAATTGAGCCGGTTTTAGAAACGGCAGAGGGGGTGGGGCTGTTCATCGCCTGGGTTGAAGACGACGAGGTGGCGATGACGTGGCACAGGGCCCAGTGGTAAGTGGGAGGGGGTGGGTTGAGGGGGTGTGCAGAAAAACAGAGAGGGGGAGAGGGAGGCCGGGTGGGCTAGCTGGGCCGGTTGGGCCAAAAGGGCCAGAACTGCTGCTACGGTTTAAAAACCTTTTCCCTCCCTTTTTCTTTTTCTTTTTGAATTTCTTTTCTAGTTTTGTTTGAATTTAGCAAAAGTGCTCCAAAAAGTCTCAAAATTTCACCAAATTTTTGGAGGACAAGTCTAATGCAATGTAGTACATGCCATGATGATTTGAATGCAATGATGAATATTTTTAAAGAAAATTTTGGGATGTTACATATATACATTTTTCTGAATTATAAAACAAAAGATATTGAATTTATAAGATTTAACGATTTTATTAAATTCCTAGAAATTATATTGATAGTTAAACTTATTTTGTTTTATCTCTTTACTAAACAGATAACCTTTTTACACCCGGACCCAAACTGTACCCAGCCACTGACCAGTGGGGTCAGTGCCACGTCGGCAGCCACCTAGGCAAAGACCAGTTAAACGACTTTTGTTACTAACCCTATTTCTACCTAGGTTCAATGACAAGCGGGCCCGGGGCCACGTAACTTGCCACATGGGAAAGGATCGGGTTAAACCTACTGACCAGGCTAGTGATGATGCAATCATGGCGTCACGCTGACGTCATCTGAGGTCGATTCATCCAAATCGGGGTTCAATCCGTCGATTAGGGACGCACTGGATTACGGGGATGGTTGCGTTGGACGCGAATGAGCATGCTAAGTATAATAGTAGCAGCGACGCCCATTTTTGGTCACCGAGACTAGCTCCATGGCGAGCAACAACGGCGGCGGTCGGAGGTTCACGGCGGCATGGCGAACAACGACAAAAGAGAAGAGATTGAGAGGTGCATAAGCACGACGAGCTCACCCTGAGTGTGTAGGGCTGGTCAGCAAGCTCGAGGAAGCTTGGAGATGGCGACATAGTCGACGACGAATGGCTTCCAAAGGTGGAGAGGAAACGGATGGCAACGTCGGTAGGAACCAAGCTGGGACGGTTCCATCAGGGTGAAGTACCAGTGCGACGAGGCGAATCTTCTAGGGTCCTCATCTAAGCGAGAGGTGGTCGGGAACGACGGGGAGGCGAGGTACCTGCATCTAGGGTTTCTGGCCAAAGGAGAGAAATGGGAAATAGAGAGAGGGGAAATGGGGATGAGGATGGATGACGCGTCGTTGTGTCCTTCTTATCCCCTACGGATGACGGCAGCATCACCACGAATCGTGGCGACCGCGGCGGATGGTGGAGGCATCACCAGGCAGCTGCTTTCTTGCCCGTCGCGAAGAAGAAGAAAAGAGGAGGACGCGAGGAGGTATGGGCCGATATTGGGTTGCGACGAAACGAGTGGCAACTTCCTGGGGCTGCACGTGAGCGACGGTTAGCGCAAAGACCTTGGTCATGGACCGGTTCCACAGACAGCTTATTTATTTATTTATCTAGTTTCTATTATCTGTTTTCTTTTCTATTTATAAATTCATTTCAAATTGGAATTTCTTCAAGGGTTTAATTATCCAGAATTTTTGTAAGACATGGATATTATGATAAAGGTTAATTATAACCAATTTCTCTACATTTCTTGTGGTGTATACAAAATATGTTATTATATGCAAGGTTCTTTTATTTAATAAAGTAAATATAATTTAGGGTTTTAGGGTTTACTTCCTATAAGAAAATCTTATAGAAATGATTTATATTACCACTAAAATAATGTATTAGTAGTGGTTCAAGAGGCTAATGATTTATGATGGTGAGTGATAGTCATGGAATATATGTATATTTAACCTCTTTTAATAATCATATTAGATGTTGGTTTAAATCCTGGGTTTATAATATGGTGATTTGAATTCCATGGTTCTACCTATTTGGTGATTTCACCAAATCCAATTCTACTTGATTTGTAGTGTTTAAAATTACCACAGAACAATCTTGGTTAAGTCATCATGAATCAATATTAATAATTGGTGGAGAAATTCTAATGTTTGTTCAAATATAGATATGGATTAATACTAAGGTTAGACATATTGCCACCATGTTTTATGATCCTGAATAACATCTCAACTCAAAGTGAGTTATTGGGATTGCTTTCAGAATGTGATCTTAATAATCCTATGAGAGTAGGTCTCTATTAGGGTTAAGAAAATCAGGTAGACAAGGCTTCTCAAACACTCACCTGGTTCTCTAATTACCTCTTGGAAGCTTTAGTTGTCTAAGAGGTATTGTTCAATAGCTACCTAGGAATAGGAAATGGTTTCACTATCCTCTTTATTCTAGGATGTTAAACAAAGAGGTAGACATGGTTCTGTTCACGGCTTGACTTGACCTTGGTTAAGGCTTCTAAAGAATCCTTACCTTAATACCTCACTAAGCCTATCCTTAGTTAAGGATTTCCTTTCCTAAATATACTCTATTTAGATCTCTCTTATCTTATTTACAAAGATCTCATCTTCCTAAATAAGACAATCATCTAGCTCCACCATACCCATCATCATATGATGACATGGTCATGCCACTTCAATAATTCTCATTCTTCATTCTTATATATAAAACTTCCATCTTTAAACTACCTCTCAAATACTTCCACTAAAGTAGTTATTATTAACTCCATTCCATAAATTCCTTCATATTTACCTTGCATTTACTTCTAAGGCTTGCCAGATTACAGTCCTCACCATATCACATGTGATATCAACCCTCTGGTTTGGGCATGGTACTACTCCCATAATACAAGCTTATTATTGTATTATCTTGGTTAAACTATTATACTACCAACTACTCCTACAACTTATGTTATATACTTCATTATACTCTAGCTTGACTTCTCATGATCAAGCTAGATGATTCAGCTTACTAGGCTTTACCTAATTTGGTATACCCACAACTTTTCTTCAACACCTAGTCATCTATTCTCAAGTGACTTGAGAATAATGACCACCATCGTTTGATCAAACTAAGCTTAGGCTTCTAATTGTCTGATCAAGATTTATTATCCACTAAGTAGTAAACTTGTACTAGTCTTTCTATAAGGCTTATATTGATATCTTAACTACTAGATTTCTCATGGCTCCACAATTACTAGCTTAACTCTTGGGTTTAGGTACTGCTTCTAGTTAACTCATGAGTGAGTTAACTCCTCCAACATCAGATGGTTTGATCTCCACTAAGGATCTCATTCCATTGATGATGGCACACTCAACCTTAACTAGTTCCTTCTTCTTATTAATCTACTTAAGGTATTTGGAAGGTCAACACAATAGGTCAAAGGCTATGAGTCAATAAGTTCAAGATCAGGAATTGATCACCCAATATTGATGATCAATTGATACTAGGACTTGGTTAAATAGGATTGTCATCTATTAACATGACACTAAGGGTATGTGACAGATGGTCTTGGCTTGACTTCCCTTTCTACTCTATTTGTAATAAGAGTTAATGTTTAAAAACTACCATGAGACCCATGGTAGGAATAACTATGGCAAACAAGTGTATCAAGATTTAGTTATAGAGTTTCTTTACTTAAGTGATATGCTTAACTTGGTATTTAGGGTTTGTGGTAGATAATACCTTGATAACATCTTTAGAATAATAAGTATTCATCCTTGAGTTGTGGTATAGAATACCATGTAATCATCTCTATAAGATCAAGTACTCCTAATTAAGTAGTGTGTTGTGACTTAGTTTTATTACATTTGATCTACCCTTAGATCAAATTATATTACCCAAAGATAAGGTTTTAGCAAAGATCATGTTGAAACTTATCGAAGTCAACTTGATGATCTACTTCAGTTCCACCAAGTTAAGAGAAGCTGCAATCACTTTGACAAGTTCTATTTAAAAGCGCGAAAATTATCCGGATTTCTATGCATGAATGCAATGCACACACCTATGTTTAGCTTATTTCTAAGCTCTAATGCTGGGACGTTACAAATACGATGTTGCTATGAGGGAGATCGAGAAGGAGATTGAGAGGGAGGAACATGCTGAGAAGCTTGTCACTTCCCGCCAAGTACTGGTGGCCATCGGAAACGTGATAGAAGAAGATCCACAGAACCAGGTGGCCAGAAAAGCTCCATTAGCAGCGGCGGATGCAGGAGCTGTGATAGCAAATGCTAAGAAAGTTGTCAATCCTTCGGGTCCAGCTAAGGCTATGCCCCCTCTGGCTATTCCCCGCCGCAGACGCATGAACTTGCTACTGGACCTAGTGCTGCAAACCAAACAAACCTACCGCCTCCGCCATCCATGTCAGCAGTAGGCAACCCCTTGGTTACTCCTGCTGACAAGGTGATCTACGGTCCACTCCTCGTCGAGCCGATAACCGTCACCCATATTCGGAATGTTATGGAGCTTGATGAGAAGCGCGCGGAGATCCTTGCGGAGGAAAAATGCATCGCAAAGTAGGGTGCCCAGCTGGACATGGATATGTCCAAGGCACATCAATCGATCAAGGCGGCAAGATCAATGGAGGCTGAATACAAGCAGTTGCTGTTGAAGCACAAGGCAAAGAAATCCCCAGCTCATGTCGTCGATGATCCAGACATCCGACGCAATTTGGGGTGGGCTCCGTCTAAACCAGCAAAAGCTACCCCCTAAATTGATTCGGTTGGGAAGCATGTCATGCCAACCCCCGCCCTCAATATGGTCATCGCCAACAACTTACTCTAACAAGATAGGCACCCGCGACAGTTGATCAGGTTTATGACCTCATTGCCAAGACTTGCTCGCAGCAGGAGAAGGCAACCTCACAAAGGCTAGAGTCCAATCTGGAGCTTTTCCAGTCAAGCATGAACAACCGCCGAAGACTAAGATCCCCTCAGGATGAAGGATCCCACATGGGCTCCACAGAACATAGACGGAGGGATGCGCGCAACAGGACTGATGCCATCCCAATATTCTCTGGCAATGGAGACAAGGCTCACCCTTATCGCTCGCTACCACCCTCGAGGTCCTGGCATCATGAGGACCCACAGCCGTGCCACCGTACAAGCATGCCACCTCCTAGGCATTCCCAGGTTGGTATCGTTATATGTGACCTGGAGAGTAGCCCCTACATGACGGAGAGCACAACAGCAATGAAGGACATCGGAACAGATCTCACGAGGAAGCCCTGTGTCCAACAAGCAACCATGATAGGCGTGAGAATTCGCACGGAGAAAGTAGCAAGAAGGATAACCCACCATCGCCACCGCCATCGTCGGCACCTAGCAGCCACCATGGCAGAGGATCTCGCGGTTCCCAAGGCTCGCACCACAACTCTCGTCCCCATGGCGGAAAGGGAAACAAGAAAGAACCAGAGCCGTACGATGGGCGATCGTGCCTTGATAAGATCAAAGAAGGCCGGGAAGAGCCATACTTGGGGCCACACTGTTTCAGACCAGTTATCCGGGCCACAACATACCCTAAGGGCTGAAGGGAATATGCCCTGAGAGGCAATAATAAAGTTGTTATTATGTATATTCCAAGTATATGATAGATGTTTATTTTGCATGCTATAATTGTATTAATCCAGAAACGTTAATACATGTGTGTTTAATAAACAAATGGAAAGTTCCTAGTTATGTCTCTCTTTAAACTAGCTTGTTGATTAACAAGATGATCAAACTTTCCTGATCATGGACATCGGATGTCGTTAATAATGAGGTCACAACATTGGGGAAATGATGTGATGAACATTCATCCGAAGTATAGCATTACGATCAAAGTCATTGAGTTTATATTTCTATAACATCATACGAAGTAATCCTAGTCCTTAGACCATGAGATCATGTTAATCACTAACACCAGAGGAGTATCTTGATAACATCATACGTCACACCGTAAAGGGTGACTATAAAGATGGGTTCAGCGCTACGAAGGTCTTATCTAGAGGCTCACGGATCAATAGTGGGATTTTTCCATCACAGGAACAATGATGGATAGATATACTATGGGCCCTCTCAGTGATATCACATTGAGAATAGCTTGCAAGCAAGTGATGTGATCACTAGAATGTTATATCACAGGAACAAGAAAAGAGTGCATGTCGGTAATTAGATCAAACTAGGTATCTGGATAACGATGATCAAATCTCGGACATGTAAGTTACTAGCGTTAAAGTTTCTCACGATCACATAAGTCATCGTTGAATGTGCAGGAGTTAGAATGGATCTCCAGGTCTCGCTTTTGATTATTGATCTAAGATGAGTCTCAATCATGTCTGACTTATTCGTGAACCGTAGGGTGACACACTTAAGGGTTGCCAAACACCGTTTGGAGCATGTATGTTTCATACGAAAGAATTGCAAAGCACTAGAATCATTTCGATGGAAACCAGAATTGTTTCGGATGAAATTGCAGAAACTGGTTCTGCATGTGATATTGAAATGTTGCAAGGGGTTTTATGTGAATGTTTGTTAATTAAAGTAATTAAAAAAATTCTGAATAAAATAAATAAAAGAGTTTTATTAAATGAGAGTTTCATTAAATTTGGTGGAAATTTAATGCATGTGAGTGGAGGCTAGATTTATGTGAGTGGAGCTTCACCACATGAATGAGGTAAGAGGTGGGGGCACCTCCCCATGGCGCCATCCATGGGAGCGGGATGCCCCCTCTCCCTATAAAAGTCCCCCTCTACTCCTCACAAAGCACACCTCCTCGTGAAGGATCTCTCTCCCCCTCTAGATATATTCCCCATGGTCTCGGATTAGTGAGATACATGTTCCCGGTGGATTTTCGTCTGGAAGGAGTTGCTGCTTCAGCTGATTCGCTGGAGCGAGGAGGTGGAGGTTGTTTGGTGGCCTGAACGTGTGTGCGAGGATGGATGCGCTGCTAATTTGCGGCGCTAGGACTTCCACACGATCTTGAGATCGGCAAGCGTTCGACTACATCATCCATGAGTTCCAACTCGTTAACAAAGCTTTGTTGTCTTTTAGGGTACGTTCTCCATGGATATATATCCACCTGTTGCTTGTATCTAGTAGATATATCTTGGCATATAGTTCCCATCAAAGGAATTTTTTTGTTTTCTATGCTGCGAACCCAACAGTGGTATTAGAGCTTATCTATGTGTAGGTGCTTTGCACGGGTAGTACACATATGTTTATATGTGGGCGATGATGATCATGTTATTGCTTCTTTCATGTATTTTGGATATTGGTGGCATAGTGGGATGAAGCGGCTTGGACCAACTTTACATGTGACCGCACATGAGACCGGTTCCACGACTGACATGAACCTAGTTTTGCATAAGTGGCTGGTGGGTGTCCGTCTCTCCTACTATAGTCAATATCTGATTTACGACGAGTTGCTAATAACTTAGTTATCATCATTGTGGTTCCATGTTCATAGGTAAGACCGGTTCTATCTCCAAAAGCCCTAAGCCACATAAAACTGGCAATGGATAAATTAGAGGCGTCTAGTTTAGATTGTTGCTAGGCTAGTGTCATGATATGGTAATGTTGTAAGTTGATGTATGGTAGATACCCTTACAACACACTTAACGTGTAAGTTCCATAGACCTTGGCCTTACACACAAAGGAATGATAGAGATCATACCACGATGCATATGATGGTGATCAAATGCATGGACCATATCATCCCACTTTACACATATGATGTTCGCATCTTATATTGCTAGTTTGGTGCTTTTAGTAGCATTATAAGATGATCCCTCATTTAGATATCAAGATAAAAAATGTGTTCTTCCTTAAGTATGCACCGTTTATGTTTCACCGCTTCAAGACATCACGTGATGATCGGGTGTACTTGAATCCACGATCATATTTCGGGTGTAAGATAGTTTTACACATGCGAATACTAAGGTTCTTACTTGGTGAGCCTAGCATGTACATACATGGCCTCGGAACACGGACTGAAAGGTTAAGCATGAGTCATATAATTGATATGATGCCCATATTGATGCTCGCCGTTGAAACTACACTGACTCATGTGATGATCGGACTTGGTGTAGTGGATTTGGTTCATGTAATCACCAAAAAGACACAAGTGATGTTGTTTTTGAGTGGGAGTTCATTTGTAATTTGGATTAGTTGAAATCAATCTATCATAAACTTAGTCTAAACTTTACAAATTCTATTGTAGATGGCACCACCTGCATTTAATTTCAATGTGTTCATGGAGAAAGAGAAACATGCAATGAATGGTAGCAACTTTACCGACTGGGCCATGAACTTGAGGATTCTCCTCAATGTTGCACACAATATGTATGTGCTAGAAGTGCCGCTAGGCCCCCCACCAGCTCCTGATGCCCCTAACAAGGAAAATAACGTTTATCTGACTTGTCAGGAGGACCACAAATTAGTTCATTGCGGCATACTCTATGGGCTAGAGCCAGAACTTCGAAAGCGTTTAAAAAACGACAATACCTTTGGTACCATGGGCGAATTGAAAATGATTTCGATACCCATGCTACTGTAGAGAGTTATAATACTTCTGAAAAGTTCTTTAGCTACATGATGGAAGAGAACAGCTCTGTTAACGAGCATGTACTCAAAATGTCTGGATACGCCGATAGGCTTGTGTCCTTGGGAATAACGATTCCCATTGACTTAGGCATACATCGTGTTCTCCAATCTCTCCCACCTAGCTACAAGAGCTTCATGATGAACTACAATATGCAGGGCATGAAGAAGTCTCTCCCCGAGCTTCTGTCAATACTTAAGACTGCAGAGGTGGAGATCAAGAAAGAACATCAAGTGTTGACGATCAATAAGACCATCGGTTTCAAGAAAGACAGGAAGGGTAAGCAAAAGGGAAAGAAGGGCACCAAATCTGTTTCCACACCCGAAAAGAAATCCCGAGCTGGCCCTAAGTCTGATACCGAGTGCTACTATTGCAAGGGGATTGGCCATTGGAAGCGCAATTGCCCCAAGTACTTGGCAGACAAGAAGGCGGGAAGGCAAACAAAGGTATATATGATATACATATTATTTATGTGTACTTGACTAGTACTCACAGTACCACCTGGGTATTTGATACTGGATCGGTTTCTAATATATGTAACTCGAATCAGGGGCTGCGGAACAAGCGACCACTAGCAAGGGGTGAGGTCAAGATGCGTGTCGGCAATGGATCAAGAGTCGATGTGATCGCCGTTGGAATGCTGCCTCTCCACCTACCATTGGGATTAGTTATAAACTTTAATAATTGTTATTTGGTGCCTGCAATGAGCATCAACATTATATCCGGATCTTATTTAATGTGATGTGGTTATTCATTTAAATCCAAAAACAATGGTTGTTTGATTTATATGAATGACATATTTTATGGTCATGCACCTATGATGAATGGTTTATTTCTATTAGATCTTGATAGTAGTGTTACACATATTCATAATGTTGATGCTAAAAGAATTAAACTTGATGACGATATATATGCATATATGTGGCACTGACGTTTAGGTCATATTGGTGTTAAATGCATGAAGAAACTACATTATGATGGACTTTTGGAATTACTTGACTTTGAACTATTTGATACATGTGAGCCATGCCTTATGGACAAGATGACTAGAACGCTGTTTTCCGGTTCAATGAAACGGGTGATAGATTTATGGGAAATCATACATACTGATGTATGCGGTCCAATGATTGTGTCGGTGCATGGTGGTTATCGTTATTTTGTAACTTTCATGGATGATTTGAGTAGATACTAGTATATCTGTTTGATGAAACACAAATTTGAAACCTTTGAAAAGTTCAAGGAATTTCAGAATGAAGTGGAAAATCATCATAATAGAAAGATCAAATTTCTACGGTCTAACCGTGGAGGTGAGTATCTAAGTTACGAGTTTAGCACACATATGAAAGAGTGTGGAATAGTTTCACAACTCACACCTGCCGAAACACCACAACGTAATGGTGTGTTGGAACATCATAATCGTACTTTATTAGATATGGTTCGATCTATGATGTCTCTAACTGACTTGCCCTTGCCATTTTGGGGCTATGCACTGGAAACTGCTGCATTCACTCTAAATCGGGCACCATCTAAATCCGTTGAAAAGACACTGTATGAATTATGGTTTGGAGACAAACCTAAGCTGTCGTTTCTTAAAGTTTGGGGTTGCGATGTTTTAGTGAAGAAACTTCAACCGGATAAACTCGAACCCAAAGCGGAAAAATGCGTCTTCATAGGATACCCTAAGGAAACTATTGGGTATTCCTTCTATCACAGATCCGAAGGCAAGGTTTTCGTTTCCAAGAATGGATACTTTCTAGAGAAAGAGTTTCTCACGAAAGGCGTGTGTAGTCGGAAGGTAGAACTTGAAGAGGTCATTGAAACTTCTCTTCATGCAAGGCGAGTAGCGTAGCGCCGGAAATTATTCCGGAGTTGACTTCGCCGACTAATGAGGGAACTAATGATAATGATCATGAAACTCCAAAAGAGCACATTACCGAACCTCACAGGTCGAGCAGGACACATGCAACTCCTGAACTGTACGGCAATCCTGTTATGAATTTCATGGTTAATGAAATAGATGACCCGACAACGTATGAAGAAGCGATGATGAGTCCGGATTCCAACAAATGGCTAGAAGCCATGAAATTCGAGATGGAATCCATGTACGAAAACCTGGTTTGGACCTTGGTGGACTTACCTCATGACCAAAAGGCCGTTGAGAATAAATGAATTTTCAAAAGGAAAACTGATGTTGATGGTAATATAACCGCCTATAAAGCTCGAATTGTCGCAAAGGGGTTTCGACAAATTCAAGGGGTTGACTACGATGAGACATTCTCTCCCATAGCGATGCTAAAGTCAGTTAGGATTATGTTAGGAATTGCTGCTTATTTCGATTATGAGATATGGAAGATGGATGTCAAAACTGCATTCCTCAATGGAAACATTGAAGAAGAATTGTATATGATACAACCAAAGGGTTTTGTTAATCCTAAGGATGCTAACAAGGTGTGCAAGCTTCAGCGATCCATCTATGGACTGAAGCAAGCATCACGGAGTTGGAATCTCCGCTTTAATGAGGTGATCAAACAATTTGGATTTATCCAAACTTTTGGAGAGGCTTGTATTTACAAGAAAGTGAGTGGGAGCAATGTGGCATTTCTAATATTATATGTGGACGACATATTATTGATTGGAAATGATATAGATATTTTAAACAATGTTAAAAGTTATCAAAACAACAAATTTTCGATGAAGGACCTAGGTGAAGCGTCATACATATTAGGAAAAAAGATCTATAGAGATAGATCAAGGCACCTGATAGGGCTATTACAAAGTACATACCTTGATAAGATTTTAAAGATGTTTAAAATGGATGGAAGTAAGAAGGGGTTCTTACCAATGTTGCAAGGCAAGACATTGAGTAAGACTCAAAGTCCGGCTGGGGCGGAAGAAAGAGAGATAATGGATAAAATCCCATATGCTTCAGCTATAGGCTCTATAATGTACGCCTTGCTATGTAAAAGACCGGATGTGGCACATGTTATTAGTTTAACTAGTAGGTAGCAATCTGATCCAGGTACGGAACACTAGATAGCGTTCAAAAATATCCTTAAGTACTTAAGAAGAACTAAGGATATGTTTCTTGTATAAAGAGGTGAAGAAGAGTTGGTCGCCAAGTGTTATGTCGACGCTAGCTTTGACACCGATCTGGATGACTCTAAGTCTCAATCCGGATACGTATTTCTCTAGAACGGAGTAGCAGCTAGTTGGAGGAGTTCCAAACAACCTGTGGTGGCTGGATCAACGACGGAGGCGGAATATGTTGGTGCTGCAGAAGCGGCACATGAAGCAGTTTGGATGAAGGAGTTCAGAAAACCGAACTAGGTGTGGTTCCTAGTGTGTTGGACCCAATGGTTATCTATTGTGACAACAATGGAGCCATAGACAATGCCAAGGAACCAAGGTGTCACAAGAATTCCAAGCATATTAAGCGCCGGTTTCACTCCATCCGAGAACATGTTAAGGATGGAGATATAAATATTTGTAAAGTACACACGGATCTCGATGATGCTGATCCATTGACTAAAGTTCTCCCTAGGGAAAAAAATGATCAACACCAGAACTCCATGGGTGTTAGATTTATCACTATGTAACTAGATTATTGTCTCTAGTGCAAGTGGGACACTGAAGGGAATATGCCCTGAGAGGCAATAATAAAGTTGTTATTATGTATATTCCAAGTATATGATAGATGTTTATTTTGCATGCTATAATTGTATTGATACGGAAACGTTAATACATGTGTGTTTAATAAACAAATGGAAAGTTCCTAGTTATGCCTCTCTTTAAACTAGCTTGTTGATTAACAAGTTGATCAAAAATTCCTGATCATGGACATTGGATGTCATTAATAACGAGGTCACAACATTGGGGAAATCATGTGATGAACATTCATCCAAAGTATAGCATTACGATCAAAGTCATTGAGTTTATATTGCTATAACATCATACGAAATAATCCTAGTCCTAGACCATGAGATCATGTTAATCACTAACACCAGAGGAGTATCTTGATAACATAAAAGGGTGACTATAAAGATGGGTTCAGTGCTACGAAGGTGTTATGTAGAGGCTCACGGATCAAGAGTAGGATTTTTCCATCCCGATGACGGATAGATATACTCTAGGCCTTGCAAGCAAGTGATGTGATCACTAGAATGTTATATCACGGGAACAAGAAAAGAGTGCATGTCGGTAACGGGATCAAACTAGGTATTTGGATATTGATGATCGAATCTCGGACATGTAATATATCGTGAGAGAAAGGGATTAAGTTACTAGCATTAAAGATTCTCACGATCACAGAAGTCATCGTTGAATGTGCAGGAGTCAGAATGGATCTCCAGGTCCTGCTTCTGATTATTGATCTGAGAGGAGTTTCAATCATGTCTGCATTATTCGTGAACCATAGGGTGACACACTTAAGGGTTGACAAACACCATTTGGAACATATATGTTTCAGACGAAAGAATTGCAAAGCGCTGGAATCATTTCGATGGAAACCGGAATTGTTTCGGGTGAAATTGTAGAAACTAGTTCTTCATGTGATATTGAAATGTTGCAAGGGGTTTTATGTGAATGTTTGTTAATTAAATTAATTAACAAAATTCTGAATAAAATAAATAAAAGAGTTTTATTAAATGAGAGTTTCATTAAATTTGGTGGAAATTTAATGCATGTGAGTGGAATTTTGAGTGGAGGCTAGATTTATGTGAGTGGAGCTTCACCACATGAATGAGGGAAGAGGTGGGGGCACCGCCCCATGGCGCCGGCCATGGGAGGGGTTGCCCCCCTATCCCTATAAAAGGCCCCCCCTCTACTCCTCACAAAGCACACCTCCTCATGAAGGATCTCTCTCCCCCTCTAGATATATTCCCCATGGTCTTGGATTAGCCAGATACATGTTGCCGGTGGCTTTTCATCTGGAAGGAGTTGCTACTTCTGCTGATTCGCTGGAGCGAGGATGTGGAGGTTGTTCGGTGGCCTGAATGTGTGTGTGAGGACAGATGCGCTGCTGATTTGTGGCGCTAGGACTTCCATACGATCTTGAGATTGGAAAGCGTTCGACTACATCATCCACGCGTTCCAACTTGTTAACATAGCTTTGTTGTCTTCGAGGGTAAGTTCTCCATGGATCTATATCTACCCATTTCTTGTATCTAGTAGATAGATCTTGGCGTATAGTTACCATCGTAGTAAATTTTTTGTTTCTATGCTGCGAACCCAACAAGGGTCTCCGGATTGACAAGACTATCAATCCCTATGATGGCACCGCTAGGCCAGTCGAGTGGTTGCCGGGGGAAACCCCAATGTCAGCGTCAAGTACCTTCCAGTCATGCTTACTGGCACTGCCAGACAATGGATCGATGACTTGCCAGAAATCAATCCACAATTGGTTGGACATGCATGAAGCATTCACCAGGAACTTTGAGGGTATATACAAACGTCCATGTACTGTCTGTGACCTACAATAGTGTGTGAAAGAAAAGGACGAATCTTCTCTGGCCTACCTATCATGTTGGCTTGACAGGAAAAACTCATATGCGGAAGTACACGATGAATTTTCTATGGACGCCTTCATCGACGGCTTGGAAAAGGGAACACTGCTTCAACATACGTTGAAGCACCATCAAGACAATGGAAAGCTCGACCTCAATTCGATGATTGCCATGGCTAGTGAGTTCACCGCTGCCGAGGATGATGCTCGTGGATCATTGCAGGCGCTGGCCATCCCCACCCAGGCAAAGAACAACAACAATAACAAGCAGAATAATCTACCAGAAGAAAAGCAGACAGCCGACATAGTCACCATGATATTTGCTAGCAGAGGCGATGGCGGACAAAGTGGTCGTGGTGGGGGCTAGTCATGGGCAGCAGCGGAGTGAATCTACACCCATGGTGCCCCGCTTTCCCCAGATGTACTAAGAGTACCATGATATTCCATGTTTCATCCACCTCGACGCAAACGGCAAGGCCACCCAAACCAATCGCCAGTGTAAGTTTGTCAACGACCTCAAGGAAGACCCTGAGTCCGACTACAAGCAAAGTCGGAAGAACAGACCCCGAAGAAAGGGCAAGGGGAAGAATAAGGAGGAAGAGTCCAATGATTCAGATGACATGGATGAAGACTCGGACCCTAAGACCACCGACAAGGGTGGTGGAAAGGGAAAGAATCCCTTTGAAAAGAAGGCTCCGATCTACCATACCTTGTTTGGTACTCCCACCGTCCAGGACCAGAAAACCTTTCTGAGGATACTGATGGCTACCCTCCCCCACTTGGGATAGAGATTCCAATCACTTGGGATAGAGAAGATCACCCAGAGCTCATCCCAATAGAGAACCAGTATGCCATGGTCATGAACCCTCTGGTTGAAGGCAACGAGTTCACCAAGTGCCTTGTGGATAGTGGAAGCAGCATCAACATCATGTACTTGGATATACCCCACAAGGTGAACTTGATGGAGACCCAACTAAGGAAGAGCAACACCGTGTTCCATGGCATTGTTCCTGGTCGGCAAGCTAGGTCCCTTGGCTGCATTGATGACCCACAAGTATAGGGGGTGTATCGCAGTATTTTCGATAAGTAAGAGTGTCAAACCCAACGAGGAGCAGAAGGTGCTGACTAGTGGTATGGATCAGGAATTCTCTGCAAATACTTAGCAAATGGATTTTTAGGGGTTTTTGATAAAGCAAGTAAACAAAGTACGAGTAAATAAAAGACAGTAGGAATAAATGCAGCAAGTGGCCCGATACATTGCAAATGTATCTATAATTTTTGATGTTCCATGCTTGGTTTTATCCACTTTCTTGTGTTTTGTTCCAACTTTGGAGTACTTTTCTTATGATTTCTTGGTCTAACCTATTAACAAGAGCCACAGTGCCAGCTGCCTGTTTTCTGCTATTTTTGGTTCCAGGAAAGTCAGAAAATGAATATTCTCGAAATTGGACGGGACAAAAGCCAAAGTGCCTATTTTTTCGGATGTCATCAAGTGCCAGAATATGAGACAGAGAGGGACCAGGGGGCCACCACACCACCTGGCCAGGCGGCCAGGCCTGGCCCGCGCCAGGGGGTGGTGTGGCTGCTCCTGGCACCCCCTCGGCCTCCCCTTCCGCCTATAAGATGCCCTCGGGACATAAACCCTAAGTACCCCATCAAAAATCCACGAAATAATCTGTAGCCGCCGTCATCTCCATCCCTAGATTGGGAGGGATCTGAAGCTCTTCCCGGCACCCTGCCGGAGAGGGGAATTCACCCTAGAGGCCTTCTTCATCACCATGCAAGCCTCCGGTGTGATGCGTGAGTAGTTCATCCTTGGACTACGGATCCATGTAGTAGCTAGATGGCTGGTTCTCCTCCTTTGTGCTTTCATGTCTAGATCTTGTGAGCTCCGTGCATGATCAAGATCATCTATTTGTAATTCTGCATGTTGTGTTTATGGAGATCCGATGGATATTGAGATGCTATTTCAGATTGATTATTGATTCTATCATGTCTTTGTTATTTGAGATCTTGCATGCTTTCCGTTGTTAGTAGCTATCTTGGCCAAGTAGATGCTAGCAACTCCAGGAGTTAGTATTTATGCTTGATAGTGGGTTCATGCCTCTTGTAATCTGGGGAAGTGACAGAAATCTCTAAGGTACTAGATGTGTTGTTGATACTAGGGAGAAAACAACAATCCTTTGTTCATAGAATAATCGTATTGTTTACTTTACATGCAGTTCGTAAAGCAATAATCTGTTGCTTGCAACTTAATATAGGAGGGGGTTCGGATGATAACCTGAAGGTGGATTATTAGTCATAGATGCAGTTGGATGGCGGTCTATGTATAATGTTGTAATGCCCAATCAAGTCTCAAAGTAGTCAAGATGATTAGTATATGCATGTATTGCTTTATCGGTGTTTGTCAATTGCCCCGCTGTAGTTTGTTCACCCAACATGTTATCTATCTTAAGGAGAGCCACCTCAAGTGAACTATGGATCCCGGTCCTTTTCTTTTACATACAATCTACAGCTGTTTACTTCTTTGTGTTTACCTTCTACAAACTTTTACTTCTTTCCATTCGATACGTTTAATCCTTTGTTTTCCGCAAAACACGGTGAGATTGACAACTTCATCGCAAGTTGGGGACAAAGTTCTGTGGTTGTGTTATGCAGGTCTCCACGTTGCTACTAGCACCGGTAGTGCGCCCTGCCAAAGCTCAGCTAGTAACACCTTTGAGGTGTTTCCTTGCTCCTACTGGTTCGATTAAACCTTGGTTTCATAACTGAGGGAAACTTGCTACTGTGCTCATCATACCTTCCTCTTGGGGTTCCCAACGAGCTCTACATCAACACAGCCATCAAGCAATTTTCTAGGCACCGTGCATTGAGCCATCAAGCGATTTTCTGGCACCGTTGCCGGGGAGTCAAGGACATCTTCACAAGGGGAGTCCCTCATAACTAATCTCTTTACTTTGTTGTTTTTGTCTTGCTTAGTTTCTTTTTGCTTTGTTTGCTTGTTTTGTTTTTCAAAAACAAAAAAAGATAGTATTACAAGTTTGCTTTCTAATTAAAAAAACACAAAAAAATTAGTTCCTATCCTAAGTTGTCACTATGTCTAGCCTTGCTCCAGTCACTATGTCACCCGAGGAAATGATTTTCACTTTTAAACAAGGTATTGAGGAAAGTTTTAAGGAAGCTTGGTCGAGAATATCCGATCTACATGAAAACACTGAGCCTAAAATGACTCAAAGCTTGTCCCTTAGCAGTTTTTACCTTGGGATTTCTCTTTGCTATAGATATGCCTTAGATTCTATTGTGGGAGGAGATTTCCTCCAATGTAATGAGGATGATGCTATTAATGCTATAAAGAAATTGATCCTCACTTACCACATGCCTAGCCAAACTGATATTTCTTTCGCAAAAATATTTGCTAGGTTGGACACTCTTGAGGCTAGCACTACTAGATTAGAAAGTTGCTATAATACTCTTAGGGAGCATCACGATTATGTTCCAATAAACTCTGAACCATCAAAGTGGTTCCCTACAGTAAAGATTGAGACGAACACTGAAATATTTATAAATCTCTGAATACTTGGGGGCTCATTGAGGGAGGGAAAGAAATATCTCTTAATAATAATACTACCATATTACCTCTTAGAATAGCTGCAGGAGTGTTTACAAAGATCCTTGGGAAAACGATTTCTATTGATTATCTTGTTATTGAATATGTAGGAAAAGGACAAATTACACTTGGAAGGTCCCTATTAGAACTCCTTGGAGCAATAATAGATGTGGGAAAGGGGACCATGCACCTTTCTTCTCCACCAAACAATCATATTTTCCCCAAGGTTAATAATAAAAGTAAGAGAGGTAAGGCCAAGAAAGTTGGTTTTAATGCTTCTTCATTTGAGAACACTTGATTCTTTCTTTGCTTCTTATGCCTAACTTAAAGGCGTTAAAGAAAAGTACTTATTGGGAGATAACCCAAAAGTTTTAGATGAGTCTTGGAAGTTATTACCTCTGTAATACCCGCTCCTTATCCTTTTTATTTGCTTTTTGTGCCAAGAGTAACCTCTAATGAGAGAGAAGTAATGATTGGGAAAGTTGTTGTCCCGAAACAGATTTCTATGCTTCACCGTAAAAATTCGTGAGAGAGCTCTGTATGTAGTATTGAGCTGTCATTTTTTATGATTATTCCACAGGTTGTTATCTAACTTCCGTTAGTTTAGCACGTTTTGATTTGAGCAACAGAAGGTCTTCTAAAAATTTAGTCTTTGCCTGCTGGTCTGTTTTGACAGATTTCTGCCATTTTCTGCATTTGCTTCTTGTTAGTTCCTTCTTGAGTTCTTTTGGGAAATTGAGCTTTTTGAGGGAAGTTCTACAGTATCTAGTGTTCTAATGTAAGTTTATTTGGTGTTAGAACTGAACCTTAAGACTTATTTATCTTAAGTGCACTAATGTTGCTAATGAGATTGTGTGAAGTTTTGTATGAAGGAAAAATTTCAGGTGTATGGAAGGAATGAGTAATGAGATGAAGGATGGAGTAAAGCTCAAGCTTGGGGATTCCACGCGTGTCACCCCAAAAATATCCAAGAAGTACAAGCGTCAAAGCTTGGGGATGCCCAAGGCATCCCCTTCTTCATCAATAAAAATTCCAGGTTTCTTCCAAACGCTTCATTTTTATTGTTTCATGCACAGTTGTGTTTTTCTTGGATCGTCTTCTTTTTCGTTTTGGTTTTTCGTTTGCTTTTGTTTGCTTATTTTTTTGAATAAATTGGTTGTACCCCCTCTTTCATACATTGGTTTGCAAATAGTTTGGTTTGGTTTGGAAAAGAGTAGGAAAGTTCATACTTATGTGGTAAAAAGAGCTCGTTTTTTACTGTGGCCTATGCTTTGTCATGCCATGCTTGATATTGTTTTGGCTTTATGCTTATTATTCTTTGTTGTAGCATGACTTGTTATAAACAATTGATATTGCTTAATGTGCCTTGGATGAATCATGCGTTGTTTTAGCATATTAAAGCATAGTATAGTGGTATTCTCCTTTGATGCTTTATTTGGGTTGACTTGGCACATGCTCACACCATGTTATGACTATCCAAAGTCACCATATCCTTTATGATCCTTTAGTTTTCAACTTGTAGTATCACTTTATTCTTTGATCAATGATGTTTTGTCTCTCTGCATGATTATGGCCATTATTGCTCTCTTAGTTTGTCGCTCCCAGTCTTTTGCTAGCCTCCACAACAAAGTATGAGTTCCACTCATGCATCCAACTCCCTAAACCAAGTTATTCCAAAGAGTGCACCATACCTACCTATTATCTTATGCTATTCCAAGTATATTCATGCTTTTGTTTACCTTCCAAATTAAACTTGTTATGAGAAAACTAGTGATTAAAGCTCTCACGAACTTGATGGCACACTTTACTTTTTGCATCTAATAAACTTGAACCATTGGGTCCTTCTTTGTTGCATATATGCTTGCTCTTTATAAGTTGAAATTAGCAGAACCATGTTCCATGGGGAACGCTTTCAACATTGCACTTGTACTTTGTACCCCGTTGATATCATGTTCTTTTGCTCACGGATCCCGACGATGTGAAATAAAAGTGGAACTTGTAAGATCATGGAGTTTGTATGTGTGTTAGAGAAATGCATGGGCCGCTAGACTAAGCCATTCCTAATCATGGTGGAAACTTGCAGCATCACCATAATGAGCAATCTATGAAGCATCCTCAATAAAAACCTATGCAAATAGCAAATAAAAAGTTCGCTGAGATGCTCATTGTCTGCTTGCCTTGTCATTTTGATTATGGGAAAGCGCCCGTATCATGTGCAAGGGGTACCCCGTTGGCAGTTCTTAATGATACACATGTACTTACAATGACAAGAGCTTACTCGTGACTGAAGTTGAGTATCATGAGGATCGGTCTTCGTAAGTAAGGGGCATGAGATTTCGGTTTATAACTTGTCAAGCATATCCTCTTAGTTGTGTCACTTTAACCTTAATCACCTTAAAGATGCTTATGATAGGGGCAATGAGATCTGAAAGCTATAAGTACCATAATTTTTGGAAGCTCTTTATGAGACTTGAATCCCTACTTCCTTTTACAAAGGCTTTTCTTCCACCATTACATTGAGTCTCCACCTTCTATCTTTATGCCCCTACTTTGAGAGCATAGTGGTCATGCTTAGTTCTATGTGCATTGTCCTAAGACAGGTTTATTGATGCATACTTTGATATTGCTTGTTTTAAACTATTGTATCTAGTCACTCTTACGAACTTTTAAGGTGTCCTATGCATTTATATTTGCTACTCTATTGAGGGACAAGCTGAATACTATTATGCTATGTTTTCTTTATGTGAAACAAACAAACGTCTTGCAAAGCATTGTTATTCATGAATCTTTTGTTTGTGCCTTTTCATGTTGCATCATAGTTTCTTTGCTTATTGCTAGAACTTTGTCTTTCATGTTATGATTGAAGTACTATTATCCTAGCTTTGAATTTTTTGCAAATACTTTGATCAAGTCTTTGATGGTGCATGTCACCTCAAAAATTATTCTTTCTTTTTATCACTTACCTACTCAAGGACGAGCAGGAGTTAAGCTTGAGGATGTTGATACATTGCAAATGTATCTATAATTTTTAATGTTCCATGCTTGGTTTTATCCACTTTCTTGTGTTTTGTTCCAACTTTGGAGTACTTTTCATATGATTTCTTGGACTAACCTATTAACAAGAGTCACAGTGCCAGCTGCCTATTTTCTGCTGTTTTTGGTTCCAGGAAAGTCAGAAAACGAATATTCTTGGAATTGGACGGGACAAAAGCCAAAGTGCCTATTCTTTCGGAAGTCATAAAGTGCCAGAATACGAGACGGAGAAGGGCCAGGTAGCCATCACACCACCAGGCCTGGCCCGCGCCAAGGGGTGGTGTGGCCGCTCCCAGCACCCCCTCGGCCTCACCTTCTGCCTATATATTTCCCTCGGGACGAAAACCCTAAGTACTCGATCAAAAATCCATGAAAGAGTCTGTAGCCGCTGTTATCTCCATCCCTAGATCGGGAGGGATCTGAAGTTCTTCCCGGCACCCTACCGGTGAGGGGAAGTCACCCTGGAGGCCTTCTTCATCACCATGCAAGCCTCCGGTGTGATGCGTGAGTAGTTCATCCTTGGACTACGGATCCATGTAGTAGCTAGATGGCTGGTTCTCCTCCTTTGTGCTTTCATGTTTAGATCTTGTGAGCTCCGTTCATGATCAAGATCATCTCTTTGTAATTCTACATGTTGTGTTTGCGGGGATCCGATGGATATTGAGATGCTATTTCAGATTGATTATTGATTCTATCATGTCTTTGTTATTTGTGATCTTGCATGCTTTCTGTTGTTAGTAGCTATCTTGGCCAAGTAGATGCTAGCAACTCCAAGGGTTAGTATTTATGCTCGATAGTGGGTTCATGCCTCTGGTAATCTGGGGAAGTGACATAAATCTCTAAGGTACTAGATGTGCTATTGCTACTAGGGAGAAAACAACAATCCTTTGTTCATAGAACAATCGTATTGTTTACTTTACATGCAGTTCGTAAAGCAATAATCTGTTGCTTGCAACTTAATACTGGAGGGGGTTCGGATGATAACCTGAAGGTGGATAATTAGTCATAGATGCAGTTGGACGGCGGTCTATGTATAATGTTGTAATGCCCAATCAAGTCTCAAAGGAGTCAATATGATTAGTATATGCATGTATTGCTTTCTCGGTGTTTGTCAATTGCCCCGCGGTAAGTTGTTCACCCAGCATGTTATCTATCTTAAGGAGAGCCACCTCTAGTGAACTATGGATCCCGGTCCTTTTCTTTTACATACAATCTACAACTGTTTACTTCTTTGTGTTTACCTTCTGCAAACTTTTACTTCTTTCCCTTCGATACGTTTAATACTTTGTTTTCCGCAAAACACGGTGAGATTGACAACCTCATCGCAAGTTGGGGACAAAGTTCTGTGGTTGTGTTGTGCAGGTCTCCACGTTGCTACTAGCACCGGTAGTGTGCCCTGACAAAGCTCAGCTAGTAACACCTTTGAGGTGTTTCCTTGCTCCTACTGGTTCGATTAAACATTGGTTTCATAACTGAGGGAAACTTGCTGCTGTGGTCATCATACCTTCCTCTTGGGGTTCCCAACGAGATCCACATCAAGCATTTTTCTGGGTACCGTGCATTGAGCCATCATGGCCCAATCCTTTATGCAGCAAAGGACAAGCCGGTTGTATTACTTAAGATGACCAAACGTTCTCGAGGACACATGGGAAGACTGTCAAGTGCTTTCGCTTCGTATAGTTGATTAATCTTCTTTAGCTTGCTAAGTGTTGTGTGGGTGAACCTGTGCTAATGTATCGACCTTCCTAGGACTAATACATACTTGTGATTATACCCTTGCAAACATCCGTAAGTACAAGAAAGTAATTAAGGTCGAAACCTAACCACAGCTTTAAACTCTAAGACCCTTACGTCCCTTGTGCAATGGTTTCCTAACGGGGGTTCCGGTTTCTGCCACTCCGGCAACCCCTACGATTAGTAGCCAAATACACAATGCATTCCCCTAGGCCCATATAGGTGAAGTGTCATGTAGTCGACGTTCACATGACACCACTAGAAGAAGTACACCACAACTTAAATATCAAACTATTGAATCTTTCTCAACACAACTCAACTACTAACAACATGACTTCTCCCATGTCCTCAAGAACAAACCAAACTACTCACAAGACATCATATGGATCATGATCAGAGATGGAATAATTATGTATAACAATATGAACATAAACAATAATTCAACGGTTCACTCAATAGCATCAACTACAAAGAGTAATCAACACCGAGAAAGTTTCCCCTATGAACTATGCAAGATTCAACACAATTTTACAGCAATATGGAGATGGTGATGAGGGTGCTGATGGTGATGATGGTGGTGATGATGATGATGATCCCGATGAAGTCCAGCTTGATGGCGGGGTTGATGGCGATGATCTCCCCTCCTTGGGAAGGAATTCCCCAGGCAGAAATCTGTCTGCCGGAGAGATCTTTCTTTCTCGGTGTTTTCCGCCCCGCAGAGGCGGCATAATCTTTTTGTGGTCGCCCTCCGAGTATTAGGGTTTCGGGAGGATAATATACGCCAAAGGGGAGTGCGAGGGGTGGACTAGGGCGGCCACACCACCTGGTGGTGTTGGAGATATGCCCAAGAGGTAATAATAAAAGTGATTATTATTATATCTTTGTGTTTATGATGAATGTTTACATCCCATGCTATAATTGTATTATTAGGAAACACTAATACATGTGTGTTTTGTAAACATGTAAGAGTCCCTAGTAAGCCTCTTGTTAAACTATCTTGTTGATTAATTGATGATCGTGGTTTCCTGATCATGGACATTAGGATGTGATTAATAACAAGGTTGTATCATTAGGAGAATGATGTGATGGACACACACCCATAGTAAGCGTAGCATAAAGATCAAGTCATTAAGTTTGTATTGCTATAAGCTTTCAAATACATAGTAACCTAATCCTTCGACCATGAGGTTGTGTTAATCACCATCACCGGATGGGTACTTTGATGACATCAAACACCACTTCGTAACTAGGTGGTTATAAAGGTGTCATTGGGTATTCTGAAAGTATGTGTTGAAGCGCATGGACCGAGATTGGGATTTGTCCATCCATATGACGGATAGATATGCTCTGGGCCCTCTCGGTGGAATGTCATCTAGTTAGCTTGCAAGCATGTGACTGGGTCACAAGGGATGACATATCACGGAACGAGTAAAGAGTACTTATCAGTAACGAGGTAGAACTAGGTATGGAGATACCGACGATCAAACCTCGGATAAGTATAGTATCGCGAGACAAAGGGAATTGGTTTCATATGTAAATGGTTCTATCGATCACAAAAGTCATCATTGAGTATGTGGGAGCCATTATGGATCTCCAGGTCCCGCTAATGGTTATTGATAGGAGATGTGTCTCTGTCATGTCTACATATTCACAAACCGTAGGGTGACACACTTAAGGTTCGAAGTTGTTTTAAGTAGATATGGAATATGCGTTGGAGACCAAATGTTGTTCGGAGTCTCGGATTGGATCCGGGACATCACGAGGAGATCCGGAATTGTCCGGAGAATAAGATTCATATATTGGGGATCATTTTCTGAGTTAGGAAATGTTCCGGAGTATTTGTATGAGGATTCTAGAAGGTTTCGGAATGTTCCGGAAGGTTCTAGAAGATTTCTTGGAGTTTGCTTGAAAATCAAGATAGGGATCAAGGAGTCCTGGTGGGTCAAGACAAGGAGTCGTGGGGGAGGAGGACTCCTCCCCCCTCCCCAATCCGCCAGCCCTAGGAGGTGGGGAGTCCTACTAGGACTCCCCCTCCCCAGGCGCCCTCCCTCCTTTAAATAGAAGGGGGAGGCGCCACCCCTTGCCCCTCCTCTACAACACCCAATCTCCGCCGCCTCTCTCCTCCTCCTTTCTTCTGCACAGGCATAGGCGAAGCCCTGCAGAATTCTCTACTCCACCACCACCACCACGCCGTCGTGCTGCTGGGATTCCGTGGAGAAGATCTACTACCTCCGCTGCTCGCTGGAACGAGGAGAGGAAGGTCTGCTTCGACTCCGCACGTGTGACCGACTGCTATGAGGCCTCCGAAAAGTTCTTTAACTGTAAGATGGAAGAGGGAAGCTCCGTTAGCGAGCACGTGCTCACCATGTCTGGGTACGCAAACAAGCTCCAAGAGTTGGGAATATCGATTCCTAATGAGTTGGGGATTCACCGTCTCCTCCAATCACTGCCACCAAGTTACAAGAACTTTGTGATGAACTAAAACATGCACTGCATGAACAAGACGTTGCCTGAACTGTCGTCCATGCTGAAAACTGCTGAAGTGGAGATCAAGAAGGAGCACCAAGTGTTGATGGTCAATAATACCACCAATTTCAAGAGACAGGGCAAGCCTAAGAACAAGGGCAACTTCAAGAAGGACGGCAAGAAAGCTGCCGCACCTGCAAAGAAGCCCAAGGTTGGTCCCAAGCCTAAAACTGAGTGCTTCTACTGCAAGGGTGCCCCAAGGTTGGTCACTAGAAGCGTAACTGCCCCAAGTACCTGGCGGATCTGAAGAACGGCAACATCAAGAAGAAAGGTATATTTGATATATATGTTATAGATGTCTATCTTACTAGTAATCGTAGTAGTGCCTGGGTATTTGATACTGGTTCGGTTGCTCATATTTGTAACTCGAAATAGGAGCTGCGGAATAAACGAAGACTGGCATGAGACGAGGTGACGATGCGCGTTGGAAATGGCTCCAAGGTTGATGTGATCACCGTCGGCACGCTCCATCTACATCTACCTTCGGGATTAGTTTTAAATTTAAATAATTGTTATTTGGTGCCTGCGTTAAGCATGAACATTATATCTAGATCCTGTTTATTGCGAGGCGGTTACTCTTTTAAGTCCGAGAATAAAGGTTGTTCGATTTATATGAGTAATATCTTTTATGGTAATGCACCTGAGATGAATGGTTTATTCTTACTGAATCTCGATAGTAGTGATACACATGTTCACAACATAGATGCTAAACGAATAAAATTGAATGATAATTCTACATACATGTGGCACTGTCGTCTTGGTCACATTGGAGTGAAGCGTATGAAGAAACTCCATTCTGATGGACTTCTTGAATCACTTGAAAGATGCGAAGCATGTCTAATGGGAAAAATGACTAAGACTCCATTCTCTGGTACAATGGAGCGAGCTACAGACTTATTGGAAATAATACATACTGATGTGTGCGGTCCAATGAGTGTAGCATCGCATGGTGGATATTGTTATGTTCTCACTTTCATAGATGACTTAAGCAGATATGGGTATGTCTACTTTATGAAACATAAATCCGAAACTTTCGAGAAGTTTAAGGAATTTCAAAGTGAAGTGGAAAATCATCGTAACAAGAAGATTAAGTTTCTGCGCTCTGACCGCAGAGGTGAATATTTGAGTTATGAGTTTGGCATACATTTAAAGAAATGTGGAATACTTTCGCAGTTGACACCGCCGGGAACACCACAGGGTAATGGTGTGTCCGAACGTCGTAATCGAACTCTCTTAGATATGGTTTGGTCTATGATGTCTCTTACAGATTTACCGCTATCGTTTTGGGGCTATGCATTAGAGACAGCCGCATTCACTTTAAATAGGGCACCATCTAAATCAGTTGAAACGACACCGTACGAATTGTGGTTTGGTAAGAAACCTAAGTTGTCGTTCCTTAAAGTTTGGGGGTGCAAAGCATATGTAAAGAAGTTACAACCTGATAAGCTAGAACCCAAAGCGGAGAAATGCGTCTTCATAGGATACCCTAAAGAAACAATTGGGTATACCTTCTATCATAGATCCGAAGGCAAAGTTTTCGTTGCCAAGAATGGATCCTTTCTTGAGAAGGAGTTTCTCTCGAAGGAGGTGACTGGAAGGAAAGTAGAACTCGATGAGGTTATTGAACCTTCTCTCGGATTTGAGAGTAGCACAACACCAGAAGATGTTTTTGTGCCGCTTGCACCAATTGGAGAGGAAGCTAATGATAATGATCATGAAACTTCAAACGAAGTTACTGCTGAACCTCGCAGGTCAACGAGGGTTCGTACCACTCCTAATTGGTATGACTCTGCCTTGAACGTCATGTTGGTGGACAACGCTGATGACCCTGCGACGTATGAAGAAGCTATGGTGAGCCCAGATTCCGACAAATGGCTAGAAGCCATGAAATCCGAAATGGGATCCATGTACGAAAACCAAGTGTGGACTTTGGTGGACTTACCGGATGGCTGTAAGGCTGTCGAGAACAAATGGATTTTCAAGAGAAAAACAGATGCTGATGGTAATGTTACCGTCTATAAAGCTCGACTTGTCGCGAAAGGGTTCCGACAAATTCAAGGAGTTGACTATGATGAGACATTCTCACCAGTAGCGAAGCTAAAGTCTGTGAGGATTTTGTTAGAAATTGCTGCACATTTCGATTTTGAGATTTGGCAGATGGATGTCAAAACGGCGTTCCTTAATGGTGACATTGAGGAAGAGTTGTATATGGTACAACCCAAGGGTTTTGTCGATCCTAAAGATGCTGACAAGGTATGCAAGCTTCAGCGCTCCATTTATGGACTGAAGCAAGCATCCCAGAGTTGGAATCAACGTTTTGATAAAGTAATCAAAAAATTTGGGTTTATACAAACTTATGGAGAAGCTAGTATTTACAAGAAAGTGAGTGGGAGCTCTGTAGCATTCCTAGTACTATATGTAGATGACATATTGTTGATTGGGAATGATATAGAACTTCTTAATAGCGTCAAAATCTATTTGAATAATAGTTTTTCAATGAAGGATCTTGGCGAAGCGGCATATATTCTAGGCATCAAGATTTATAGAGATAGATCAAGACGCCTAATAGCGCTTTCACAAAGTACATACTTAGACAAAGTTCTAAAGAAGTTTAGAATGGAAGATAGAAGAAAGGGTTCGTGCCCATGTTGTCAGGTAAGACCTTGAGTAAAACTCAAAGTCCAGCTATGGCAGAAGATAGAGAGAAAATGAATAATATTCCCTATGCCTTGGCCATAGGTTCTATCATGTATGCCATGTTGTGTACAAGACCGGATAAAGCACATGCTGTTAGTTTGACTAGCAGATATCAAAGTGATCCTGGAATGGAGCACTGGACAGCGGTCAAGAATATCCTAAAGTACCTAAATAGGACTAAGGATATGGTTCTTTCTTATGGAGGTGATGAACAACTTGTTGTAAACGGTTACATTGATGCTAGTTGGAACACCGATTCGGATGACTCAAGGTCACAGTCGGGATACGTATTTATTTTGAATGGTGCTGCAGTGAGCTGGAGGAGTGCCAAGCAAAGCGTTGTGGCGAAATCTTCAACTGAATCGGAATACATAGCTGCTTCGGAGGCTGCACAAGAAGCCGTATGGATGAAGGAATTCATTACTGAACTTGGCGTGGTTCCCAGTGTGTTGGACCCGATGGCCATCTACTGTGACAACACAGGTGCCATAGCTAATGCACAGGAGCCAAGGTCACATAGCAAGCTGAAGCACATCAAGCTACGTTTCCACGCTATTCGTGAGTATGTCCGAGATGGTGACATAAAGATTTGCAAAGTACACACTGATCTGAATGTGGCAGATCCGTTGACTAAACCTCTCCCTAGGGCAAAGCATGACCAACACCAGAACGCCATGGGTGTTAGGTATATTACCATGTAATCTAGATTATTGACTCTAGTGCAAGTGGGAGACTGTTGGAGATATGCCCAAGAGGCAATAATAAAAGTGATTATTATTATATCTTTGTGTTTATGATGAATGTTTACATCCCATGCTATAATTGTATTATTAGGAAACACTAATACATGTGTGTTTTGTAAACATGTAAGAATCCCTAGTAAGCCTCTTGTTAAACTAGCTTGTTGATTAATTGATGATCGTGGTTTCGTGATCATGGACATTAGGATGTGATTAATAACAAGGTTGTATCATTAGGAGAATGATGTGATGGACACACACCCATAGTAAGCATAGCATAAAGATCAAGTCATTAAGCAATTTTTTGTTTTCCATGCTACGAACCCATCAGGTGGCGCGGCCTAGGGTGGCCCTCGCCAGGGGGCACTGTGGGCCCCCTGTGGCCCATCTCTAGCTCCCCTTCTGGCTTCCTTCGTCTTCTGGAAAAATAGGATTTTCCATACATTTTCCCGGATTTTCTGATCTTCCCGAATTTTGCCTCCAAACTTCACCTTTTCCATCAGAATCCTGACTGCAGCGGTCCATGCTCCAAAAGTCATCAACCATGCAAAAATAGATGAAATAACATAAGTATCACCTCTCAATACAAAATATATCCATGAATAACAGTGAATTATGACATATAATATTGATGGAAAATGGACGTATCAACTCCCCCAAAGCTTAGACTTCGCTTGTTCCCAACCGAAACTGAGCTCAATAAACATGGCCTCAGGTTTATGGAGTGAAGAGTCGATAAAAGAATACAAACAAAAAGCATCACATTCATCAATACATAGATCACAATAGAAGACAACTCACTATTATATAACCCAACTTGCAATAGGTAAAGGAAACACAATAAATATACATGAAGTAAATCATAATTGGTAATGGCAAACTTAGCTCTTGGTCGAAGAATAGTTGATAATTTGCTGGAGTTCAGAAATAATTGGTTTTCAATGATAGCTTTCAAAGTAGTAAATATCAAGATAAGAGCAAAGTGCAAAACAAGGAACATAAGAAACATGATTGAATAAATCATCATATGAATGAATGAAACACAACAACTCAAAATACTTGCTAATATAGAAGGGAGTAGGTTTACTGACTCAACTAAAAAGTAAAAGAAAGGCCCTTCAAAGGGGAAAGCAGGGATTGCAAGTTTCATAAAGAGCTCCCAAAAATTATGATACTTACTAGCTTTTAGCTATCATTGCCCCTATCATAGGCATCTTTAGGTGATTAAGGTTAAAGTGATCAAATATGAGGATATGCATTGACAAGTTGTAAGTTGAGAATCTCATGTCCCTTGAATACGAGGTCCGCTCCTCATGCTACTCAAGTTTAGTCATTGGTAAGTTCTTGTCATCGTAAGCATGTGTGTATCATAGAGAACTGCCAACGGGGTAGCCCTTGCCCGATGATACGGAAGAATCCCCATATCAGAATGATAAGGCGAGCAGACAACAAGTATCTCACCAATCTTCTTATTTACCATGGGAATATGCTGCTTTTTTCTCTCTTTCCTCTTTTCATAATATCTTTTTTTTCTTTTCTCTTTTCATCTCAATATCAGACTCTTTTTTTACAAGAAGAATGCTTCATAGATACTCGTTATGGTTACGCTACATGTTTCCACCATGTCATCATGGATTAGACCAGCGGCCTAGGCGTTTCTCTAACACACATGCATAACTCTATGGACTTACAAGCTCCCCTTTCATTTCACACCAACGACATCCATAGTCAAAAGAACATGATATCAACTTGGTACAAAGTACCAGGGCAATGTTGAAAGCGTTCCCCATGTCAGCATGGTTCTGCTAATTCACAACTTACAAAGAGCAAGCATATGCGCAACATAGGTGAGCACAATGGTTCAAGTTTATTAAGTGCAAGAAAGTAAAGTGTGCCATCAAGTTCGTGAGATCTTTAATCACTAATTTTCACATAACAAGTTTAATTTGGAAGGTAGATAAAAACAAGAATTTACTTGGAATAGAAATAATGCTAATAGGGAGGTATGGTGGAGACAAATGGCAGAGGTTTTGGTTTTAAGGAGTGGATGCACGAGAAGAATTCCCTCTCAGTACAGGTTTTTGGCTAGCAAAGCTGGGTAGCAAGTATAAGAGTTGAAGGAAACAAACAAACATACAAGTGATAAAGACAAACATGCAATCTTCCTTAGAAGCACAAAAGATCTTAACTAGAGAATACTAGACTTATGAGGAAATCGAGAAAGAAAGATGATGAAATTATTTTTTCTTTAGAGTACTTTTATCTTTTCCATTCAACTCTCAAAAAGTGTTGCTACTGACCAAGCCAGGTTTGCCAAAACCAACTAAATTAACTTAATGATCCCAAAGTGATACCAATACTAACAACAAGATCAATCATATAACCACGAATTGAAAACTAATATAAGCTATGCAAAAGAGTAAATGATAGAACTTCTCATTAATAATCCATAACGGCAACTCACACCAAGGGATACATATCTAACGAGAGAGGGGACACTTCCATAATGCAAACCATCCTACATAATAACTTCTCTATTCATGATATGACTCTACTAATAAGGTAAAAAGATAGAAGATAGTGATGTGATACCGCGACACTCCCCCAAGCTTGGAACAAACTAAGGGGATGCTAAACCTGATGACGAATTACTCCTTTGGTGGTGGTGGTATCCTCTCATCTTCGTCTGACTTCCAGGGTAAGGGCTTCCCATCAACAAAGGACATCGTGGTTTCCAGCATCCTGAAACTTGCAGCAGCACTTATGCGTTTAAACCTAACCTCCCACTCATAGTTTTGATTTTGAACGTCATAAAACAATGCTTGCAGTTCGTTGGTTGTTTGGCGGAGTGAGAGGACTTCATCCTTGAGTTCAGTAGTCTCCTTTTGGTGCTCGGCGATGAGTTCAGAACAAATCTTATGGATGATATCCACTTCGCGCTCTGCCATCTTCTTGTACCTAAAGACTTCTTGCTCCAGTGCTTCCATCATGTCCTCTATACTTCCTTCACCTTTAGGGCCTCGAACCTCTTTTATCCGGAGTTCCCCATCTTCAAGCAACAACTCCTTGGGATGAATCTTCGACTCTCTCATGTATGGGTTGATGATATCCTCTAAAGAATTTTCCTTGGCTGGTCTAGAGGAAGACATTGTGGCTCCAAATCTGGGACTCTACATGTCAGAAACAGATTGAAACGAAAACACGATATACGAACCTCGGGAGATCCGGGAGATTATATATTACGAAGTTTCATAACAAAAGGAAGGTACTGGGCGAAAACGGGTCGAAGGCGGAGTCTGGGGTGGCCTCACCACCTGGTGGCGCGGCTAGGGGTGGGCCCGCGCCACAGGGTGGTGTGGGCCACCCTGGCTCCGTTTCCGTCCCCTTTTTGCTTCGTAACTTTCCTTATTGACTGAAAACTGCAAAAATATAACTGGATAGTATTTTCGTGGAACTTTTCTTACCAGAACTGTTACATATTTGAAAGCGGACTCTGCAGGTCTCTGAATTTGGTCCTTGATAAATCTTTCCGGAGTTATAACTTGGAAGGCATCAACATCTTCATTATAAGAATCTCCAGCAATATAGTGTTTGAGTCGCTGCCCATTCACTACTTGTGTAGTATTGTCCTTTAAAGAAGAAATTTTTATTGCTCTTGAACGGTATACTTCTTCAATAATGAAAGGTCCTTCCCATTTTGACAGTAGTTTTCCTGCAAAAAATCTGAGACGAGACCTATACAATAGAACCTTCTCACCAACTTGAAATTCTCTCTTAAGTATTCGCTTGTCATGCCATCCTTTAACTTTTTCCTTAAAGATCCTAGCATTTTCATAGGCTTCACTCCTCCATTCATCTAAAGAACTTAAGTCAAATAATCTTTTCTCACCAGCGAGCTTACAATCTCTATTTAGTTCTTTAACTGCCTACTGGGCTTTATGTTCTAATTCTAAAGGTAGGTGACAAGCTTTCCCATAAACCATTTTATAAGGAGACATCCCCATAGGATTTTTGTAGGCAGTTTTGTAAGCCCATCAAGCATCATTCAACTTTTTAGCCTAGTTTTTTCTACATCTATTAACAGTCTTTTGCAAGATGAGTTTAATTTCTCTATTTGATAACTCTACTTGCCCACTAGTTTGGGGGTGATAGGCTGAAGCAATTCTATGATTAACATCATATTTAGCAAGGGTCTTTCTAAAACCACCATGAATGAAATGAGAAACCCCATCAGTCATGAGATACCTAGGCACTCCAAACCTAGGAAAGATAACATCCTTAAGCATTTTTAGAGAAGTTTCCCCGTCAGCACTCTTCGTAGGAATGGCTTCTACCCACTTAGTAACATAATCAACGGCAACAAGAATATGAGTATAACCTTTTGAGGGAGGGAAAGGACCCATAAAGTCAAATCCCCAGCTATCAAAAGGTTCAATAACTAGAGAGTAGTTCATAGGCATTTCATTGCGACTAGAAATATTACCAACACGCTGACATTCATCACAAGATAAAACAAATTTTCTTGCATCTTTAAAAAGGGTAGGCCAGTAGAAACCTGATTGTAGCACCTTTTGTGCAGTTCTATCTCTGCATGATGTCCTCCATAAGAACTACCATGACATTTACGCAATATCTCCTTTTGTTCATATTTTGGAACACATCTTCGCATAATACCATCCACTCCTTCTTTGTATAAGTGTGGGTCATCCCAAAAATAATGCCTCTAATCATAGAAGAACTTCCTCCTTTGCTGAGCTGTAAAAGTTGGAGGCAAATACTTGGAGACAATAAAGTTAGCATAATCGGCGTACCAAGGGCTCCCTCCCGAGCTTTCCCCTACTACGGCTAACTGCTCATTTGGGAAACTATCATTAACAGGCATAGGGTCAAAAGATATGTTTTCCAATCGAGATAAATTATCAGCTATAGGGTTTTCAGCACCTTTCCTATCCACTATATGTAGAGCAAACTCTTGTAAAAGCAGCACCCATCTAATAAGCCTAGGCTTAGTGTCCTTCTTCATCATAAGGTATTTAATAGCAGCATGATCAGTATGAATGGTGACTTTTGAGTCTACAATATAGGGTCTAAACTTATCACAAGCAAAAACGACAGCTAGAAATTCTTTTTCAGTAGTAGCATAATTCCTTTGAGCGGCGTCTAAAGTCTTACTAGCATAATGAATAACGTTTAACGTTTTATCAATTCGTTGCCCAAGGACAACACCCACAGCAAAATCACTAGCATCACACATTATTTCAAAGGGTAAACTCCAATCAGGTGGTTGAACAATAGGGGCTATAGTTAAAGCCTTCTTAGGAGTTTCAAAAGCTCCCTTACAATCATCATCAAAAACGAAGGGTACATCTTTTTGAAGAAGATTAGTGAGGGGTTTTGATATCCTAGAAAAGTCTTTAATAAACCTTCTATAGAAAACAACATGACCAAGGATACTACGAATACCTTTGATGTCTCTTGGGCATGGCATCTTCTCAATTGCCTGAACCTTACCTCTATCAACTTCTATACCTCTTTCAGAAACTTTATGCCCAAGGACAATCCCTTCATTAACCATGAAGTAGCATTTCTCCACATTTATGAACAAGATTAGTTTCTTCACATCTCTGCAAAACTTTATCAAGGTTGTGCAGAAAATTATCAAAAGAAGTTCCATAGGCAGAAAAGTCATCCATGAACACTTCTACAATTTCCTCACAAAAACCATGAAATATAGCACACATGCACCTTTGAAAAGTAGCAGGAGCATTACATAAACCAAAAGGCATACGTCTATAAGCATAAGTTCCGTAAGGGCAAGTAAACGTAGTTTTTTCTTGATCTTGTTGTTTAACAAGAATTTGAGAGAAACCAGAATAACCATCAAGAAAACAAAAATGGGTCTTTTTAGACAACCTTTCCAACATTTGATCAATAAAAGGAAGCGGGTAGTGATCTTTCTTAGTAACTTTATTGACTTTTCTAAAATCGATGCACATCCTATAGCCTACTACTATTATTTGAGGAATAAGCTCATCATTATCATTAGGAACAACAATAATACCTCCTTTTTTAGGAACACAATGAACAGGACTAACCCATTCACTATCAGCAATAGGGTAAATAATACCAGCATCAAGGAGTTTCAATACCTCATTCCTTACCACTTCCTTCATCCTAGGATTTAAACGTCGTTGGTGCTCTACTACCGGCTTTGCATCTGGTTCTATGTTGATAGAATGCTGACATATAGTAGGTGAAATCCCTTTTAAATCATCCAGAGTGTAGCCCATAGCTCCTCGGTGTTTCCTCAAAACCTCCAATAGCCTTTCTTCTTCCTTTCCTAAAAGTTTAGTGATAATAATAATAGGATATATCTTTTTATCATCAATATAAGCATATTTAAGATCATCAGGGAGAGGTTTTAGATCGAAAACCGGATCCTTTTTAGGTGGCAACGTGGTACTCAAGTCTTCTACAGGCAAGTTATGCTTAAGTATCTTAGCTTGATCACGGAGAATCCTGTCAATCTCATTCCTTTCTTCCATGAAGATTTCACTTTCATGATCTTCCATAAATTGCTGCAAAGCATTGTTAGGAGCAAGAGAAATAGAAGCAAGTTGTTCAACTCTAAAATCCTCATTATGGGTTTCCTCCTCACAAGGTTCTTTAGCAAATTTTGAGAAATTAAACTCATAAGATTCCCCAGCAAACTTAGTCAAGATTTTCTCCCTTTTGCAATCTATAATAGCTCCACAAGTACTCAAGAAAGGTCTACCAAAAATAATAGTATAAGTTTTACTAGCAGCTGAACGGAGTACTAGAAAATCAGCAGGGTACTTAATCTTACCACAAAGAACTTCCACGTCTCGTACAATACCAATTGGAGAGATGATCTCTCTATTAGCAAGGTGAATAACCACATCAATCTCTTCCAATTCGCAGGGACTGATTTCATGCATAATTTCTCTGTAAAGCTCATAAGGAATAGCACTGGAACTTGGACCAATATCACATAAACCATAATAGAAATGATCACCAATTCTAACAGAAAGCACATGAACACTAGCTTTTTTAGTTCTATTAGGATGTGAGACAATATTGGAAGCATCCTCACAAAAGACTATGTGTCCATCTTCTATGCTTTTAGTGACAAGGTCTTTCACAATTGCTACCACAGGTTCAACGTTTATTTGTTCATCAGGTTTTACAGTTCTCTTTTCACTTTTGGTGATTACATTAGTTATCATAGGATGATCCCTTACCTTTTCTGGGAAGGGAATCTTCTCGATATAAGGTTCAGGTAAGATGGGATCAATCATGCAATACTCAACACTCCCAATAGGAACACAGTCAACAATATCTTTGTAAGGTGGATGGTATTTATTCCATCCCCTTTTTGGAATTTCAATATAGGAAGCAAAAGATCTAAAGCAATTCGTAATACCTTGCAAATCAAGACCATAAGCATTACTAATATTTCGAAACTCATCAATTCCCATAAAAGATTCAATGAATTCATAATCATAATTTATACCTGACTTTCTACCTTTCTCATTCTCCCAAGCTTCAGCATTGTCTTGAATACGGTCCAGAAGATCCCATTTAGCTTCTTCTTCCATGCGAGTGAATGATCCAGCACAAGAAGCATCCAATAAATCCTTATCATGTAGAGGGAGCCTTGCATAAAATATATTGATAATAATATTGTTGGGGAGCTCATGAATGGGACATTTGAGCATTAGTAACTTCAATCTCCCCCAAGCTTGAGTTGTACTGTCTCCATCAAGAGGACAAAAGTTGTATATTTGATTCCGATCTTTATGAATCTCACTAGGAGGATAAAACTTTGAATAAAAGAGAGGCACTATTTCCTCCCATTCCAGAGCTTGATCATTCTTCAGCAGCTTATGCCATTCCTCAGCTCTTCCTTTCAGCGATAATTAGAATAACTTCTTCTTAACTTGATCTGTAGTAATACCTGCACACTTGAACAACCCGCATAATTCGTGTATAAAGAGCAAATGATCACCAGGATGGACAGTTCCATCCCCAACATAACAGTTATCCATAACACGATCAATAATTCTTGTAGGTATTTTAAAAACATCATTCTCAGCAGGTGGTGGTTTATCTACTACCTTAGCAGTGGTAGTAGCATTATCAAATAAGAAACTCAGCGAATTATCCATAACGAAAATAAAGCAAATAACAGAAGTAAACAATACTCACAGTAAAAGTTTCCTTTACCAGTTCTACTCTCCAATAGCGCTTCACTCCCCGGCAACGACGCCAGAAAATAGTCTTGATGACCCACAAGTATATGGGGTGTATCGCAGTATTTTCGATAAGTAAGAGTGTCGAACCCAACGAGGAGCAGAAGGTGCTGGCTAGTGGTATGGATCAGGAATTCTCTGCAAATACTTAGCAAACGGATTTTTAGGGGTTTTTGATAAAGCAAGTAAACAAAGTACGAGTAAATAAAAGACAGTAGGAATAAATGCAGCAAGTGGCCCAATCCTTTATGCAGCAAAGGACAAGTCGGTTGTATTACTTAAGATGACCAAACGTTCTCGAGGACACATGGGAAGACTGTCAAGTGCTTTCGCTTCGTATAGTTGATTAATCTTCTTTAGCTTGCTAAGTGTTGTGTGGGTGAACCTATGCTAATGTATCGACCTTCCTAGGACTAATACATACTTGTGATTATACCCCTTGCAAACATCCGTAAGTACAAGAAAGTAATTAAGGTCGAAACCTAACCACACCTTTGAACTCTAAGACCCTTACGTCCCTTGTGCAATGGTTTCCTAACGGGGGTTCAGGTTTCTGCCACTCCGGCAACCCCTACGATTAGTAGCCAAATACACAATGCATTCCCCTAGTCCCATATAGGTGAAGTGTCATGTAGTCGACGTTCACATGACACCACTAGAATAAGTACACCACAACTTAAATATCAAACTATTGAATCTTTCTAACCACAACTCCACTACTATCAACATGAATTCTCCCATGTCCTCAAGAACAAAACGAACTACTCACAAGACATCATATGGATCATGATCAGAGATGGAATAATGATGTATAACAATCTGAACGTAAACAATAATTCAACGGTTCACTCAATAGCATCAACTACAAAGAGTAATGGACACCGGGAAAGTTTCCCCTATGAACTATGCAAGATTTAACACAGTTGTTATAGCAATATGGAGATGGTGATGAGGGTGCTGATGGTGATGATGGTGGTGATGATGATGATGATGATCCCGATGAAGTCCAGCTTGCTGGTGGTGTTGATGGCGACGATCTCCCCTCTCCGGGAAGGAATCCCCCCGGCAGAAATCTGTCTGCCAGAGAGATCTTTCTTTCTCGGTGTTTTCCGCCCCGCAGAGGCGGCAAAATCTTTTTGTGGTCGCCCTCCGAGTCTTAGGGTTTCGGGAGGATAATATACGCCAGAGGGGAGTGCCAGGGTGGCCACACTACCTGGTGGCGCGGCCCTGGGTGGCCCACACTAGGGGGTGGTGTGGGCCCCCTGTGGCCCATCTCCAGCTCCCCTTCTGGCATCCTTCGTCTTCTAGAAAAATAGGATTTTCCGTATATTTTCCCGGATTTTCTGATCTTCATACATTTTGCCTCCAAACAGCACCTTTTCCATCAGAATCCTGACTGCAGCGGTCCATGCTCCAAAAGTCATCAGCCATGCAAAAACAGATGAAATAACATAAGTATCACCTCTCAATACGAAATATATCAATGAATAACAGTGAATTATGACATAGAATAGTGATGAAAAATGGACGTATCATGCATCACCCTTCCGGTCACCTTTGGTGATGTTAATAGTTACCACCAAGAGCACATGACCTTTGAAGTGTACCACGACATATTTGGATGCGACATCTTCCACTCCTTCCTCCCTAGGCCATGTTTTGTCTACAACAAGCTCAAGATACCCAGACCAAAAGGCATCATCATTGTTGTCGGAAGCTTCACCAAGGCAAGGGAGTGCAAGTTGAGTGAAGCCACCTTGGCAAAAGCGGTCCTCTACAGAGAAGAGTTCCAAGAGATCTAGCGCCAGGTCGACGCCTCGGAGATGCTGGGTTTGAAGAAGCAGATTTCTAATTCTGAACCCGCATTCAAGGCCACCATCAAGACCAACAGGTGGAACTTGTTGAAGGGGATTCCTCCAAGACCACCTCCATTGGCACGGACCTGGATCACAAATAGGAAAGTGCGTTTCCGGGTTCCTCCGTGAGAATAGGGACATCTTTGCCTGGCAACCTGCCAACATGAAGGGTGTACCTAGGGAACTTGCCGAGCAGAGCTTAAGCATCGATCCTAAAGAAAAACTGGTGAAACAACCTCTACGCCGCTTTGGTAATGAAAACGATGGGCTATAGGCAAGGAGCTAGCTTGGTTACTTAAGGCTAGTTTTATCCGAGAAGTTATTCACACCCAGTGGGTGGCCAATCCTATACGTCTCCCCAAAAAGGGAACCAAAGAATTAAGAATGTGCGTTGATTACATCGGCTTGAACAAAGCATGCCCGAAGGATTCGTTTGCTTTGCCTCGCATTAACCAAGTCATTGACTCGATGGCTGGCTCAAAACTTCTATGTTTTCTTGATGCATACTCAGGATACCACCAAATCAAGATGCGAAAGTCGGACCAATTGGCCATGATGCCCTTTGGGTTGAAAAATGTTGGTGCTACCTACCAGCGGACGATGCCGTGTTTACTACATGACCAGATAGGTCGCAACGTACCCGCCTATTTGGACAACATTTACATGATTTGAAAGAAATCAAATGACCTCATCGCCGACTTACAGGAAACCTTTGACAATCTTTGGAAGTACAACATGATGCTCAACCCTAAGAAGTGTTTCTTCAAGTTTCCATCCGGAAAATTGTTGGGCTTCATCGTTTCGCACCACAGAATTAAAGTTAACCCAGAGAAGATCAAGGCCATCCTTGACATCAATCGCCCGACGTGCTTGAAGGACATACAGAGGCTCACAGGCTACATTGCAGCAGTAAGCTGGTTCATCAGCCGACTTGGAGAGAAGGCCATGCCACCCTACAAGTTGCTCAAGAAGGAGGACAAATTCATATGGACAGACGAAGTAGACACATCATGTTAGGAGTTGAAGAAAACACTCTTCTCCGCACCAATACTCGTAGCACCAGAGTCAATGGAGCCCATGTTAGTATACATGGCGGCAACCAACCGGGTTATCGGCATCATCGTCGTGGTGGAGCACAAGGAGCCCACGCACGAGCAAGGAGTTCAACGACCAATTTACTATGTCTTGACATAATCCAAGCAGCGTTACCCGCACTAGCATAAGCTAGCTTATGGAGTGTTCCTTGCTTCACGGAAACTAAGGCACTACTTCCAGGAGCACCCTATCATAGTGGTGAGCAAGGCTGTGATGTCCGACATTATCAACAATAGCGAAGCTACAGGAAGGGTGGAAAAGTGGGGCATCGAGCTTGCCTCCTTTGGAATCACCTACAAGAGGTGAGACGTTATCAAATCTCAAGCATTTGCGGATTTCATCGTAGATTGGACAGAACTTCCGGAGAACACTCCTGTGCTAGAGCCAGAGTATTGGGTTATGCACTTTGACGGATCTAAGCTACTCAATGGCTCGGGGCTGGTGTATTACTACAATCACCAATATGAGAGATGCTACAGTACGTCCTACAGATCCACTTCTACGGTACCAAAAACATGGTGGAATATGAGGCCCTCATTCACAGACTTCGTGTGGCCAAGGATATTGGCATCAAGTGCATAGTTTGCTGTGGATATTCCGACTTGGTTGTGTTGCGACCTCGGATCGTTAAGGATCCTAAGTCCCTGTGAATAACATGCTAGTCCCTGGATCAAATAACTAGCACTTCACAGTCGATGAATATCATGTAAAACACAAGTCATTATTACATGAATAATCCAGAGTATAATTATTACAACTTTCATAGCTTATAGCTAGCTCAAATAAAACAACGGAAACTAAGCAAAACTTGAGCCCATCAACGCCTCAGGCTAGTTGCGTGAAGACCCGCGATCCCTACGCACCTTTCAGTCTTTGGATTCTGCACATAAGACGTGCAGCCAACAAGTTGGGTCAATACTTTGAATGTATTGGCAAATTACACCAAGGAAAGAGTAAGACTATCTCTGCATGCAAGGCTAAGAGTAGGCTTCGGGGTTCATTTGCATAAAGCCAATTTTCTCTATGTAATATGAAAATAGGAAGAGATTACCCTACTTTGTAAACTTTCATAAGTAGTATAGGGTCGAATGGAACACGTGGATATTACTCACCAAGTGCCCAATCAACCTAGCACTTGGATATTACGCACCAAGTTCCCAAAATCCCAGCCAATGGCGATATTACTCACGCCTTGGGGTTTACAAAACTTTAAGTTTGGAAAAGAGAGAGGAAGATCTTTCAGAGGCTCCATCCTTCAGATGCTCAATGTTGTTCTATTTCTGTGAACACGACTGATCGATCAGATTGCAATACTCTCGAGAGGTTGTGCACTTTCCCCACAATCCACGATCAAGTCCTTTTACAGACAAGACCATGGCGAAGCCTTCCCTTAGTAGCCCCTCTACCAGCTGGATCCAACCGTGCCAAGAACCTCCAAATGTTGGTACCCCGGTGAGGTTTCCCACTAAGTACTAAGCCAAGACAGAGACCATATGTATTGTGGTTGCACTGGAAGCTTCTGAATTCTGAAACATGGCAGACTTCTTTGATTCCTGGGCGGCCATCCTCCACCAAAATTCCACTCGTTGTCCCGACAACCATTCCGCCTAGAAGAAAACTTAGTTTTATTTTGAAGGGGGTTTTGAGAAGAAAAGTTCGCTCGAGAGAGCTCTCATACTTAGAAAATTTTGAGTCTTTCGAACCCCCCAACGATAGTTAGTATATATATAGCATAGCAAGCAATACTTAGCAAAAACAGGGGAACCTAATAGGACAGAAAATCGTAAGTATAAAGCTACTCATGGCATACTACAAAACCACACATACGAAAATAGTAATAAGAAAATCTACTAAAGACCTACACATGCATACTACAAGATTTGGAGAGTAACACATGCATAGTCAAAATCTGGGACATAATATGTACAAGTGGTGTAACTTGCCTTGATCCGAGCAGCACTCTACACAACAGTACTCCTCAGCGCACTCCAAACAATCTAAAACACAAACATAGATCGAATCACAATTTGCACAAAACAATGTCACGAAGGTGAATATGCATGCATGCATCATGGTAATATGCAGGGATGGATTCAATTTCGACCAAGGGTTTTATTCTGGGGTGTTGTTGAGTTGGGGATGTCATTAGTACCGATACCCCACAGGTTTTAAGTATTTTGGGTTAAAACTTAATTAAACAAGCTCATAAATAGATCTACAACTCCAATCTACCTCGAAACAGATCTGAACACTCTAAGCAAGTTATAACAATTTTCCACAGAAGCTCTCGTGGATACAAAGCCAATGCAACAAGAATCAACTAAAACGGATCTACGGATATTTTTCTAGAATTAAAATACTCTAATCTAAACTTTAAATCCTACTTCAAGATTACTGCAGTAAACCAGCAATATTATTGTAGAACTGTGTTCTACTCAATTTTACGAATCCAACAGTATATTATCCGCAATTTTTGGTCAAAAACTCGAATTACTATGAATTATACGAGATTAAAACACTTTCTGCCTATTTTAGAAAAAGACAGAGCAGCGGCCAGCTATGCGACAACAAGTGGCGTCCAGGGGTTGGTCCAGCGGGGCGCGTGGAGCTGATGAGGCGCGTTGACGCGGCAAGTGCCACGTGGCGCGACGCGATAGGCCGGTACCCCTTCGGCCTGGCCATTTAATCTGAGATGCTGGATTCGGATCAGACGGCTAGGAGAGGGTGGTCGGCGGCTTACCGTGGTGGGCGGCGACGGGGTCGACGGCGGACGGTGGCGGCGCGTCGACAGCGGTCGGTGGTCGTCGGCATTGGCGAGGCGGTGCTCCCCTGGCTCGGTGGAGTAGATGACGGCGGACGGCCTCTCGCCGCGGTTCTGTTCCCGGGGACGGCGTCGACTCCCTCCCTCCGAGGCGACGGCGAACGGCGGCTGGACCTCGCGGATTCCGGCGAAGCTCCAGCGAGCAATTGCGGGGGCTGCGGTCTGCTACAGAGAGGGAAACAATGTAAGGCGAACCGGCAAAGCAAGTGGGTTTTGAAAAGGGGAAAGAAAAGGGTAGAAGTCGTCGGACCCTTGCCGGTGAGCGTCGGTGGAGACGAACTCCGGCGAGCTCTATGGCGGCACCCCGGCGGCGGTGGGTGTCAAATCGAGCTAGGGTTTTTGGGAGGCATGCCGGGGTGAAACTCGGAGATATGCACGATCTCCCACTTTGTAAGTTACATCCCTGCGCTTGGAATCAGCATAACTCTTTTGCCTGGATTGGGCTAGTTTTAACCTGTCTTGAATCTGTCTTACTTTTTCTTCGGCATCCTTGATCAGTTCAGGTTCAAACAAACTATGTTCTCCAACTCCACTCCATAGCAGCGGAGTTCTACACTTTCTGCCATATAGAACTTCAAATGGAGCCATCTTGATACTAGTTTGGTAACTTTTATTGTATGAGAATTCCGCATATGGCAAATTATCATCCCAACTAGACCCATAGTCTAGTGCATAGGCTCTTAACATGTCCTCCAAGATCTGGTTAATTCTTTCCGTTTGTCCATCTGTTTGCGGGTGGAAAGCAGTACTAAACTCCAGTCGTGTCCTTAGAGACTCGTGTAGCTGTCGCCAAAACTTCGAGGTGAATTGGGTACCTCTATCAGAGACAATCCCCTTGGGTACACCATGAAGGCTTACGATCCTTGACATATAAATCTTGGCAAGTTTAGCACTTGTATAGGTGGTCTTTACGGGAATAAAGTGGGCCACCTTTGTGAAGTGATCGACCACTACCCAGATGGAGTCATACCCAGAACGAGTCCGGGGTAGTCCTGTGATAAAATCCATGCCTACCTTGTCCCACTTCCAATCAGGCACAGGTAATGGCTGCAGCATCCATGCTGGTTTTTGATGTTCGGCCTTTACTCTGTTGCACACGTCACACAAGGAGATGTATTTAGCAATTTCTCTTTTCAAGTTATTCCACCAGAATCTATGCTTCACATCCATGTACATCTTTGTATTACCAGGATGAATTGAGTAAGGCGAATCATGAGCTTCCTGAAGAATTAACTTCCTGATATTGGGATCATCAGGAACGCACAAACGCTTCTCATACCAAAGTGTCCCTTGTTCATCCGTATGAAACCCTTTTGCTTTACCCTTGCTTATAATAGCTCTTATCTCTTCCAACTCTTTGTCCCCCTTCTAGGCCTCTTTGATTTGGTCCAGAAGCGTTGGCACTATCTCCATAGTTGCTAAGTATGCCTCTAGAACTATTTCCAAACTGAGATCCTTGAATTGCTCACATAAATCATTTGGAAGTTCTCCCACGGTAAGTCCATTTACATAGACCTTCTGGCTTAAGGCGTCAGCCACAACAATTGCCTTTCCAGGATGGTACTGCAGGTCCAAGTCATAGTCCTTGATGAGCTCAAGCCATCTCCTTTGCCTCATATTTAACTCCTTTTGAGTGAAGATATACTTAAGACTCTTGTGATCCGTGAACACATCACAATGTTTTCCCATGAGGTAATGTATCCATACCTTGAGCGCATGCACAACAGATGCTAGTTCCAAATCATGTGTGGGGTAGTTATTCTCATGGTTCTTCAGTTGTCGAGAGGCGTAAGCCACTACTTTTCCATCTTGCATTAGTACACTACCAAGTCCGTGTCGAGAAGCGTTGCAATAGACTTGAAAATCTTTTTGGATGTCAGGGAGACACAAAACAGGTGCCGTTACTAGGCGCTTCTTCAATTCTTGAAAGCTTGCTTCACATGCCTCAGTCCATTGGAACTTCTTTTCCTTCTTTAACAATTCTGTCATAGGCTTTGCTATCTTGGAAAAGTTTTCAATGAACCTTCGGTAATATCCTGCAAGGCCCAGGAAACTCCTGATATCACGCACATTCTTAGGGGACTCCCATTCTGTCACGGAAGCTACCTTACTTGGGTCCACGACAACTCCTTTAGCTGACACAATATGACCAAGGAATCCACTTCTTTCAACCAGAACTCACATTTGCTAAACTTGGCATACAACTTGTATTCCCTTAACTTTTCCAAAATTAGGCGCAGATGCCTCTCATGTTCCTTCTCGTTCTTGGAGTATATGAGTATGTCATCAATGAATACCACAATAAACTTATCCAAGTACTCCATGAACACCTTGTTCATCATAGTCATGAAGTATGTTGGGGCATTGGTTAAGCCAAAAGACATCACGGTATACTCATACAATCCGTATCTTGTGGTGAAGGCTGTCTTGGGTACATCCTGTTCCCGGATCTTTAATTGGAAATAACCTGATCGGAGATTAATCTTAGAGAACACACTACCTCCCTTTAATTGATCGAACAGGTCGTTGATATTGGGTAGAGGGTACTTGTTCTTGATTGTCACTTCATTCAACGACCGGTAGTCCACGACTAGTCTCTTGGTTTTATCCTTCTTCTCCACGAATAAGATAGGCGCTCCCCAAGATGACGCACTTGGTTGAATGAAGCCTTTCTCCAATTGCTCTCTAAGCTGTTTCTTAAGTTCCTTCAACTCATCCACATCCATCTTGTACGGTCTCTTTGCTATCGATCCAGTACCAGGCATCAGGTCAATGAGAAACTCGATGTCTTGGTCAGGAGGCATCCCTGGCAATTCTTCCGGAAACACATATGGATACTCCTTCACAATTGGCACATCCTCCAAGCTAACCCCCTTAAGAGAGTTCACCATACTTCCTTTGAGTGCGAAAGCTGACTTAAAGCGGATCATTTTCTTATCCGGAGTCGTGAGTGCGATAGTCCTTTTGGTAGAATCTATGACTCCCTCATATTCAGACATCCAATTCATGCCCAAAATTATGTCTAATCCTTGTGATTCCAGAACGACTAGGCTTGTGGGAAAGATGTGTGCCCCAATCCTTAATTCTAACCCACGGTATCCAGAGTTTGTCACTATTTCTCCTCCAGGAGAACTTACCCTTAGGGGAGTACTAATAGTCTCCGTAGGTATCTTGCCTCTATCCACAAATACCCTTGATATGAATGAATGCGATGCACCAGTATCAAAAAGAACAACTGTGGGGGTGGAGTTAAGCTTGAACTTACCAATCACGGAGTCGGGTGCCTCACAAGCATCCTCCATGGAGACATGATTCACCGTGGCTTTGACGAATGGATTCGGCTTCTTCCCATTTCCATTACCATTGCCATGGTTGTGTCCGTTGCCGTTCCCATTACCATTCCCATTCTTCATCTTTTCGGGGCAAGTAGTTGCATAATGCCCTGTCTTGTTACACTTGAAGCATGTCACTTCACTCAGATCCTTCCCATTGCCATTTCCATTGTGGTGTTTATGGCCATTGTGGTTATGTCCTCCATGACGATGACCATTGTGGTTGTGGCCATTGTGGTTGTGGGGTGGTGGTGACGAAGTGTGTTGCTTCTGATATGGGGCTGAGTTGTGCTTGTGTGAGGTGGACTTTCTCTTGCGGTTCTCTATACTCCTTTGCTTTGCTTCAACCACAACTGCCCTGTCTAGAATTTCTTGATAGTTATCAAACTTCAGAGCCACAAGCCGAATGGATATCTCATCATTAAGTCCCCTTAGGAACTCCTCCTGTCTCTTGGCATCAGTGGAAACATCATCAGGTGCATAACGTGCCATCTTGCTGAAAAGGTCCCCATAATCGGAGACAGAGCGGTGTAGTTGTTTCAAGTCGCGGAACTCATGTCTCTTTAGTGACATGACACTCGCGGCTATGTGATGAGTACGAAAAGCCACCACAAACTGGTTCCAGGTGATAGCTTCAATATCAGGGTGGGTGACTTGGTAATTATCCCACCATTCAGCAGCTGGTCCCTCAAGTTGGTGCATGGAAAAGTGCACCATGTCAGCTCCAACAACTTGGACGGTGTCTAACTTCTTGTTGGTGGTGTGGATCCAGTCATCTGCCACAATTGGCTCCGAACTACTTGAGAAAATGAGATGGTTCAACCTCAAGAACCGAGTCAGGCGATCATGTTGGGGCGGTGGAGGTGGTGGAGGCGCTGGGTTGTTGTTGTTGTTTTGCATGTTTTGAGTGAGGAGTTGGATCAGCTGATTCTAGGAGTTCAGAAGTTGTGCTATCTCTGGGGGCATGTTGTTGTTGTTGTTTCCACGTCTCGCCATCTGTGGGGTTTGGGAAACAAGTTAAGAAATAGATAGAAAGCCTAAGGAATAAACTCCTATCCTTATGTAAACATGAGAAAAGCACACATGAAAAGCAAGGCACACATAGCACATAGTTTAACACAACTCAACCAAGTTTAACGAAACCAAAATAGTTTTGGTACTCATTAAAATTGCGAACAACGTTTGACTATAGAAATAAAGGTGGTCCAACTATCTCCTCTACTCATCATCCACTCCCTCATCCTCAATAACGAAGCCTTCCTTCTCCAGCAGTGACTTGTATAGCTCCATGTACTTCGTCGTGGCTTCTAGCTTCTCCTGAAGTTCCTTCACCTCCTGTGGCTCCGGTGTAGTAGCTTTGAGCCTCTTTTGAAGTTCCTTCACCTCTTGCAGCTCCTGGGTAGCAGCTTCAAGCTTCTCTTGAAGTTCCTTCTTCTCCTTCTGCAGCTTCTTGATCAAGCTTGACCCCATAGTCACGGGCGTGATCTTCTCCTCCAAGCTCCTATTGGCTGCTCGCAGGTCTTTCAACATGGTGGCAAAGTTCTTGAACTCCATCTCATTTTTTGCGAGCACAAGACTTTGTTCCCTAATCCTCTTGTTCTTATCTTGCACCCTCTTCCCTTGATTAGCGAACTTCTTGTCTTGGGCGGTGAGCTCCCCTCCTATGTACTTGATCTTCTCTTCCAGCTCCTCGATCTTCTCATCCTTCTCCTTGACTAGGGCGCATAGCTCGTCATTCCTCATGATCTCAAGGCAGCTCCCCTTCTCAAGATCGTTGATGTGGGACTCCAAGTCTTGATATTGGATCTTTCGACGCTTGCATGTCTTCCTTTCCGCCGGGGTTAACTCGATTGGAACTCCCTTCTCATCACGTCTTCCAAAGAGTTTGATGTAGTGGCCTTCAACCTCTTCATGGTGGCATCCACAAAGGCGTCCAATGAGCTCCTGCATGCTGATGCTAAGTCCTTTCTCCTTGGAGTCGCTGGTGACATTGAGTACAATGGCCTCTGTCTTGGGTTCAGACTTTCTGCGCCCCGGTTGGATGACTTCAATTGCCCATCATCCTTCCTTGTGCATCTTCCTCAACTCGCTCCCCTTGATTGACGGCATGGGCAACTGCAACGTCTTGATGATGTCCAGAAGGCATTCCCCAAAGCACAGGCACTTGATGTCTTCGGCGGTGTTGTAGTAGAAGGCCGTCATCTTTAGGTTAGGAGAAAGAAAATTAGGCATAAAGTAATAAGGAAGAGAATTACTAGAAGAGCATAAATAACTTAGAAGAATATGGAAGGCAAAAACACACAATGGTAACGGTGGTTTCCAATCCTAGGGGTCACGTCCTACATGCAACGTTGTGCTCTGATACCATCTGTTGCAACCTCGGATCGTTAAGGATCCTAAGTCCCTGTGAATAACATGCTAGTCTCTGGATTAAATAGCTAGAGCTTCACAGTCGATGAATATCATGTAAAACACAAGTCATTATTACATGAATAATCCAGAGTATAATTATTACAACTTCCATAGCTTATAGCTAGCTCAAATAAAACAGCGGAAACTAAGAAAAACTTGAGTCCATCAACGCCTCAGGCTAGTTGCGTGAAGACCCGCGATCCGTACGCACCTTTCAGTCTTCGGATTCTGCACATAAGACGTGCAGCCAACAAGTTGGGTCAATACTTTGAATGTATTGGCAAATTACACCAAGGAAAGAGTAAGACTATCTCTGCATGCAAGGCTAAGAGTAGGCTTTGGGGTTCATTTGCATAAAGCCAATTTTTTCTATGTAATACGAAAAGAGGAAGAGATTACCCTACTTTGTAAACTTTGATAAGTAGTATAGGGTCGAACGGAACACGTGGATATTACTCACCAAGTGCCGAATCAACCTAGCACTTGGATATTACGCACCAAGTTCCCAAAATCCCACCCAATGGTGATATTACTCACGCCTTGGGGTTTATAAAACTTTAAGTTTGGAAAAGAGAGAGGAAGATCTTTTAGAGGCTCCATCCTTTAGATGCTCAATGTTGTTCTGTTTCCGTCAACACGGCTAATCGATCAGATTGCAATACTCTCGAGATGTTGTGCACTTTCCCCACAATCCACGATCAAGTCCTTTTACTGACAAGACCATGGCGAAGCCTTCCCTTAGTAGCCCCTCTACTAGCTAGATCCAACTGTGCCAAGAACCTCCAAATGTTGGTACCCCACTGAGGTTTCCCACTAAGTACTAAGCCAAGACAGAGGCCATATGTATTGTGGTTGCACTGGAAGCTTCTGAATTCTGAAACATGGCAGACTTCTTTGATTCCTGGGTGGCCGTCCTCCACCAAAATTCCACTCGTTGTCCCGACAACCATCCCGCAAGAAGAAAACTTACTTTTATTTTGAAGGGGGTTTTGAGAAGAAAAGTTCGCTCAAGAGAGCTCTCATACTTAGAAAATTTTGAGTCTTTTGAACCCCCCAACGGTACTTAGTATATATATAGCATAGCAAGCAATACTTAGCAAAAACAGGGGAACCTAATAGGACGGAAAATCCTAATTATAAAGCAACTCATGGCATACTACAAAACTGCACTTGCGAAAATAGTAATAAGAAAATCTACTAAAGACCTACACATGCATACTACAAGATTTGAAGAGTAAAACGTGCATACTCAAAATCTGGGACATAATATGTACAAGTGGTGTAACTTGCCTTGATCCGAGCAGCACTCTACACAACAGTACTCATGAGCGCACTCCGACTAATCTAACAAAACACAAACATAGATCAAATAACAATTTGCACAAAACAATGTCACGAAGGTGAATATGCATGCATGCATCATGGTAATATGCAGGGATGGATTCAATTTCAACCAAGGGTTTTATTCTGGGGTGTTGTTGAGTTGGGGATGTCATTAGTATCGATTTCCCCACAGGTTTTAAGTATTTTGGGTTAAAACTTAATTAAACAAGCTCATAAATAGATCTACAACTCCAATCTACCTCAAAACATATCTAAACACTCTAATCAAGTTATAACAAGTTTCCACAGAAGGTCTCGTGGATACAAAGCCAACGCAAGAAGAATCAACTAAAACGGATCTACGGATATTTTTCTACAATTAAATTATCTAATCTAAACTTTAAATCCTACTGCAAGATTACTGCAGTAAACCAGCAATATTATTGTAGATCTGTGTTCTACTCAATTTTACGAATCCAACGGTATATTATACGCAATTTTTGGACAAAAACTCGAATTACTATGAATTATACGAGATTAAAACACTTTTTGCCTATTTTAGAAAAAGACAGAGCAGCGGCCAGCTATGCGATGACAAGTGGCGTCCAGGGGTTGGTCAAGCGGGGCGGACGGGGCTGACGAGGCGCGCTGACGCGGCAAATGCCACGCGGCGCGACACGATAGGCCGGTACCCCTTCGGCCTGGCCATCTAATCTGAGACGCTGGATTCGGATCGGACGACTGGGAGGGGGTGGTCGGCAGCTTACCGTGGTGGGCGGCGACGGGGTCGACGGTGGACGGTGGCGGCGCGTCGGCGGCGGTCGGCAGTCGTCGGCATTGGCGAGGCGGTGCTCCCTAGGCTCGGTGGAGTAGACGACGGCGGACGGCCTCTCGCCACGATTCCGTTCCCGGGGACGGCATCGGCTCCCTCCCTCTGAGGCGATGGCGAACGGTGGCTGGTGCTCGCGGATTCCGGCGAAGCTCCAATGAGCAATTGCGGGGGCTGCGGTCTGCTACAGAGAGGGAAACGGCGTGAGATGAACCAGCAAAGCAAGGGGGTTTTGAAAAGGGGAAAGAAAAGGGCTGAGGTCGCCGGACCCTTGCCGGTGAGCGTCAGCGGCGGCGAACTCCCGCGAGCTCTATGGCGGCAGCCCGATGGCGGTGGGTGTCAGATCGAGCTAGGGTTTTTGGGAGGTGTGCCGGGGGTATTTATAAGCATCCTAGCTTGGCGCGGGGGTCATGGAACTCCTCTCCGATCCAGCCGAAGTTTGTTCCAGAGGCAGGAGCGAACGAGTTCGTTCCAAACTCGCCGCAACGATGAGGACGACGGGGTGGGACCGAGCGTCAGCGTCAGCGGGGCGGGCTGGCTGCTGCTGGCAGCGTCTGGGCCGGCCCACGCGCTACGCGCCGCCCGCTCGGCCTGGCGGGGTGGTAGGTAGGTCACGGGCTGGTTTAGCCAGCCCGTTAGGCTAGGATCTCTTCCTTTTTTTATTTTTTTTATTTTTTTTCTGTTTCACCAAATGTTTCATATCTTTTGCAAACGGACTCCAAAATAAGTGAGACCGGTCTCTAAAATTTTGTAAAAAGAAGAGGATTAGAATGGGGTTATAAAATAACACTTTTGCAAAGGTTTAGGAGGTTAGATTTTGATTTACCCTTTTTAGTCTTTATATGACTATAGGGTTTAGGGAAAGTATTCGATGCGGCTTAATTGTGTGATGCCATGATGCAAGGATATGATGCATGCTTCTAGTAACATATGCAATCGAAAACAATTTGGGATGTTATAGGTTGCCCAACAGGTGGCTGGCACCTGGAACGCGCAGAACCCTATGATGGCGGCATATTGAGACGAAGTAGATGAGAAAGCCAACTGCTTTGATGACTACGAAGTCAAGTACGTCAAATGGGAGGACAATCAGGCGACAGATCTAATGCCTAAGCTTGGATCAACTCGCTGACCAATTCTTCCTGGCGTTTTCCTGGAGCATCTACGGACACCATCTGTGACAGGAGCGGACCCTGAAAACCTGGATAGAGTGGACTCATTTGTTAATGCAGTAACAGTGGATCTCTGGCTTGGACGAAACCGTTCATGGATTACCTTTAAGACGGAACACTGCCTGCCGACAAAGTCGAAAGCCGATAGATAGTACGTAGTGTTGGGGATGTACTTTCCGGGTATCCTCACAGTTCCTCACTGACCAGGGTGGCCCACTTCGGGTTAGAGCTTTTCTTCAAGGGCGGTCCAGTCAGGGAGAAAGACGGAGTGCAATCCGGCTACGGGAAGGCCGAGAAGACTTACAGACTTAGGCCCATAATGTTACTTGTAGTTCAAGATGTACTTTGTAACCAACTCTTAGTCGTAGCCGGATTGATCTCTACTGTAAACCCTAGGCCGGATATCTATATAAGCCGTCCTAGGGAGAGCCTTTAGGGCACATCCAATACTTTAGACCCTCAACTCACACAGGCGATACCCTTGTAACCCATATTCTGGCTCTGCCGTATTACTGGATTGCTAGCAGGAGTAGGATCCGTCCAAAGCCAGCGGATTCGAACCTGGGTAAACTTATGTGCTCACCGTCCCGGAATACCGTACGTCTCACACCGCTCTCTTCCGCACGCCTCGAGGACCCCCTCATGGCGTACTTGTCCTCAATCCGACGACAGTTGGCGCCCACCGTGGGGCAAGTGAGCTACGGATCTGCGTTTCGAGCGGAATCTGCGAAAATTGGAATCGGCGAGACTATCACCGTCGGTTGCATCCTCTACGCCAGCGACGTCCCTCTCACTGTTCTCGATGAGACTTGGATTCCGGCTAAGGAGCCTGTGACTGCCTACACAATCATGTCTTTTGGTGAGATCGATGTTTACATCGGTTTCGCTGAACCTGCCCAACCCACCCCAGCGGTGATGATAGAGGCAGAAGAATTTTCTGGGTCCCCTTTGTCCATGGAGGCGGCAGAGTTCCGGATCTCAGAAAACCCTAATCCCACCCAGCCCGCACCAGTTGCGGAGATAGTGGAGAAATCTGAGCCTGAAGGAGACCTAGCGGACCAAGTCGAATCTGGAGTGGATGTCCCTGGAGAAGCCGGATCCCAGATCGACCCACCCGTGGAAGTCGAAATCTAGGAGGAGCATAACAACGACACTGATTCCGGCTCTGACAATGCTGGGACAGATATGCCTTTCCTAAGGTACACACTAAGACATATGATACTGCAAGGCGAAAGTGCAGATGCAATCCTCGAGACCATTAAAAGTTTCGATATGGCTGATCGCGAAAGCCGCATGTACCTCAGGAAGCACGTGTCGCACTTCGTCAGGTAGATGGGATCCGGATCCGGCTCTGCCGATGCTGGAGAAAACACCGACTCGGTGCTGGAGGCAATTGGAACAAATGCCGACGTTCCTGTATCCTCAGATGAATCTATGACGTCGACAGATTTCCGAAAGTTCTCCGCGGAATATGGAGAGGAGTACAACTCCAAAGCTGCAGAAGAAGGAGAAGCCATGGATGAAGGATCCGGGGAACACTCTCCCAAAGCACAGGATGAAATGGACGTTGGAGATAATCCCGAGGTCCAGATGTCCGAAAGTAATGATCAGAGCTTGACTCCGGGAAACGGACCCAAAGCCGTCTTTGCTACCGGCGCTGCCAAGAAGGCAAAGAAGAAGAACAAGAAGAACAAGACCCCGACAAAAGACCCTCTCATAGAGGAGGTGATTGCCGAGGAATACGAGGAAGACTCAGATAGAGCGCTTATCCCAGACGAGCCGAAAAAAGAAGCATCGGTGGATGGACACGTGATCACAGAAGGTGCGTGTAAACTCATCGATGCCGCATGAACCACACCTATCCCTACAGCTGTAGAACTTACTACAGATGAGCTGGACGAAAGGGCGCAAGCCCTAGAAGCACGTCGTCAACAACTCCTCGATGAAGCCAAAGACATCGAGGTGGAAAAGAAACGCATGTCAACTAAGGAGTATATGTCTCGGTTGCATCAGAAGACATGGAAGCGTCACACCAATGATGACCAATTCCCACATGTCTGTGCCGTCCTTTTTGGGGATGAGATGGGGAAGCCACGGAAAGACAGCAACAGAGATTGGGTATACCCAACACCAGTACAGAATACCATGGCAGCCCGAGAAATTCTATCGGCTAATCTAGAACCAGAGGAGATCCGTTTGGGTATCAAGCTACTCAACAAGGGACTGGAGTAGCAAAAGGTCGCCCTGTCCGGAAGTCAAAAACTGGTCTCGGATTCTGACCAATGTCGCACAGATCCGGCATGGGCTGACGTAAGATCCCATTACGTTCGGGCGCAGTATCATCACCCCGAACGCAGGGAAGACAATTATTCAAGAACCGGATCGTCAAGATAGCATCGCAGAACTACGCATAACTGGAGCAATGTCGCTCCAGCGGCCGAGAAAGACGCGATCGCTGCACTGAATCTGAGGAACCCTCCCTGACGAGAGTCCAACGATCGAAAGGGAGAAGATAAAGAGAAACATCGGGAGGAGGATCGTCAGAGAATGCCACCTCCTAGACATGAGAGCCGTCCGGCTGAGCCTCACCATGGTGGGAACGACAGACGAAGGAACGACGGAAACCATGCCGGGACAAGCCGACAGGGGGCTCATCATAGTCAAGAATCTCCCCGGAACCGGAATAATGACACTCCGGATGGAGGCCGGCGATCAGCCGGAAACAATTCAGCTGCCCCACTCCCTCCACCAGGCAATTATCACAACGGCCCCCAAGGAGGGCATGGAGGACGACATGGCGGAGGAGGCGGTGGCAGAAGCCAAAGTCCGGCTCCAAGGCACCGCAGCCACAGCCGACATTCGGGACGATCTCTATCCCTGGACGACGCAAGGCACATGATCAACTCCAATATAGAGGCGCGGCGCTACGAAAACGATGATTTCTACGTGGGCACGAAGTGTTTTGGACCACGCGTTAGAGCTACAAGATTCCCGAAAGGATTTGCTATCTCAAGGCACATCCAAGCCTACGACAGCATTGCTCGGCCAGATACCTAGCTACAGATTTCTTCCAAGCTTGCTGCATCACCAAAGGCGGAAACAGCCTGGTCGCAACCCGATATCTCCCACTTATGTTGCGGAAGACGTCGCGATCATGGCTCAATGAACTTCCAGAGAACACCATCCACAACTGGTATGACATGCAAAGTGCGTTCTTTCAGAATTTCGAAGGCACGTATCGGAGGCCTTGTACGGTTGGAGACCTGCAACGTTGCACCCAGAAAGCCGGAGAAACTTGCCGAGATTACCTCGGACGATGGATCGACACCAAGAACTCCTGTGAAGGAGTAAACGATTAGACCACGATTGAAGCTTTCATCGCAGGGCTCCCAATTGGTCTACTACGACACCGCTTGAAGTGTGACAAGGTCACTGATCTGGGAGAGATGATAGAAACAGCGAGCAAGTATGCAGATGCTGACGACGATGCAGAGGGATTACTCAACGTCCTGGCTATGCCTCAGTCGGCAAAACAACCAAAGCAACAAGCTCAGAAGCGCAAAAATACCTCGGAAGAAAAACCCAACGTGGAAACAGTGGTGGTTACTACTGTTTCTGGGTCTGGAGGACGAGGAGGATGTGGCGGAGGCCGCATGCATGGCCGTGGGACATCAAGGGTCCAAGGTAGAGGGGAACAACAACCATGCAAAACCTACACTCGGGCCGACATTGCCAATAACCCATGTGTGCATCACCTAGACGCCAATGGGGGCTCGTCCCACACCAACGTTGAATGTCGCTTTAATGACGACATCAAGAGAGATGATACCGCGGGCTACAAAGCCAAGCGGAAGAAGGGAAAGAAAAATACGGAAAAAGACAAAGTGACTAAGGAAGATTCCGACATGGAGGAAGATGATGCTTCAAATTCCAAGTCGGAAGGGAAGAAAACTTTTCCCACCAAGAAGGACACTTACGTCACCTTCCTCGGATCTCAACCAGCAAAGGTCAAGAAAGCAGTTCTCCATGAGCTCAATGCAACAGTTCCGGCTGTCCCCCAATATCTGGACTGGTCGGAAGTGGCAATCACATTTGACCGCGCTGATCATCCGCCTAAGCTACACAGGCGAGGAAAATACGCCTTAATCGTCAACCCACTTATTGACGGTTATGGTTTCTCGAAGCCCCTAATGGACGGTGGTAGAAGCATCTATATTCTCTATCTCGAAACGCTACGCCGGATGAAGATCTCGGAAACACAGCTGAACAATAGCTCTGTGATCTTTCACGGAGTTGTACCAGGAAGGCAAGCTAATTCCCTGGGAGAGATTTCTTTGGATGTTACCTTTGGAACTCCAAAGAATTATCAGACGGAGGCCCTTTCCTTCGAAGTGGTCCCGTTCAAGAGCGCATACCACGCTATATTCGGACGTCCGGCTTACTGGGCTTTTATGGCTCGTCCTTGTTACATTTACAATATGATGAAAATTCCAGATCCCAATGGCGTGATCACCATCAGCGGAGACCCGAAGAAAGCGCGAGAGTGCGAGGATGGAAATGCCGCCTTTGCTGAAGCCGTGTTGCACGCCCAGGAGTACCAGGAGATCAAGAAGAGCATAGATCCGTCCGAGATGCCCGCAACAAAGAAGGAGGTGACAAAGCCAAATCCGGAGTTTAAGGCATCAGAAGAGACGAAGAAGACGATGTTGAAGGATGATGACCCCTCCAAGGTGACCCAGATAGGCGTAGGCCTAAGTATCACATAGGAAAGCGCACTCGTCAAGTTCCTCTAAGCAAATCAAGATATCTTCGCATGGCAGCCATCTGACATGACCGGAGTACCTACGAAACTTGTCGAGCACTCTCTAAATGTAAACCCGAACGCTAAACCCGTCAAACAGTCCTTATGACGGTTTGGCGATGAAAAGCGTAAGGCAATAGCTAAAGAACTAGCACGGCTCGAGTTAGGCAGATTCAAAGAAGAGGTCATCCACACTTAGTGGTCGGCAAATCCTGTAATGGTCCCTAAAAAGGACACCACTGATTTAAGGATTTTGTTGATTATACTGCCTTGAACAAGGCTTGTCCAAAAGATCCGTTCGCTCTGCCTAGAATTGATCAAGTCATCGATTCTACAGAAAGCTCGGAACTCCTCTGTTTTCTCGACGCATATTCCGGTTATCACCAAATCCGGATGAAGGAATCTGACAAAGTCAGAACTTCATTCATAACCCCCTTCGGAACCTTCTGTTTTGTTACGATGCCCTTTGGGCTGAAGAACGCAGGAGCTACGTACCAGCGCACGATGCAGCGTTGCCTCCATGACCAACTCGGACGCAATGTACATGCATACGTTGATCATATCGCGGTGATGTCCAAAAAGAAGGAAACACTGATTTCCGACTTGGAGGAAACGTTCGCCAATCTACAAAAAAACAACATCATGCTTAACCCGAAGAAATGCTTCTTTGGAATACCAGCCGAAAAATTGTTAGGTTTCATCGTGTCTCAAAGAGGCATAGAGGTGAACCGAGACAAGATCAAGGCTATACTCAATATTTCCAGGCCAACTCGCCGGAAGGACGTACAAAGGTTAACTGGCTGCATCGCTGCGGTCAGTCGATTTGTAAGCCGGCTTGGTGAAAGAGCCGCACCATTATACAAACTCCTGAAAAAGACCAAGGATTTTGTCTGGACTGATGAAGCTGAAGCTGCACTACAAGATCTGAAGAGAGTACTCTCATCTGCTCCTATCCTTGCAGCACCGGAACCTCAGGAACCGATGTTGCTTTACATTGCTGCGAAAAATAAGGTCGTCAATATCGTCATGTTGGTGGAGAGACCAGAGGAAAATCAGGAACACCTGGTGCAGCGTCCGACTTACTGTGTCAGCGAGGTCCTGACAGAGTCAAAACAGCGGTATCCGCATTATCAAAAGTTGGCTTACGGTGTTTTTCTAGCATCTCGTAAGCTACGACATTATTTTCAGGAGCATCCAATTACCGTGGTGAGCAAAGCTCCCATGAGAGACATAATTAACAATAGTGACGCCACAAGATGCATCGCCAAATGGGGAATAGAGCTTTCAGCTTTCGATATTGAGTATAAACCTCGGACAGCAATCAAATCCCAGATCCTTGCTGACTTTGTCGCTGATTGGACAGAGACGAAGGAGAACATGGTCCTCCCTGAGTCGGAATATTGGACCCTCTTTTTCGATGGGTCTAAGTCTCGAGGGGGCTCGGGGGCTAGCGTGGTGCTCAAATCACCCCAAGGAGATAAACTTTTATACGTGTTACAGATCCACTTCACAGCGACAAACAATATTGCCGAGTATGAAGCACTGCTGCATGGAATCCGGATTGCTAAGGATATTGGCATCCGACGTTTGATGTGTTACGGAGATTCGGATCTTGTTTCTCAACAAGTGTCGGATATTTGTAATGCCAATAAACACATGGCAGCATATAAAGCTGTCGTGGATGATCTATCTAAATCGTTCGAAGGGTTTGAAGTTCAACACATCCCTGGAGCAGAAAATGAGGAAGTAGACGCACTATCTCGGATAGGCTCTGCGCGGAAAGAGATCCCGGATGGCGGTTTTCTAGAGCACCTCAAAGTTCCCTCAATAAAGGGAGTAGATGAGGAATATCTGGCGAAATCTGACTCACCTTTCATAGCAGTTCTGGCTGTAATTCCTAGCTGGACTCAACCCTACCTCGATTATTTGGTAGATGGCAAATTACCCGAAGACGAGGTGCTGAGCCGGTAGATTATCCGATGAGCAAAAGCCTATACTATTGTTAAAGGTGAGCTCCATAAACGGAGTGTTTCTGGCGTTTTTCAGCGCTGCGTATCTCCGGATGAAGGAGTGGAAATCTTAAGGGAAATCCACGAAGGCGAGTGTGGTCACCACGCTGCAGCCAAATCTTTAGTGGTAAAAGCTTTTAGACACAGATTTTTCTGGCTTACAGCTCAGGCAGATGCCGAATGATTAGTCAAGACGTGCAAAGGCTGCCAAAAGTATGCCAAGCAAGCTCATGTTCCGGCTGATCAACTGCGAACAATACCTATAACATGGCCCTTTGCGGTCTGGGGGCTTGATATGGTAGGACCATTTAAACGAGCTCCAAGTGGATTTACTCATCTCTTAGTGATGGCGGATAAATTCACCAAATGGATCGAGGCTAAACCTGTCACTAGTTGTGATGGAGCAACAGCCAAAAGATTTGTGGAGGATGTTATAATCCGGTATGGTTATCTGCATAGCATTATCCCGGACAACGGGAGTAACTTTTCCATGGGAGAATTGGCTGAATTTTGCGAAGAGCAAAATATCCGGCTTGACATTACGTTAGTCGCACATCCACATGCTAACGGACAAGTCGAAAGAGCAAATGGTTTAATCCTACAAGGGCTAAAACCGAGACTCGAAGCACCGCTACGACGTGCTGCGGGGGCTTGGGCAGAGGAATTACCATCTGTAATTTGGAGTTTACGAACAACTTCGAACAGGTCAACAGGATACACACCTTTCTTCTTGGTCTATGGTGCAGAAGCAGTTCTTCCTAGTGATTTAATTCATACTTCTCCTAGAGTGAACGTGTATATCGAAGAGGATGCCGAGATTTCTCGACAAAATGATCTCGACTTAGTCGAAGAAGTTCGCGTCATTGTTGAAATGAGATATACAGCCTATCAGCAGAAGTTACGCAAGTATCATAGCCAGAGAGTCCGAAAAAGATCTTTCAATAAAGGTGATTTGGTTCTCTGGCTTTTGCAACAAAGAAAGCACAAACTTTCCCCAGTATGGGAAGGGCCCTTTTTAGTTAGTCGAGTATTGCACAATGGATCGTACTACTTAACTGACATGAGGCCAGTCAAAGAAAGACCTGCTACTAAGAAGAGAAAGAGAGCTGGAGGCAGTACACATCCGGATGAGTTAGACAGACCTTGGAATATTGCTCAGCTACGTCCCTTTTATTCTTAGTTTATCCTTCTTTGTAATCATACATATGTGCATGTTCTCTGAGAAATAAAAGTTTTGGTTGCCTCAAGTTTTTCTGAGAAGTTTTTACCATCTTATTTCCAATTGATCTTTCGGTCGAAGGTTTAGCCGGCTCGCGAAAGGGACGAGGCAGAAAGCCGGATAAACGATAAGTGAAGACGAAAAAGTACAAGTGCTTTTGTAAACATTTCAGGCACACAAAAAAACCAAAAGTGCTGAATAGATCAAAAGCTTAGCAGTAGCCAAATAAATAGTACTTAATATTTACAAACGCATCATGTTTTTCCCAGAATAATACATAAGTTTCTGGTCTATGATGCAGGAGGAGATGAAGGAGCTACCGGCTCGCTGGTTACTCCGCCTTGATATCGTTCCGAGAAGTCTGCATCTGAGGTGGTGCGTTCATCGTCGGAAACTTCGTCGGTTTCTTCTGGAGGAGGAGGCGGAGTAGCTACGTGGGTGAAGAAGGGGATCTCGTAGCTGGTCAGATCAGCCACGTGACACCCATATCCGGTGCATGAGTGCATGATGGCTTGAAGGTCCTGCTCCTGGCCGTCTTCGTCTACCTTGCAGTACCCTCTAGTCACTTGCCTTATCTCCATGTTTCCATGGTGGATCATGACCATGGTGAGAGCATTCTGCATAGCAGTCCGCGCGTAGGACATATTCCAGTCCCGAACAAGCTGCGGCATCTCTTTGGCCTTGTCCCGCACCTGAAAATCTGACATGCTTGTCATGTCCGGAATCTTGAGAGACTCGCCAATGTCCTCAAGGGACTGGCGGAAGTCATGAAGAAGGTCACCGACTTGGGTAAGCCGTTGGGTGCGGGGCTCGGAGGAGGAAGCGTCCGTCAAGTTCGGAGGACCTATACACAAAACAAAGTTAAGAAAAATCTGACATTGATAGAAGTCGAAGAAAAAGATAAGTCAGACAGATGGAACGTACCAAGAATGTCGTCGTCAATCTTGGTCTTCTCCTCCCGGAGACTCTGGAGTTCAGCCCGGAGCGCCTAGGAGATGTCCTTCTCTCTGCTCAGCTCATTCCTGAGGTCCGAGATTATTTTATCTTGAGCAGAGATCTTGCGATCGCGCTCTTCAGTGGCCATGGAGGAGGATTCAAGGACTTGAGCTATCCGCTTTTCATGATCTGCCTTGAGCTGATCCAGCTCTTGGCGAAGCCCCTTGTTTTCCACCACCAGGGTCTTGAGGTTCTCGGCCTCTTCAATCATAGCGATGGATTGTTTCACCAGCGCTGTAAGTCAAAAAGAACAAAAGTTCAGAAAAATTCAACATTGAAAAAAAATCAAGGGACAAGGTTTGAATTTCGGAATGTTTACCTTCGGCTTCATCCTTGCCTACTTTAAGCTCAGCATTTTTAAGCCGGAGAGCTTTGATCTCTCTCTGCTTATCACAGACATTCTTCAATAATTCCTGGTTATAGGAACATACTTTCTGTAAGTCAGAATACCCAAAGTCAGAAAGCTACTTAAGACTCGGGCTAATATTTTTGCTAAATATCAGCACGAGCCTTGGGGCTACACTAGTTCATTCTTTGGCATCCTTATGAAGCATAAACCCGGATTATGTATCCTACTTCATGCTTGGGGGCTAAAGGATATGATATAACATAATGGAAAAACAAGAGTTGGAATTCCGACTTACATATTGCTCGCGGGTGAGTTTATCCAAACCCGCGTTCACTTCAGCGGCCACCTTCTCGGCAAGAGTAAGAGGGATCACTGGGGCTGTTGGAAGCTCACCAGTCCTAATCCTCTCGTCGCGAAGGCGGACTTGGGTAAGAAGGTCAGAGAACTTGACGTCCTCTACTTCTTGCGCTTCTTCTTCGAGAGATAAATGGCTTTTCTCCAGGACTTGCCTGGCTAGCTGCTGGATCTCTTCTGCAGATTTCCGGGACATGCCAAATTTGGCAAGTCCCGGATTGCTGATGAGGTTTTCGGCGAAGGTTTCAGCCGAGGGATCATTACCCGAAGAGGGTTCACCCTTATCTTGATCTGACACACCCATGGTGATATCAGTTTGCGACCCAAGGATCGCAGGCTCCGTTGGAGGAGCCGGATCTTCTGCAACCACCGGAGAAGGAGTGATCGCCGGAGTTGCAGAAGGTTGAGGGGCAGGAGTCGGAGGAGCCACGGCAGGGGAAGCTATGGTGAGCTTCATCTTTCGCAGGGGCTTTGAAGGAATCCCTTTCCCCTTACCCTTGATGAGTGGCTTTGCTCTGAGAATGTAGTAAAGTCGGAAAAGTTACATCTCGGAAAGAAATTCGAATAAAGTACAAAGGCGGAAGTTGTGACTGAAAGTTACCTCTTGACAACAGGCACCTTGTTTGTGCCAATAGCCAATGTTGGAGCTTTGCGCTTCTTGAGCGCAAGCTCCGGCAATGGAACCACTTCTGTCTCCTGAGAAAACTCAGGAGGATATCCTTCGAGCGGAGCAAGTTCCGACTCGGGGAGGTCAGCGTGCTGAAAACAAGAAAACATATCTGTATTGCGGTATAACTCAAAGATTGAAACACATAAAAGGTGTACTGATGGAAACTTACCGGCACTATGGGGTTTTCAGCCGTGTGCATATCCAGAGAAACCTCCGGAATTCTCCTCTCGATCCGCTCCTTGATCAGCCACTTGATCTGGCTTATGTAGCCTTGAGTGGTGTAGGCTTTGGGGCTGATGCGGAGGGAGTCTTTTTTGGATGACGTGATGGAGTGCACTAGTCGATCCCCGTGGCACTGAAGGGGCTGGATCAGACGAGAGACCCAGCACTGGACCAAATTGGATCCCTCCAGATCCTTGTGTTTGATCAAATATTCGATCTGCCTCTTCGCGAGGATCAGATCGTCGGTGAGAGCCGGAGCAGCCTCGTCCCAAGAAGTTTGGGCCGTGGCGGCTCCGTCGACAAAAGCCGGCAAAGCAGTAGCTTTCCCGGGAGCCGAAATATCCCTATGATAGAAAAATGTGGCTGGCCATTGTTTGACCGAGTCAATGGTTAAAATTTTGGGATAAGCCCGGTCGCGTCTAAGTGAAAAGCTGATAGTGCCGGTGATGTAAGGAACACCGGCGGTAATGGAATTTCTCCGGACATGGAAATAGAACCAGAAGAGAGTCAAACTCAGCCTAATGCTGAGAAAGCCCTCACAAAGCGAAGCATACGCACTCATCTCTAAGAGAGAGTTGGGAGGAAGGTTATGGAGTTGAACTCTGAAATGATCTATCACCTCGAAGAAGAACTCCGAGGGAGGAAAAGACAGACCTCTATCGAGGTGCGTGCAGAAGTGGACCCGCTCGCCGTCGCGTGGGTTGGGGACGGTTTCCTCGAAGCCGCTCCGCCAGTCGCCGGCGAAGAGAAGCCCCTCCTTCTCCACGTTCTTAAGGCCTTCTTCGTTGAGAGCATAGGGAATCCAGATCCCGTGGAAGCTCTCTTTCTCCGCTGCTACTTCCGCCGTCGCTGCCTCCGCTGCTGCCGCCAGGCCGGAGAAAGAAGATGAAGCCATTGCTCCGGCGAGAGATTGACCTAAAAGGGGCAGCACTGGGAGTTCTGTGGAGGAAGAACGAGGAAGCTCTATGCGCGCAGGAGGATTGGGAGGAAAGGAAACAGCAAAGGACTAGTGGAAAGGAGAAGGAAAAATCCTAACCCCTTATATCTACCTAACTGCGCCAAGATTCGTGCAAATGCTGCAGTGTAACCACCACGCGTCGTGGAAAGAACTGGGAAGGACCCACGTGATGATTCCGTCCCCTCGATCTCCACGCACGCATTGAAACAGTGCCTCAGTTCCGCGAACTGTGGACCCACCAACGGTCATGCTGACGGCACGCTTGTCAGATGACGTGACTTGACCATGACTTGTGTCAGGTGGTGTTAGAAACCAAGTTCCGGCTTAGTTTGAAATCAAGCTGGAAAATCCGAGTAACCTGTTGATAGGTCCGACTTATTTTTATGAACTGGATCGTATTTTTTGTTGTGAAGTTTGAGGAACCCTTCAAGATTCTGCAAGCCGAAGATCAAGCTAGACGATGATAAAATCCGACTTTGGATATTGGAGGCCTCCGGGGGCTACTGTTGGGGATATACTTTCCGGGTATCCTCACAGTTCCTCACTGACCAGGGTGGCCCACTTCGGGTTAGAGCTTTGCTTCACGGGCGGCCCAGTCAGGGAGAAAGACGGAGTCCAATCCGGCTATGGGAAGGCCCAGAAGACTTACCGACTTAGGCACATAATGTTACTTGTAGTTTAAGATGTACTTTGTAACCAACTCTTAGTCGTAGCCGGATTGATCTCTACTGTAAACCCTAGGCCAGATATCTATATAAGCCGTCGTAGGGAGAGCCTTTAGGGCACAGCCAATACTTTAGACCCTCAACTCGCACATGCGATACCCTTGTAACCCATATTCCGGCTCTGCCGTATTACTGGATTGCTAGCAGGAGTAGGATCCGTCCAATGCCGGCGGATTCGAACCTGGGTAAACTTGTGTGCTCACCGTCCTGAAATGTCGTACGTCTCACACCCCTCTCTTCTGCACGCCTCGAGGACCCCCTCATGGCGTACTTGTCCTCAATCCGATGACACGTAGATCAAAGGGCTATGTCATAAAAGATGGCCAACTATACAAAACAAGTACTACATGAGTATTCCTATGATGCATCTCCCAGCATCAAGGTATGGACATCCTTAGAGAAATATATCTCGGAGATTGTGGGCATCATGTCGCTCCCTGATTGCTGGTCGCAAAAGCCTCCCGACAAGGATTCTACTGGATGGCCGCCAAGGCAGACACCGACAAGATGGTGCCAATGTATTGGGTGTCAATTTTATGCACGGCAACCACATGTTCTAGATGAAGAATTGTGAACAATACCAATTACTTGGCTATTTGCAGTGTGGGGGCTTGACATGGTTGGTCCTTTGCAAATGACACCTTGTGGATTTATGCATCTGTTAGTATAAGTTGACAAGTTCACTAAATGGACTGAAGCTAAACCCATTAGAAAGCTTGATGGGGCAACAACCCTGAAATTTGTCCGGGATCTAGTGGTGATATTTGGTCTCCCACATAGCATCGTCACCGACAACAGCATCAACTTGTCACTGGAGAAGTTGAGGAGTATTGTCATGACAAAGGAATCTGCCTTGACCTAGCATATGTGGCACATCCATAGTAAAATGGGCATGTTGAGCGAGACAATGGACTAATTCTGCAAGGAATCAAGCCACGCTTAGAGGCACCGCTACATAGAGCAGTTGGAGCCTGGGAGGAGGAGTTGCCATCTATTTTGTGGAGTTTACAAACAATGCCCAACAGATCTACCGGCTTGACCCCTTTTTTCATGGTCTATGGAGCAGAAGCAGTCCTACCATCCGACATCCTCCATGATACACCAAGAGTCGCCATCTACGATGAAGATGGCACTGAAGAATCCAGACGCCTATCTATGGACCTGCTCGAAGAGGAACACATGCTGGCACGCCAAAGATCCACCATCTACCATCTACCATAATCACCGCGTTAGGCATCGCTCATTTAAAGAGGGGGATCTGGTGCTTCAACTCAAGCATCAAAAGTCACACAAACTATCCCCGCCTTGGGAAGGACCGTTCGTCATAAGAAAAGCATTGCTCAATGGTTCCTTTTACCTCGTCGATATTCGTGAGTTGAAAGATAGGCCAAAAGAACGCAAGCGCAAGCAACGTGACTCCGATTATAATTTCCTAGAGACTGATTGGCCATGGAACATAGCATAGCTACGTCCTTTTTACACTTAGCATATTTTTATTATGTAATAAGTAACTTATATGATCGATGGAATAAAGCATTTGGTTCACTCATTTTTTTGAGTCTTTTACCTCCATTAGTGTTTAGTTTTGGATCATATAAACCCTTTATGCGCAAGTTTGCATTTGAACTTGTGAAAATTCTGCCTACGGGTGTTAGCTTAAGTTTTCTGGTCTACACGTTTTCTAATTTTTTTATGTGGATTCCAGAGTAGTGATTTTTCGGCACTCAAAGCCGGCGATTTTGTTCTTAGGTTCTTGACGGTGCTATTAAGCATCATCACTTTAGAGCATGGTTCTGAGCTACGAGTCTTCCATCTCGGGAAAGGTCAAGCGTACGAACCAGAATAATGGATAAACCAGCACTTGCTTAAAAAATTATACATGCTAGATCTAGATAAGTAGCAGGAGGCTTGCAACCAATTTTTTCGTCCCACTTCTCCAAGTTTTCTGCATACATAAAAAATATTACAGAGACATGTTTAATACAAAGTGTTTTATGGCTCTGCTGCAGGAGACTTCGAAGCGGCATCATTAGCCACATGAGAGTCAGACTTGGCGAGATCATCTAACTCAGATGATCAGAGGCTAGAGTCTAAAACTGATGGTTCATCATCAAGAAATTTAGTAGGCACGAAGACGTCTACCTTGACCATCTTGGCAACCCTAGTGTCGTAGCCGGCGAGGGAGTTCCAGATAGTGTCGCTGTCGATTTCGCGCCCCTCCTCATCAATCTTCGGCATGCCGGAGGTCACCAAGTCGATGTCGGCTTTGTCGTAGTGTGCCCTGACCAATGACATGGCCATCCTTGCACCAACCCAAATGCAAGATGCTTTCTAGCTCTTTACTTTCTCGAGGGCTCGACGCGGGAATTTTGAGTACTTGGCGACAAAATCTGCCGCCTTGATGGTATTGTCTAGCGGCTTGGCAATCTCCTTAGCCTCATTGATGGCGGTATTGATAAAGTTGCTGGCAAGAATCATGCACTCCTTTGAATCTAGAGGACCTTCACCCATATTGGTTAAACCAATCGGAGCTGTGTTTTCATAAGAGATAAGGGTCATGAGCATAACAATAAAATACATGTTTCCAACTTACAGAATTGACAGAGACGGAGGAAAGTTACCAAAGATGCTGGATTCGGATTGTTGGCAGGTTTCCGCCAAGACGTCGCGCTCCTTCTAAAGTTTCTTGAACACCTCAAGGCCCCCTTGCATTCTACTCTGTGGCAGCTTGGTATTTCTCCTTGATGCGTTCAATCTCGTTCTCCAGGCATTGCATCTCGGCGTCGACAGATTCTTGCATAGCTTTCATGGCCTTTGATGGCATCGGCCAGGTCTTTCTTTGGAATTTTTTCTCATTGTCGAGATGCTGGATATGCTTGGACTGCTCGACGATGCTCTTTGCCTTGGCGATGGTCTCTGTAAGATGGACGAAATACAACATTGTGAGAATTCAGATGAATAGGTTCCAAGTGATAAATTGGGAGCTGTTGAAGCAAAATATACGCTTGCTATTTGTGATATGTTCCTTCAGAAAGGCTATTCTACCCTTTTCAATGTCCAGCGCTTCTTGCATCTTGGCATATTTCTCATTGGCAGCCTTCCTCCAGACATTCTCATTCTGCAAAGAGATGAGTACTTAGTTTTTGTAGAGCATCTAGTCGGAACTTCTCAGTTTCAACTAAAGGCTCGGGGGCTACAGTATCAGATTTTAATTCAGGTGTGTTCTCTCTTAGAGTATCTAGCCAGAATTGTTCATTCTACCTAGAAACTCGAGGGCTACACTATCAAGTTCTACCATTAGTTCTTTGGAGCACTCAGGCCAATAACTACTGGTTTTCTGCCTAAGAGCTCGGGGGCTACTGTGGGATATATCATAAAGTAAAAAGTAAAGATCAAAGACTTACAATTGTAATAACCCTCAGATTGTTAGCCAAGTTGGCATATGCGTCGTGGAAAGTTCGAGCATTGTTATAAATGACATTTGCCTGAAGAATAAGATCATCCAGGCTCAATGTCGAGGAGTCAGAGGCAGAGGAGTTGTAGAAGCTGGAGGCATGGATGAAGCCCTAGTTGTCTCCTGCGTAATGATAGCAGTTGAAGATGAAGTGGCTCCTAGCTTGACCGTTGTTGTTGCTGCCACTGCTTCTACTCTCTCCACCAGCTACTTCCCTTTCTCGTTGGCATCCTTAGCCGGAGCTTCAGCCACATTGAAGGAGGTACTCTCCTGCGTTGCCTGGCCGCTAGGAGCAATGTCCATGCTGACAGGATCTGAGACGACATCTGGTGTTGGATGGATGTCTATCTCCATGGTAGAGGTCGCAATGGCGGGCGATGTCTTGGACAGACTTGGCGGCAGGAATTGGGGGAGCAATGGCGGGCGATGACTTGGAAAACATATCATGAATATTTTTGGAACCTCGAGCATCTTTGGAGGTCCGCCTCAAACTAACAGCAGAATTCTTCTTGAAACATACAAAGTATAATTATAGGGATTGAATAGGTGCAATGCAAAACTAAGTCGCAGAAAGAATATACTTACACCGCAGCTGGTGCCTTGGTCAAGGGGATGTCAGTGGATTTCTTCTTCTCCGCCTCTAAGGCGGCAGTGGATTTTTTGGAGACTCCATTCTCCATTTTTTTCTTCATCTTGTCCTCAGCAGCAGTGTCAGAGGTGGAGCTCTTCCACTTCCATGCTGCTAGAGAAGGATGTTCCTCGGAGGTATCATCGTTGGACACAACCTGAATATCCTTTAGCCTTGGATCATAGACTTGGGAGTCCATCTGATCCGCTGCCAGATAGTTGGTACATTCAAGATGGAAGCCTTAGAGTATATACATAATAAAGGAAGCATGGTTACCTCTGGGCATTTGCCGCACTCATGTTGAAGGTGATCTTGAAGCCACACTTCTTGTCTTTCACCTTGACAAGGTCCTTAAGCCAGAGCTTGATGGAGTCCACGGAGAATTTGTCTTCCTAAATCTACATGGGATCTTTCTACTCCTTGGTGTACTTGTGCACCATCTCAGCACGGTGCTGCAAAGGTTGGAACCAGCACATGGCTAGGTCCAGGCTAGTTAACACTCTGTCTACTAGGACATGGCTAGGTCCAGTCCAGTTAACACTCCGTCTACTAGCCATTATATCCGCCTTACGGCGTGAGTGGCTTCGACGTCGGACTGGAGGGGGCCTTGGGATCTCCCGGTGGTGGCCTTGGCGGCAGCTCCTTCAACAAAGTCAGGATACGAGTCTTCACAGATGGCCAGAGGAATATCTCGCCCCTAGAAATATGTTCGCTAGAAATTCTTGCAGGACTCGTGGCCAACGATGTCGGGGAACTGTCGGTTAGGACGGTGTAGCGACCTCGGATCATTAAGGATCCTAAGTCCCTGTGATTAACATGCTAGTCCCTGGATCAATAGCTAGCACTTCACAGTCGATGAATATCATGTAAAACACAAGTCATTATTACACGAATAATCCAGAGTATAATTATTACAACTTGCATAGCTCGTAGCTAGCTCAAATAAAACAGCGGAAACTAAATAAAACTTGAGTCCATCAACGCCTCAGGCTAGCTGCGTGAAGACCCGTGATCCCTACGCACCTTTCAATCTTTGGATTCTGCACATAAGACGTGCAACCAACAAGTTGGGTCAATACTTTGAAGGTATTGGAAAATTACACCAAGGAAAGAGTAAGACTATCTCTACATGCAAGGCTAAGAGTAGGCTCTGGGGTTTATTTGCGTAAAGCCAATTTTACCAGTGTAATAAGAAAAGAGGAGGAAAGTTTTCCCTACTTTGTAAACCTTGATAAGTAGTATAGGGTTGAATGGAACACGTGGATATTACTTACCAAGTGCCCAAATCAACCTAGCACTTGGATATTACGCACCAAGTTCCCAAAATCCCACCCAATGGAGATATTACTCACGCCCTGGGTTTTATAAAACGTTAAGTTTGGAAAAGAGAGAGGGGAAGATCTTCCAGAGGCTCCATCCTTCAGATGCTCAACGTTGTTCTGTTTCCGTGAACACGGCTGATCGATCAGATTGCAATACTCTCGAGAGGTTGTGCACTTTCCCCACAATCCACGATCAAGTCCTTTTACAGACAAGACCATGGCGAAGCCTTCCCTTAGTAGCCCCTCTACCAGCTGGATCCAACCGTGCCAAGAACCTCCAAATGTTGGTACCCCGGTGAGGTTTCCCACTAACTACTAAGCCAAGACATAGCCCATATGTATTGTGGTTGCACGGGAAGCTTCTGAATTCTGAAACATGGCAGACTTCTTTGATTCCTGGGCGGCCGTCCTCCACCAAAATCTCCCTCGTTGTCCCGACAACCATTTCGCCCAGAAGAAAACTTAGTTTTATTTTGAAGGGTGTTTTGGAGAAGAAAAGTTCGCTCGAGAGAGCTCTCATACTTAGATTTTTTTGAGTCTTTCGAACCCTCCCAACGATACTTAGTGTATATGTAGCATAGCAAGCAATACTTAGCAAAAACAGAGGAACCTAATAGGACGGAAATTCCTAAGTATAAAGCTACTCATGGCATACTACAAAATCATCGCACTTGCAAAAATATTTTCAAGTAGGTCTACCAAAACAATCCTACACATGCATACTACTATTTTGAAGAGCAAAACATGCATAGTATTCAAAACTAGGACATTAATATGAACAAGTGGTGTAACTTGCCTTGGTCCGAGTAGCAATCTACACAACAATACTCCTCAGCGCACTCCGAGCAATCTAACGAAACAAACATGGGTCAAATTACAAATTGCACAAAACAAGTCACGAAGTCACTTATGCATGCATGCAACATGGTAATATGCAAGGATGGATTTGATTTCGACCAAGGGTTTTAACCAGGGGTGTTGTTGAGTTGGAGATGTCATTAGAGTTGATTTCCCACAGATTTTAAGTATTTTGGGTTAAACCCTAATTTACCAAGCTCAAAACTAGATCTATAACTCTAATCTTCCTCGAGACAGATCTGAACACTCTAAACAAGATATGACAATTTTCTACAGAAGATCTCGACGATACAAAGCCAACGCAACAAGAATCAACTTAAACGGAGCTATAGATAATTTTTTAGAATTAAAATACTCCAATCTAAACTTTTAATTCTAATGCAAGATTGCTGTGGTAAGACAGTAATATTATTGTAGATCTGTATTGTACTCGAAAATATGAATCCAACGGTATATTATACGCAATTGTTGGACTAATATTCGAATTACTATGGATTTTACAAATTTGGAGCAATTTCAGTCCATTATAAAAGAAAAAGAAAAAGGGCCAGTGACGCGGCGACACGTGGCGCAACATGGTTGGTCCGCGGGGCACGCGTGACGTCGACGCGCTACCGACGCTGCGGCGACGCGGCGCTGCCACGTGCCAAGGCGGGGTTGGCCGGGGGTGGTTGACTGTTGGGGGCCGTCAGATCTAGATCTGATGGTCGGAGGTGGAGGGGGCGGCGGCTTACCGGCGGGCGGCGGCTGAAGGCGGCGGCGGATGGCGGCAATGACCGGCGGTTCTTCTCCAGCGAGACGGAGAGGCGGACGGCGTGCGGCTCCTCCTCGCGGTCCCGTTCCCGAGGGCGGCGGCGGTCCTCCTTCTCCGAGGCGTCGGCGGACGAGCGGTGGCAGGGCTCCGGCGAGAAATCCGGCGGCGCTCGGTGGTGGTGGCGGCGGAAAAAGTTAGGGTTCTAGGAGAGTGTGCTGAGGGCTATTTAAAGGCGGAAGACTTGGCGCGGAAGTCGCGGAGTTCGCTCTGGATTCGCCGGAGACGGTTGTCTCTGAGGTGGCAGCGGCGGACAGGGCCGAGCCGGACTCGGGGAGGAGACGGCTGACAGGCGGGCCCCGCCTGTCAGCGGCTGCGGGCGCGGGGCGGGCCGCTGCTCGCGGGCTACTGGCGGGCTGGCGGGTTGGGCCGGCCTAGGCGGCGACTGCGCTGCGCGCCACTCGCTCGCTCGCTGGCGCGTGGTAGATAGGTTCCCGGGCTGGCTCGGCCGGCCCGGTTAGGTTAGGTTAGGTTTTTTCTTATTCTTTTATTATTTTCTGAAATGCTATTTGTTTAATAACTTTTGCGAACGGACTCCAAATTAGACGAAACTTGTTTCTAAAATTTTGTAAAAAGGAGAGGGTTAGAATAGGACTATAAAGTAATCTTTTTGCAAAGGTTTTGATGGTTAAAAAGGTTAAAAAGCTTTTACCCCTTTTGTCTATAATTGACTATGGGGTTTGACAAAATACCTGATGCAAATTTTTCGATATGTGATGCCATGATGCAATGATATGAAGCATGCTTACTAGTAACATCTGAAATTACAAAATTTGGGATGTTACAAACCTACCCCCCTTAAGAAGAATCTCGTCCCTGAGATTCATGTTGGTTAGCAAATAGGTGTGGGTGTTCTTTCTTCAGATCCTCTTCACGTTCCCACGTGGCTTCTTCCTCGGAATGGTGATTCCATTGAACTTTGCAGAATCTGATAGTCTTGGTACGAGTGATTCTCTCGGCTGTTTCTAAAATCCTGGTGGGTTTTTTCTCATAGGTGAGATCGTTTTCCAATTGAACTTCTTCCAATGGTACTATATCTTTTAGTGGGGTTTCAGCCATTTCTGGGTGACACTTCTTCAGTTGCGACACATGGAAAACATCGTGAACCGTTAGCACTTCGGGTAATTCCAACTGATAGGCAACTTCCCCTCTGCGACCCAAGATTTTGTAGGGCCCTATGAATCGGGGTGCCAACTTACCCTTGATCCCGAATCTCTTAACTCCTCGTAGTGGTGAAACTCGGAGATACGCACGGTCTCCCACTTCATAAGTCACATCCCTGCGCTTGGAATCAGCATAACTCTTTTGTCTGGATTGGGCTATTTTTAACCTGTCTTGAATCTGTCTCACCTTCTCTTCGGCATCCTTGATCAGTTTAGGTCCAAACAAACTACGTTCTCCTACTCCATTCCATAACAGCGGAGTCCTACACTTTCTGCCATATAGAACTTCAAATGGGGCCATCTTGATGCTAGTTTGGTAGCTGTTATTGTATGAGAATTCCGCATATGGCAAGTTATCATCCCAACTAGACCCATAGTCTAGCGCACAGGCCCTTAACATGTCCTCCAAGATCTGATTAACTCTTTCCGTTTGCCCATCGGTTTGTGGGTGGAAGGCAGTACTAAACTCTAGACGTGTCCCTAGAGACTCGTGTAGTTGTCGCCAAAACTTAGAGGTGAATTGGGTACCTCTACCAGAGACAATTCCTTTGGGTACACCATGAAGGCTTACGATCCTTGACATGTAAATCTTGGCAAGTTTAGCACTTGTATAGGTGGTCTTTACGGGAATAAAGTGGGCCACTTTTGTGAAGTGGTCGACCACTACCCAGATGGAGTCATACCCAGATCGAGTCCGAGGTAGTCCTGTGATAAAATCCATGCCTACCTTGTCCCACTTCCATTCGGGCACAGGTAATGGCTGCAACAGTCCCGCTGGTTTTTAGTGTTCGTCCTTAACTCTGTTGCATACGTCACACAAGGAGATATATTCAGCAATTGCTCTTTTCATGTTGTTCCACCAGAACCTATCTTTCACATCCATGTACATCTTTGTATTACCGGGATGAATTTAGTAAGGCAAATCGTGAGCTTCCTGAAGGATTAACTTTCTGATGTCAGGGTTATCGGGAATGCACAGACATTTCTCATACCAAAGTGTTCCTTGTTCATCCATGTGAAACCCTTTTGCTTTACCCTTGCTTATATTAGCTCTTATTTCTTCCAGTTCTTTGTCCCCCTTCTGGGCCTCTTTGATTTGGTCCAGAAGTGTTAGCACTATCTCCATAGTGGCTAAGTATCCTTCCAGAACTATTTCCAACCTAAGGTCCTTGAATTGTTCACACAAATCATTTGGAAGTTCTCCCACGGTAAGTCCATTTACATAGACTTTCCGGCTTAAGGCGTCAGCCACAACGTTGGCCTTTCCAGGGTGGTACTACAGGTCTAAGTCATAGTCCTTGATGAGCTCAAGCCATCTCCTTTGCCTCATAGTTAACTCCTTTTGAGTGAAGATATACTTGACACTCTTATGATCCGTGAACACATCACAATGTTTGCCCATTAGGTAGTGTCTCCATACCTTGAGCGCATGCACAACTGATGCTAGTTCCAAATCGTGCGTGGGGTAGTTATTCTCATCGTGCTTAAGTTGCCGAGAGGCGTAAGACACTACTTTTCCATCTTGCATCAGGACACTACCCAGTCCCTGCCGGGAAGCGTCGCAATAGACCTGGAAGTCCTTTTGGATGTCAGGGAGACACAAAACTGGTGCTGTTACTAGACGCTTCTTTAATTCCTGAAAACTTGCTTCACATCCCTCGGTCCATTGGAACTTCTTCTCTTTCTTCAGCAACTCTGTCATAGGTTTTGCTATCTTGGAAAAGTTTTCAATGAATCTTCGGTAATATCCCGCAAGGCCCAAGAAACTCCTAATGTCACCCACATTCTTAGGAGACTCCCATTCTGTCACGGAAGCTACCTTACTTGGGTCCACGGCAACTCCTTTAGCCGACACAATGTGGCCAAGGAAACCCACTTCTTTCAACCAGAACTCACATTTGCTAAATTTAGCATACAACTTGTGTTCCCTTAACTTTTCCATGATTAGGCACAGGTGCCGCTCATGTTCCTTCTCATCCTTGGACTATATGAGTATGTCATCAATGAATACCACAATAAACTTATCCAAGTACTCCATGAACACCTTGTTCATCATAGTCATGAAGTAAGCTGGGGCATTGGTTAAGCCAAACGGCATCACGGTGTACTCATACAATCCGTATCTTGTGGTGAAGTCTGTCTTGGGTACATCCTGTTCTCGGATCTTCAACTGAAAATAACCTGATCGGAGATCAATCTTAGAGAACACACTAGCTTCCTGTAATTGGTCAAACAGGTCGTTAATATTGGGTAGAGGGTATTTGTTCTTGATTGTCACATCATTCAATGAACGGTAGTCCACGACTAGTCTCTTGGTTTTATCCTTCTTCTCCACGAATAAGACAGGTGCTCCCCAAGATGACGCACTTGGTTGAATGAAGCCTTTGTCCAATTGCTCTCTAAGATGTTTCTTGAGTTCCTTCAATTCATCCACATCCATCTTGTACGGCCTCTTTGCTATTGGTCCAGTACCTGACATCAAGTTAATGAGAAACTCGATGTCTCGGTCGGGAGGCATCCCTGGCAATTCTTCCGGAAACACATCTGGATACTCCTTCACAATTGGCACATCCTCCAAACTAACCCCGTTAAGAGAGTTCACCATACTTCCTTTGAGTGCGAAAGCTGACTTAAAGCGGATCCTTTTCTTTTCCGGAGTCATGAGTGCGATAGTCCTTTTGGCACAATCTATGACTCCCTCATACTCGGTCATCCAATTCATGCCCAAAATTATGTCTAAGCCTTGTGATTCCAGAACGACTAGGCTGGTTGGAAAATTGTGCGCCCCAATTCTTAGTTCTAACCCACGGCATCCAGAGTTTGCCACTATTTCTCCTCTAGGAGAACTTACCCTTAGGGGGGTACTAATAGTCTCCGTAGGTATCTTGCCTCTATCCACAAATACCCTTGATATTGGATTCTTCGACGCTTGCATGTCTTCCTTTCCTCCGGGGTTAACTCGATTGGAACTCCCTTCTCATCACGTCTTCCAAAGAGTTTGATGTAGTTTCCTTCAACCTCTTCATGGTGGCATCCGCAAAGGCGTCCAATGAGCTCCTGCAAGCAAATGCTAAGCCTGTCTCCTTGGAGTCGCTGGTGACGTTGAGTACAATGGCCTCCGTCTTGGGTTCTATCTGACTGCGCCCTGGTTGGATGACTTCAATTTCCCAGCATCCATCCTTGTGCATCTTCCTCAACTCGCTTCCCTTGATTGATGGCATGGGTAACTGTAGTGTCTTGATGATGTCCAGAAGGCATTCCCCGAAGCGTAGGCACTTGATGTCTTCGGCGGTAGAAGGCCGTCATCTTTAGGTTAGGAGATAAAAATTAGGCACAGGGTGATAAGGAAGCGAAATACTAGAAGAGTATGAATAACTTAGAAGAATATAGAAAGCATAACACACATGGTAAAGGTGGTTTCCAATCCTAGGGGTCACGTCCTACAGGCAACTTGGTGCTCTGATACCATCTGTAGCGACCTCAGATCGTTAAGGATCCTAAGTCCATGTGATTAACATGCTAGTCCCTGGATCAATAGCTAGCACTTCACAGTCGATGAATATCATGTAAAACAGAAGTCATTATTACACGAATAATCCAGAGTATAATTATTACAACTTGCATAGCTCGTAGCTAGCTCAAATAAAACAGCGGAAACTAAATAAAACTTGAGTCCATCAACGCCTCAGGCTAGCTGCGTGAAGACCCGTGATCCCTACGCACCTTTTAATCTTCGGATTCTGCACATAAGACGTGCAGCCAACAAGTTGGGTCAATACTTTGAAGGTATTGGCAAATTACACCAAGGAAAGAGTAAGACTATCTCTACATGCAAGGCTAAGAGTAGGCTCTGGGGTTTATTTGCGTAAAGCCAATTTTACTAGTGTAATAAGAAAAGAGGAGGAAAGATTTCCCTACTTTGTAAACCTTGATAAGTAGTATAGGGTTGAATGGAACACGTGGATATTACTCACCAAGTGCCCAAATCAACCTAGCACTTGGATATTACGCACCAAGTTCCCAAAATCCCACCCAATGGTGATATTACTCATGCCCTGGGGTTTATAAAACGTTAAGTTTGGAAAAGAGGTGGGGAAGATCTTCCAGAGGCTCCATCCTTTAGATGCTCAACGTTGTTCTATTTCCGTGAACACGGCTGATTGATCAGATTGCAATACTCTCGAGAGGTTGTGCACTTTCCCCACAATCCACGATCAAGTCCTTTTACAGACAAGACCATGGCGAAGCCTTCCCTTAGTAGCCCCTCTACCAGCTGGATCCAACCGTGCCAAGAACCTCCAAATGTTGGTACCCCGGTGAGGTTTCCCACTAAGTACTAAGCCAAGACAGAGCCCAGATGTATTATGGTGGCACAGGAAGCTTCTGAATTCTCAAACATGGCAGACTTCTTTGATTCCTGGGCGGCCGTCCTCCACCAAAATCTCACTCGTTGTCCCGACAACCATTCCGCCTAGAAGAAAACTTAGTTTTATTTTGAAGGGGGTTTTGGAGAAGAAAAGTTCGCTCGAGAGAGCTCTCATACATAGAAAATTTTGAGTCTTTCGAACCCTCCCAACGATACTTAGTGTATATGTAGCATAGCAAGCAATACTTAGAAAAAACAGAGGAACCTAATAGGACGGAAATTCCTAAGTATAAAGCTACTCATGGCATACTACAAAATCATCGCACTTGCAAAAATATTTTCAAGTAGGTCTACCAAAACAATCCTACACATGCATACTACTATTTTGAAGAGCAAAACATGCATAGTATTCAAAACTAGGACATTAATATGAACAAGTGGTGTCACTTGCCTTGGTCCGAGCAGCAATCTACACAACAATACTCCTCAGCGCACTCCGAGCAATCTAACGAAACAAACATGGGTCCAATTACAAATTGCACAAAACAAGTCACGAAGTCACTTATGCATGCATGCAACATGGTAATATGCAAGGATGGATTTGATTACGACCAAGGGTTTTAACCAGGGGTGTTGTTGAGTTGGAGATGTCATTAGAGTTGATTTCCCACAGATTTTAAGTATTTTGGGTTAAACCCTAATTTACCAAGCTCAAAACTAGATCTATAACTCTAATCTTCCTCGAGACAGATCTGAACACCCTAAACAAGATATGACAATTTTCTACAGAAGATCTCGACGATACAAAGCCAACGCAACAAAAATCAACTAAATCGGAGCTACGGATAATTTCCTAGAATTAAAATACTCCAATCTAAACTTTTAATTCTACTGCAATATTGCTGTGGAAAAACAGTAATATTATTGTAGATCTGTGTTGTACTCGAAAATATGAATCCAACGGTATATTATACGCAATTTTTGGACTAATATTCGAATTACTATGGATTTTACAAATTTGGAGCAATTTCAGTCCATTATAAAAGAAAAAGAAAAAGGGCCAGTGACGCGGTGACACGTGGCGCAACACGGTTGGTCCATGGGGCACGCGTGACGTCGACGCGCTGCCGACGCGGTGCTGCCACGTGGCGAGGCGGGGTTGGCCGGGGGCGGTTGACCGTTGGGGGCCGTAAAGATCTAGATCTGACGGTCGGAGGTGGAGGGGGCGGCGGCGGCGGACGGCGGCGATGACCGGCGGTGCTTCTCCGGCGAGACGGAGAGGCGGACGGCGTGCGGCTCCTCCTCGCGGTCCTGTTCCCAAGGGCGGCGGCGGTCCTCCTTCTCTGAGGCGTCGGCGGACGGCGGCTAGAGGCGGCAAGTGGCGACGGGGCTCCGGCGAGAAATCCGGCGGCGCTCGGTGGTGGTGGCGGCGGAAAAAGTTAGGGTTCTAGGAGAGTGTGCCGAGGGCTATTTAAAGGCGGAAGACTTGGCGCGGAAGTCGCGGAGTTCGCTCTGGATTCGCCGGAGACGGTTGTCTCTGAGGCGGCGGCGGCGGACAGGGCCGAGCCGGACTCGGGGAGGAGACGGCTGACAGGCGGGCCCCGCCTGTCAGCGGCTGCGGGCGCGGGACGGGCCGCTGGCGGGCTGGCGGGTTGGGCCGGCCTAGGCGGCGGCTGCGCTGCGCGCCGCTCGCTCGCTCGCTGGCCCGCGGTAGATAGGTTCCCGGGCTGGCTCCGCCGGCCCGGTTAGGTTAGGTTAGGTTTTTTTTTATTCTTTTATTATTTTCTAAAATGCTATTTCTTTAATAACTTTTGTGAACGGACTCCGAATTAGACGAAACTTGTTTCTAAAATTTTGTAAAAAGGAGAGGGTTAGAATAGGACTATAAAATAATCTTTTTGCAAAGGTTTTGATGGTTAAAAAGGTTAAAAAGCTTTTACCATTTTTGTCTATAATTGACTATGGGGTTTGAGAAAATACCGATATGTGATGCCATGATGCAATGATATGAAGCATGCTTACTAGAAACATCTGAAATTACAAAATTTGGGATGTTACAGACGGATCTTAAAGCTAATGGTTCCACAGTTCCGAAGTTCATCCTTGGACTCTCCAAACTCTCTCTTGACGGTGAAGAAATAGATAAACAGATCTAACCTAGGTTTGATTCTGAGGTATCTGATATGAGGTGGCCCGATCTTATCAGTAAGCGGATGGCGGTGATGATGGTGGATGATAGATAACTAGCCTGCAGCTATGAACTCTCCCGCTCAAACCCTGATGCCAATGCAATAGCTCTCGAACCCTGTAGGATATTCACAACAACACACTCTTGCGCACATAGCCGTCGACCACGAACGGTAGTTTGCAATCTACTAATTCCCGATGGAACAACAGATCACACTCAATTGCAGCAGTATAATTCGATCACAAGGTAATTCCAGAGGTTCTAGATAGCAACAACTCCGAAATAGTTTTAATGTGGTCTAAACTAATCTAGAGGGTGTTCCCAGGCTTATATGGCCGCCAGAACGTCCGAAAAATGCAAAACAAAAATGTGTATGATATGGTTAGACCTGTGTTCTACTCGAAAATATGAATCCAACGGTATATTATACGCAATTTTTGGACTAATATTCGAATTACTATGGATTTTACAAATTTGGAGCAATTTCAGTCCATTATAAAAGAAAAAGAAAAAGGGCCAGTGACGCGGCGACACGTGGCACAACACGGTTGGTCCACGGGGCACGCGTGACGTCGACGCGCTGCCGACGCGGCGCTGCCACGTGGCGAGGCGGGGTTGGCCGGGGGCGGTTGACCGTTGGGGGCCGTCAGATCTAGATCTGACGGTCGGAGGTGGAGGGGGCGGCGCCTTACCGGCGGGCGGCGGCTGAAGGCGGCGGCGGACGGCGGCGATGACCGGCGGTGCTTCTCCGGCGAGACGGAGAGGCGGACGGCGTGCGGCTCCTCCTCGCGGTCCCGTTCCCTAGGGCGGCGGCGGTCCTCCTTCTCCGAGGCGTCGGCGGACGGCGGCTGGAGGCGGCGAGCGGCGGCGGGGCTCCGGCGAGAAATCCGGCGGCGCTCGGTGGTGGTGGCGGCGGAAAAAGTTAGGGTTCTAGGAGAGTGTGCCGAGGGCTATTTAAAGCCGGAAGACTTGGCGCGGAAGTCGCGGAGTTCGCTCTGGATTCGCCGGAGATGGTTGTCTCTGAGGTGGCGGCGGCGGACAGGGCCGAGCCGGACTCGGGGAGGAGACGGCTGACAGGCGGGCCCCGCCTGTCAGCGGCTGCGGGCGCGGGGCGGGCCGCTGCTCGCGGGCTACTGGCGGGCTGGCGGGTTGGGCCGGCCTAGGCGGCGGCTGCGCTGCGCGCCGCTCGCTTGCTCGCTGGCGCGCGGTAGATAGGTTCCCGGGCTGGCTCGGCCGGCCCGGTTAGGTTAGGTTAGGTTTTTTTTATTCTTTTATTATTTTCTGAAATGCTATTTGTTTAATAACTTTTGCGAACGGACTCCGAATTAGACGAAACTTATTTCTAAAATTTTGTAAAAAGGAGAGGGTTAGAATAGGACTATAAAATATTCTTTTTACAAAGGTTTTGATGGTTAAAAATGTTAAAAACCTTTTACCCCTTTTGTCTATAATTGACTATGGGGTTTGAGAAAATACCTGATGCAAATTTTTTGATATGTGATGCCATGATGCAATGATATGAAGCATGCTTACTAGTAACATCTGAAATTACAAAATTTGGGATGTTACATACAGATCTTAAAGCTAATGGTTCCACAGTTCCGAAGTTCATCCTTGGACTCTCCAAACTCTCTCTTGACGGTGAAGAAATAGATAAACAGATCTAACCTAGGTTTGATTCTGAGGTATCTGATATGGGGTGGCCCGATCTTATCAGTAAGCGGATGGCGGTGATGATGGTGGATGATAGATAACTAGCCTGCAGCTATGAACTCTCCCGCTCGAACCCTGATGCCAATGCAATAGCTCTCGAACCCTGTAGGATATTCACAACAACACACTCTTGCGCACATAGCCGTCGACCACGAACGGTAGTTTGCAATCTACTAATTCCCGATGGAACAACAGATCACACTCAATTGCAGTAGTATAATTCGATCACAAGGTAATTCCAGATGTTCTAGATAGAAACAACTCCGAAATAGTTTTAATGTGGTCTAAACTAATCTAGAGGGTGTTCCCAGGCTTATATGGCCGCCAGAACGTCCGAAAAATGCAAAACAAAAATGTGTATGATATAGTTAAATCCGTCTAGATTTGATGGGAACTTTTTGGGCTAGATTATCCAGTCTAAGTGGGCTGGATTATCCGGTGTCGTAAAGAAGGTCGTGCACAAAGTCCTTAGCAGAATCTCCAAAAACAGGGCCGGATTATTCGGGGTGTGGGTGCCGGATTATTCTGGGTCTTTTAGACGTGGAATTACTCATTGGAAAGATCTTGGAATTATCTATCCAACAAGTGCTTATTTGCTTGATTCATAGTTCGTATGAGGAATCCACGTCCGTTTCAATTCCAGGACTTCTGTTTGTCCGAATTGAACGTTCCTTCTCTTTGATGATCTCCCTTGCTTGTATTGCGCTTGCCACCCGCTCCTCCCTCGCGCATCCTTGGATGATCATCATGTCGGACTCCTTGCCTTCCTCCCTCTCCTTCCTGCTAGCGCTAGTCCGAAGGATATTAAATATAGTCAAATAATAACACCATGATTTAGGTAGTATAAAGTTCTTATAAATCAAAGTATCTTGTCCAACTAGGAATGCAGTCACCCGGTAGTAATTATTGATTTGACTCAATATTTCCTTCCAATTCAAGCAGTTGATGACCCACAAGTATAGGGGTGTATTGCATTATTTTCAATAAGTAAGAGTGTCGAACCCAACCAGGAGCAGAAGGTGCTGGCTAGTGGTATGGATCAGGAATTCTCTGCAAATACTTAGCAAATGGATTTTTAGGGGTTTTCGATAAAGCAGGTAAACAAAGCACGAGTAAATAAAAGACAGTAGGAATAAATGCAGCAAGTGGCCCAATCCTTTATGCAGCAATGGACAAGCCGGTTGTATTACTTAAGATGACCAAACGTTCTCGAGGACACATGGGAAGACAGTCAAGTGCTTTCGCTTCATATAGTTGATTAATCTTCTTCAGCTTGCTAAGTGTTGTGTGGGTGAACCTGTGCTAATGTACTGACCTTCCTAGGACTAATACATACTTGTGATTATACCCCTAGCAAACATCCGTAAGTACAAGAAAGTAATTAAGGTAGAAACCTAACCACAGCCTTAAACTCTAAGACCCTTACGTCCCTTGTGCAATGGTTTCCTAATGGGGGTTCAGGTTTCTGTCACTCCGGCAACCCCTACGATTAGTAGCCAAATACACAATGCATTCCCCTAGGCCCATATAGGTGAAGTGTCATGTAGTCGATGTTCACATGACACCACTAGAAGAAGTACACCACAACTTAAATATCAAACTATTGAATCTTTCTCAACACAACTCCACTACTAATAACATGACTTCTCCCATGTCCTCAAGAACAAATCGAACTACTCACAAGCCATCATATGGATCATGATCAGAGATGGAGTAATGATGTATAATAATCTGAACATAAACAATAATTCAATGGTTCCACTCAATAGCATCAACTACAAAGAGTAATCAACACCAGGAAAGTTTTCCCAAAGAACTAATGCAAGATTCAACCAATTGTTACAGTAATATAGAGAAGGTGATGAGGGTGCTGATGGTGATGATGGTGGTGGTGATGATGGTGATGATCCCGATGAAGTCTAGCTTGATGGTGGTGTTGATGGCGACAATCTCCCCTCTCCAGGAAGGAATTTCCCCGGCAGAAATCTGTCTGCCGGAGAGATCTTTCTCTCTCGGTGTTCTCCGCCCCGCAGAAGCATCGTAATCTTTCTGTGGTCGCTCCCCGAGTCTTAGGGTGTCAGGAGGATAATATACACCAGAGGGGAGTGCTAGGGGTAGACTGTAACACCCTCAAATCGTCCCTATGCAAGTTGTAGCGCTTCCGCCAAACCCGCATAGAAACGATTCAAGGACGCCCACCAGGCACTTTCGTGCAGGTGGAAAACGAAGTAATACCATTACACAACAGTCCTCGATGGGACCCACAGAACAGATATATATACAACATCGGCTCCATGAGTCAAGAATACAGTTATAATATACAAAGATCCAAATCACCTTGAAACGATAGAGCGTCTGACTACAGACAAGATGCAAATGGGGCTAAGAGCCCTGAAGAATAACCAATGGCGTCCATAACCCTGCCTAGGCCAAGACGGAAGGGTAACCCTGCTAACGACGGCGATCTCAAGCCTGCTACAACAAAAGGGGCGCCGACAAAGGGCAAAATAAAAAGAGGAGCGTCAGTACTGAGGCCAGTACACGGCGAGGCTAGAATTCGGCGGCTCTCACCTACATAGGTATGGTGGGCTGAAGCGGCAGCGCAACGGCACTAAACAACCTATAGAGACTTGATACAACTGGCGTTTATCATAGAGAGATAAGAAGGACCTACTCGGATCCAACCTGAAGCTAACACCAAACAAACCCATCCTGGTATTTCCCCCTCAAGACCAAACGAGGAAGTCAGACCAAGGAACTCACACAGTTGGCAGTTTTACTCATTCCGTTATAGTTGCAGCAATTACTAATCAGTTAAAGATAGCATGAGTCATCTAGAAGCATAAGTAGTGGGCAGTTTTAATCACCATTCCGTGGTAGTTGGATCAATTACTAGCCATATATAATTGTCCTGAGGAATCCCAAAACCTAGCAATTGTGGGCACTTTTAACACATTCCATTGGAGTTGCAATACTTACTAGATAGGTACAGCATATCACGAAACAACCCCGATTCACCAGTTGGTGGAATGTTTAGTATCCATTCCGTTATACTTGAGATGATTACTAGTCACATATTAAGTCAAATTTATAGCACTACTTAAGTTATGCTTGTCTATAATCGAGATACTGTGCTCCAAGTCGTCCATAAACACGGACACGGCTTTCAGAAATTTTTACCCTGCAGGGGTGCACAAATAGCAACACACACTCGATCAACCTCGGAAAAACCAACTCAAAACCAAACGAGGCATTCACGACAAAGCGATCACAGGATTCATAAATATTTCAGGGGGCCACCCCACTAAGCTCCCCGCAACGAAGTTGGCCGTCTCCGGAACGGACCCAGGGTTTGTGTAAATGGCTGTAAACGACTGGGAACCCGAAAGTGTGATTGGGCTTGCCGATACCGCGAAAACATTCTATGTTCCAAAACAGTACAGGTGATCCACGCACAATCTTAAATAAAGCGGTAAAGCATGGCATAGGTATAGAATAGTAATAAAGCCCCAAACTACTTGTGGCCCCAAGAAATAGAAATGAATCAACCTCTGGCTCAGGGGGGTCCATAAGGCCTCTCGGATGTGGATAGTGCGAAAAATCAAGGAACAGGTATCAGGTACTCGGGGTCCTACGGGACACAAGTGAGCATGGAAGAACCAAATAACATCTATTGCCCACCGATGCCTCTGCATTAGTTATATCTAGCATTTTAATAGTTGTATTTAAAGTCATGATCATCTCCACCATTAAACATCTACACCATCAACATCTGCCAGCATACCAACAACTATGGTACTCAACAACACAAGATCGCACCTGATCAAGCAACTACGACTCGCAAGGCCAGCTATCTACCAAACAACAGGTATTAGGAGGTGTCCAAGCCAATATAGAGGCTGCACGGGATATAACTGGTGTTCGGAAACTAAAGCATCGCGACACGGATAGCAATAGATCAACAGGAGGAAATAAAGACTAAAGATGCAAAATAGGTAGAAGGGGAAGAGATGCTCGCCTGGGAAACACTGCCGAAGGTTCATATCCGGAGAACTTGTCGATACTCGCATCAATTTGTCGGCCTAATCCGCGAAGAAGCAAACACTAGAAGAAACACCGGATGCAATATTTAATACTACGGCAGAAGATCCGGCATGATTGTGATATGATGCAGATGCGGTGCAATTAGGCAGTATTAAGCGGAACCGGGGTCCCGACAAATGATTATATGGTCCAAGTTGTTTAGAAACCCCGCAATTTAAATGTTGTATTAACAAGAGAGATATGGCATCGGTTCGCTACACCAATTTAAATGGAGATGATATAAGACAAGTATATCCCGCATATAGTCTCCATATTTAATTACGAGGTGAATCGACTATACAACCCGGAACCACAATATATGTATGCAGGCATGAACAATTTAATATGCAGCAGGTGTATCTCATTTATTATAAAAATAGGGATCTCGGAAAAGGGAATCACATGAGGGTTCGACGAACTTGGGCTCCGAGGGGTTCGGGGTTCGACAGGGTTCGACGGGGTTTGACGGGTGCGGAAACGGCTCGACGGAAAACGGTCTCGGACAACGGAAGTAGATCTTGTCACACGGTTTCTGGGTAGGCGAACTTGGCGGGTTGGGGACGATCTTTTCGGGTCCGCGTACCGGGTCGGTCTTGGCATCCGGGGAGAAGAACTTGGCGTCCTCGAGGAAGTACTTGGCGTATCCGTGTCGACGACCTTGGCGTCCGGGTTCTCGGGCATCGGATCCGGGAAGAAGTACTTGTCGCATCTACGGATCGGTCCTCGGGGCGAAGAACTTGGCGCGCCAGGGTTCGGTCTTCGGACTCGGGGAGAAGAGCTCGGTGTTCGCGTTGAAGGTATTGTCAATGGTTCCTCGGGTTCATGGAGAACTTGATTCGGCATCGGATCCATGAAGGTCATGATGTCCGGGCCGTAGATCTTGTCCGCTCCTCCCCATAGGCCTTGTCGTTCTCGGCGGAGATCTTGGTGTCAGACTCGGTTCGCTTGGTCCTTGACGGCAATAACTCATCAAAAATCACCCCAACAACAGATTGGCCGAGACAAGAATGTCACCAACTGGAAACGTACTAGATGTTCGCGAGACACTGAGTCAGGGAGACAAAACAGCCGGTTCCCTACAACATCACCAGCACAAAGCGAGGTCAGCAGGTACTAGCACATCACAAGGAGTGCTCGCAGGCTCAGCTCGAGGCGATAGAGTGCCCGCGGGCCCGAGGACGAAAGGGCGGCGCCGGGTGGAGAGGTCGGTTCCTGGCGGCGGGGTCCGGGCAGCGAGGTCGCGCACGCACGACGGCGAGGAGAGGGAGGCGCAGACGAGGGCGTCGACGGCGGCCCACGAACACGGCGGCGGGCGAGCTTGGCGGGAGAGGGCGGTGACGGCCGGCGCGACGGCGAGGCGGTAAAGAGGGGGCCCGGGGCCAGCGCGGGCTACAGGGGCGGCCGGGGTTGGACGGATCGGCGGAGAAGGTCACGACGTCAGCGGATCGGGGCTCGACGAGATCCGTCGGGGCGGCCGGAGGACGACGTGGCCGCTCGCGGGTCCGGCGAGGTCGAGGCCGCGGAGCACCCTTGGCGGTGTGGAGGCGGACACCGAGGCGGCGGGGTCGGCTCGGGCAACGTGGAACTGGGATCTGGCGGCAGCGAGGAGCTGGTGGCGAGAGGGAGGAGAGAGGAGCGGGGGCGCCGGGAGAAGGGGGGCTCGGCGGCGGCCGGCGGTTGCCGAGGCGGCGCTGCCGGAGTGGTGGCGGATCTGGCCGGAGGCGGCGGGGCGGAGAAGATGACACCGGCGTGGAGGACGACCGGGCCGTGCGGCGGGACGGCGGCCGACGCGGCTGGTGTGAGGAGGCCGGCGGCGCGTCTACGGGAGAGAGAGAGGGAGGCGCGTCGGTGGGGTGGGTGGAGAGAGAAGGGGATGGGACAGGCGCGTGGGGACGCGAGGCCAGGGGCGTGCGACGCGGGGTGGGCGGGCGCAATGAGGCGTGGCCGTGTACTGCGGGCAGGGGTGGGGCCAGGCTTGGGGATGCGCGCAGGTGGGCGGGAGCATGTCTGCTTGTGGGGTGGGTCGGCAGGTGGAGGCGGGTCGGCTGGGTGGAGGCCAGGTGGCGCGCGGGAGTGCAGGTGGTGGGACCAGGCGGGCCAGCGCGGCGACGTGTCACGCTGCGAGTGGAGGAGGTGATGTGGCTGGTTGGTTGAGGAAGGCGGGTAGGCTAGGTTTAGGTAGGAAAAGGGTTTGGGTGTTTTTGGGGTAGGTAGAATTTTTATCTGGAGGTGGCCGGCTTGGCTTTCGGGCCTGGCTGGCTGCCTCCCAAAAATAATTAAATATTTTATTTATTAAAAACGAGGCTTTTGCAAACCGTTGATAGACAAAACAAAATACTCCGGAGACCCAGGGTTTTTGGTTTGAAATAGAAACGGGGCGTTTAGAAAACAAAAACAGACTTTTAAAAATAGTTTTATTGAAACAAATGCAAGAAGACATGACGATGCTCAAATGCAAGGTGGCATGATGACATGAGCATGCGGTCATGGCGATGCAATGCACAAAAACAACGCGATTTTCTAGTAGTGGTTTTGCGGGGCGCCACAATTCGACACCACTAACAATGGATCTCGCCCTCGAGATCCGCCTCATAGTACCGGAAGGAAGGTCGGCGATCTGAATCTTCTCGCTTCGTGTAGATCCTCGCGACACCACTAACAAGAGGTCCTTGTCCGTGATCAACGAGAGAACACTCCGGGCAATAAAGATGAAGGTAGAGGTATCAACAAATAAAGCCACCTCTAACTTCAGTGGAAGGAGTAATTGCATATCCACTGATTCAATGTACCAGAGCGAATGATAAGAGTAGTCGGATGGTGATCAGTCCATCGCGCACCCAAACCATTACCCTGCACATAAATCGGAGAATTATGCAACCAACTCTCGGATTAGACTGAAGGTCTCGACAAACAAGATTCGGAAGCAAAGGATGGAAGCAGACTCTGTAGCGGATCTGGCGTAGATGATGTCGTCGCGGAGAAAGACACCAGAAGGCACAAACAAGGAACAAAGAATGGTACCACAGATAAAGGATCACTCAGATAGCATGAAATCCGGAGGTAGAAACACCGTTACCAAAGGAGGAAGCGACACCCTGAAGGTACGACGGAAAACCCACCCACGAGAATTCCTGGACTCGAAGAAAAGATAAGAGAGCAGATTCAAAACACGCAGAGGTAAGAGGAGAACAGCAGAGGGGTACGAAGTAAAACTGACCTAATCAGATCTATCCAACCGATTTTCCAAAATAGTTTGACACACTACTTCGGCCGTTAGCTAGGTTATCCTATAGGCTGGACTTGTGGGGTATCGTAACTGCTGAGCTCTGATACCACTCTGTAACACCCTCTAATCGGCCCTATGCAAGTTTTAGCGCTTCCCGCCAAACCCGCATAGAAACGATTCAAGGACGCCCACCAGGCACTTTCGTGCGGGTGGAATTCGAAGTAATACCATTACACAATAGTCCTCGATAGGACCCACAGAACAAATATATATACAACAGCGGCTCCATGAGTTAAGAATACAGATATAATATACAAAGCTCCAAATCACCTTGAAACGATAGAGCGTCCGACTACGGACAAGATGCAAATGGGGCTAAGAGCCCTGAAGAATAACCAATGGCGTCCATAACCCTGCCCAGGCCAAGCCGGAAGGGTAACGCTGCTAACGACGGCGATCTCAAGCCTGCTACAACAAAAGAGGTGCCGACAAAGGGAAAAAGAAAAGGAGGAGCGTCAGTACTGAGGCCAGTACACGGCGAGGCTAGAATTCGGCGGCTCTCACCTACATAGGTATGGTGGGCTGAAGCGGCAGCGCAACGGCACTAAACAACCTATAGAGACTCGATACAACTAGCGTTTATCAGAGAGGGATAAGAAGGACCTACTCGGATCCAACCTGAAGCTAACACCAAACAAACCCATCCTGGTATTTCCCCCTCGAGACCAAACGAGGAAGTTAGACCAAGGAACTCACACAGTTGGCAGTTTTACTCATTCCGTTATAGTTGCAGCAATTACTAATCAGTTAAAGATAGCATGAGTCATCCAGAAGCATAAATAGTGGGCAGTTTTAATCACCATTCCGTGGTAGTTGGATCAATTACTAGCCAGATATAATTGTCCTGAGGAATCCCAAAACCCAGCAATTGTGGGCACTTTTAACACATTCCATTGGAGTTGCAATACTTACTAGACAGGTACAGCATATCACGAAACAACCCCGATTCACCAATTGGTGGCATTTTTAATATCCATTCCGTTATACTTGAGATGATTACTAGTCACATATTAAGTCAAATTTATAGCACTACTTAAGTTATGCTTGTCTATGATCGAGATACTGTGCTCCAAGTCGTCCATAAACGCGGACATGGCTTTCAGAAAGTTTTACCCTGTAGGGGTGCACAAATAGCAACACACACTTGATCAACCTCGGAAAAACCAACTCAAAACCAAACGAGGCATTCACGACAAAGCGATCACAGGATTCATAAATATTTCAGGGGGCCACCCCACTAAGCTACCCGCAACGAAGTTGGCCGGCTCTAGAACGGACCCAGGGTTTGTGTCAATGGCTGTAAACGACTGGGAACCCGAAAGTGTGACTGGGCTTGTCGATACCGCGAAAACATTCCACGTTCCAAAACAGTACAGGTGAACCACGCACAATCTTAAATAAAGTGGTAAAGCATGGCATAGGTACAGAATAGTAATAAAGCCCCAAACTACTTGTGGCCCCAAGAAATAGAAATGAATCAAGCTCTGGCTCAGGGGGTCCATAAGGCCTCCCGGATGTGGATAGTGCAAAAAATCAAGGAACAGGTATCAGGTACTCGGGGTCCTACGGGACACAAGTGAGCATGGAAGAACCAAATAACATCTATTGCCCACCGATGCCTCTGCATTAGTTATATCTAGCATTTTAATAGTTGTATTTAAAGTCATGATCATCTCCACCATTAAACATCTACACCATCAACATCTGCCAGCATAGCAACAACTGTGGTACTCAACAACACAAGATCGCACCTGATCAAGCAACTACGACTCGCAAGGCCAGCTATCTACCAAACAACAGGTATTAGGAGGTGTCCAAGCCAATATAGAGGCTGCACGGGATATAACTGGTGTTCGGAAACTAAAGCATCGCGACACGGATAGCAATAGATCAACAGGAGGAAATAAAGACTAAAGATGCAAAATAGGTAGAAGGGGAAGAGATGCTCGCCTGGGAAACACTGCCGAAGGTTCATATCCGGAGAACTTTTCGATACTCGCATCAACTCGTCGGCCTAATCCGCGAAGAAGCAAACACTAGAAGAAACACCGGATGCAATATTTAATACTACGGCAGAAGATCCGGCATGATTATGATATGATGCAGATGCGGTGCAATTAGGCAGTATTAAGCGGAACCGGGGTCCCGACAAATGATTATATGGTCCAAGTTGTTTAGAAACCCCGCAATTTAAATGTTGTATTAACAAGAGAGATATGGCATCGGTTCGCTACACCAATTTAAGTGGAGATGATATAAGACAAGTATATCCCGCATATAGTCTCCATATTTAATTACGAGGTGAATCGACTATACAACCCGGACCCACAATATATGTATGCAGGCATGAACAATTTAATATGTAGCAGGTGTATCTCATTTATTATAAAAATAGGGATCTCGGAAAAGGGAATCACATGAGGGTTCGGCGAACTTGGGCTCCGAGGGGTTCGGGGTTCGACAGGGTTCGACGGGGTTCGACGGGTGCGGAAACGGCTCGACTGAAAACGGTCTCGGACAACGGAAGTAGATCTTGTCGCACGGCGTCTGGGTAGGCGAACTTGGCGGGTTGGGGACGATCTTGTCGGGTCTGCGTACCGGGTCGGTCTTGGCGTCCGGGGAGAAGAACTTGGCGTCCTCGAGGAAGTACTTGGCATATCCGTGTCGACGACCTTGGCGTCCGGGTTCTCGGGCATCGGATCCGGGAAGAAGTACTTGTCGCATCTACGGATCGGTCCTCGGGGCGAAGAACTTGGCGCGCCAGGGTTCGGTCTTCGGACTCGGGGAGAAGAGCTCGGTGTTCGCGTTGAAGGTCTTGTCGATGGTTCCTCGGGTTCATGGAGAACTTGATTCGGCATCGGATCCGTGAAGGTCATGATGTCCGGGCCGTAGATTTTGTCCGCTCCTTCCCATAGGCCTTGTCGTTCGCGGCGGAGATCTTGGTGTCAGACTCGGTTCACTTGGTCCTTGACGGCAATAACTCATCAAAAATCACCCCAACAACAGATTGGCTGAGACAAGAATGTCACCAACTGGAAACGTACTAGATGTTCGCAAGACACTGAGTCAGGGAGACAAAACAGCCGGTTCCCTATAACATCACCACCACAAAGCGATTTCAGCAGGTACTAGCACATCACAAGGAGTGCTCGCAGGCTCGGCTCGAGGCGATAGAGTTCCCGCGGGCCCGAGGACGAAAGGGTGGCGCCGGGTGGAGAGGTCGGTTCCTGGCGGCGGGGTCCGGGCAGCGAGGTCGCGCACGCCCGATGGCGAGGCGAGGGAGGCGCAGACGAGGGCGTCGACGGCGGCCCACGAACACGGCGGCGGGCGAGCTTGGCGGGAGAGGGCAGCGACGGCCGGTGCGACGGCGAGGCGGTGAAGAGGGGGCCCGGGGCCAGCGCGGGCTACAGGAGCGGCCGGGGTTGGACGGATTGGCGGAGAAGGTCACAGCGTCAGCGGATCGGGGCTCGACGAGATCCGCCGGGGCGGCCGGAGGACGACGCGGCCGCTCGCGGGTCCGGCGAGGTCGAGGCCGCGGAGCACCCTTGGCGGTGTGGAGGCGGACACCGAGGCGGCAGGGTCGGCTCGGGCGACGTGGAACTGGGATCTGGCGGCGGCGAGGAGCTGGTGGCGAGAGGGAGGAGAGAGGAGTGGGGGCGCCGGGAGAAGGGGGGCTCGGCGGCGGCCGGCAGTTGCCGAGGCGGCGCTGCCGAAGTGGTGGCGGATCTGGCCGGAGGCGGCGGGGCGGAGGAGATGGCACCGGGGTGGAGGACGATCGGGCCGTGCGGCGGGGCGGCGGCCGACGCGGCTGGTGGCAGGAGGCCGGCGGCGCGTCTACGGGAGAGAGAGAGAGAGGGAGGCCCGTCGGTGGGGTGGGTGGAGAGAGAAGGGGATGGGACAAGCGCGTGGGGATGCGAGGCCAGGGGCATGCGACGTGGGGAGGGCAGGCGCAGCGAGGCGTGGCCGTGTACTGCGGGCAGGGGTGGGGCCAGGCTTGGGGATGCGCGCAGGTGGGCGGGAGCGTGGCTGCTTGTGGGGTGGGTCGGCAGGTGGAGGCGGGTCGGCTGGGTGGAGGCCAGGTGGCGCGCGGGAGTGCAGGTGGTGGGACCAGGCGGGCCAGCGCGGCGACGTGTCGCGCTGCGAGTGGAGGAGGTGATGTGGCTGGTTGGTGGAGGAAGGCGGGTAGGCTAGGTTTAGGTAGGAAAAGGGTTTGGGTGTTTTTGGGGTAGGTAGAATTTTTATCTGGAGGTGGCCGGCTTGGCTTTCGGGCCTGGCTGGCTGCCTCCCAAAAATAATTAAATATTTTATTTAGGCTTTTGCAAACCGTTGGTAGACAAAACAAAATACTCCGGAGTCCCGGGGTTTTTGGTTTGAAATAGAAACGGGGCGTTTAGAAAAAAAACAGACTTTTAAAAATAGTTTTATGCAAACAAATGCAAGAAGACATGACGATGCTCAAATGCAAGGTGGCATGATGACATGAGCATGCGGTCATGGCGATGCAATGCACAAAAACAACGCGATTTTCTAGTAGTGGTTTTGCGGGGCGCCACATAGACCAGGGCGGCCACACCACCTGGTGGCACGGCCTAGGCTAGCCCGCGCCAGGGGGTGGTGTGGCCCCCATGTGGCCCATCTCCAGCCCCCCTTCTGGCTTCCTTCGTCTTCTAGAAAAATAGGATTTTCCCGGCTTTTCTGATCTTCGCTAATTTTGCCTCCAAACAGCACCTTTTCCATCAGAATCCTGACTACAGCGGTCCATGCTCCAAAAGTCATCAACCATGCAAAAACAGATGAAATAACATAAGTATCACCCCTCAATACGAAATATATCAATGAATAACAGTGAATTATGACATAGAATAGTGATGCAAAATGGACGTATCAACTCCCCAAGCTTAGACTTCGCTTGTCCCCAAGCGAAACTGAGATCAATAAACATGGCCTCATGTTTATGGAGTGAAGAGTCGATAAAAGAATACGGACAAGAAGCATCACATTCATCAATACATAGATCATAATAAAAGACAACTCACTATTATATAACTCAACTTCCAATGAGTAAAAGAAACACAATAAAGATACATAAAGTAAATCATAATTGGTAATGTCAAACTTAGCTCTTGGTCGAAGAATAGTTGATAATTTGCTGGAGTTCACAAATAACTGGTTTTTTAATGATAGCTTTCAAAGTAGTACACATGAAGATAAGAGCAATGTGCAAAACAAGGAACATCAGAAATATGATTGAATAAATCATCATATGAATGAATGAAACACAACAACTCAAAACACTTGCTGAGAAAGAAAGGAATAGGTTTACTGACTCAAGTACAAAGTAAAAGAAAGGCCCTTCGCAGAGGGAAGCAGGGATTGCAAGTTTCATAAAGAGCTCCGAAAAATTATGATACTTATTAGCTTTCAGCTATCATTACCCCTATCATAGGCATCTTTAGGTGATTAAGGTTAAAGTGACACAACTAAGAGGATATGCTTGACAAGTTATCAGTTGAAATCTCATGCCCCCTTACTTACAAAGACCAAACCTCATGCTACTCAACTTCAGTCACGAGTAAGCTCTTGTCATTGTAAATACATATGTATCATTGAGAACCGCCAACGGGGTACCCCTTGCACATGACACAGGAGCTATCCTATAATGAAAATGACAAGGAAAGCAGACAGTGAGCATCTCAGCGATCTTTTTATTTGCTATTTGCATAGGTTTTTATTGAGGATGCTTCATAGAATGCTCACTATAGTTATGCTGCAAGTTTCCACCATGATTAGGCATGGCTTAGGCTAGCGGCCTAGGCGTTTCTCTAACATACATATAAACTCCATGATCTTACAAGTTCCACTTTTATTTCACACTGTCGGGATCCATAAGCAAAAGAACATGATATCAACTAGGTACAAAGTACCAATGCAGTGTTGAAAGCGTTCCCCATGATACATGGTTCTGCTAACTTCAACTCATAAAGCGCAAGCATATACGCAACAAAGAAGGACCCAATGGTTCAGGTTATTAGATGCAAGAAAATTAAAGTGTGCCATCAAGTTCGTGAGAGCTTTAATCACAAATTTTCACAGAACAAGTTAAATTCGGAAGGTAGACAAAACAAGAATTTACTTGGAATAGCAATAATGCTAATAGGTAGGTATGGTGGACACAAATGGCAGAGGTTTTGGTTTAAAGGAGGTGGATGCACGAGAAGAATTCCCTCTCAGTATAGGTTTTTGGCTAGCAAGGCTGGGTAGCAAGTATAAGAGTTGAAGGAAACAACCAAAGATACAAGTGATAAAAACAAACATGCAATCTTCCTTGGAAGCACAAAAGATATTAACTAGAGAATACTAGACTTATGAGCAAATCAAGAAAGAAAGATGATGAAATTATTTTTCTTTAGAGTACTTCTATCTTTTTCATTTAGCCCTCAAAAATAGTGTTGCTACTGACCGAGCCATGTTTGCCAAAACCAACTAGATTAACTCAATGATCCCAAAGTGATACCAATACTAACAACAAGATCAATCATATAACCGCGAATTGAAAACTAAAATAAGATATGCAAAAGAGTAAATGATAGAACTCCTCATTAGTATTCCATAACGGCAACTCACACCAAGGGATACATATCTAACGAGAGAGGGGACACTTCCATAATGCAAACCATCCTACATAATAACTTCCCTATTCATGATATGACTCTACTAAAAAGGTAAAAAGATAGAAGATAGTGATATGATACCGCGGCACTCCCCCAAGATTGGAACAAACCAAGGGGATGCCAAACCTGATGATGAATTACTCCTTTGGTGGTGGTGGTATCCTCTCGTCATCGTCCGACTTCTAGGGTAAGGGCTTCCCATCAACAAAGGACATCGTGGTTTCCAGCATCCTGAAACTTGCAGCAGCACTTATGCGTTTAAACCTAACCTCATACTCATAGTTTTGATTTTGAATGTCGTAGAGCTGTGCTTTGCAGTTCGTTGGTTGTTTGGCAGAGTGAGAGGACTTCATCCTTGAGTTCAGCAGTCTCCTTTTGGTGCTCGGCGATGAGTTTGGAACAAATCTTATGGATGATATCCACTTCGCGTTCCGCCATCTTATTGTACCTAAATATTTCTTGCTCTAGTGCTTCCATGCTATCCTCCAGACTTCCTTCACCTTTAGGGCCTCGAACCTCTTTTATCCGGAGCTCCCCATCTTCAAGCAACAATTCCTTGGGATGAATCTTCAACTCTCTCATGTATGGGTTGATGATATCCTCTAAAGAATCTTCCTTGGCTGATCTAGAGGAAGACATTGTGGCTCCAAATCTGGGACTCTACCTGTCAAAAACAGATCGAAACGAAAACATGACGAAAACACGATATACGAGACTTGGTAGATCCGGGGGATTATATATTATGAAGTTTCATGACGAAGGGAAGGTACTGGGAGAAAACAGGTCGAAGATGGAGTCTGGGTTGGCCACACCACCTGGTGGCGCGGACAGGGGTGGGCCCGCGCCACAGGGTGGTGTGAGCCACCCTGGCTCCGTTTCCATGCCCCTTTCGCTTCGTAGCTTTCCATATTGACTAAAAACTTCAAAAATATAGTTGGATAGTGTTTTCGCGGAACTTTTATTACTAGAACTGTTACCTATTTGAAAGCGGACTCTGCAGGTCTCTTAATTTGGTCCTTGATAAATTTTTCCGGAGTTATAACTTGAAAGGAATCAACATCTTCATTGTAAGAATCGCCAGCAATATAGTTTTTGAGTCGCGGCCCATTCACTACTTGTGTAGTATTATCTTTTAAAGAAGAAATTTTTATTGCTCCTGAACGGTATACTTCTTCAATAATGAAAGGTCCTTCCCATTTTGACAGTAGCTTTCCTGCAAAAATCTGAGACGAGACCTATACAATAGAACTTTCTCACCAACATGAAATTCTCTCTTAAGTATTCGCTTGTCATGCCACCTTTTAACTTTTTCCTTAAAGAGCCTAGCATTTTCATAGGCTTCACTCCTCCATTCATCTAAAGAACTTAAGTGAAATAATCTTTTCTCACAAGCGAGCTTACAATCTCTATTCGGTTCATTAACTGCCCAGTAAGCTTTGTGTTCTAATTCTAAAGGTAGGTGACAAGCTTTCCCATAAACCATTTTATAAGGAGACATCCCCATAGGATTTTTGTAGGCAGTTCTATAAGCCCATAAAGCATCATTCAACTTTTTAGCCCAGTTTTTTCTAGATCTATTAACAGTCTTTTGCAAGATGGACTTAATTTCTCTATTTGATAACTCTACTTGCCCACTAGTTTGGGGGTGATAAGCTAAAGAAATTCTATGATTAACATCATATTTAGCAAGGGTCTTTCTAAAACCACCATGAATGAAATGAGAAGCCCCATCAGTCATGAGGTACCTAGGCACTCCAAACCTAGGAAAGATAACATCCTTAAGCATTTTTGGATAAGTTTCCCCTTCAGCACTCTTCATAGGAATGGCTTCTACCCACTTAGTAACATAATCAACGACAACAAGAATATGAGTATAACCTTTCGAGGGAGGGAAAGGACCCATAAAGTCAAATCCCCAGCAATCAAATGGTTCAATAACTAGAGAGTAGTTCATAGGCATTTCATTGCGTCTAGAAATATTACCAACACGCTGACATTCATCACTAGATAAAACAAATTTTCTTGCATCTTTGAAAAGGGTAAGCCAGTAGAAACCTGATTGTAGCACCTTTTGTGCAGTTCTATCTCCTGCATGATGTCCTCCATAAGGACTACCATGACATTTATGCAATATATCCTTTTGTTCATATTCTGGAACACATCTTCGCATATACCATCCACTCCTTCTTTGTATAAGTGTGGGTCATCCCAAAAATAATTCCTCAAATCATAGAAGAACTTCCTTCTTTGTTGAGCTGTAAAAGTTGGAGGCAAATACTTGGAGACAATAAAGTTAGCATAATCAGCATACCAAGGCCTCCCTCGCGAGCTTACCCCTACTGCGGCTAACTGTTCATTTGGGAAACTATGCTTAACAGGCATAGGGTCAAAAGAGATGTTTTCCAATCGAGATAAATTATCAGCTATAGGGTTTTTAGCACCTTTCCTATCTACTATATGTAAATCAAACTCTTGTAGAAGCAGCACCCATCTAATAAGCCTAGGCTTAGCGACCTTCTTCATCATAAGGTATTCAATAGCAGCATGATTAGTATGAATGGTGACTTTTGAGTCTACAATATAGGGTCTAAACTTATCACAAGCAAAAACGACAGCTAGAAATTCTTTTTCAGTAGTAGCATAATTCCTTTGAGCAGCATCTAAAGTCTTACTAGCATAATGAATAACGTTTAACTTTTTATCAATTCGTTGCCCAACGACAGCACCTACAGCAAAATCACTAGCATCACACATTATTTCAAAGGGTAAAATCCAATCAGGTGGTTGAACAATAGGGGCTGTAGTTAAAGCCTTCTTATGAGTTTCAAAAGCTTCCTTACAATCATCATCAAAAACGAAGGGTACATCTTTTTGAAGAAGATTAGTGAGGGGTTTGATATCCTAGAAAAGTCTTTAATAAACCTTCTATAGAAACCAGCATGACCAAGGATACTACGAATACCTTTGATGTCTCTTGGGCATGGCATCTTCTCAATTGCCTCAACCTTAGATCTATCAACTTCTATGCCTCTTTCAGAAACTTTATGCACAAGGAAAATCCCTTCATTAACCATGAAGTGGCATTTCTCCCAATTAAGAACAAGATTAGTTTCTTCACATCTCTGCAAAACTTTATCAAGGTTGTGCAGACAATTATCAAAAGAAGTTCCATAGACAGAAAAGTCATCCATGAACACTTCTACAATTTCCTCACAAAAACCATGAAAGATAGCAGACATGGATCTTTGAAAAGTAGCAGGAGCATTACATAAACCAAAAGGCATACGTCTATAAGTATAAGTTCCGTAAGGGCAAGTAAAAGTAGTTTTTTCTTGATCTTGTTGTTTAACAGCAATTTCAGAGAAACCAGAATAACCATCAAGAAAACAAAAATGGGTTTTTCAGACAACCTTTCCAACATTTGATCAATAAAAGGAAGCGGGTAGTGATCTTTCTTAGTAACTTTATTGACTTCTCTAAAATCAATGCACATCCTATAGCCTACTACTATTCTTTGGGGAATAAGCTCATCATTATCATTAGGAACAACGGTAATACCTCCTTTTTTAGGTACAGAATGAACAAGACTAGCCCATTCACTATTAGCAATAGGGTAAATAATACCAGCATTAAGGAGTTTCAATACCTCATTCCTTACCACTTCCTTCATCTTAGGATTTAAACGTCATTGGTGCTCTACTACTGGCTTTGCATCTGGTTCTATATTGATAGAATGCTGACATATAGTAGGTGAAATCCCTTTTAAATCATCCAAAGTATATCCCATAGCTCCTCAGTGTTTCTTCAAAACCACCAATAACCTTTCTTCTTCCTTTGCTGAAAGTTTAGAGCTAATAATAACAGGATATATCTTTTTATCATCAATATAAGCATATTTAAGATCATTAGGGAGAGGTTTTAGATCGAAGACCGGATCCTTTTTAGGTGGCAACGTGGTACCCAAGTATTCTACAGGCAAGTTATGCTTAAGCATCTTGGGTTTACGAAGGAGAATCTCGTCAATCTCATTCCTTTCTTCCATGAAGATCTCACTTTCATGATCATCCATAAATTGCTGCAAAGCATTGTTAGAAGCAAGAGAGATAGAAGCAAGTTGTTCAACTCTAAAATCCTCATTATGGGTTTCCTCTTCACATGGGCTCTTTAGTAAATTTTGAAAAATTAAACTCATAATATTCCCCATCAAACTTAGTCAAGATTTTCTCACTCTTGCAATCTATAATAGCTCCACAAGTACTCAAGAAAGGTCTACCAAAAATGATAGGATAAGTTGTACTAGCAGCTGAACCAAGTACTAGAAAATCAGCGGGATACTTAATCTTAGCACAAAGAACTTCCACATCTCGTACAATACCAATTGGAGAGATGGTATATCTATTAGCAGGGTGAATAACCACATCAATCTCTTCCAATTCGTAGGGACTGATTTCATGCATAATTTCTCTCTAAAGCTCATAAGGAATAGCACTAGAACTTGCACCAATATCACATAAACCATAATAGCAATGATCACCAATTCTAACGGAAAGAACATGGACACTAGCTTTTCTAATTCTATTAGGATGTGAAACAATATTAGAAGCATCCTCACAAAAAACTATGTGTCCATCTTCTATGCTTTTAGTGACAAGGTCTTTCACAATTGCTACCACAGGTTCAACATTTATTTGTTCATCAGGTTTTACAGTTCTCTTTTCACTTTTAGTGATTACATTAGTTATCATAGGATGATCCTTTACCTTATCTGGTAAGGGAATCTTTGATGTTCCATGCTTGGTTTTATCCACTTTCTTGTGTTTTGTTCCAACTTTGGAGTACTTTTACTATGATTTCTTGGACTAACCTATTAACAAGAGCCACAGTGCCAGCTGCCTATTTTCTGTTGTTTTTGGTTCCAGGAAAGTCAGAAAATGAATATTCTCGGAATTGGACGGGACAAAAGCCAAAGTGCCTATTTTTCCAGAAGGGATCAAGTGCCAGAATACGAGACGGAGAAGGGCTGGGGGCTGGCCACACCATCTAGCCTCGCGGCCAGGCCTGGCCTGCGCCAGGGGGTGGTCTAGCCGACCCCAGCACCCCCTCGGCCTCTCCTTCCGCCTATAAGTTGCCTTCGGGACAAAAACCCTAAGGACCCGATCAAAAATCCACGAAAGAGTTTGTAGCCGCCGTCATCTCCATCCCTCTATCGGGGGGATCTAAAGCTCTTCCCAGCACCCTACCGGAGGGGAATTCACCCTCGAGGCCTTCTTCAGCACCATGCAAGCCTTCGGTGGTGATGCGTGAGTAGTTCATCCTTGGACTACGGATCCATGTAGTAGCTAGATGGTTGGTTAATCGAGGCCGCCCTCGACAAGGAGCCAGTACCAGACCCAAAAAAGGGCAAAGCACTAGCAAAGAGCCAGTACCAGTCACGACCTGTCTCGACGCTGCCACTCATGGTGACACGACCGCGACTACGATGCGCGCGACGACCTCACGCAGCGCAGGATCGACAAATCAAGGGCACGACGTGCTCGGTCGACTGACACGGAAGAAGAAGATGGGGAGCTCTGCGGCGCCAGATGCTTCAGTAGATCCATTAGGCAGAAGCGAATGCCTAAACGGTTTAAACTCCCATCGGAGAACCCGAAATTTGACGGTCTGCAGGACCCCAAGATCTGGCTGGAGGACCACATCTCCTCCGTCAGGCTCCACGGAGGCAGTCGAAGTACTGCCATGCAATGCTTGCAGCTACAGCTGCAGGGCGCCGCCCGGGCATGGCTCAATAACCTCCCACGCGGATCCATTCGCAGTTGGGATGAGCTGGTTTACAGCTTCGTGCGCAACTTTAAGGGCACGTACAAACGACCCGTATCAATCGAAGAGCTGAGATGCTGCTAGCAAAGATCTGGCGAATCGCTGCGCTTATGTGGTAAAAAGAGCTCGTTTTTGACTCTGGCCTATGCTTTGTCATGCCATGCTTGATATTGTTTTGGCTTTATGCTTAGTATTCTTTGCTGTAGCATGACTTGTTATAAACAATTGATATTTCTTAATGTGCCTTGGATGAATCATGCGTTGTTTTAGCATATTAAAGCATAGTATAGTGGTATTCTCCTTTGATGCTTTATTTGGGTTGACTTGGCGCATGCTCACACCATGTTATGACTATCTTAAGTCACCATAGCCTTCATGATCCTTTAGTTTTCAACTTGTGGTATCACTTTATGGTTTGATCAATGATGTTTTGTCGCTCTGCATGATTATGGCCTTTATTGCTCTCTTAGTTTGTCGCTCCCAGTCTTTTGCTAGCCTCCACAACCAAGTATGAGTTCCACTCATGCATCCAACTCCCTAAACCAAGTTATCCCAAAGAGTCCACCATACCTACCTACTAGCTTATGCTATTCCAAGTATATTCATGTTTTTGTTTACCTTCCACTTGTTATGAGAAAACTAGTGATTAAAGCTCTCACGAACTTGATGGCACACTTTACTTTACTTGCCCTTAATAAACTTGAACCATTGTGTCTTCTATTTTGTATATGCTTGCACTTATTTGTTGGGAATTAGTAGAACCATGCTTTCATGGGGAACGCTTTCAATATTGCACTTGGTACTTGTACCTAGTTGATATCATGCTCTTTTGTATATGGATGTCGTCGGTGTGAAATGAAGGGGGAGCTTGTAAGTCCATGGAGTTATGTATATGTGTTAGAGAAACGCCTGGGCCGCTGGTCTAATCCATGCTGACATGGTGGAAACCTATAGGGTAACCATAATGAGCTGTCTATGAAGCATTCTTCTTATAAAAAAAGAGTCCTATATTGAAAAAAAAGAAAAAAAGAGATACTATGAAAAGAGGAAAGAGAGAAAAAAGCACCATATTCCCATGGTAAATAAGAAGAATGCTGAGATGCTCGTTGTCTGCTTGCCTTGTCATTTTTATATGGAGATTCTTCCATATCATTGGGCAAGGGGTACCCCGTTGGCGGTTCTCAATGATACACATGTACTTACGATGACAAGAACTTACCGGTGACTAAACTTGAGTAGCGTGAGGAGCGGCCCTCGTATACAAGGGACATGAGATTTCTGACTTATACTTCGTCAAGCATGTACACCATAGTTTGTTCACTTTAACCTTAATCACTTCAAGATGCTTATGATAGGGGCAATGAGAGCTGAAAACTATAAGTACCATAATTTATGGAAGCTCTTTATGAGACTTGAATCCCTACTTCCTTTTATAAAAGGCCTTTCTTCCACCATTATATTGAGTCTCCACCTTCTATCTTTATGCACTACTTTGAGAGCATAGTGGCCATTCTTAGTTCTATGTGCATTGTCCCAAGACTAGTTGATTGATGCATAACTTGTTATTGCTTCTTTGAAACTATTGTATCTAGTCACTCTTATGAACTTTGAAGGTGTCCTATGCATTTATATTTGCTACTCTATTGAGGGACAAGCTGAATAGTATGCTATGTTTTCTTTATGTGAAACAAACAAACGTCTTGCAAAGCATGTTATTCATGAATCTTTTGTTTGTGCCTTTTCATGTTGCATCATAGTTTCTTTGCTTATTGCTAGAACTTTGTCTTTCAAGTTATGATTGAAGTACTATGATCCCAGCTTTGAATGTTTTGCAAATACTTTGATCAAGTCTTTGATGGTGCATGTCACCTCAAAAATTCTTTCTTTTTATCACTTACCTACTCGAGGACGAGCAGGAGTTAAGCTTGGGGATGTTGATACATTGCAAATGTATCTATAATTTTTGATGTTCCATGCTTGGTTTTATCCACTTTCTTGTGTTTTGTTCCAACTTTGGAGTACTTTTACTATGATTTCTTGGACTAACCTATTAAGAAGAGCCACAGTGCCAGTGCCTGTTTGGTTCCAGGAAAGTCAGAAAATGAATATTCTCGGAATTGGACGGGACAAAAGCCAAAGTGCCTATTTTCCTGAAGGGATCAAGTGACAGAATACGAGACGGAGAAGGGCCGGGGGCCAGCCACACCACCTGGCCACGTGGCCAGGCCTGGCCCGCGCCAGGGGGTGGTCTGGCCGACCCCAGCACCCCCTCGGCCTCTCCTTCCGCCTATAAGTTGCCTTCGGGACGAAAACCCTAAGGACCCGATCAAAAATCCATGAAAGAGTCTGTAGCCGCCGTCATCTCCATCCCTATATCGGGGGGGATCTGAAGCTCTTCCCGGCACGCTGCCGGAGGGGAATTCACCCTGGAGGCCTTCTTCATCACCATGCAAGGCTCCGGTGTGATGCGTGAGTAGTTCATCCTTGGACTACAGATCCATGTAGTAGCTAGATGGCTGGTTTCTCCTCCTTTGTGCTTTCATGTTTAGATCTCGTGAGCTCCGTTTATGCTCAAGATCATCTATTTGTAATCCATACATGTTGTGTTTGCGGGGATCCGATGATATTGAGATGCTATTTCAGATTGATTATTGATTCTATCATGTCTTTGTTATTTGAGATCTTGCATGCTTTCCGTTGTTAGTAGCTATCTTGGCCAAGTAGATGCTAGCAACTCCAAGAGTTAGTATTTATGCTCAGAACAATTGTATTGTTTACTTTACACGCAGTTCGTAAAGCAATAATCTGTTGCTTGCAACTTAATACTGGAGGGGGTTTGGATGATAACCTGAAGGTGGATTATTAGTCATAGATGCAGTTGGATGGCGGTCTATGTATTATATTGTAATGCCCAATCAAGTCTCAAAGGGGTCAAGATGATTAGTATATGCATGTATTGCTTTCTCGGTGTTTGTCAATTGCCCCGTTGTAATTTGTTCACCCAGCATGTTATCTATCTTAAGGAGAGCCACCTCTAGTGAACTATGGATCCTGGTCTTTTTACTTTACATACAATCTACAATCTTTTACTACTTTGTGTTTACTTTCTGCAAACTTTTACTTCTTTCCATTTGATATGTTTAATCCTTTGTTTTCCGAAAAACACGGTGAGATTGACAACCTCATCGCAAGTTCGGGACAAAGTTCTGTGGTTGTGTTGTGCACGTCTCCATGTTGCTACTAGCACCGGTAGTGCGCCCTGCCAAAGCTCAGCTAGTAACACCTTTGGGGTGTTTACTTGCTCCTACTGGTTCGATTAAACCTTGGTTTCATAATTGAGGGAAACTTTCTGCTGTGCTCATCATACCTTCCTCTTGGGGTTCCCAGCGAACTCTACGTCGATCGTCGAGTGCATCAGTCAACAATATCTTTATAAGGTGCATGGTACTTGTTACATCCCCTTTTTGGAATTTCAATATAAGAAGCAAAATCCCTAAAGCAATTCGTAATAACTTGTAAATCAAGACCATAACCATTACTAATATTTTGAAAGTCATTAGTTCCCATAAAAGATTCAATGCATTCATAATCATAATTTATACCTGAATTTCTACCTTTGTCATTCTCCCAAGCTTCAGCATTGTCTTGAATACGGTCCAGAAGATCCCATTTAGCTTCTTCTTCCATGCGAGTGAATGATCCAACACAAGAAGCATCCAATAAATCCTTATCATGTAGAGGGAGCCTTGCATATAAGTTATTGATAATAATATTGTTGGGGAGCTCATGAATGGGACATTTGAGCATTAGTAACTTCAATCTCCCCCAAGCTTGAATTGTACTCTCTCCATCAAGAGGACAAAAGTTGTATATTTGATTCCGATCTTTATGAATCTCACTAGGAGGATAAAACTTTGAATAAAAGAGAGGTAGTATTTCCTCCCATTCCAGAGCTTGACGATTCTTCGGCAGCTTATACCATTCCTCAGTTGTTCCTTTTAGCGACAATGAGAATAACTTCTTCTTAACTTGATCTGTAGTAACACCTGCACACTTGAACAACCCGCATAATTCGTGTATAAAGAGTAAATGATCACCGGGATGGACAGTTCCATCCCCAATATAGTAGTTATCCATAACACGATCAATAATTCTTGTATGGATTTTGAAAGCATCATTCTCAGTAGGTGGTGGTTCATCTACTACCTTAGCAGTGGTAGTAGCATTACCAAATAAGAAACGAAGTAGATTATCCATAACGAAAATAAAGCAACTAATAGAAGTAAACAATACTCACAGTAGAAGTTTCCTTTACCAGTTCCACTCTCCAATAGCACTTCACTCCCCGGCAACGGCGCTAGAAAATAGTTTTGATGACCCACAAGTATAGGGGGTGTATCGCAGTATTTTCGATAAGTAAGAGTGTCGAACCCAACAAGGAGCAGAAGGTGCTGGCTAGTGGTATGGATTAGGAATTCTCTGCAAATACTTACCAAACGGATTTTTACGGGTTTTCGATCGCAACATCATGCACCCAGTTCCCTACAGGTACTCGAGCTTGGTATATACGGTCCAAATACATACAGGCCCACGGTATCGCCAAGGCCCGGATGAAAGGACTCGAATGACTTGCGGACTCTCTATTGTTTGAAGAACAAGAAGAAGCTAAAGATAGGAAGTTTAAAGGGGAAAACCCTAACTTGTAACCGACTCGACCTGCTACCCGAGACCTAGCCTATCTATATAAAGGCTAGGAGGGGGCGGCGAGGAACACACACGCAACCCTAGTTTCCACAACCCTCGCCAGATTGCATCTACGCACCATTGTAACTTTCGACTCCTTCGATAATTCAACGAGCAGACAAGCAGGAGTAGGGACCTCTACGAGGCCTGAACCTGGCTAAATCCTTTGTCCTCTGTGTGCTTGTTTGCTAGCCGATAGATGTCTCCAGCGCTCCCTCCTTCTCCAAAACCCAAGACCATAACAATGGGCATTGATGAGTTAAACCCTCGTCAATTGGCGCTGTCTGTGGGAATTGGGAGTGCTGATGTTGCGGATTCTTCGGCCCCATCAACTGCGATCTACAACTCCGCAACAGCGGAGATTCACCAGCTCTTCCGCCCCTTCGACTTCACCGTCCACACGCCGGCCACCCGCCCGGCCTTCGAATCTGTGGGCGACGGAATCAGCCTGGCGATTGGGAGCTTCCGCTTCCAAGTTGGTCAGATGGGCACGCTTCGCATGCCTGATCAGCCAACAGCACCGGCGATTGCCCCGGCATCATGGTTCCCTCCATCGATCGGCACCCTCAGCGAGCTCAACGCCCTGGTGGCAGTCGAGAATACGATCAGCGACAGCAGTTGCGATTCCGATCTGAGCGATGTGGCCATTGAAGATGGAACCTACGGTTCTAGATCTGAAAGTTGTGGAAGCAACAGCTTCCCCAATCACTTCATGTGCGCCGTCATCAACGCAGGCGACACCTCTGCCAATCGCGACAACGGTGGTAACACCGGTAACGGCACCGATCCACCCAATGCCGGCAACGGTGGCAATGGTGGCAACAGCGGTAATAGCGGCAACCGCGCTCCGGTCAACAACGGAGGAGCAGTCGAACCTCCTAGCATAATCAATGAGCAAACCGGCGAACACGTCGTAATCAAGCTCAACGAGCAAGAGTGGGATCGCTGCCGTGAAGCCCTACGGGGCACACCTCTACCCTTTGGGTCCCCACAGGAACTGCTGATGGGCTATCACTGGCTGCTGAAGGAAGAATTCAAGCGCCAACTGCAAACAATCGTGCAACTTGAGGCGTGTAAAAAGGCAGCGGACGAATCGAGCCTTCGTCGTGCTGGGCTCTCCTCCTACGGAGGATCCTCCTCAAGAGGCAACGAATACCTCGCCAAGAAGAGGCAGTCGCGGATGGCTCACCTCACCGAACAAGAGCACATAGAGGCCGCGAAAGTCCTCGACTTCGGCTCTATGATAGTCGACACAAGAGGCAACGTGGTTCCCAGGACGCCGCAGGCTGCAGTGACGGCAGCCACCATCTACCTCCTCAATAACCAGCCGCCAGCTAGAGATCCCCGAACTGCCATGCACCGATCTACGATCGCGGGTTTGGGGTTAATCGAGGCCGCCCTCGACAAGGAGCCAGTACCAGACCCAAAAAGGGCAAAGCACTAGCAAAGAGCCAGTACCAGTCACGACCTGTCTCGACGCTGCCACTCATGGTGACACGACCGCGACTACGATGCGCGCGACGACCTCACGCAGCGCAGGATCGACAAATCAAGGGCACGACGTGCTCGGTCGACTGACACGGAAGAAGAAGATGGGGAGCTCTGCGGCGCCAGATGCTTCAGTAGATCCATTAGGCAGAAGCGAATGCCTAAACGGTTTAAACTCCCATCGGAGAACCCGAAATTTGACGGTCTGCAGGACCCCAAGATCTGGCTGGAGGACCACATCTCCTCCGTCAGGCTCCACGGAGGCAGTCGAAGTACTGCCATGTAATGCTTGCAGCTACAGCTGCAGGGCGCCGCCCGGGCATGGCTCAATAACCTCCCACGCGGATCCATTCGCAGTTGGGATGAGCTGGTTTACAGCTTCGTGCGCAACTTTAAGGGCACGTACAAACGACCCGTATCAATCGAAGAGCTGAGATGCTGCTAGCAAAGATCTGGCGAATCGCTGCGCTCCTACATCCAAAGGTGGTCCATCATCAAGAATTCCACGGAAAACATCTCAGAAGACCGCGCGATTGATGCATTCAACGGTGCTGTCCGCCGCCTAGAGCTCAGGGAGGAGCTGGGCCGCTCAAAGCCCTAGACCATCGACCACCTGATGGAGATCGCGAATCAGTGGGCCGACGGAGAAGATTCAGTCAAAAATCGCGCTCACTCCGACGAGGAGGCAGAACTCGAACGCAGACGCGACCGCCGAGGCAAGCGCCGCATGCGCATCTACGATGACCGCGACGATGTCAACATGGTCGCGGCCGGCTACGCCGATAGACGCGACGATAACCGCAATAGCGGATACCGCAGCGGTGGATACCGCGAATCCGGGAAAACCACGCAAGTATGGCAACGCCGCACTCGCGATGAAGCACCCGCGACCTCCATCGAGGACAAATTGTCCGGGCCATGCACGGTACACTTCTACATCGACAAGCATGATGGCAAGAGAAAGCCCAGCCACCTCCTCAAGGACCGTCGCGAGTTCCTCAAGCTACACGAGGGATTGGTTCGGATGAACCGCAATGTAGTCGAAAGAGGCTACGGAGCCGCTCCAGGCGCCGTGGCACATGGCGCACCACCACCACCACCTGGACCACCCCCGAACGGAGCCGCACCAGACCAGCACCACGGGGGCGAACCATACCCACGGGCCATGGGTATCATGATGATCCAAAAGGGGCGCCCCTCCAACAGGGTGCAGAAGGCCATCACTCCCCAAGTCAACTTGGCCACGCACTCACCACCATCCACCACTGAGTACCTAAGTGGCAGCGAGTCGTGCATCACCTTCGACAAACGCGACCACCCGCCTCAGATACCTTGCCCAGGTCATTGCCCCCTTGTACTCGAGGCGCAAATTGGAGGTTTCGACATGATTCGCGTCTTCATGGATGGCGGAAGCGGCATCAACCTCATATTCGCGAGTACCTTGCGAGCAATGAGGATCCCTCTAACCTGCCTGGAGGCATCGGACACAACGTTCCACGGCATCGTCCCAGGGAAAGGCGTATACCTCCTGGGCAAAATCAACCTCGACGTCATCTTCGGCACGCCGAAGAATTTCCGGCGCGAGCGCATCGACTTTGAGGTTGTCGACTGGCCCTCACAATACCATTGCATCCTTGGGCGCGTCGCATTTGCTAGGTTCATGGTAGTGCCCCACTACGCCTACCTGCAGATGAAAATGCTAGGTCCCAACGGCGTCATAACGATCAACGGGAGCTTTGAGCGATCTGACAGTTGCGACAGGGAATTCAACAGAATCTCCCAGTCCTTCGGCATTGAGGAGGAACTCACAAGACTGAAAGAGACGATAGACAACAGTCTGCCTCCCTTGAGTAGGCCAAGCTCACCTGACCTCTCCTTCGACTCATCTGTGCACACAAAGAAGGTGCAGGTCCATCCATTGGATCCTGCCAAGACAACCCTCATCGCTAACAACTTTAGTCCCGCATAGGAACTCGCGCTCATCGAATTCCTCCGTGAGCACTGGGAAATTTTTGCATGGTGTCCTGTGGACATGCCAGGAGTTCCCAGGGAATTCGCCGAGCACGCACTCAACATCAACCCCGACGCAAGGCCAGTCAAGCAAACAATCAGGCGACTGTCTGAGCCACGAGCGCAGGCAGTCGGAATGGAGATCAATAGACTCCTCGAGGCCAAGTTCATACGCGAGATCAAGGAAAGCACTTGGCTCGCCAATACGATGCTGGTACCAAAAAACGACAAAGATATCCTACGGATGTGCGTGGGCTTCACTTCTTTAAACAAGCACTGCCCAAAAGATCACTTCCCGCTGCCACGGATCGACCAGATCATCGACTCCACCGATGGATGCGAGCGTCTCTGCTTCCTCGACGCCTACTCAGGCTATAATGAAATTCCAATGAAGGAGGAAGACCAGGAGAAAACAGCGTTTACAACGCCCTTTGGTGTGTTCTGCTACAACACAATGCCTTTCGGGCAAAAAACGCGGGAGCCACCTATCAGCGGTGCATGCAGGCTTGCCTCAAGGAACAACTGGGTCACAACATCCAAGTCTATGTCGACGACATAGTAATCAAGACCAAGGAGGAAGCCTCTCTAATCGACGATTTGCGCGAAACCTTCGCCAACCTCGATCGCTACTGGATCAAGCTCAATCCAGACAAATGCGCCTTCGGCGTACCTTCTGGGCAGCTACTCGGATATCTCATCTCCACGAGGGGAATCGAGGTGAACCCAAAGAAGATAAAAGCCATACTGGCCATGGAGAAGCCAAAGAACATAAGAGGCATCCAGCAACTGGCCGGACGAATCGCGGCCCTCAGTCGATTTATCAGTCGGATGGGTGAAAAGGCACTGCCATTCTACCAGCTCCTCCGCAAAGCTGAAAAATTCGACTGGACCAATGAAGCGCAAGAAGCATTCGAAGATCTCAAGCGCCTGCTATCCACTTCGCTAGTACTGGTGACTCCACGAGAAAGGGAACCACTGTTGCTGTACATCTCCGCCACCAACCAGGTGGTCAGCACAGTGCTCGTCGTCGAGCGAGCTGAGGAAAACAAGGTCCACGGCGTACAACGTCCGGTATACTACCTCAGCGAGGTCCTCACGCCAACAAAAAAGTGGTACCCGCACTACCAGAAGCTGGCTTACGGCATCTTTATGACCGCCCGGCGACTGCACCACTTCTTCCAGGAACACCCAATCGCGGTAGTCAATGACGCCCCATTGGGACATATCCTCAATAACCCCGACTCCACGGGGCGAGTCGCGCTTTGGGGAATAGAGCTGTCTCCACGAGACATCACATATGAAAAACGCGACGCAATCAAGTCGCAAGTGCTCCCTGACTTTCTCGTGCACTGGATGGAGAACCAGCTCCTAGACAAGCCAGATATGTCCTACCTCTAGACAATGCACTTCGATGGGTCCAAGCGGAAAGACGGAGCAGGCGCAGGTGTCATACTGACATCACCTCAAGGGGACAAGCTGAAGTATATCCTGCGAATGCAGTTCACAGCCTCAAACAACGAGGCTGAATACGAGGCCCTGTTGCACGGGATGAGGATGGAAAAAGCTTGCGGCGCCAAGAGGCTCATCATATATGGCGACTCCAAGTTGGTCGTCAACCAGACAATGCACGAGTGCGACGCACTGAACGACAACATGATCGCGTACCGCGACCTCTACGACACACTCGAAGGAGACTTCGATGGTTGCAAGTTGCAACACGTAGGTCGCGAAAGCAACGAGGAGGCGGACGCACTCGCCAACATAGGCTCTACCTACGCCCCCATACCACCTGGGGTATTTCTCGAGCGCATATGCGAACGCTCCATCAAGCCAAAGGCCGCAGAGAAGAAAACAAGCGCAGCAACGGACTCGGGGGCTACACCACCCAATGAGCCAATGGCACTTGATGAGTTGGAGCTGGACACAGGACTCGAGGGACCAATGAGCGTCATGATGATCGAGCAATCTTGGACGCAGCCGTACATTACGTACCTCCTCAGCAAGAGACTACCGGACGACCCACCAGATGCACGGCACATTGCGCGGCGCTCCAAGGCATTCGCCGTTATCAACGGCAAACTGTATAAACGCAGCATCACAGGAGTGCTACAACGATGCGTCTCCATGGCCGATGGAAGAGCAGTTCTCGTCGACATCCATGAAGGGACCTGCAGGCACCACGCCGGCAGTCGCGCCCTCGTTGCCAAAGCTCTACGAGCTGGATTTTACTGGCCCACGGCCATGCGCGCCGCCAAGGACATAGTCCAAAAATGCAATGCTTGCCAGCGATTCGCGGACAAGCCACACGCACCAGGCGCAGAGCTACGGCCTATTCCATTGGCCTGGCCGTTCGCATAGTGGAGGCTCGACATGGTTGGCATGCTTCCAAGGTCCTCGCATGGAGGTTACGTCTACCTCTTGGTTGCAGTCGAAAAATTCACCAAGTGGACCGAGGCCATGCCGGTGACCAACCAATCAGGGCACAGCGCAGTCAAGTTCTTCGAGTACATCATCACCGACAACGGGACGAACTTCACATCCAAGGAGTTCCAAGAATTCTGGGAGAACCTGGGGATCAACATCAGCTACGCCTCAGTAGCGCACCCACAGACCAACGGTCAGGTGGAAAAAGCAAACGGGCTCGTCTGCAGCGGCATCACGAAGCGACTCCTCCGACCAATCGAACAAGCCGCGGGTTGCTGGCCAGATGAGCTGCAATCAGTACTCTGGAGCCTACGTATAACTCCAAACAGCGCCACGGGCTACACACCATTCTTTATGGTGCACGGAGCAGAAGCAGTACTACCCGCCGAAGTACGGTACAAGGCGCCGCGCGTGGTCGCTTATAGAAAACAAGAGTCATCCCTTGCACTCGAAGACTCTGTCGACCTCCTTGACGAAGCACGAGAAATCGCCGCAGAAAGATCCACGATATACCAGCAGAACCTGCGCAACTACCACAGTAGAAGGCTTCGCCCCAGATCCTTCGTCGAAGGTGACCTGGTCCTGCGACTGAAGCAAAAGGGGCATCTCAAGCTCGAGTCCCCCTGGGAAGGACCGTACGTGATTACATAAGTAATCCCATGAGGCGCCTATCGCCTTCAAGATTTAGAGACAGGAGTCGCATGCTCCAACCCTTGGAACGTCGCACAATTGCGACGCTTCTACCCCTAGTCATTTTTTTACTTTTACATCGCAAATAAGGCTACTCAGCCAAGGCTACTTAGCCGCACATTGTACCTCGCACTGTTCTTCGAATAAATAAAAGATAAGTGCCCCAAAACTCCTTAACACAAACTCAACCATGCTGCAACGCACCTGACAGGTTGACAAGGGACTGAGGTAAAAGATGGCCAGGCTAATGAAAAGGACTCGCATAGTGCAACGCACCTCACGCTAACAAAGCTCTTTATACACGTTCGACAATAAATTATCTACAACATCTATACGAACTTTACAACACAAGTACACTCATGTGCAGGATACAAATTTGGCTACTCTTGCAAAAGAAGAACGTTGGTTTGTTCCTCGAAGAAGTCGACGATCTCCTCTGCTGGACGGTCCTCCGCCTGATAGTGCGGTACCATATTCCAGGAAGATCCTGCTGGTGGCGCTGGCGGCCTAGAGGCAATGGCAGCAATATCCACGTCAGGCATGTGCAATCGCACCATTGAGAGGGAAGCCTTGGCACCAGCCACCAACTGCTGCCTCACGCACTCGCGAACCGCGGACAGATCTTGAAATTTGGCAAGAAGAGCCAGCAGGCTTGATGGAGTGTCGTCCAGCGGGAACATCGCCCGATAAATGTTCTTCAAGCACGACTGCGACTTCTTCAGGAAGAGCAGCACTCGCGATGCGCGATCCTGCAGGGTCGCCAACGTAGTCGCACGATCATGATCTACCCAGAAGTATCCACTCTCTTGAAGTTGCTCCTAGGTGAGATCATGAAGGCGAATGGCAATTCTATCCTTCTCCTCCTGCGGATGGCGCGCGCTAACAACTACACGAAGCAGCATCAATAGCATGAGTACAACGTACCGCTGCGAGTAACTACAAAGGAAAAGATGAGAATAAGCAAACTAACACTTAAACTGGTCGCCCAGCTGCGTCACCTCGCCAACCAGATATTGCTCGTGGGCGGCGGCTTTTTCCGCCTTCGACTTCCACACGTCTGCGCTACTGCGGAACACGGGCAACTCATGCTCCAGCTGCTTCACGCGATCACGAAGTCGCGAAAGCAAGGATGGCTCCTCTTCCCTGGAGCGCGGTGGTGCCACTGTATCATCGAGAGATGGCGAGTCCTGGGTTCCCCCCACGGGATCACTTGATGTACCCTACCACAAGTCAAGACAGAGGCAAATAAGGCGACAAAATTAACATAAAGGCAAAGGGAATAGATGCATTCAGGATCGGCATAAGTATTCACAGACACACTCGCCAGCAGACATGTTCTTAAACCAAAAGAACAATTAATCAACTATTACAAATGATAACTACGGAGCAGCTGGCTTCTTCAACTTCGACGGCTTCATCAAGTCCGTGGTAGTGTCAGACGCCACTAACTTTCCGCTGGCCCCTGAGGCCGAGGTTTTCGCTGCCTTCTTAGCACGTTGGAGCTCCTCCGAGTACTTCGCAACAGTATTTATCAAGTGATGGCCATATTTAGCACAGGCAGTCGCAAAAGGAACAAAGACTACCTGCTGACCATCCGCGCCAACAGGCATCGCCTTCGACACCGTGGAAGGATCGATATCAGCTCCGTGGGCCTGCACCATCGCGAGTGTCATGGACGCGCCAGCCGCATGGAGGGAGTTCTTGTAGGTGGAAGGCACACCACCGGTGAATGACTCCACCAGCTCGTCCATGTTATCGATCAACTCAGCCTTCGACATCAACTCTTCCCGGAGGCGACTGAGGGCGACCTTGGCCTTGGAAAGTGTATCTTGGACAGCGGCTTCTATGGTCCTCGACTGCAGACACCGCGCCTGCTAGAGCATCGTCGCGACGAAGGGCCTGCGGGTCAAAGCTCAGATCGCCAGCATCTGCACATGAACCCATGTATGGATCAAAAACTCCAGCGCTACCAGCAAAAAACACTAAGGGTAGAGAAGGACAACAATATCCACAAGTAAAAGGTACCTGAGAGAGCCTTGGCGACTGAGAACAGTTGTTCTTCAAACAACTACTCCCTGGCCGCAAAGGAGGCACGCAGATCCTCTTCATCCTTCTGTGCCTCGTCACGAGCTGCGAGTGCCTCGTCGCGACCCTTCACAACCACGGCAAGCGTTTTCTCCAAGGTGGCGACGTTGTGCAGTAAAGCGTTATGTTCAGCTACACGGCAATCAAAACTTGACTATCATTCGACTATACCAAAAAAGGAGAAGACCAAAAAGAATAAGTGTAGAACACTCACTTTCGACCACGCGGTGATGCGTCTCCAGCACTGCATGCTGGCGACCCATCGCCATCACCTGCTCTGCCACTTGCACGGCTTCCTTTACAAGGAGCTGTCGCACGAACAAGGAATCAGTGAAAGCAACGGAGAACGTCGACTGCCACACTAAAAAGAAGGAAAGATATACTTACATGATCCTCCAACGACTCCGGAGAGGTTTGCTATACCGTCATCCGAGCAACCATTCGATGCTCCCTTACGTGAGGAGAGCTCGAAGAATTGTGCCTGGAGTGGGCCGCCACCGGAGGGGAAGGAGCGCGCTCGACCTCTTCCTTGGTCCCTTGAGATCGCGACTCCTGATTCCTTCAAAAACTCGACATCGCCAGAAGATGACGACGCCTCTTGACTACAAGACAAAATCCACATTGAGAAAGGGCAAACTCCAGGGCAAAGCCAACAAGAAGAAAATGGAGAAGAACAAATGAACTCGAAAACTTACCAGTCAAACTTGTCAAAATCAAACGTGGCCTCCACCGACTCTGACGAAGACTCCTTAGGCAATCGCATCTTCTTGCGAGAAGATGGTGCCACAACTCTCACAGGAACGGCGGGAATTGGCGACTCCGCGCCAACAGCCGTGCCTTCTGGAGTCGAAGGAGACGACGCGTCGGAATCCTCGCTGCGCGAACGCTTGCGAGTATCCGGGCTCTCAGACTCTGGGGCTTCCTCTTCCACATCAGAAGGGACAGTCGACTCAGACTCATCCTCTTCCAAAGCTTCGCGAGGAATAATCCCCTCAGGGAAAGGGGGCATACAAGGCGACACCGCCCAATCCTGCATACAGATAGCGAAGATCAGCAAAAAGAACAAGTAAGCAACAGAAAAGCAATCGAGAAAATAAGCTACTGCGTAGCACAACGGTACCTTAGGAGGAGGATTCGAAGCATCAAAAGGAGGAACAACTGGCTCTCTCGGAAGCACATCCTTGCTAGTGTACTTCGTGACCAGTCGAACCCTCTTATCCACCTCACTCGCGGACATGCCATCGGCAGACACGCGAGTGGTATCATCAGCGCCAGCCCACTGAAACATGGGATGAACTCTGGCTTGAAGGGGTTGGACGCGACGGCACAGCCAGGTTCGGATAAGGGCGCAGCCTCCCTCTCCTACGCCTATGCGACTCTCGAGGTCGCAGACGCATTGATACAGCACGTCTGTCTCCGCGAGTTTGCCAGGCATAACTACGTTCTTCCAGGAACGCATCTTCTTGCAGGGAGTCACGGGATCGAAGGGCGCGAGTCCAAAGTGCTCATCTTTGGACTTCTGATCGCGGACATAGAACCATTTGGCCCTCCATCCCAGGACGGACTTGGTGAGCTTGATGTCGAAGTAGGTGGCGGATGGGTCGACGTGGATCCGCAACCACCTACGTCATAAACTAAAGAGCCAGATGCGGACTGACGCTTCAATTTAAATATGCGCTTGAAAAGACCAAAGTGTGGCTCGATTCCAAGCCAGCACTCGCAAAGAGTGATGAAGCAGGTGATATGCAGGATCGAATTTGGGGACATCTGATGGAGCTGGAGCCCGTAGAAACAAAGAAGACCCCTAAAAAAGGGGTGGAGAGGCAAGGAAAGACCGCGAATGACGAATGCAACAAACATCACTCGAAAACCAGCGGGAGGAGCAGGAATGGTCTTACCGTCTTGGCGAAGAAGACCGAGATCCGACGCCTTGATGATGGAACGGCGCCATGCACCATTTGTCACGCTGGTGCCCGCGACCTTCTTCTTCCCGCCGGCGGCGGCGCTGGTGCCCGCAGCAGCGGAGCCACCCTTCTTCTTTGCTGCGGCGACGGTGGCCACGGAACCAGCAAGAATGCCTCCTTTCTTCTTCCCCATTGACCGGCAGCGATGCGAGCATAGAAAGTAGCTCGGAAACGAGTGGAGGTGGTCCAGCGTTGTGGAGGAAACGAGCGCAAGAAAAAGCAGAAGAGTAGCAGCAATGGCGATGGCAGCAAGGAAGAAGGAGTGCAGATGGGAAATTACCGTCGTAGCATCGCTACTTAACCCCTAGAAGATGCAATCCAACGGCTCAGAAAATACCTATTGGACATGTGGCACACATCGTGTTGGACACGTGGAGAAGAGGAAGCACGAACCGTCCCTCCACTACTCCCATTACGCGCGGAAATCTGGGAGGCACAGTTAAAATAAAGATTATGCACGCCCAGTCAAATCAAAGTCAGGAAGTGGGACCCACCGCTCTTCACGTCCCGTCAAACTCGCTCACGCGGGCAACTGAGGTCATACAAGCGTCAGCACTGACGTCATCAAAGCTACGCAGTGGAAAAATTCGACTACTTCAGTCCTTGGTGGAGTCTTCGACTCCACCAAGCACTCGGGGGCTACTCCCATAGGGAGCGCTGGCCGCTCACCCTACGATTTTCTTTTCTTTTTGCAGGAACAAGGACAACCAAAAGCAAACCCAAAACCATTCGAAATACAATTCGACTATGGACATGGGTTACTCCCATAGGGAGCGCTGGAATTTTTTTGACTAAAACAAGCAACCAAAAGACGACGGCAGTCGCAAACGTTATTTAGTCCCTGCCTGAGTCTTCGACTCAACCAGGCACTCGGGGGCTACTCCCATAGGGAGCGTTGGTCGCGCACCCTATGATTATTTGCACAGAAAACTGTGTGTTGATAACATCCACACTCGCAGTTCATGGCGACATCGCCTCATAGTTTTTCCCTACAAAGAGACTACGTCTCCTGGATCGCCTGAATCGTCTCCGCGATGATAAAATTCGGATGCCGCGCTTATAGCATGAAGGTAAGACCTGAATAAGGCCTGAGAAGGCATTTAGCTGCGCACTACCAGAAATATATCCGTGCCTACAGGCACGATGAACATGCCTTGACGGACGTGGCCTGAGTCGAATTACGCCAGCACTTTTCCGGATTCGAGTCCGAGGACTCGAGTTCGAATAGATTGCGTTGTTTCACCCTAAGGTGGTTAACTGATACCGGCATTTCGGTTATATCAGGCACGTATATCAACAATCCCTATGGCACAAATAAAAGAAGTCGAAATGTACTCAATGAAGCACTCGAAGACTTCAAAAGTCCCTAGTCGAATCTGCGATTCCACTAGACACTCGGGGGCTACTGACATGGGTATACCCTACAGGTACTTGAGCTTGGTATACAGTCCAAATACATATAGGCACACGGTGTCGCCAAGGCTCGGATGAAAGGACTCGAGTGACTTGCAGACTCTCTATTGCTTGAAGAACAAGAAGAAGATAAAGATAGGAAGTTTGAAGGGGAAAACCCTAACTTGTAACCGACTCGGCCTGCTACCCGAGACCTAGCCTATTTATATAAAGGCTAGGAGGGGGCAGCGAGGAACACACACGCAACCCTAGTTTCCACAACCCTCGCCAGATTGCATCTACGCACCATTGTAACTTTCGACTCCTTCGATAATTCCATGAGCAGACAAGCAGGAGTAGGGACCTCTACGAGGCCTGAACCTGGGTAAATCCTTTGTACCATGTGTGCTTGTTTGCTAGCCGATAGATGTCTCCAGCACTCCCTCCTTCTCCAAAACCCAAGTCCATAACAATGGGCATTGATGAGTTAAACCCTCGTCAGCAGGTGAACAAAGCACGAGTAAATAAAAGACGGTAGGAATAAATGCAGCAAGTGGCCTAATTCTTTGTGCAGCAAAGGACATGCCAGTTTTATTACTTAAGATGACCAAACGTTCTCGAGGACACATGGGAAGACTGTCAAGTGCTTTCGCTTTATATAGTTAATTAATCTTCTTTAGCTTGCTAAGTGTTGTGTGGGTGAACCTATGCTAATGTACCGACCTTCCTATGACTAATACATACTTGTGATTATACCCCTTGCAAACATACATAAGTACAAGAAAGTAATTAAGGTAGAAACCGAACCACAGCTTTAAACTCTAAGACCCTTACGTCCCTTGTGCAATGGTTTCCTAACGGGGGTACAGGTTTCTGTCACTCCAGCAACACCTACGATTAGTAGCCAAATACACAATGCATTCCCCTAGGCCCATATAGGTGAAGTGTCATGTAGTGGACGTTCACATGACACCACTAGAATAAGTACACCACAACTTAAATATCAAACTATTGAATCTTTCTAACCACAACTCCACTACTAACAACATGACTTCTCCCATGTCCTCAAGAACAAAACAAACTACTCACAAGACATCATATGGATCATGATCAGAGATGGAATAATGATGTATAACAATCTGAACGTAAACAATAATTCAATGGTTCCACTCAATAGCATCAACTGCAAAGAGTAATCTGAACGTAAACAATAATTCAATGTTACCTTGCCGCAACTGTGTGAGCTTGTCAAAAATTGATCGTGGCTGAATCGCCGCTGTAAGGGCCTCAATCAAACGATGCAAGGTGGCCACATTTACATTGATTGCTATCACTTGAGTTTGAATATTATTGATTGCACCAGTATTCTGCTCCACTGCATCTTGCATGTCCTTGATATTCCCATCAATAGACTCACGCCAATTAACAAGCTCTTCAAGCTACTTTTTCTATGACACAACTTCATCATCACTCAAATACATGATTAGTAGGTTAGTGCAAAAATCAAAATCTGTATGGTGGAAAACTCTCACAACTCACTCACAACTGATAAGAAAGCAAATCTTACTGTTCCAAAGTGAATAGAGATGCTTTACCAAACGAAATCAAAGACTTACGCGCATATGTGATGAAGTGAATATCAAGGGTATGGAGAACAATCGTAGGGTACACAGGTTATTTGTGGTGAATATCAAGGGTATGTAACTACACCAAAGCAAATCCTAGTGCTGATCGTATGACAAACACCCAAGGAAACACACACGTGGACATAAACGTGGCAAATCAACTTATGAACAGGAATATTGCAATCCACAAGAGAGACGCTAGTAATAGCTCAAATAGAACAGGCACAAGATTGCTCAATCTACTAGTGCTATTATGAAACTAATCCTCCAATCAACTTTGATATATCTCTTTTTTTTACTTTTGTATCTCTTTTCTTTTATCTTTTTTTTTTACTTTTTAACTCTCTTTTTTTGATTTTTCAACTATCTGACACAATGCAATACAGGATGCAACAATTCTGAGCAATTAGGGGCTAGATAATCCGGTTTATCGCGGGCCGGATAATCCTGTTTACCTAGATGAAATTTTGCACTTCAAAACCCTAATGAGCAGCCTGTTCAGAGCAAAGCAACTAGTCTCGTAGTTACGTTCCTAGGCACCGATGCTATAGATAGGCTGTAGCTAAGGTTTGAAAACACCAAAAGTACGCTATGTGGAGTTGGAAAAGTATATGTAAGCTAGCGAAAATGATGAAGAACGACTCAAAAACACAGAACAAACAAAAATAACAAGGAAAACCTAGACACTATGACTTGTACTGGAAGAGATCGGATCAAAGACAAGACAACAACAGCAACTAAGACTCAACTCCGATGTAATCTAGGCTATGGCAAAGACTAACCCTAATCTTTTTGTATGGCTTTTTGTGTATAGGACAAAAAACAAACTAATCTATGGATGGATTTGTGGATGCTTATCAAGACAACGCTGGAAATCTGATACCAAGATGATATGGGGTGGCCCAATCTTCTCAGTAACAGGATGTCGATGATGATGGTGGATGATAGATAACTAGCCTGTAGCTATGAACTCTCCCGCTCGAACCCTGATACCAATGCAACAGAACTCGAACCCTGTAGGATATTCACAACACCACGCTCTTGCGCACGCAGCCATCGACCACAAACGGTAGTTTTCAATCTACTAATTCCCGATGGAACAACATATCACACTCAATTGCAGTAGTATAATTCGATCACAAGGTAATTCCAGAGGTTCTAGGTAGAAAAAACTTCAAAATAGTTTTAACATGGTCTAACCTAATCTAGAGGGTGTTCCCAGGCTTATATGGCCGCCGGAACATCCAAAAAATGCAAAACGAAAACATGACTGATACAGTCAGATATGTCCAGATTTGATGGGAACTTTTTGGGCCGGATTATCCAGTCTAAGTGGCCGATTATTTGGGGCCGTACAGAAAGTCGCGCACAACGTCCTTAGCAGAATCTTCAAAAATAGGGCCAGATTATCCAGGATGTGGGGCCCGGATTATCCGGGGTCTTTTAGACATGGAAGTACTCATTGGAAAGATCTTGGAATTATCTATCCAACAAGTGATTATTTGCTTGATTCGGAGTTCATATGAGGAATCCACATCCGTTTCAATTTCAGGACTTCTGTCTTTCTGAATTGAACGTTCCTTTTCTTTGATGATCTCCCTTGCTTTTATTGCGCCTGCCTCCCGCTCCTCCCTCACGCATCCTTGGATGATCATCATGTCGGACTTCTCGCCTTCCTTCCTCTGCTTCCTGCTAGCGCTAGTTCGAAGGATATTAAATCTAGTCAAACAATAACACCATGATTTAGGTAGTATAAAGTTCTTATAAATCAAAGTATCTTCTCCAACTAGGAATGCAGTCACCTGATAGTAATTATTGATATGACTCAATATTTCCTTCCAGTTCAAGCAATCAAAATCATTGTAATCCCTGTATATATCCTCATCATCCGCTCTGATACCAAGATGATATGGGGTGGCCCGATCTTGTCAGTAAGACGATGTCGATGATGATGGTGGATGATAGATAACTAGCCTGTAGCTATGAATTCTCCCGCTCGAACCCTGATACCAATGCAACAGAACTCGAACCCTGTAGGATATTCACAACACCACGCTCTTGCGCACGCAGCCATCGACCACAAACGGTAGTTTTCAATCTACTAATTCCCGATGGAACAACATATCACACTCAATTGTAGTAGTATAATTCGATCACAAGGTAATTCCAGAGGTTCTAGGTAGAAAAAACTTCAAAATAGTTTTAACATGGTCTAACCTAATCGAGAGGGTGTTCCCAGGCTTATATGGCCGCCGGAACATCCAAAAAATGCAAAACGAAAACGTGACTGATACAGTCAGATATGTACAGATTTGATGGGAACTTTTTGGGCCGGATTATCCGGTCTAAGTGGCCGGATTATTCGGGGCCGTACAGAAAGTCGCGCACGACGCCCTTAGCAGAATCTCCAAAAATAGGGCCAGATTATCCAGGATGTGGGGCCCGGATTATCCGGGGTCTTTTATACATGGAAGTACTCATTGGAAAGATCTTGGAATTATCTATCCAACAAGTGTTTATTTGCTTGATTCGGAGTTCATATGAGGAATCCACGTCCGTTTCAATTTCAGGACTTCTGTCTTTCTGAATTGAACGTTCCTTTTCTTTGATGATCTCCCTTGCTTGTATTGCGCCTGCCGCCCGCTCCTCCCTCGCGCATCCTTGGATGATCATCATGTCGGACTCCTCGCCTTCCTCCCTCTGCTTCCTGCTAGCGCTAGTTCGCAGGATATTAAATCTAGTCAAACAATAACACCATGATTTAGGTAGTATAAAGTTCTTATAAATCAAAGTATCTTGTCCAACTAGGAATGCAGTCACCTGATAGTAATTATTGATTTGACTCAATATTTCCTTCCAGTTCAAGCAATCAAAATCATTATAATCCCTGTATATATCCTCATCAGTATCCTTCACACAAAGCTATGTAATTGTTAAGCAGAAGGATGCTGTTGGGAGAAAGATTTTGGGAGAGAACCCGGAAGTGCTAGAGGATTTTGAGGAAGAAGTTGGAGACTGGAAGGCTGACGCCACGTACCAGCCAAGATTTGAGGTTGACCTTCTCTCCAGCTTGGGAGAAGGGACCACCTCGCCGGCCGGTGTTGGCCTCCAAGCCAACCCTTTCATCGCCGGGAAGTTACCTTTGGTGATGAATTCTTGTAGTTGCTCAGCGGAGAGGTCAGAACCCCTCCACACTCCCTTGTGGGAGTCAGCATCCTCCTCCGTGGCATGAAGCACCGCTCTTTTCTGGTCACCATCAGTGGATTCTACCACGATAGAGACGAGAATCACTACTCCCTCCGGCAGGACGGATACTCCCTTTGATGGCTCAATTGAAGCCTCGGGATCTATCACCGTCGATGAAGCACTACTACTGCTGGCCATTGAGTGGTTTGATGGATGATGAGAATGATAAGATGGTTAGCTAGGGTTTTTGCTGAGGAGCTCGCACGTTCGCACTGCGAGAGGAAGAAGAATATCCAGGGAAGAATGCGGGTAAAGAACATTATTCTAGCTGCGGTAAATATTTATAGACCCAGGCACCAAGATTCGTGCAAGGAAGATCTAACAGTCGTAGCATTGGGGAAGTGTGTGCGAACGTGCACGGAGATTTCGGCATGTCCCCCGTTTTTCCACTTAACGTTTTGGATTTTGCACGCACGAAAATAGCTAATGATTAATTCACTGCCATATGTGAGTTTCAAGGTAGCGTAGGTTGTAGCCTATGTCATCCTACTCTCCTTTGCAGTGGAGAAGTCACGTCTAAAGATTCCATGGAAGGCAGATACTATCTGACTCTGGAAGAAAAGACTCGAAGAATCTTCGGCTTACACGATAAAGACAGAGAGGATTGCAGGGTTCTTTGGGATACCTTCGAGATATCACTTGATGAATTGCCGGCATCACCTAGACAGAGCATTCAAGACCAAAGGGCAAGATGTCTCAAGATCTCAAAGTCCTTCAGGGGCTACTGTTGGGGATATGCTAAAAGGGTATCACCATTGCATGTCTCTAATTTGGATAACCCGGGTGGCCCATAGTTGGTAGCATGGCCCATGGCCTGCTGGGTGACCGAGTTAGATGGATCTAGAAGGGAGGCCCATGCCAAATAAAGGAAGGCTACGTTGCAGTCACCGACCTACTCAGAGCCTTGGAGTACGAGACACGAATAGTATTAGTGTAGGACTCTGTAACCTATCCGGCAAGGTCCTTTCCCTATAACCCTAGGTTATGGCGACTTTATAAGCCGGACCTGTGGGATCCTTTAGGGCATGATTCATAACACCTCGCAGAACAAACCGATCACTTTAACTCTATGTATTGCCATTATAGTGATTTAAAGCAGGAGTAGAGTTCTGCCACCGTTGTGGGACTGAACCTAGGTAAGTTGTGTTACCTCGTACCCGCCAACTCACCGCCTTCCCCCACCTCTCTAAACATGCTCTATGAGGACCCCTCCAGGGTGTACTTGTCGGCAATACCATGAAAGCATGCACCACTAGTAGGTGGCACCTGCGTTCTTCAGCCCGAAGGACATCATGGTCTAGTAGTAGACACCAAAAGGCGTGATGAACATTGTCTTTTCTTGATCATCCACTTTGATACAAATCTGATGATAGCGTAAGTAGGCCTCGAGGAAGAAGAGGCGCTTGCATCCCATGGTGGAGTCGATGATTTGCTCGATCTGTGGTAGCGGGAAGTGGTCCTTCGGGCAGTGCTTGTTGAGGTAGGTGAAGTCCACACACATCCACATGATGTCTGTGTCCTTCTTCGAAACCAGCACGAGGTTAGATACCCAAGTGCTTTCCTTAATTTCGTGGATGAAGTTGGCATCGAGGAGTCAATTGACTTCCATACCGACCGCTTTCACCCTTGGTTCTGACTGTCGATGCATGGCTTGCTTGACGGGTCTTGCGTCTGGAGACACGTTGAGTGCATGATTGGCGAATTCCCTAGGAACTCCGGGCATGTCCACAGGACACAAAGCGAATATATCCCAGCACTCACGGAGGAATTCGACGAGCACGAGTTCCTATGTAGAACTCAAGTTGTTGGCGATGAGGACAGTCTTGGTCGGGTCCATCAGGTGGACCTGGACTGCCTTGGTGTTCACCGTGGAGTCGAAAGATTGGTCTAGCGCATTTTGCTTTCTTACAGGAGGAAGACTCTTATACGTTGACTCCTTGAGCCTTGCCAGCTCCCGGTGCATGCCGAAGGACTAGGAGATTCTGTTGAACTCCCTGTCGCAACTGTCGGACTTGGTGAAGATCCCTTGGATGGTGATAATGCCGTTTGGTCTCGGCATCTTCATCCGAAGATACGCGTAGTGCGGTACCACTAGAAATCTTGCGAATGCGACACGTCTGAGGATTGTGTGGTGTTGTGATGGCCAGCCGACCACCTCGAATTCAAGTGTTCACGTCAGAAATTGGAGGGCGTACCAAAGATGACATCTAGCCAAATTTTGCCCAGGGGTAGACTCCTTTCCTTGGTATGCTATCATGGAATGTCGTCTCGGATGCTTACAGGCTAGAGAGGAGAATCCGCATGGCATGTAGAGTGCTGGCGAACATGTGGTTGATGTCGCTACCCCCATCCATGAAAACTCTCCTCATCTCGAATCCGTCAATCTGCACCTTGAGCACCAGGGGAGAATGGCATTGGAGAGGGACCTGGTGCGGGTGTCGCTTCTATCAAAGGTGATGCAACACTCTAACCCACTAAGGTACTCAGGGGTTGAGGGTGGAGCATTGATTGCCAGGTTGACTTGGCGAGTGATTGTTTTCTGTTTCCTGTTGGAGGGGCATCCCCTCTAGATCATGCCAATGTTTCTAAGTGGGTGTGGGTACTGTTCTCCCCCATTTCTTGGGACTTGCACAACTGCGGTCTGCGCGGGTGCTCCAGGTGGTGGTGGTGGCGCTCCATAAGCTATGGTGCCTAGCGCAGCTCTGTACCCCTGGTTCGTTGCGTCACGATGCAGTTGGGTGTATCCCTCATAGAGCTTCTGGATTTCGCGGTAGTCTTAGACTAGACTTCTTCTTGACATCATGTTTGTCGATGTAGAAGTGGACGTTGCAGGGTCTAGACAGCCTCTCCAAGACACTAGGTGTGCTAGGTGTGTTTGTCACGGGTGTGGTGTTGCCACACTTGCGCGGTTTTTCCGCTGTCACGGTAGCTGCTACTTCAGTACCCACTATTTCTGTTACCCTCGTTGCGTTTGTTGGAATAGCTAGCTACGACCATGTCAACCTCCTTGCAGTCTTCATAACCACGCACCCGGCGTTTTCCTTGGCGGTCGTGTCTCCGGCTGAGGTCATCCTTGTTGTTGGAGCGAACACGATTGTTGTTTATCGAGTCTTCTCTGTCCGCCCACCGGTTTGCAATGTCCATCAGGTGGTCAGTGGTTTTGGGCTTGGTATGCCCTAGCTCCTCCCTAAGCTTTCGACGACGCACACCGCCATTGAGCACATCGATTATGCGCTCTTTGGAGATGTCCTCCACAGAATTTTTGATGATGGACCACCTTTGGATGTATGAACGAAGGGATTCGCTCGGCTTTAAGCAGTAGGCCCTGAGCTCTTCGACTGAAGTAGGCCGCTTATAGGTGCCCTTGAAGTTTCATACGAAGCTATACACCAGCTCCTCCCAACTGCGGATCAAACAGCAAGGCAGATTGTTGAGCCATGCTCGAGCGGCACTCTGCAGCTATAGCTAGAGGCACTACATGGCTGGGTACTTGCTCCCACCATGCATATTGATGGAGGAGATGTGGTCATCTAGCCAAATTTTTAGCTCCTAGAAACCGTCGAACTTCGGGTTATCCAAATGGAGCTTAAAACCTTTCTGCATCCGAGTTTGCCATATGGCTCTGCTGAAGCAGCTGGCACCACAAAGCTCTACTTCTTCATCTTCAGACTCTGTTGAGTAGGCGCGTTTCGCGCGCATCTTGTCGACTTTGTGCCACGTGATTTCTTCATGCGTGTCGTAGTTGTGGCTTATTTGCCATGGGCTGTGGCATCGTTGTGACATGTCATGTTCCTCCTCGCTAGAGGATGGCGAGCGATTCCTCGTGAATGGAGCCTTTGATTTCTTTGGCTGTGGTGTTGGCTCTTTATCAACATAACTTTTACCAACCGAGTCTGCAATGGCGGATCCATGCATAGAAGATCGTGTATCTCCGGCTAGTGGCTAGTTCGTCAGCAAGTACGTGGTATTTCATGGGAATGACCACGGCAGTCGCTACAAGGGGTAGCGATTGGAAGGATTTGGGGCAAGAGCGGGAAGCCATCGATGGAGCGAGATGAGGGCAAAGACATCGGGGTTTACTCGGGTGCGCCCCCCGTAGTGTAAAGACCTACTCTTGCTAGATTTTATTATCGAGTGAGTTACAAGGGTGGCGAGCTCGGCAGCTAGGTAGCGAGTCGATGGGGTGTATGATGGAACGTGAGTATAGAGAGTACCCTCGGGAGGCTTATATAGTGGGTACCTCACTAGGGTTTATAGATATACAACCGAATCATTTAAGGACTCGGAGGATTTGACCTAATCTGACCGGGCCTAACTATGCTTCTAGGCCTCTAACTTCTAGTCGCTAGGCTCCCTCTTCAGTCGCATTCCAGTCGCCGTCCTGCAGGCCCATTCGCAGAGGCCTTGGTCCAGTTGGAACGTCCTTCTGGGTATACCCCCTTCGGCACAACCCCATCAGTAGTCCCCGAGGCCCGCGTTGGTTCGGCGGAGGTGTTCTTTTGGCAGTCGGAGTAGGCAGGTCCAATCGGACACCCAGTCGAATCGGCGGTGGACTCCCTTAATGAAGGAAGGAATCTCTTCTTTGTGTGTTCACTCGCACAATTGGCGAATGGAAATGTGCTCAAGTCGCCACACTCGGCCGACTAGTAGGCCGAACAGTAGGCGAGTCGAGTGAAGCAAGTTGGACCGTCAGCACTGTCAAACTAGCCGTTCAGTAATCCAATGGTAACTTCGGTGAATTTACCGTGGGGCAATGCCTCTCTCGAGATTGCTGGGTAGCGCCTCTTTATAAGGAGAACGGTAGGGGAATTTTGCGGATCTTCTTCGCATTTCCTCATTCTTGTGCCCCTTCAGTCTCCAATCCTTCTTATAATCCAAGGCCTTTGAACCATGTGATCCTAGTCTTCTTCGATGGCGCCCTTGACGGATCTATGGGGCAAGTCTAAGTGTACCACCGCCGCCTTGAAATCTTTCCAAGACATGGGGATCCTCTGTAAGGGGAACTGGCAGATCCCCGCACCCGGCGAGACGGAGACGAAGCCTCACCCCATCGAATTCATTTGCTTCCTGAGCCATTTGGAGAGAGGGCTAGGCTTCCCCACGTCGATCTTCTTCTGGCTGTTCTGCGTGTATGACACGATCAAGCCGTTGAATCTGGGGCCGCACAGTATCGAGAAGCTTGCCATATTCATGGCTTTCTGTGAGTGCTATCTGGGATGTCACCCCTACTTTGCTCTATGGCTGGAATTGTTCCATGGCTGCATCAGCCGTGAGGGGGCAGGCGGCCCCATCCTGGCAGCGGGCAGTATCACCTTCCAGCTGAAACCTAAGGCCATGTTCGTGAAGCTCCTACTGCCGAAGAAGGCCGCAAGTGAATGGAAGAAGAGCTGGTTTTACTTGAAGGAGTCTACTCCCAACAGTGAGGTAGCGCTTCCGATGTACACCGCTGAGAGGAGCAAGCCCTTCCGGTTGTCAGTGACCAAGCTTCCTGATGATCAGAAGATGGGAGCTGACGAGATGCTGACGCAGATCAAGGAGCTGAAGAAAGAAGGTCTCAAGGCCATGAATCTATACAACTGCTGGCTCGGGTGGCGGCTGATTCTGCTGGCTACCCGAGCCCACTCGATGTACCAGTACACACGTAAGGATGATGTCACAAGGGCGAGCAAGGCGGCCTGGGAGGCAGGTTTCTTTCTTAGTCTTAATTTCACAGTCGCAGTTTTGTAGTCGCTGTTTTGCAGTCGCGGTTTTTGTATTTGCTTTGATCAAGTCGTTGCTTCTTTATCTCTGCTAGTTGTTCCAAGTTCTCGAGAACTGGCTTCCTCTACTCGACGAAGAGGTTCCCACAGAGCTCGAGGAATAGGAGGAGGAGGAATCCTCCGCGAGTGAGGATGAGGTAATGGAGATGCACGTGCCCTTGTCCATGGCTCGGAAGACCCGCCGACAGAAACAACATGAGCTGGAGGCGAGTCGTAGCCTTCAAGAACACGACAGCGATGTTGACATCGTGGAGGACCACAGCTCATGGTGCATGGCCACACCGGCCAAGCCCGCGTTGAAATCAAATTTGAAGTCACTGCCGAAGATGAAGCAGCTAGTGAAGGCCAAACTGGTAGCGAAGCCGAAGTCACCCGCAAAGTCGATGGCCTGGTCTGTGGCAATGTTTGACTCAGACGACGAGTCTGACAACACAGAAGCCCGAGACGCAGCCAAGATTTCGGAGGACCCTGCTCTGATGATGGACATGGAGGCCACGGACATGGTTGTGGAGGTTCCACTCGCCGCCATCGCGCCAGAGGCGTCGGCGCCCCCGGACGTAGGGATTGAAGCGGCCAAGGGTTCGGTGACTCCAACACCGAAGGAGGCGACCGCATAGACATTGCCGGAGATCTTCGCGGCTGCACCCTCATCAGCGGAGAAGTCCATGGCCTCATGGACAACAAGCATGTTGGAGAGGGGGCTCACGCGCAAGCTGAGCCTAGAACTAGGGAAGCCCGCGCACATCAGGACCGGACGACACGCCCTCCCAGTCACCAAGTAAGTCTTTACTGCAGCATTTTTCATGATTTTCGGGGTTTTAGCGAATCCCTGATCGTGGTAACCTTATTGGACTGGTGCCAAGAAGACCAGCCGTCCTTCGGTGGCCAAAGTCCCGCCGGTCAACATCGAAGAGGGGGGATGATACGTCCAAGAAGAGAAGGCCGTCACCATCAAGGCACCGAGTGAGCATGTGAAGAATAAGAAATCGAGTGACCCTGTTGCCAGAGCGGAGGAAGGCGCGGAGAAAGATGACCCCGCCGTTCATGCTAAAGAAGGGGTGGCCACTGGCTGGAGCCAACTAAGATGGTCCCGCCGGCAGAATTGCTAGCCTTAGCGGCCGGCGGCCCGGTGCCAACAGCCACGACGTTTGCGCGCTTTATGGCAAGGGAATTTGCCACGGTGACTGGAATTCAGTCGCCACAAGTTCCTGAGATCATTGATGGTGATGTCGAGCAGCAGCACGGGCGTACACCATTCATGATTCCTTCAGCAGACGCCAGCGAACTTCACAGCATGCTAGGCACTGCTATCCAGGTATGTCCAGTCCACGAGGGTCTAGTCACTGAATTTCAGCAGCTAGACACTCAAAACTTTGATTGTCCAGTCCCCGAGGGTCTAGTCGCTAAATCACAGACACTTAGAACTTTGATTGTCCAAGTCCCCGAGGGTCTAGTCGCTGAATTTCAGCGGCTAGACACTCAAAAACTTTGATTGTCCTTGTTCTCATTGCAATTTTGTGTGCGGGGCTTGCAAAGGGAGTCGTTCGAGTGGTTGGCCGTGAAGGAGCGACTGGAACGTGACCTGCAAGTAGCGCAAGAGGCCAGTTGGTGGCTCCAGGTGACTGCAGGTGAGTTGGAGTTCTTAACAAGATTTGGGTTGCTTGTAGTTGTTCTAAATTTTTATTATTGTCTTCGTTGATTTAGACAAGCATGTTGTGACACTCGCCAAGGCCCGCGAGGGCTATGTCCTGGTCGCTGAGCTGGATGTTGTGAAGGCGTCGGTGACTGTGGCAGAAGAACGAGTGGGCTTCCTAGTGAAGGAGCTAGAGATGGCGAAGGCTTCGATCACTGCCTCTAACGAGAGGGCCAAGGCCGCAATCGTTGCAGCGGAGGAGGATTGGAAGGCCTCTGATTCCGTGAGCGTCGGCCTGCAGGGGCAGCTGTCCACGTTGGAGAAGTTCGTCATGGAGAACTGCCGCAAGCTTCTTGGTAAGGGTTTCTTTCCTAGTGATTTCTTTTGGTAGTAGCGGGTGAGTCCCCGGGCGTGTGAGTCCCCGAGCGGGCGAGTTCCCGAGCGTGCGGACCCATAGGTATGCTTCCGTGTGAACTTGATTTTCTGATGTTGTAGATGTAATAGGTCAGGGACAACCGGTGGTGCACACGTTTGATGCCGCGCAGAGCGTGACGATGGTGGTGAACGCAGCCACCGCATCGGTGATGTGCATCCAAGCCGTCCTCTAGGGGATTTCTCCCATGGAGGTCATTCCTGGAGGGCTGACGGAGGTTTGGCATTGTCTGGAGAAGGCGCCTATTGTAGTCAAGTGGATGACGCATTCGGCTTTTCACCGCGGGGCCACTACAACGCTTAGTCTTGGACTCGCGCACTTCCCCGACGACTTCGACCTTGACGATGTCTCCAGCGGATACCCCTTGACGATTGGCTCGGTGGAGATCACGGAGGTGCTGAAGCTGGCCACCAAGGCTGGTCCTTTCGTAGAGCGAATGTTGGCGATGGGTGATCTTTTTCCGTACCAGGAGACGCTGCTAGCGCCGAATGACCCTGAGCCGAAGCATCACGACCTAAAGTTGGAGCAACCCTTTCGGTCGTCGCTTGCGAAGCAATTGACGACATATCTGGTGAAACCTTGGGAGCCTTACGTCCGGGTCAAGGGTGATCGCGGCGCCTCCTCATCGAAGCCTACAGAGTGAAAATATTGCCCTAAGGCATTTTGTTAATCATGGCGACTGGCCACTTTTGTAATATATCTTGATGATGCACAATGTATGTTGTGACCGAAGGAAAAAAATGTCAATCAAGTCGCATTTGCTTTGTGATTTCTATTTGTTTGTATTTTTTGTTCTGCGAGTCCCCAAGCGCGTCCGCCCTTTAGTGGGGTTGACCTCGTGTATATGTATGTTGGTTTGTATTAGGTTGTTGGGTTAACCGGAGTCGACTCTTCATGACTCATGGAACCAGTTGCTTGGCGACCCCAAGGGATGATCTGTACTTGGCCGTTTTCCCGAACGTGAACAAGGTCAGTTAGGCGAATCCCCGAGCGTGGTACTTAGCCATTCTAGTCGCATGCCCAAGGTAGGTGAGGACGTGGTGCATTGTTTGTAACGGGTCTATCCTCCTGGCTTGGAAAGCTAGTCGCATGGCGAGTCCAAGGCATGCTCTCATGCTTGGTGTATTCTCGAGCCACGTGAGGGTTGTTTTGGACAAGTCCTCGAGCATGGTACTTAACCATTCGAGCCGCTATGCGCGAGGATGTGGAGGACATGTCGTGGTGATAAGCGTTTTCGGTTATCTTGTCCCGACGGGCCAGTCGGGCGGGATGACTCTGATGGTGGCTCCGGGGTAGTGTTTTCGTGGATGGCGCAAGACCAGAATATTTTTGGTGCCCTTGGGCCGCACTACTTAACCGTGCAGGTCGCTCGACCAAGGGTTGACTTTCATAGGTTAGCGTTTTGCTTAGTGTACGAGTGTGATTAGCACAAGAAAATTGCGAGTAGACACAATTTGTGTGATCCGAATTTATTTCATAATATAGCAGCTGAGTACAAGTTTTAGTTCTATGTATAGAACTTTCGGAGAAATTTACATTCATGGCTGCCCGCCGTCGATCTGGTCATCACCTCGTATATCGATGAGGTAGTATGCGTCGTTGCCAAAGACTCGCCCTATGGCGAATGGTCCCTCCCATGGGGGAGAAAGCTTGTACATGCCCTTCTTGTCCTGGATGAGTCGCAGGACCAGGTCACCTTTGAAGGGAATATGCCCTGAAAGGCAATAATAAGGTTGTTATTATGTATATTCCAAGTATATGATAGATATTTATTTTGCATGCTATAATTGTATTGATATGGAAACGTTAATACATGTGTGTTTAATAATCAAATGGAAAGTTCCTAGTTATGCCTCTCTTTAAACTAGCTCGTTGATTAACAAGATGATCAAAGTTTCATGATCATGGACATTGGATGTAGTTAATAACGAGGCCAAGACATTGGGGAAATGATGTGATGAACATTCATCTGAAGTATAGCATTACAATCAAAGTCATTGAGTTTATATTGCTATAGCATCATACAAAGTAATCCTAGTCCTTAGACCATGAGATCATGTTAATCACTAACACTAGAGGAGTATCTTGATAACATCAAATGTCACACTGTAAAAGGGTGACTATAAAGATGGGTTCCGTGCTACGAAGGTGTTATGTAGAGGCTCATGGATCAAGAGTGGGATTTTTCCATCCCGATGACGGATAGATATACTCTGGGCCCTCTTGGTGATAGCACATTGAGAATAGCTTGCAAGCAAGTGATGTGATCACTAGAACGTTATATCACGGGAACAAGAAAAGAGTGCATGTCGGTAAAGAGGTCAAACTAGGTATTTGAATACCGATGTTTGAATCTTGGACATGTAATATATCGTGAGACAAAGGGATTAAGTTACTAGCGTTAAAGTTTCTCATGATCACATAAGTCATCGTTGAATGTGGAGGAGTCAGAATGGATCTCCAGGTCCCGCGTCTAATTATTGATCTGAGAGGAGTCTCAATCATGTCTGCATTATTCGCAAACCGTAGGGTGACACACTTAAGGGTTGCCAAACACCATTTGGAGCATATATGTTTCAGACGAAAGAATTGCAAAGCGCTGGAATCATTTCGATGGAAACCGAAATTGTTTCGGGGGAAATTACAGAAACTGGTACTGCATGTGTTATTGAAATGTTGCAAGGGGTTTTATGTGAATGTTTGTTAATTAAAGTAATAACAAAATTATGAATAAAATAAATAAAATAGTTTTATTAAATGCGAGTTTCATGAAATTTGGTGGAAATTTAATGATGTGAGTGGAGTTTTGAGTGGAGGCTAGATTTATGTGAGTGGAGCTTCACCACATGAATGAGGGAAGAGGTGGGGGCACCTCCCCATGGCGCCGGCCATGGGAGGGGGTTGCCCCCCTCTCCTCCTCACAAAGCACACCTCCTCGTGAAGGATCTCTCTCCCCCTCCAGATATATTCCCCGTGGTCTCGGATTAGCAAGATACATGTTCCCGGTGGATCTTCGTCTGGAAGGAGTTGCCGCTTCCGCTAATTCACTGGAGCGAGGAGGAGGAGGTTGTTCCGTGGCCTGAACATGTGTGCGAGGACGGATGCGCTGGTGCTTTGCGACGCTAGAATTTCCACATGATCTTGAGATCAGCAAGCGTTCGACTACATCATCCACGAGTTCCAACTCGTTAACAAAGCTTGGTTGTCTTTGATGGTAAGTTCTCCATGGATGTATATCCACCAGTTGCTTGTATCTAATAGATAGATCTTGGCATATAGTTCCCATCGTAGGAAAAAAATCTTTTCTATGTTGCGAACCCCAACAGTGGTATTAGAGTCTGATCTATGCGTAGGTACTTTGCACAGGTAGTACACATATGTTTATGTAGGGGTTGCGCGTATGAAAACAATAAATTTCACTCTACGCCCCTGAACCCCTGAAGCTGGCAAGACCTATCTATTAGTAATACAGTAACGGGAGGGGCTTCTCGCGAACTTACCCTCGAAGAGCGAAAAGCGTTGTCAATGCTCAGGAGAGCGTGGTTGATGTAGACGAGTCGAAGCCGGCCTCAAGGTTGTGATGAAGTCCTTGCGCTCCTTGGCTCCAACCACTTGAGTGCCTCAAGTGTGACACCTCGCGGTGAGTTACACATGTCCGGTCCCTCACGATGACTCCCGCTTCTCCGATCCAGCAGCAGTTGCGGAAGTAGAGCTCCCGGATCCGAATCCCGCAGCGCGACGACGCTCCACGGTGAAGATGTCTCTCGCTCACGCAGTCCAGACTTCGGACCATGGTCACGAGAGAGAGAGGGGAGAGAGAAAATATCAATTAAAGGTCCTCCCAAAAGTGGGGAGACCTTTATTGATTATTGGTGTATTTAATTTGGCCAAATACCCCCACTATACATAGGGGGGAGGGTACACCCTCCCTCAAAGTCCCAGGGTAGGACTAAAGGAGAGGAGGGGGAGGGGTGGCCGCCGGCCACCCTAGTGGGCCCCACGCGGGGGGCTAGGCCTAGCCGGCCTCCCCCTTGCCCCTTCTCCCTCTCTCCTTTCCCCTAATGGGCCCTCTCCCTCCGGAAATTGGCCCATTAAGCCTTTGACCATTAAATTGATTTTTCTCTTTATTAAATACTTGTGAATAAATGATTAAATAAATATTTTACATTCATTCACATATTATTCAACCTCCATGGCTATGGAACACCTTCCCCCTCCACTCCAAACATCCTCCGGACTTACCGAAACCCTTCTGGTTTTCTCCCTACTCTTCTTTAGTGATTCCACCGATCCTATAAACACTCTCTAAGCATGATACCCCACGGTTTGGGAACACTCCAGACATGGTCGGGACACTCCCGCACCAATGATCGACAGAGGGACCTAGATGGCCATGTGACCCCTCTGCGTTCCACGAAGATCTTTCGTCGTTTGAACCGGGACAGTCATGTCTTATTCCCTTTGTCACTCGATACTTGCATTGACCGAGATCTGATCAATGACATCACCATGTCGTGTTCAATCTCGTTACTGAACAATGCTACTTAACTCGTTCCGACAAGTGATATCCATGTGATCAAATCACACGTTGCACAGCTATTGGATATAACTTCTCCGAGTGGGCCCTTCGAGTATCTTTCCGTCAGATGGACGGACAAATCCCACTCTTGACATACATTGCCTCAACGGTTTCCTCCGAGTACCTGAACACACCTTTATAACCACTGCATTACCAAGTGGCGCTTGATGCTATCAAAGCACTCTCGGGAGACAGTGATTAATATAGCCTCACGGTGTAAGGAATAGTCTACGAGGATCCATTTCTAATCATCGTAACTTGAAATTCGTGACATGATCGGGTCACGATGTTTAGGTTGGGTATTGGTTCATCATATCATTCTCCAAATGAGATGACCTCATTTCCAACTGGCATAAAAGCCACATGATCAGGAAACATGATCATGTGTTGACCAATGAACTAGTGGCTAGAGTTTCACTGGGAATCCTTGGTTGTTTGTATATCATACGTGTATTGATGTTTCCACTCAATACAGTTATAGCATGATATAAAACTTAATCATAAACTATATGAAATATGATAATAGTCTTACTACTATTTGTCTCTAGGGCATATTTCCAATAGTTTATATGTGGGCGATGATGATCATGTTATTGCTTCTTTCATGTATTTGTGATATTGGTAGCATAGTGGGATGAAGCGGCCCGGACCAACTTTACATATCATCACACATGAGACCGGTTCCATGACTGACATGCAACTAGTTTTGCATAAGTGGCTAGCGGGTGTCTATCTCTCCTACTATAGTCAATATCTGATTTACAACTAGTTGCTAATAACTTAGTTATCATCATTGTAGTTCCATGTTCGTAGGTAAGACCGGTTCTATCTCCGAAAGCCCTAAGCCACGTAAAACTTGCAATGGATAAATTAGAGGCGTCTAGTTTAGATTGTTGCTGGGCTAGTGTCATGATATGGTAATGTTGTAAGTTGATGTATGGTAGATACCCTTACAACACACTTAACATGTAATTTCCATAGACCTTGTCCTTACACACAAAGGAATGATAGAGATCATACCACGATGCATATGATGGTGATCAAATGCATGAACCATATCATCCCACTTTACACATATGATGTTCGCATCTTATATTGCTCGTTTGGCGTTTTTGGTAGCATTATAAGATGATCCCTCATTTAGATATCAAGATAAAATTCTTCCTTAAGTATGCACTATTTATGTTTTGCCGCTTCAAGACATCACGTGATGATCAGGTTTGAATCCACGATCATATTTCGGGTGTAAGACAGTTTTACACACGCGAGTACTAAGGTTCTTCCTTGGCGAGCCTAGCATGTACAGACATGGCCTCAGAACATGGACCGAAAGGTTAATAATGAGTCATATAATTGATATGATGCCCATATTGATGCTCGCCTTTGAAACTACACTGACTCACGTGATGATCGGACTTGGTGTAGTGGATTTGGTTCATGTAATCACCAAAAATACACGAGGGATGTTGTTTTTGAGTGGGAGTTCATTTGTAATTTGGATTAGTTGAAATCGATTTATCATAAACTTAGTTTAAACTTTACAAATTCTGTTGTACATGGCACCACCTGCATTTAATTTCAATGTGTTCATGGAGAAAGAGAAACATGCAACGAATGGTAGCAACTTTACCGACTGGGCCATGAACTTGAGGATTCTCCTGAATGTTGCACACAATATGTATGTGCTAGAAGTGCCGCTAGGCCCCCCACCAGCTCCTGATGCCCCTGACGAGGATAATAATGTTTATCTGACTCGTCAGGAGGACCACAAATTAGTTCATTGCGGCATACTATATGGGCTACAGCTAGAACTTTGAAAGCGTTTCAAAAACGGCAATGCCTTTGATACCATGGGTGAATTGAAAATGATTTTCGATACCCATGCTACCATAGAGAGTTATAATGCTTCTAAAAAGTTCTTTAACTGCATGATGGAAGAGAACAGCTCCGTTAGCGAGCATGTACTCAAAAGGTCTGGGTACGTCCATAGGCTTGTGTCCTTGGGAATAATGATTCCCATTGACTTAGGCATACATCGTGTTCTCCAATCTCTCCCACCTAGCTACAAGAGCTTCGTGATGAACTACAATATGCAGGGCATGAAGAAGTCTCTCCCCGAGCTTCTGTCAATGCTTAAGACTGTAGAGGTGGAGATCAAGAAAGAACATCAAGTGTTGATGATCAATAAGACCACCGGTTTCAAGAAAGACAGGAAGGGTAAGCAAAAGGGAAAGAAGGGCGGAAAATCTATTGCCGCACCTGAAAAGAAATATCGAGCTGACCCTAAGTCTGATACCGAGTGCTACTATTGCAAGGGGACTGGCCATTGGAAGCGCAACTGCCCCAAGTACTTGGCAAACAAGAAGGTCGGCAAGGCAAACAAGGTATGTATGATATACATGTTATTGATGTGTACTTGACTAGTACTCAAAGTAGCACCTGGGTATTTGATACTGGATCGGTTGTTAATATATGTAACTCGAATCAGGGGCTGCAGAACAAGCGACCACTAGCAAGGGGTGGGGTCAAGATGCATGTCGGCAATGGATCAAGAGTCGATGTGATCGCCGTCGGAACGCTGCCTCTCCACCTACCATCGGGATTAGTTATAAACTTAAATAATTTTTATTTGGTGCATGCACTGAGCATGAACATTATATCTGGATCTTGTTTAATGCGATGTGGTTATTCATTTAAATCCGAAAACATTGGTTGTTCGATTTATATGAATGATATCTTCTATGGTCATGCACCTATGATGAATGGTTTATTTCTATTAGATCTCGATAATAGTGTTACACATATTCATAATGTTGATGCTAAAAGAATTAAACTTGATGACGATATATCTACATATATGTGGCACTGCCATTTAGGTCATATTGGTGTTAAACGCATGAAGAAACTCCATTCTGATGGACTTTTGGAATCACTTGACTTTGAATCATGTGATACATGTGAACCATGCCTTATGGGCAAGATGACTAGAACGCCGTTTTCCAGTTCAGTGGAATGGGCGACAGATTTATTGGATATCATACATACCGATGTTGTGGGGCCCCCGGATTAATCCTCTGAGAATCCCTGTTATGCATACAACCACGATCCCATGATCAGTTAGTCGTGGCACATAACCGACAAGTATCATTACAACATCCGAGAATATACTGAATTACAAAACTTACATAAATGTCGTTATGGATACATCAATAATCATCAGCGGAACTTCATTAAGTGCGGAGCCCGAGTCATGCCTTAACTTACAAGCAACTGACTGGGAGAACGTCCTAGCTCGCATAGTCGCCAACGCCATATTCTTCTTGAGATCTGGCCAAGTTAATAGCCAGGGACAATGCCGGCGAGTACTTTGAATGTACTCGCAAACCACTTTAAGAGAAATAATAATAGCAAGAAGATGTGCAATATGGCTGTGGTAGTAGGAGGGCTCCAAGATAGGTTCTTTTCTCAATTAGTTTCTCTTGTAGATATAGCATCCACATATCTTTGTTGAAAACTTTTGTAAACATTTTCGAAACCTTTTGAAAAGTCTTGGAAAACATCCGGACTGGGTCACCCATTTGTTCCTGTCTTCGGTCATCCCACGACCAAACTCCTTCCATTCCGTTCTAACCAACCCATGGTCAAAACATGAAACCTTCCCGACCATCCCATGGTCAAAGCATTTCAAAGCCATTTCTTTTCCGAAAATCCTTTTAGAAAACAAAACCAGCACCGCTCTACAGAAGTTTGTCCAACCCGTCCTTAACCATGGAAATGGCTATTCGAATAGATTTACACTCTGCAGAGGTTGTGCACTTTACCCACACCATCCGGGTACACTACCCTGATCTTCACCGATCGTGGGTCGAGTAACCGATCAAGACTCTCCGGATGCCCACTCCAATATAAGTGCCTACCCTATGAGTGTTAATCCCCTCAAAACCGGGACGTCGGGCGAGGACCAACCGGAGCGCTTTTTCCACTTCTCGAGTGTGCGCTTTCAATGAGGGGCTCATAGTAACGCGTGGAGGCCTGCCGACCCTTTATTCCTTCTCCAGGTCGATGTCCCCCATGGACCTATATCGGAGAAGGCCCACCCTCCAGGGATCCCTGATCCCCTGTAGTTGTTGCGAGGCATCTTATACCAGAATAGACAAACATCAAATCTAGCCCTGTCCCATACCAGAGTAATGTGGTTGCACGGGTTAAGTTGTTATAGCTAAACTGCAAAGAACCGGGTGCGTTTTCATAAACCTTTTTCCTCCGGTTTTCCTCCAGCATTTTATAAAACAAAACTCTTATCTCTTTCTCAACATCTCTTGGGAGGTCCCACCTCACCAAGGTTTTATCATAAAACATTTGGTTAAACTTTTTCGGGGCCTTCCCATCCTCTAGCTTTGCTTCGGTTAAATCGGGGTCTCCAAGGGGGTATGGTGTATTACACCATCTATTCCACTACGGACAAGTAGGTATCACCAAGGGGGTTGTACTTAGTAGTACATAAGTGTAATAGTTCGGAGGAGCCAAACCACTACCATATATACATAAACATATAATAAAACAATGAAGTTTCAGAAATAGCAGATAAAACATGCATAAGTAAAATAGTAGGACAAGGCTTATGAGCAAGAAGGTGGCTTGCCTGAGATCAACAATATGGCATAATTTTCCCTGGAATTCTTCTTAGAAAACCATAATAACCAATAAAAACCATCTTCTTCTGCTCTCCGATATAATCGCAACTATCGTCGATAGGGAACTCATGCAAACAAACAAAAGGGCACAATCAATACAAGGCATACAGTCACCAATACCATACTACAAACAACTGAATAATACCAAACTAAGATTTAGAGGGTTTTGAGAGGATTTGATTTGGAAAGTGGAGATGGCCTTGGGGAAGGGGATGAAAATCCCTTAGGGTTTATAGTCTAGAAACTACCTAAGAGATGGATTTTGGAACAAGACCATATTCTGTATGATACCGCGGGGTAAATATGATACCAACAGATAGTTAGTGATAATATGAAACCAACAAAAGTGGCTTCACTAAATTATCAATTTCCTTTGATTTACTATTAATTTTCTAGTGATAAAGGCTCTAGTTTTAGGAGATAATTCACCAGAAAGGTTCTGCAGCTCCAAAAATTATTTCATTGGATGGTTCAGTAGGGTTTTATGTACTTATTCACTGAGATATGCAAACATGTCAAAAGATTTATCAGAATGCCCTCAGGAAATTCCCAAAGGCAGTTCTGTAGACATTTTGTCTTTTTCACCAAATTTAATCTATAGAGGATTTTGATATGAGGTAAAGGGCAATGGATAGGTATTGTAAATAAATCTCAGTACCAACTGGAATCACTCTGTTTGGAGTTGCAGAGCTACTGTAGTGAATTTAGAGGTGAATAAACCATGCACAGAATAGTTTAATTCACAGAAAAACATCCAAGGCCCAATAAATCATGAGCTCCTGGATTTAGATTGGTATTGATGTACCACATCATTGGGATTTGGAATTGGTTCAATTGGATTCATGGTTTGGTGCAGGGAATTTTCCAAAGGCCTAACTGCATGGATTTTGTTATTTTTGCTAAGGGTGGATCAGAGCTCCACTTGGCATGGGGCTAGGGGGGCGTGCGGGGCACCACTGATTCCTTTCAGTGCAAAGTGGTTTTGTTCAAATTGGAGTTGTACAACTAGCAGTAGGATTTTAGGAGGGTTTTAGATACCTTCTAGATATTGATTTAATATAAAGAATCTATACATATTCTGGGCTATCCAAAGGTACTGAGTGTTAGAGAAAATATACATGTACCTAGGAAAAATTAGATCTGGGCACTTTGTGTTGATTTCCGTTTTTAAAAGGATTTAAACAAAATAGCCAAAACAGATCTGGTGGAAAAAATATTAAAGCGAAATGGGAGACGGGCTGGTTTTTCAGGGGGAATTGGGCCGGCCGAATGGAATTGGGCCGGCCGAATGGAATTCGGCCCACCGCAGGGGAGCCAACGCGCGGGACGGATTTCAAATTCCTCTAGGTGGGGCCCAACGGTCAGCGGGCCGGCGTGGCGAAGATGTATTGAGCGACGGGAGTCGTTCGATTAGATCACGATCGACGGCTCCCGGTCGTCTTCCACCTCGCGGGCGGAGCACGGGGGAAGGAACCCTAGGCAGCATCTGGGTGGCTATGGGGGCTTACCAGGGGCTCGCCGGCGACCATGGGGTGGCGGAGACGATGCGGTAGACGACGGCGATCCCGGAGATGGGCGGCACGGTGGGAGTTGACGTAGATCTGATGCCGCGAGCCGTACGGTCTCGGAACAGCTTCGGGAGCTCGCCCAGGCGGCCTCGGGTGATACTGCATGCCGACTACGAGGTCACTGAGGGGTGTGGGAATGTCCAGGGAGTCTCCTTGGCAGTGCATGCAGCAGGGCTGAGGCTCTGGAACACCGAGGTTGCAGGTGAGGCTTCGCTCGGTCTCAAGCTTGCGGCGGTGGCCTCCGGTGAACCTACGAAAAAGGGAGGTGCAGGGCATGATGAGTAGCGAGAGAGGAGCACACTGAAGAGAATAAAAGGGGAACATATTTCCAGGATTCATGATAACCTTGCTCGAAGTACAACCAAGCCGAGAGGAGTTTTCTCTCCTTCCATGGTGGGAGTGGGTATTGTGAGAGGGCAGAGCTCGAGGGGGTGAGGCTAGATTGGTCTAGGAGAGAAATGAGGGGGGAGGGGAGAGCTAGTGTGGCCTCAGGCCATTTATACCGAGAGGGAGTAGTCCATGGGCGACTAGGTCCATTTGAGCGGAAGGGAGGGAGGTGTGAAACCAAGGGAGGATGTTGTGGGCGTGGGGGTGGTATCTGGTCTGGATGCAGGTCAGAGAGGGGAAGGTTTGCTGCTGTGGCAAGAGATTTTGGCAATAGGTGGTTGTCCCACTCCAATTCTCTACCTCCAAACACTAGAGGACAAGAGAGAGGGGTTGCTACAGTAGCTTAGCTACAGTTCACACGACCAGGACTGAGGGGTGGTGCTGTGAAGGCTTGTTGGAAAAGATTGGATGGGTTTTAATTTGGTTTTTGAGTACTAGAAGGTTAATGTCCAAATCAGCCATAAGGGAAGATCAAGTGGTATGTCTTGTTTTTTTATCTTTACCAACTGATATAAGGATGTTGGTAGATGGGTAGGGTTAAGATGCATCTCTGAGATTTATTTGGGATTTTTCAGAGAATTCTAGATGCACTTTGCATCAATTATCCAAAAACTGCAGAAATGAAGTATTGGAGCTCATTTGATATTTTTACGATGTACTTTGTTGGATTTTGATGTGAGATGGTCCTAGATACCATATCACACCTTGAGGAATTTTATTGGGATTTATTGAGGTGGGAAAGTAGTTTTAAAGGATTATTTCTTGTTTCTCCCATTTAAGAAACAGGGCAAAAAGAAATAATAAAGAATCTCAAAAATATTTATTTTTGAGGTGGGAAGATGGGGTGTGATATATGGATCTCAATTGAGCCAAAAGTTGGGGAAGTGTTTTGGAAAAAACCAAACTTTCCTTTATGGAAGGAGTTTTGGAGATTTTGACTATTAAAGAGATTTATTAGATTTGGAGCCATAATAATTATGGAGAATTATTGATAAATCTTGATGATCAGGGTAGATGATGTATTCAAGTTGTATCAAGCATTTTCACCCTTGGGATTGGAGAATCCAAGTTGATTTTGGTGGAATACCCTAGATTAAGGATCTATGGTGATGTTAATTTCATACTATCAAAACATGGTTGTTTCTTGGAGTTCAGATCTCCCCTTGGGGCATGGGGTAGATGGATGGAGATAACAAGTGATGTAAATCAACATGGTACAAAGGTTTGAGCTTGATCCTGCTTGAGCTCACCAAGACAAGCTTTCAAACTTTGAATAAAATAAGCCTGCTAAAGTAGATTATCAACTAGCCTTCAAACCCCTGTGGGTTTAAACATCTCAATGATCCAATTGGAACAAGTGAAGTAGGTAATGATAGAGCTATATGAGTAGAACACAACCATGCAAATATTTGGTCCATGGAAGGTTGGATGGTGGTGTGAGTTTCTATCAAAGTAGGCATGTTGACTAGAATTGCAGGAAAAGTCATTTTCTTGCCTGCAAAACCATCAAGAACAAGTGAGTAGGAGGATGATTTACCCAAGTGAAAGAGTGGTCCTTGGTAGTCCTTAATATGGTTAACAAGATGGTTCAAGTGCATTACCAAAAGTGCACAAGGGTTGAGAAAGGGAGGCATTCAAAAAGGTGATGTTGGAAATAGTTATCCAGACTTAGCCAAATTTGGCAGATTTAGGGTTTTTGACTAGAATGTGGGTGGTGATGATTTTGACGGGTGGCAAGGTATAAAATCATCATCAAGTGGTTGATGTTGAAGTGTAGATTGAGTATAAAGTATCCTTGCTTGATATTGGTCTTCATTGACTTGGAATCTTCTAGAAGGGATCACTTCAGAGTTGATCTAGTTAAGGGTTTTAGATGATCACCTAGTGGATAGAGATCAGATCCATCTTGTATTCTTTCTTAGGGTGTGGTGATTTGGATACCTGTTGATCCTACTGATGAGGTCCTAGAATATCTCATACTACTTCTAAGCAATCAAGTCAAACAGCAGATCAAGGCAACTCATCTTACCAATAAATCAACTACTACTAGGGTTACTATCAAGCCTAGCTTGAAGTATGGGTATTTTAAAGTGTTGTATTTGAGTAAGGTGAGAATCCTTGGTATTTCTACCAAGGGTGGAATTTAAATGCTTAAAAAAAGGTTTTTTGAAATCTAGAGATAAGAATAGTAGAAGGTTCTGTCTTTGTAGCATCCCAATTGTCTAACAATGGTAATGCTACTTGGTCTAGTAATATAATGGCTACTTCCTATATATAATTGTTGCATCATAATGATATCATGCTCATGTCATCATGCCACCTTGCATTTGAGCATCATATAAAACCCTCTTTCTTTGGTTCTTCTCTCATATGCATTATTAATTGAATTTGCCTCTTGATATTGAATTTGGTTATTGATATATTTTTAATGCCCAAGTTGAGTTGGGGGCATATCTTTTATTCCACTCCACCACCTTTCTTTGTCACCACCTTATAATTCCACCATTCTACTTACCCATGGGCTTCTATTTTCTTTTGGTATTTAATCTAGCTCATGGGAGATGGGATGGATCCAATTCTATTTTCTTTTGCTTGGACTTTATTCCATATTTGGGATGCATAAGAATAATGCCATGTTATTATTATTGTATCCACAAGTATAAGAATAGGGCATTTAATGTTTTGCATGGGCCATGCAACCATCATCATCACCATTTCTTTTCTTTTGGTTATTCCTTGCTTTGAGTGGAACCTTTCTCTTGGGAGATCTTCTCTTTTTCTCTCTTCATCTCTATCTCATCAACCTCACATGTGTAGTGCCATGCATGAGCTTGTAAAATCATCCCCATGTCCATCATTGTCTCACTTGATCATGCATACTAAAATCCCACACCACCTTACCAAACCCTCATGCTTGTGGAATCTTGAGACTCATACTCTAAAAACTCCAAACCCCCTCTCTAATCTACCTACCTACCCTCTCCCTTTATTTTTACCTCAAACCCTAACACCTCTCATTTCTCTCTAACCTTAGTTCTAATCTAAACCCTCACCTCACCTCTCTCCTCTCAACATGCCAAGGGCCCCTCTCCCTGCCATGCATGCCCTACCCCAACTAACCTCTCCAACCTAACAAAACCTAACCCGAACCACCATATCTAAGCCTAGCCGAAGCTACCCCCGAGCCTTCTCTCTTCTCTCACTGCCATGCTGGCCCCAGCCCGAGCCTGGTCCTCTCTCCTCCCTGCCTGGTCCCTCCTACAGTCCTAGCCGAGCCTGCCCTAGCCCCCTCACGACCTGCACGTGAGAAGGAGGAGCAAAAGGTGGTCGAGGCCACCTTTACCTCTACCCCGTACCCCACGGCATCCTCCTCTCTTTATCCTCGCCTTGTCCCTCTCCTCACGTCTCCTGGCTTTGCCAGATCCACCCCAGAGCCCCTGCCTCTCCCCTCCTTCTTCTTCACCGACGCCAGCCCCTCTCTCGCCGGTCACCGCTAGTAGCACCGCTGTCCCCTCGTTCCAGCGGGCGTGGTTGACGTGGAGGTGGTCGAGGAGGTCGAGGAGGATTCCCTGCTTCGCCGTGGACGCGCCAGCGAGGAGGAGGAGAACCAGATCCGCCAGCACCATCACCGCCCCGCCGAAACACTAATCTCGCCGGCCACCAGCCTTGTCGTCGATCGGCTGCGCCCCACTCCGATCCGAGCCCTCCATCCACCCCGCGGTGAGTTCCTCTCCCGCCTAGACATCCTCCGCCTCGCCAAAGACCCTCTGCCTCGCCGGGTGTTTCACCGAACGCCCTTGGTGCGCCCTCGGTCGCTGGTGTCTGCAAGTTTCCGCGCCGCATAGAGCCTCACCTAGCCGCGTAGCTACTCCCTGACAACTACACCGTCCTACCGCGCTGGTATCGCTTCTCTGCGCGCGCGCCCCGCGTCGCGGGATCGAGTCTACGCCCCGCCGTGTCGTGCGCCGCGCGTCAGATAGTCTCGTAAGAACGGAGGAAGATCTAAAGTGGGCTCGGTGGTCGGTTTTCAAATAGCCCCCGCTTTTCCGTGCGCGTGTGTCCTAGCCAGCAGCTGGCCCACCCGTCAGCGTTTGGGCTGGGTCTGTCTGAGTATAAAATGTTTTCTGATTTTCTGTTTTTAAATAAACTGTTCCAGAAATTGTTTAAATTCAAATTCAAATCATATTTTAAATAACTTTTAAATTATAAATCCAAATAATATAAATGATATATGTTTTTGAATCAGAAAAATGTGAGGAATTCAATTATGCTATTCAAAATAATGTTTGAACACTTTAAATTTTCGAGATGAATAAAATTACAAATAAAATGCCCTTTTCTTAATAAATTAATAACTTTAATTCTACAACTCCAATTTTGGCAAATAATATGTCTAAATCAATCAGCGCCACGAGCCAGTTCTATCTATGCACCCCTTGTTCTGAATTGCAGCATGCATCATGCCATGTTTAAAAATCAGAACTGTTTATGACAATAAAACTTGGCTAAATAATTAATAAAATGCTTTATTCTTGCACCCCACACCTCACCATGCCATACTACTTTAATGCCATGTAAATTGTGCATCATTCATCATGGCATTCTTGTTTGCTTGTCGCATTTTATTTCCTATGGTTGTGCACTTTATTTATTTTGGCCCTTGTTTGTTTGGTTCTTCTTCGAATAAACGCCCAGCAGGAGAATTACCAGGAATCACAGGAGTACTACCCACATCCATCTCTCGCTTCAACTGAGCTGCCAGGCAAGCACTACCTCATGCTTGCATACATGTAGTACCTATTGCCTCTATCTTACTCTTGCATCATTGAGTCGCGAGTACATTAAATTGAATCCCAAGCACTGCATAGCCTTTACTTTTAAACCCCACCGAAGCTTGTTCCTCTATCCCATGAGCCATTACTACAGGAGTTGTTTGAGCCATGCGAGTCGTAGAAAAATATGTGTAGGGTATGTGAGTGTCTGATGAATAACGAGGTACCTAAACAACATAACCTGAGTAGTAATGGGATAACTAATGAAAGAGGCACCGGTGAGCAATATCTGCTATTTGGTTTTTCATGCTCACTTGTGTCTCGTAGGATCCCGAGTACTTGATTCCTGTTCCTTGTTTATTCGCATTATCCACATCCGGGAGGCCTTATGGACCCTCCTGAGCCAGAGCTTGATTCATTCTTATTTCTTGGGGCCACAATTAGTTTGGGGCTTTATTACTATCCTGTACTTATGCCATGTTACTGCTTTATTTAAGATTGTGCGAGGAGCACCTGTACTGTTTTGGACCGCCCCACGTTTTCACGGTATCGACAAGCCCAGTCACAATTTCGGGTTCCCAGTCGTTTATAGCCGTCATCGCAAACCCTGGGTCCGTCTCGGAGCCGGCCAACTTCGTTGCGGGTAGCTTATTGGGGTGGCCCCCTAAAATATTTCTGAATCCTATGATTGCTTTGTCGTGAATGCCTCGTTGGGTTTTGAGTTGGTTTTTCCAAGGTTGATCGAGTGTGTGTTGCTATTCGTGCACCCCTGCGGGGTAAATCTTTCTGAAAGCCGTGTCCGCGGTTATGGACGACTTGGAGCACAGTTTCTCGATCATAGACAAGTATAACTAAAGTACCGCTTTTAATTTGACTAAGTACTTGACTAGTAAGTAGTGCAATACTCATGGAATGATTAATAAAACTGCCAACGGATGATGGGGGTTGTTCGTCCGCTTCCTCGTTGTTAAGCGAGGAGGAGGATGGATCTGTTAATTATACTGTTATAACGGTTGTTCTTAATTCATGGACATCCGTCTATCATTGGTTAGGCGGATGGTTAGCGAGTATCTATAGAAGTGTTAGCTGTTATCTTTTGCTGCAATTGTGTCACCCCAGGTTGTGTCTCCTTTAGTGGCATAAAGACTTGCTGAGTACCCCTAGGGTCTCACACGATAAATTGTTTGATTCAGATGAACAGGTGTTCTCGCAAGATGGATACTGGGTGGAGGAGACAGATGATGTTGGCAACGATCACTCGGTGTAGAGATTCCAGGAACGGGGATCCGTGTGATCTGTGGGCGGGATGTGTTTATTTATGTGGCATCTTATGCCGATTTGCTTCTTATCGGTACTCAGATCTTGTTTTCTGCTTCCGCCTGATACTCTGATATTTGTTGTATGACGAGCTATCCTAAAATATTATCTCTATCTAGGATATTTGAATCTTGCCGTATGGCGTTGCAATATTTCTATTTCTTTTAGATGGAATGGCTCTTAGGACTATTGTATGTGGCTTGCATACATACTCACTTGTGTATGTAGTTGATCCCTTCGCCTGCCGATTACGCCGCTCGTTCTTGTCCCGATGTTCTGAAAGTGGTTAGGACGGCCGAGAGGTCTACCATGAGTGGCCCCGGGCCCCACCGTACTATTTTAACCACTTTCACTCATCCAGGCATGCAACTAAGAGCGTAATTCACCGAGGTAGTTACAGTCTTGGAAGCATAAGGAGATTATGTTATATAGGTCTCCATAGTTTGATCAAGTAGAAGCTACTAAAATAGTTGGTTTGCAAAAGCTTCTTGGCTCAAGTTTTGAAATGCCATAACATTTGAGAATATGGAAAATAAGCCAAGACAGTTGTGGGAAGTAGCTTTTGTCAACTTCCTGACAACTACACCGTCCTACCGCGCTGGTACCCCTTCTCTGCGCGTGCGCCCCGCGTCGCAGGATCGAGTCTCCGCCCCGCCGTGCCGTGCGCCGCGCGTCAGACAGTCTCGTCAGAACGAGAAGAAGATCTACAGTGGGCTCGGTGGTCGGTTTTCAAATAGCCCCCTCTTTTTATCTCGCGCTCAACCCGCGGTCCAGCCGACCCCACCTGCCAGCCGCTGTGCACTTTTACAAAAAGGCACCCGTCTTTTCATCACACTTAACCCGCGGTCCAGCATGCCCCCACCTGTCAGCCCCTGCGGGTTCAGCCGCTGTCACGTGGGCCCGTAGCCGCTGGCCCATCTGTCATTCGTAGAGGCTAAGTACGCCGCGGTAAGAAAAGCTTTTCCCTGCGCGTGTGTCCTAGCCAGCAGCTGGCCCACCCGTCAGCGTCTGGGTTGGGTCTGTCTGAGTATAAAATGTTTTCTGCTTTTTTGTTTTTAAATAAACTGTTCCAGAAATTGTTTAAATTCAAATTCAAATCAGATTTTAAATAACTTTTAAATTATAAATCCAAATAATACAAATGATATATGTTTTTGAATCAGAAAAATGTGAGGAATTCAATTATGCTATTCAAAATAATGTTTGAACAATTTAAATTTTCGAGATGAATAAAATTACAAATAAAATGCCCTTTTCTTAATTAATTAATAACTTTAATTCTACAACTCCAATTTAGGCAAATAATATGTCTAAATCGATCAGCGCGACGAGCCTGTTCTATCTATGCACCCCTTGTTCTGAATTGCAGCATGCATCATGCCATGTTTAAAAATCAGAACTGTTTATGACAATAAAACTTGGCTAAATAATTAATAAAATGCTTTATTCTTACACCCCACACCTCACCATGCCATACTACTTTAATGCCATGTAAATTGTGCATCATTCATCATGGCATGCTTGTTTGCTTGTCGCATTTTAATTCATATGCTTGTGCACTTTATTTATGTTGGCCCTTGTTTGTTTGGTTCTTCTTCGAATAGACGCCCAGCAGGAGAATTACTAGGAATCACAGGAGTACTACCCAGATCCATCTCTCTCTTCAACTGAGCTGCCAGGAAAGCACTACCACATGCTGGCATACATACAGTACCTATTGCCTCTATCTTATTCTTGCATCATTGAGTCGCGATTGCATTAAATTAAATCTCAAGTACTGCATAGCCTGTATTTTTTAAACCCCACCGAAGCTTGTTCCTCCATCCCATGAGCCATTACTACAGGAGTTGTTTGAGCCATGCGAGTCGTAGAAAAGCATGAGTAGGGTATGTGAGTGTCTGATGAACAATGAGGTACCTAAACAACATAACCTGAGTAGTAATGGGATAACTAATGAAAGAGGCACCGGTGAGCAATATCTGCTATTTGGTTTTTCATGCTCACTTGTGTCCCGTAGGACCCCGAGTACTTGATTCCTGTTCCTTGTTTATTCGCACTATCCACATCCGGGAGGCCTTATGGACCCCCCTGAGCTAGAGCTTGATTCATTCTTATTTCTTGGGGCCACAATTAGTTTGGGGCTTTATTACTATCCTGTACTTATGCCATGTTACTGCTTTATTTAAGATTGTGCGAGGAGCACCTGTACTGTTTTGGATCGGGCCATGTTTTCGCGGTATCGATAAGCCCAGTCACATTTTCGGGTTCCCAGTCATTTACAGCCGTCGTCGCAAACCCTGGGTCCGTCTCGAAGCCGGCCAACTTCGTTGCGGGTAGCTTATTGGGGTGGCCCCCTGAAATATTTCTGAATCCTGTGATTGCTTTGTCGTGAATGCCTCGTTGGGTTTTGATTTGGTTTTTCCAAGGTTGATCGAGTGTGTGTTGCTATTCGTGCACCCCTGCGGGGTAAATCTTTCTGAAAGCCGTGTCCGCGGTTATGGACGACTTGGAGCACAGTTTCTCGATCATAGACGGTATAACTAAAGTACCGCTTTTAATTTGACTAAGTACTTGACTAGTAAGTAGTGCAATACTCATGGAATGATTAATAAAACTGCCAACGGATGATGGGGGTTGTTCGTCCGCTTCCTCGTTGTTAAGCGAGGAGGAGGATGGATCTGTTAATTATACTGTTATAACGGTTGTTCTTAATTCATGGACATCCGTCTATCATTGGTTAGGCGGATGGTTAGCGAGTATCTATAGAAGTGTTAGCTGTTATCTTTTGCTGCAATTGTGTCACCCCAGGTTGTGTCTCCTTTAGTAGCATAAAGACTTGCTGAGTACCCCTAGGGTCTCACACGATAAATTGTTTGATTCAGATGAACAGGTGTTCTCGCAAGATGGATACTGGGTGGAGGAGACAGATGATGTTGGCAACGATCACTCGGTGTAGAGATTCCAGGAACGGGGATCCGTGTGATCTGTGGGCGGGATGTGTTTATTTATGTGGCATCTTATGCCGATTTGCTTCTTATCGGTACTCAGATCTTGTTTTCTGCTTCCGCCTGATACTCTGATATTTGTTGTATGACGAGCTATCCTAAAATATTATCTCTATCTAGGATATTTGAATCTTGCCGTATGGCGTTGCAATATTTCTATTTCTTTTAGATGGAATGGCTCTTAGGACTGTTGTATGTGGCTTGCATACATACTCACTTGTGTATGTAGTTGATCCCTTCGCCTGCCGATTACGCCGCTCGTTCTTGTCCCGATGTTCTGAAAGTGGTTAGGACGGCCGAGAGGTCTACCATGAGTGGCCCGGGCCCCACCGTACTATTTTAACCACTTTCGCTCATCCAGGCATGCAACTAAGAGCGTAATTCACCGAGGTAGTTACAATTGGTATCAGAGCCATCCCGCCCTTCAGGGTCTCAGCCAAAATGGTCGTTGTTAGTCTAGCAAATATTTTTGGTAGTTATGTATACTAGGGAAAAACAAAACGTGAGAGTAGGACTGCTTCCATTTTTCTTCTTACCCACCCACCCACCATTTTTCTGGTAAGGAAGTGTAACATTTTCAATTCACTTCTAAAATTCAAACTAGGATTCACGTGTTCTGGGTACCGTAGTACCATAGGTTGTGTTTGTGTGTCTGTGTGTAATTCCTTGTCTATCTGTTGCATCCAACTTGTTATCTCTATCTGTCTTTTGGTTATCAACTGTTGGTACATTCCATACCGACAGGCCTTTGTAAACCGACGCGATCTATCCGATTTGTTGTATACCGATGCGATCTATCCTACTCTTGGTTATCCAACGTTATCTTGTTGGGGTGTTCTTTTTCGTAGTTACCAATCTTTAGGTTCATCTTAAGAAGAAGGTGTTGGGATATGTGTTTTACTGATTCACGTGCGGAGTAATGATTTGAGTGCGGGATGGAGTCGTGACCATACCACTACTTTTATCATTTGCTCTTGTATGTTGAATTAATAGAGTTACTAATCTTGATTCGTTAAGTGGTTTGTGCATATAGTGGTATTTTAATGCCGAAATTTGCAGAAAAATTTTCTTTGTAGTTTGTGTACCACACTCCTTGTTCAGTCGTGTGCGTTATTCTTAATATCTTCTAGTTGCCTTTACCTTTGTTGATATTTTAATATCATCTCAGTGAATTGCATCCTTTAATCTTGGTTAATTCCATTTTGGTACTATTGTGGATTATTATCATTCTCCATTATAGTACTGACTTGTGTTTTATATCAATCACAGGATGGCACCACCACGCCGTTCTGAGGAGGACATACCACCTGAACTGGGGGCTGCTTTGGCAAGTATTGCAAATGCTTTGGGCACTATGCAGCAGAACCAGCAGCGCTTCGAGGAAAGTGTCAGGAGGAACGAGTTTGTTCCGCTACCTCCACCTCCCAAGCGAGGAGACATCAAGAGTTTTCTCAAGTTCAACCCACGTCAATTTGAGGTGTCTGATCAGCCACTTGATGCAGATGATTGGCTTCGTGAAGTGTCAAGGTTGCTGATGACTGCGAATGTTCCGGAGCAAGAATGGGTCAAATATGCCACTCACCTTCTGAAGGGAGATGCAGCTTCCTGGTGGGAAAATTACCTCAAGGCAAACCTCTCTGGTTTTCAGCCTACTTGGGACCAATTCACTGCGGCGTTCAAAGAGCAATATATGTCAGAAATTGTCATGGAAAGGATGAAGGAAGTGTTTCTCAACCTCAAGCAGGGCACTGACAATGTCAATACCTACATCAGAAACTTCATGAACCTTTCTCGTTATGGTGGCGATGAGATCTCTGATGACAATAAAAAGAAAAAGAGGTTTAGGCAAGGACTCAATGCTTCCATCAAATATGTAATCACTCATGCAAGGTCGGCGTATTTTCTGGAACTCCAACACACAGCTCTGCAGGAAGAAGCAAGTAGGCAAGAGTTCGAGGAGTCAAAGAAACACAGCCGTGATACAACAAGTTCTTCTGCTATGACAGCTCCTTCTAAGCGTCGTGTCTGGGTTCCTAACACCCCATCGTCGCTCCCTGCTCCACCAAGACCGTCAAGCTATGCAGCAAGGCCACCAAACTCCTTCACTGCGGCTCCCAGGGGCTACAACCACAACTACCCTGGAGTGCCTGGCGGAGTCCCTGGCTATGTTGCTCCACGTCCACCTTGTGCTTGCTATACTTGTGGAAACACTAGGCATCAGCACTGGAATTGTCCTATGAACAACAAAGCTCTTCCACCACCACCTCCAAGACCTGCGGCAAGTTCTCCTATGGTTCGTGCACCTCCACCTCGGGCTCTCAACATCAACACCAAGCCTGGGTCTACGGTTACTTGTGCCAACTGTGTCAACGGCGCTCAAGCTGAGCATGCACCTGGAGTTGTGATGGGTATGCTTCCTGTTAACTCAGTTCCTGCACGAGTTTTATTTGATTCTGGTGCTTCACATTCTTTCATGTCATACAAGTTTGCGGAGAGTAATGGGTTACCTTCTGATGCTTTACCAACTCGCCTCATGGTGCAATCTCCTGGATCAAACATGAGGGCTTCTAAAATCAGCCATGGCAATCAAATTGAGATTGGTGGCTCTTCGTTTCCAGCTTCCTTAATTATTCTGGGAAATTCTGATATTGATGTTATCTTGGGCATGGATTGGTTAACAGCAAATGCAGTTGTGATTGATTGTGCGGAACGTTCGGTTTCTCTGAAAATTCCTGAAGGCCATATAGTCTATTCTCCAAGTCTGACTCCTGCAATTCAGGTTTATTCTTTGGCAGCTCTGAATGATGATGCTATGGAAGGTATTCAGAGTGTTCCTGTAGTCTGTGAGTTCCCAGATGTCTTTCCTGAAGACTTGCCAGGTATGCCTCCGGATCATGAGGTTGAGTTTGTCATTGAACTTGAACCTGGTACCGCTCCTATCTCCAAGCGGCCTTATAAAATGGGTCCTGCTGAGTTGGCTGAACTCAAACGCCAGTTGGATGAACAAGAGAAGTTGGGTTTCATTCAGCACAGTACTTCTTCTTGGGGTAGCCCAACCATCTTTGTGAAGAAGCGAGACAAGACTAATAGACTTTGTGTTGACTATCGGGCACTCAATGCTAAGACCATCAAGAATAAGTATCCCCTTCCGCAGATTAATGATCTATTCGATCAGTTAGCTAGAGCTGTGGTGTTCTCTAAGCTTGATTTGAGAAGTGGTTATCATCAAATCAAGATCCGCAAGGAAGATGTTCCTAAAACAGCTTTCACCACCCGCTATGGCCTGTATGAGTACACGGTCATGTCTTTCGGTCTCACCAACGCACCTGCCACCTTCTCGAGGCTTATGAACTCGGTTTTCATGGAGTATCTTGATAAGTTTGTTGTGGTCTATCTGGATGACATTCTAGTCTATTCTAAGTCAAAGGAAGAACATGAAGAACACCTTCGGTGTGTCCTAAACAAGCTTCGTGAGAACCGCATGTATGCAAAGTTCTCCAAGTGTGAGTTTTGGCTGCCTCAAGTCACATACCTTGGTCACGTCATCTCTGCCAAGGGCATTGCCGTCAACCCAGAAACTATTAAGACAATTATGGACTGGCTTCCACCCATAAATGTCAAAGAAGTCCGGAGTTTCCTTGGTTTGGCTAGTTACTGCCGTCGCTTCGTTCAAAACTTCTCGAAGATTGCGAAGCCTCTTATCGATCTCCTCAAGAAAGGCAAGAAATACCTTTGGACTCCTGCATGTCAAGCAAGCTTTGAAACACTCAAAGAGAAGCTCGCTTCCACACCAGTCTTGGTTCCTCCAGATACATCAAAGCCTTTCCAGATATTCTGTGACGCCTCATTGCAAGGATTGGGTGCGGTCCTTATGCAAGAAAAGCAAGTTGTTGCTTATGCATCTCGTCAGTTGAAGACGCATGAGATCAACTATCCTACACATGACCTTGAACTCGCAGCAGTTGTCTTTGCTTTGAAAGTATGGAGGCATTACTTGCTTGGCAACCGTTGTGAGATCTTTTCTGATCACAAGAGTCTGAAGTATATCTTCACACAGCCTGATCTCAACCTTCGTCAAAGGAGGTGGATTGAAACAATCAATGATTTTGATTTGACCATCAACTACACACCGGGCAAAGCTAATGTCATGGTCGATGCTCTCAGCCAAAAAGCGTATGTCAACAATCTCATGGTGGAAGAACAACAGCCTCTCTTGTGCGAGGAATTCCGCAATCTCAACCTTGAAATTGTGGATCAAGGGTATCTCCTAAACCTTCTGGCAACACCTCTCTTAGAAGAAAACGTTCGCTCTATTCAACTTGGTGATCTTTACACTAAAAAGATCATCTCCAGCATTCAGCTTCCGAAGTATGAGTCTTTCCACGTTGACGACCAAGGCACTCTTTTATTTGAACACCGGATGTTTGTTCCGAACTACCCGGATTTAAGAGACCAAGTTCTCAAGGAGGCGCATGATTCTGTTCTTTCTATCCACCCTGGCAGCACTAAGATGTACATGGATCTGAAAACACAATATTGGTGGCTTGGGTTGAAACGATATTGTGCCAAGTACGTCTCGGAGTGTGATGTCTGTCGCAGAGTTAAAGTTGTCCATCAGAAACCTTCCGGTCTTCTACAGCCATTGAAGCCTCCGGAATGGAAATGGGAGAAAGTAGAGATGGACTTCATCACTGGTTTTCCAAGGTCGCAGAAGGGCAACAATGCAATCTTTGTTGTCATCGACAGGCTTTCTAAAGTAGCTCACTTCTTTCCAGTCAAAGAAACAATTTCTGCAATTCAGTTGGCTGAGCTCTATATCAACAGAATTGTCTCTCTGTATGGAGTTCCTCTTGAGATCAGTTCAGACCGAGGAAGCATCTTCACTTCCAAGTTCTGGGGAAGTTTCCAAAATGCTTTGGGAACAAAGTTGAACTTCAGCACAGCTTACCACCCTCAGTCGCAAGGGCAAGTTGAAAGGATCAATCAGATTCTGGAAGATATGCTCCGTGCTTGCGTTATCTCTTTCGGCATGAAGTGGGAAGAATGTCTTCCTTATGCTGAATTCTCTTACAACAACAGCTTCTAGAAAAGTCTAAAGATGGCACCATTTGAGGCTCTCTATGGTCGCAAATGCAGAACTCCGATTGGTTGGTCGGGCGCAGGTGAAAGGATATTGTTTGGCCCCGACATTGTAACTCAAGCGGAAGAGAAAGTTCACATCATTCTTGAAAATCTGAAGATTGCTCAAAGTCGCCAGAAGAGCAATTATGACAGAAAGCACACGGACATGGAGTATGTCCCTGGTGATCTCGTTTACCTTCGTGTCACTCCCATGAGAGGCACGCACCGCTTTGGTATCAAAGGAAAATTGGCTCCTAGATACATCGGTCCTTTCAAAATTCGTGGAAGAAGAGGAGAAGTTGCTTATGCTCTTGAGCTCCCTGACCAACTCAAAGTCCATGATGTTTTCCATATCTCTCAACTCAAGAAGTGCTTCAAAGATCCCGGTAGGGCCGTGGACCATGAACTCATCAATCTCCAAGAAGATATGTCTTATCAAGAACACCCCATAAAAATTCTTGAAGTCGCAGAAAGAAGGACTCGCAACAAGTCCATCAAGTTCTGCAAGGTGTAGTGGTCGCACCATTCTGTTGATGAAGCCACTTGGGAACGTGAAGATGAGCTCCGTGCCAAGTATCCTACCCTCTTTGAGTCATCTTCTTCTTCCTAGAATCTCGGGGCGACATTCCTATTTAGTGGGGGAGAGTTGTAGTATCCCAATTGCCTAACAATGGTAATGCTACTTGGTCTAGTAATATAATGGCTACTTCCTATATATAATTGTTGCATCATAATGATATCATGCTCATGTCATCATGCCACCTTGCATTTGAGCATCATATAAAACCCTCTTTCTTTGGTTCTTCTCTCATATGCATTATTAATTGAATTTGCCTCTTGATATTGTATTTGGTTATTGATATATTGTTTAATGCCCAAGTTGAGTTGGGGGAATATCTTTTATTCCACTCCACCACCTTTCTTTGTCACCACCTTATAATTCCACCATTCTACTTACCCATGGGCTTCTATTTTCTTTTGGTATTTAATCTAGCTCATGGGAGATGGGATGGATCCAATTCTATTTTATTTTGCTTGGACTTTATTCCATATTTGGGATGCATAAGAATAATGCCATGTTATTATTATTGTCTTCACAAGTATAAGAATAGGGCATTTAATGTTTTGCATGGGCCATGCAACCATCATCATCACCATTTCTTTTCTTTTGGTTATTCCTTGCTTTGAGTGGAACCTTTCTCTTGGGAGATCTTCTCTTTTTCTCTCTTCATCTCTATCTCATCAACCTCACATGTGTAGTGCCATGCATGAGCTTGTAAAATCATCCCCATGTCCATCATTGTCTCACTTGATCATGCATACTAAAATCCCTCACCACCTTACCAAACCCTCATGCTTGTGGAATCTTGAGACTCATACTCTAAAACTCCAAACCCCCTCTCTAATCTACCTACCTACCCTCTCCCTTTATTTTTTACCTCAAACCCTAACACCTCTCTTTTCTCTCTAACCTTAGTTCTAATCTAAACCCTCACCTCACCTCTCTCCTCTCACCATGCCAAGGGCCCCTCTCCCTGCCATGCATGCCCTACCCTAACTAACCTCTCCAACCTAACAAAACCTAACCCGAACCACCATATCTAAGCCTAGCCGAAGCTACCCCCGAGCCTTCTCTCTTCTCTCACTGCCATGCTGGCCCCAGCCCGAGCCTGGTCCTCTCTCCTCCCTGCCTGGTCCCTCCTGCAGTCCCAGCCGAGCCTGCCCTAGCCCCCTCACGACCTGCACGTGAGAAGGAGGAGCAAAAGGTGGCCGAGGCCACCTTTACCTCTACCCCGTACCCCACGGCATCCTCCTCTCTTTTTCCTCGCCTTGTCCCTCTCCTCACGTCTCCTGGCTTCGCCAGATCCACCCCAGAGCCCCTGCCTCTCCCCTCCTTCTTCTTCACCGACACCAGCCCCTCTCTCGCCGGTCACCGCTAGTAGCGCCGCCGCCCCCTCGTTCCAGCGGGCGTGGTTGACGTGGAGGTGGTCGAGGAGGTCGAGGAGGATCCCCTGCTTCGCCCTGGACGCGCCAGCGAGGAGGAGGAGAACCAGATCCGCCAGCACCATCACCGCCCCGCCGAAACCCTAATCTCGCCGGCCGCTAGCCTCGTCGTCGATCGGCTGCGCCCCACTCCGATCCGAGCCCTCCATCCACCCCGCGGTGAGTTCCTCTCCTGCCTAGACATCCTCCGCCTCGCCGAAGACCCTCTGCCTCGCCGGGCGTTTCTTCGAACGCCCTCGGTGCGCCGTCGGTCGCTGGTGTCTACAAGTTTCCGCGTCGCATAGAGCATCACCTAGCCGCGTAGCTACTTCCTGACAACTACACCGTCCTACCGCGCTGGTACCCCTTCTCTGCGCGTGCGCCCCGCGTCGCAGGATCGAGTCTCCGCCCCGCCGTGCCGTGCGCCGCGCGTCAGACAGTCTCGTCAGAACGAGAAGAAGATCTACAGTGGGCTCGGTGGTCGGTTTTCAAATAGCCCCCTCTTTTTATCTCGCGCTCAACCCGCGGTCCAGCCGACCCCACCTGCCAGCCGCTGTGCACTTTTACAAAAAGGCACCCGTCTTTTCATCACACTTAACCCGCGGTCCAGCATGCCCCCACCTGTCAGCCCCTGCGGGTTCAGCCGCTGTCACGTGGGCCCGTAGCCGCTGGCCCATCTGTCATTCGTAGAGGCTAAGTACGCCGCGGTAAGAAAAGCTTTTCCCTGCGCGTGTGTCCTAGCCAGCAGCTGGCCCACCCGTCAGCGTCTGGGTTGGGTCTGTCTGAGTATAAAATGTTTTCTGCTTTTTTGTTTTTAAATAAACTGTTCCAGAAATTGTTTAAATTCAAATTCAAATCAGATTTTAAATAACTTTTAAATTATAAATCCAAATAATACAAATGATATATGTTTTTGAATCAGAAAAATGTGAGGAATTCAATTATGCTATTCAAAATAATGTTTGAACAATTTAAATTTTTGAGATGAATAAAATTACAAATAAAATGCCCTTTTCTTAATTAATTAATAACTTTAATTCTACAACTCCAATTTTGGCAAATAATATGTCTAAATCGATCAGCGCGACGAGCCTGTTCTATCTATGCACCCCTTGTTCTGAATTGCAGCATGCATCATGCCATGTTTAAAAATCAGAACTGTTTATGACAATAAAACTTGGCTAAATAATTAATAAAATGCTTTATTCTTACACCCCACACCTCACCATGCCATACTACTTTAATGCCATGTAAATTGTGCATCATTCATCATGGCATGCTTGTTTGCTTGTCGCATTTTAATTCATATGCTTGTGCACTTTATTTATGTTGGCCCTTGTTTGTTTGGTTCTTCTTCGAATAGACGCCCAGCAGGAGAATTACTAGGAATCACAGGAGTACTACCCAGATCCATCTCTCTCTTCAACTGAGCTGCCAGGAAAGCACTACCACATGCTGGCATACATACAGTACCTATGCCTCTATCTTATTCTTGCATCATTGAGTCGCGATTGCATTAAATTAAATCTCAAGTACTGCATAGCCTTTATTTTTTAAACCCCACCGAAGCTTGTTCCTCCATCCCATGAGCCATTACTACAGGAGTTGTTTGAGCCATGCGAGTCGTAGAAAAGCATGAGTAGGGTATGTGAGTGTCTGATGAACAATGAGGTACCTAAACAACATAACCTGAGTAGTAATGGGATAACTAATGAAAGAGGCACCGGTGAGCAATATCTGCTATTTGGTTTTTCATGCTCACTTGTGTCCCGTAGGACCCCGAGTACTTGATTCCTGTTCCTTGTTTATTCGCACTATCCACATCCGGGAGGCCTTATGGACCCCCCTGAGCTAGAGCTTGATTCATTCTTATTTCTTGGGGCCACAATTAGTTTGGGGCTTTATTACTATCCTGTACTTATGCCATGTTACTGCTTTATTTAAGATTGTGCGAGGAGCACCTGTACTGTTTTGGATCGGGCCATGTTTTCGCGGTATCGATAAGCCCAGTCACATTTTCGGGTTCCCAGTCGTTTACAGCCGTCGTCGCAAACCCTGGGTCCGTCTCGAAGCCGACCAACTTCGTTGCGGGTAGCTTATTGGGGTGGCCCCCTGAAATATTTCTGAATCCTGTGATTGCTTTGTCGTGAATGCCTCGTTGGGTTTTGATTTGGTTTTTCCAAGGTTGATCGAGTGTGTGTTGCTATTCGTGCACCCCTGCGGGGTAAATCTTTCTGAAAGCCGTGTCCGCGGTTATGGACGACTTGGAGCACAGTTTCTCGATCATAGACGGTATAACTAAAGTACCGCTTTTAATTTGACTAAGTACTTGACTAGTAAGTAGTGCAATACTCATGGAATGATTAATAAAACTGCCAACGGATGATGGGGGTTGTTCGTCCGCTTCCTCGTTGTTAAGCGAGGAGGAGGATGGATCTGTTAATTATACTGTTATAACGGTTGTTCTTAATTCATGGACATCCGTCTATCATTGGTTAGGCGGATGGTTAGCGAGTATCTATAGAAGTGTTAGCTGTTATCTTTTGCTGCAATTGTGTCACCCCAGGTTGTGTCTCCTTTAGTAGCATAAAGACTTGCTGAGTACCCCTAGGGTCTCACACGATAAATTGTTTGATTCAGATGAACAGGTGTTCTCGCAAGATGGATACTGGGTGGAGGAGACAGATGATGTTGGCAACGATCACTCGGTGTAGAGATTCCAGGAACGGGGATCCGTGTGATCTGTGGGCGGGATGTGTTTATTTATGTGGCATCTTATGCCGATTTGCTTCTTATCCGTACTCGGATCTTGTTTTCCGCTTCCGCCTGATACTGATATTTGTTGTATGACGAGCTATCCTAAAATATTATCTCTATCTAGGATATTTGAATCTTGTCGTATGGCGTTGCAATATTTCTATTTCTTTTAGATGGAATGGCTCTGAGGACTGTTGTATGTGGCTTGCATACATACTCACTTTTGTATGTAGTTGATCCCTTCGCCTGCCGATTACGCCGCTCGTTCTTGTCCCGATGTTCTGAAAGTGGTTAGGACGGCCGAGAGGTCTACCATGAGTGGCCCCGGGCTCCACCGTACTATTTTAACCACTTTCACTCATCCAGGCATGCAACTAAGAGCGTAATTCACCGAGGTAGTTACAGTCTTGGAAGCATAAGGAGATTATGTTATATAGGTCTCCATAGTTTGATCAAGTAGAAGCTACTAAAATAGTTGGTTTGCAAAAGCTTCTTGGCTCAAGTTTTGAAATGCCAGAACATTTGAGAATATGGAAAATAAGCCAAGACAGTTGTGGGAAGTAGCTTTTGTCAACTTGTGTTAAGGTAAGGAGTATATCATCTAATACACATTCATATACATAAGCATATCAAAATACCAAGCAAACACTTTGGCATTAAACATGAAAAAGTTTTTGTTTCCCCCTGATTTTTGCCTTTTGGACAACTACTCAGGGTTGCTGAAATTGGGATGTTACAGATGTATGCGGTCCAATGAGTGTGTCGGCGCGTGGTGGTTATCGTTATTTTTTTAACTTTCACGGATGATTTGAGTAAATACGGGTATATCTATTTAATGAAACACAAATCTAAAACCTTTGAAAAGTTCAAGGACTTTTAGAATGAAGTGGAAAATCATCATAATAGAAAGATCAAGTGTCTACGGTCTGACCATGGAGGTGAGTATCTAAGTTACGAGATTAGCACACATATGAAAGAGTGTGGAATAGTTTCACAACTCACACCTGCCGGAACACCAAACGTAATGGTGTGTCGGAACATCGTAATCGCACTTTATTAGATATGGTTTGATCTATGATGTCTCTGACTGACTGGCCACTGTCATTTTGGGGCTATGCACTAGAAACTGCTACATTCACTCTAAATCTAGCACCATCTAAATCCGTTGAAAAGACACCGTATGAATTGTGGTTTGGAAACAAACCTAAGTTGTCATTTCTTAAAGTTTGGGGTTGTGATGTTTGTGTGAAGAAACTTCAACCGGATAAACTCGAACCTAAAGCAGCAAAATGCGTCTTCATAGGATACCCTAAGGAAACTATTAGTTATTCCTTCTATCAAAGATACAAAGGCAAGGTTTTCATTGCCAAGAATGGATCCTTTCTAGAGAAAGAGTTTCTCGCGAAAGGCATGTGTAGTCGGAAGGTAGAACTTGAAGAGGTCATTGAACCTTCTCTTCATGCAACGACGAGTAGCACAGCGCCGGAAATTGTTCCGGAGTTGACTTCATCGAATGAAGAGGGAACTAATGATAATGATCATGAAACTCTGAAAGAGGACACTATCGAACCTCGCGGGTTGAGCAAGACATGTGCAGTTCCTGAACTGTACGGCAATCCTGTTATGAATTTCATGGTCAATGAAATAGATGACCCGATGATGTATGAAGAAGCGATGATGAGCCTGGATTCCAACAAATGGCTAGAAGCCATGAAATCCAGGATGGAATTCATGTACGAAAACCAGGTCTGGACCTTGGTGGACTTACCTCACGACCGAAAGACCGTTGAGAATAAATGGATTTTCAAAAGGAAAACTGATGCTAATGGTAATGTAACCGTCTATAAAGCTCGACTTGTTGCAAAGGGGTTTCGAAAAATTCAAGGGGTTGACTACAATGAGACATTCTCTCCCGTAGCGATGCTAAAGTTAGTTAGGATTATGTTAGCAATTGCTGCTTATTTTGATTATGAGATATGGCAGATGGATGTCAAAACTGCATTCCTCAATGGAAACATTGAAGAAGAATTGTTATATGATACAACCAAAGGGTTTTGTTAATCCTAAGGATGCTAACAAGGTGTGCAAGCTTCAACGATCCATCTATGGACTGAAGCAAGCATCACGGAGTTGGAATCTCCGCTTTGATGAGGTTATCAAAGAGTTTGGATTTATCCAAACTTATGGAGAGGCTTGTATTTACAAGAAAGTGAGTGGGAGCAATGTGGCATTTCTAATATTATATGTGGATGACATATTATTGGTTGGAAATGATATAGATATTTTAAACAGTGTTAAAAGTTATCTAAATAGCAAATTTTCGATGGAGGACCTAGGTGAAGCATCAGACATATTAGGCATAAAGATCTATAGAGATAGATCAAGGCGCCTGATAGGGCTATCACAAAGTACATACCTTGATAAGATTTTCAAGAAGTTTAAAATGGACGGAAGTAAGAAGGGGTTCTTACCAATGTTGCAAGGCAAGACATTGAGTAAGACTCAAAGTCCAGCTACGGCGGAAGAAAGAAAGATAATGGATAAAATCCCCTATGCTTCAGCTATAGTCTCTATAATGTACGCCATGCTATGTACAAGACCGGATGTGGCACATGCTATTAGTTTAACTAGTAGGTACCAATCTGATCTAGGTACGGAACATTGGATAGCGGTCAAGAATATCCTTAAGTACTCAAGAAGAACTAAGGATATGTTTCTTGTATAAGGAGGTGAAGAAGAGCTGGTCACCAAGTGTTATGTTGACGCTAGCTTTGACACCGATCCGGATGACTCTAAGTCTCAATCTGGATACATATTTCTCTTGAACGGAGCAACAGTTAGTTGGAGGAGTTCCAAACAACCTGTGGTGGCTGGATCAACGATAGAGGTGGAATATGTTGCTGCTGCAGAAGCGGCGCGGGAAGCGGTTTGGATGAAGGAGTTCATAACCGAACTAGGTGTGGTTCCTAATGCGTTGGACCCAATGGTTATCTATTGTGACAACAATGGAGCCATAGCCAATGCCAAGGAACCAAGGTCTCACAAGAATCCAAGCATATTAAGCGCCGGTTTCACTCCATCTGAGAGCATGTTATGGATGGAGATATAAAGATTTGCAAAGTACGCATGGATCTCAATGTTGCTGATCCGTTGACTAAAGTTCTCCCTAGGGCAAAACATGATCAACACCAGAACACCATGGGTGTTAGATTTACCACTATGTAACTAGATTATTGTCTCTAGCGCAAGTGGGAGACTGAAGGGAATATGCCCTGAGAGGCAATAAAAAAGTTGTTATTATGTATATTCCAAGTATATGATAGATGTTTATTTTGCATGCTATAATTGTATTGATGCGGAAACGTTAATACATGTGTGTTTAATAAACAAATGGAAAGTTCCTAGTTATGCCTCTCTTTAAACTAGCTCGTTGATTAACAAGATGATAAAAGTTTCCTGATCATGGACATTGGATGTCATTAATAACGAGGTCACAACATTGGGGAAATGATGTGATGAACATTCATCCGAAGTATAGCATTATGATCAAAGTCATTGAGTTTATATTGCTATAACATCATATGAAGTAATCCTAGTCCTTAGACCATGAGATCATGTTAATCACTAACACCAAAGGAGTATCTTGATAACATCAAATGTCACACCATAAAAGGGTGACTATAAAGATGGGTTCAGTGCTACGAAGGTGTTATGTAGAGGCTCATGGATCAAGAGTGGGATTTTTCCATCCCGATGACAGATAGATATACTCTAGGCCCTCTCAGTGATATCACATTGAGAATAGATTGCAAGCAAGTGATGTGATCACTAGAATGTTATATCACGGGAACGAGAAAAGAGTGCATGTCGGTAACGAGATTAAAACTAGGTATTTGGATACCGATGATCGAATCTTGGACATGTAATATATTATGAGACAAAGGGATTAATTTACTAGTGTTAAAGGTTCTCACGATCACAAAAGTCATCGTTGAATATGAAGGAGTCAGAATGGATCTCCAGGTCCCGCTTCTGATTATTGATCTGATAGGAGTCTCAATCATGTCTTCATTATTCACAAACCGTAGGGTGACACACTTAAGGGTTGCCAAACACCATTTGGAGCATATATGTTTCAGATGAAAGAATTGCAAAGCACTAGAATCATTTCGATGGAAACCGGAATTGTTTCGGTGCAGAAACTGGTTCTGCATGTGATATTGAAATATTGCAAGGGGTTTTATGTGAATGTATGTTAATTAAAGTAATTAAAAAATTATGAATAAAATAAATCAAAGAGTTTTATTAAATGAGAGTTCCATTAAATTTGGTGGAAATTTAATGCATGTGAGTGGAATTTTGAGTGGAGGCTAGATTTATGTGAGTGGAGCTTCACCACATGAATGAGGGAAGAGGTGGGGGCACCTCCCCATGGCGCCGGCCATGGGAGAAGGCTGCCCCCTCTCCCTATAAAAGGCCCCCTCTACTCCTCACAAAGCACACCTCCTTGTGAAGGATCTCTCTCCCCCTCTAGATATATTCCCCATGGTCTCGGATTAGCGAGATACATGTTCCTGGTGGATTTTCGTCTAGAAGGAGTTGCTGCTTCCGTAGATTCACTGGAGTGAGGAGGTGGAGGTTGTTCGGTGGCATGAACGTGTGTGCGAGGATGGATGCGCTGCTGATTTGCAGAGCTAGGACTTCCACACGATCTTGAGATCGGCAAGCGTTCGACTACATCATCCACGAGTTCCAACATGTTAACAAAGCTTTGTTGTCTTCAAGGGTAAGTTCTCCATGGATGTATATCCACCTGTTGCTTGTATCTAATAGATAAATCTTGGCGTATAGTTCCCATCGTAGGAAATTTTTGTTTTCTATGTTGCGAACCCCAGCAGCCTTCCTGGAAGGTGCGAGTCCAGACCCGATAGGGGCGGAGTCCCAGCTGGTAGATGGCGGTGCGTGAGCAAGCTAGGTCGCGGGATTCATCGAGCCGGTCGATCCCGTCTTGGCGGGCAATCTCGTTGTCCTCCTCCACATAGTTGACGACCCGAGGCGAGTCGTGTTCCAGGCCAGGTCAACATGACGGCTTCAGCACCATATACCATGAAGAAGGGTGAGAACCCTATTGAGCGGTTGACAGAGGTGTGAATGCCCCATAGGACGGAGGGTAGCTCTTCAAGCCAGCATCCGGGAGTTCCCTCGATGGGGACTTGCAATCTTGGCTTGAGGCCATGGAGGACGCTCTTGTTGGGTTCGCAGCATAGAAAACAAAAAATTTCCTACGATGGGAACTATATGCCAAGATGTATCTACTAGATACAAGCAACGGGTGGATATACATCCATAGAGAACTTACCCTCGAAGACAACAAAGCTTTGTTAACGAGTTGGAACTCGTGGATGGTGTAGTCGTACACTTGCCGATCTCAAGATCGTGATGAAGTCCAGCAGGTCCGGCTCCAGCACGTCCTTCAGATCCAGCTCTAGCAAGTCCAGCACCACCAAGTCCAGCTCCGCAAAGCAGTGGTGCATCTGTGATCGCACACACGTCCAGTACCCCGACAACCTCCATCCCTCGCTCCAGCAAAGCAGCGGAAGCAGCAACTCCTTTCTAGATAAAGCCACCAGGAACATGTATCTCGCTAATCCGAGACCATGGGAATAATACTAGAGGGGGAGAGAGATCCTTCACGAGGAGGTGTGAGTACGAAGGTGTGAGAGGGGGGCCTTTTATAGGAGGAGGGGAGGGTACCCATCCCATGGCCGGCTCCCATGGAGGGTGTCCCTTCACCTCCCCCATTCATGTGGTGGTAACCCCTCCACATTAAAATGCCCCTTCACATTCTCTTTTAAAGTCTCCACTTTAAAAGCATTAAATTTCTCCAAATTTAATGCTCTCTCATTTAATAAAACTCTTTTATTATTTTTATTCAGAATTTTTTTAATTACTTTAATTAACAAACATTCACATAAAACCCCCTGCAACATTTCAATATTACATGCATAACTAATTTCAGCAATTTCACCCGAAACAGTTTCAGTGTCTATTGAAATAATTCCAGCGCTTTCTTAATCTTTATCTGAAACATATTTGCTCCAAATGGTGTCAGTATCCCTTAAGTGTGTCACCCTATGGTTCGCGAATAATGCAGACATGATCGAGACCCCTCTCCGATCAATAATCAGCAGTGGGACCTGGAGATCCGTACTGACTCCCACATATTCAACGATGACTCTTGTGATCGTGTGAACCTTTAACGTCGTAACTAAATCCATTTGTCTGGCGATATATTACATGTCCGAGATTCGATCATCGGCATCCAAATACCTAGTTTGATCTCGTTACCGACATGCACTCTTTTCTCGTTCCCGTGATATAACATTCTAGTGATCACATCACTTGCTTGCAAGCTATTTCAATGTGATATCACCGAGAGGGCCCAGAGTATATCTATCCGTCATCGGGATGGACAAATCCTACTCTTGATTCATGAGCCTCAACATAACACCTTCATAGCACTAAACCCACCTTTATAGTCACCTTGTTACGGTGTGATGTTTGATGTTATCAAGATACTCTTCCGGTGTTAGCAATTAACATGATCTCATGGTCTAAGGACTAAGATTACTTCGTATGATGTTATAGAAATATAAACATAATGACTTTGATCGTAATGCTATACTTTGGATTAATGTTCATCACATCATTTCACAAATGTTGTGACCTCGTTATTAACAACATCCAATATCCATGATCAGGAAACCTTGATCATCTTGTTAATCAATGAGCTAGTTTATATGAGAGGCATTACTAGGAACTTTGTATTTTTTCTATTGAACACACATGTATTAACGTTTCCAATTAATACAATTATAGCATGCAAAATAAACATTTATCATAAACATGGAATAAGATAATAACCACTTTATTATTGCCTCTCGGGCATATTCCCTTCAGTCTCCCACTTGCACTAGAGTCAATAATCTAGTTTGTAAACTTGTATATACAACACCTAGGTGTTGAATATACGCTTTTGCTAGTGGTTAACATAATCTCCGGATCTGGCACTTTCAGGCCCGTGTGTATTTGCATGTCTTTGTGTCTCTACGCATCACACATTCTCAAATGAGATGGCATTGTATAAATTTGGTCCTTTGGTGAGACCTTTAGTTCGTTCAGGTTAAAATATGTTGATATTATTGTCATACAATATATCTTCATAGTATTAGCCCACTTTTAACCACACCTAGTTTGATAACAAACTTCTTAACACAAATGCCCTCCTTTGTTGCTACTATAGCAGTCATATACTTAGCCTTTTGTTGTAGTATCCGTCACAATGTTTCAACTTTGGAACTTATCCAAATACATCATGGAACATCCTTTCCATTATATTGTGCCACCCATAGTCTAAATTGAGATAAATTTAATTTGTATCTTGTGACAAAACTAGTATCAGTGTAACACTTTACAATGAACTACCTTTAACTATTTGTCACTTATACATGATATATTCTTAGTTCTTCCAAAGCTCATAAGAATATCTTTAGTATTGTCCAATGATCATCTTATGAATCAGTCTGGTATGTGCTCATAAGATTTAGCGCATAGGACATTCTGGATATATACATACCACGGTATAATCGATCAAAATCTTCATGTGATTTTACTCACCAAGTGTTAAAACACTTGAATCTTGATACAATCCTTTCCATGCAGCAAGATCCTTTCTTGTTGTTTCCATATTGAACACTTTCAATATCTCATATATGTATGTCTAGCACAACCATATTAGCGCCTCAATCTATCCATATAGATATTGATGCCAAATATTCCGGTTTTGCCCAAGTCTTTCATTGAAATCTTATTTTAATGAAATTCTTAACTTGTGTCAATATAAGATACATCATTTCCAATCAACAATATGTCCTCTACATAATGTATTAGAAATATGTCTCAGCGCTCCCACTTAATTTCTTGCAAATGCAAGCATCTTCATCATCTCCGATGAATTTAAACTCTTTTAACAGTTTCATCATGGTGAAGATTCCAACTCTGCTATGCTTACTTTAACTATTGAAGTTTGCATGCCCTTTTAGCACCCTTTGAATTAACAAAAACCTTCAGACCGTGTCTTGTACACGTCCTAGGTAACCATTCTATTAGAAGAACATTGTTTTTTTGTTCAAGTACCATACATCAAATTATATGTAGTGGTTGCTACATTAATCCGTCAAGACTAAATATCGCTATGAAAGATCAAATCTTGTCATAGTCAACTCCTTGAACATTGTCGTAAACTTCTTTCCAACATGTCGACTATTTCATAGATGTTAAACATCCATGGCTATTTCTTTATAGATCCAAACACGACCGATAGGCTTCACGCCTTTCCGGAGGGTCTTCCAAGTTCAGAAACTTGATTTCTCGTGTATGGATACTATCACAGATTCTATGACTTCTAGTCATTTTATGGAGTCAGGGCCCATCATCGCTTCTTTGCATGTAGTCGGTTCATCATTGTCAAAACAATAACGACTTGCTTATCAAATCACACTATTTGATCCTTACCGACCCACACGGTTCAATAGGAACTCTAATCTCCGAGATTACAACCTTTGTAATCACGGGAGCCATGAGCATTATGGCCGCCACCGGGACATTTTCCGGTGCTGCGCTACTTAGCACATATAGCTAAGGTTCAACAACCTTATCAAAGTTCTATTGTCCTCCCACTTAACTTTTTGCGAAAAATTCCTTGTCAAGAAACTTGACATTCCAAGTAACAAACTCTTTTGTCCTCGGTGTTATGGAGGAATTCCCAACAAATTCTTTTGGAATAACCTACAAAGACGTGCTTATCCGACTTTGGTTGTAAACATTTTACTTATGCATAGCATACCAAAATTTAAGAAAAGACAACTCAGGTTTTATCCCAAACCATAACTTATATGGTGTCATTTCAACGGATCACGATGGTGCTCTTTTCAGTATAAAAGCGGTAGTCTCTAAAGCTTCAATCCTTAAAACATAATGGTAGTATTATAAATGACACATTTGATTTTACCATGTCAAACATGGTTTGATTTCATCTCTCGAATATGCCATACTCCTATGGTTTACCGGGAAACACAAATCATGGAACAATTCCTCAAATCTTAAGTTTTTTGCTAAACATGTAACTCAAATATCTTCCTTTATGATCAAATCATAAACTCTTTTATTTTCTTGTTACAATGATTTTCCACTTCATTTTAAAAGTCTTTGAACAATTTTCAAATGTTTCATACTTCTTCCTTATTAAGTAAATATATAAATATATTCACTCAAATTTCTGGACAAACCATATGAAGCAAAAAGATCCATCGCATATGGCTACACATAATGGATTATGCACATCAGCATGCACAATCTCCAATAAGCTAGTCATCTGTTCCTCTTTGGCCTATGGACGGAGTTTCAATCATCTCGAGGAAAGTCTCACAAGCATCAATTGATCAAAATCAAAGACTCCAAAAAATCCATCAACATGGAGTTTCTTCATGTTTTCTTTCCAATATAATTTAAACAGCGATGTCACTTCATAAGTGATCTTTCAATCATTTGTCTTGCGACATTTTAGCAATAGTGTTTATGGATGTGATTTATCCCACTAGACTTCTAAAAGTTCATCCATCCTTTATGGAATACGGTAAATATTTGAACAACCATTGTTCTCATAATACCGGAACAAAATAACAATTATTAAAACAAATCTTGAAGGCTAGGTTTGACGACAACGAAAAACACAATCACACTTTATTTGTTTTCGATGAACATCATCACTTATTCTCTTGCTAGTTACTTAGGCCGTTGTAGTTCATGAATTGTGTTGTTCTGTATGACACTTCACACCAACCAATTCGGTATCCAGTACCTTAGAACCACATTGTTTAACAAGCAAGGAATACAACCATAACATGTATATCTTCTATATACCTAAGTTGGACATATCCAACCTTTTCTTTTCTGCCAAATATTTTATAGATTCTCTTTCAACAATTCCTTTTCTTTTAAAAGAATCTATCAACATCAATAGTGGTGTCATTCACATGACACATAGTACAAAGTGTATATAGTCAAATACTAATACCTTTGGACTTGCACTTTGAAGTGGATCACCATCACCAAATGTTTGGTGTTCTTTCAAAAATCCATTCTTTAGTAATCTATTTGTGTAGTAAACATTTTAACTACATCTTATATTCATCTTCATGATCAAGCTACTATAGCCTATAAGGAAGAATCGCGAGTATAATGTTAGTTCCCAAAAACCTTTTTGGGAGATCCGGATGCCTAGCATCTCCATCCTTTACAAATTCTCATAATATGAGAACATGTATTTTGCTAAATTATAATCTATCATAATGCAACCAAAAACATTGTTTCGGATATCACAATATCTTCCACACATGATGGTTTCTGAAACAATTTTTTCAGCTCCTAGATAATCTTGATATTAAAACAAATTTTGAATATCAAAAATCATGGAGGCAAACATCATACTTTAGATACTAACATTGGAATTCTTACTCTTGATTTAATACTACTTATTAAACTTCATGGATTAAATAGAGTTTGCTGAAAGTTTGCAATAGGACTTCTAAACTTTTAAATTGACATTCAAAACAATACGATACCAGTTCGTAAAGTAACTATCCAGAATTCTATAGTTCTATTATCTCAATTAAAACTAAGCATAAGGTAGTGAACAGACGCCAATGACTACAACAAATTATGCAAATTCACTTCGATTTAGTTTATGATAAATTGAGTTCGACTAATCCAAATTAGAAATGAACTCCCACTCAAAAACGACATCCCTCGTGCCTTTTTGGTGATTACATGAACCAAATCCACTACACCAAGTCCGTCATCACGTGAGTCGGTGTAGCTTCAAAGGCGAGCATCAATATGGGCATCATATCAACTATATGACTCATGCTTAACCTTTCGGTCCGTGTTCCAAGGCCAGGTCTGTACATGCTAGGCTCGCCAAGTAAGAACCTTAGTACTCGTGTGTGTAAAACGGTCTTACACCTGTTGTATGAAAGCGTAGAGTCGAGTACACCTGATCATCATGTGATGTCTCGAAACACGATCCATAGAAGGGTGCATACTTAAGGAAGAACACATTTTTATCTTGATATCTAAATGAGGGATCATCTCAAAATGCTACTAAAATGCCAAACTAGCAATATAAGATGCAAACATCTAATGTGTAAAGTGAGATGATATGGTCCATGCATTTGATCTCTATCATATGCATCATGGTATGATCTCTATCATTCCTTTGTGTGTAAGGCCAAGGTCTATGGAACTTACACGTTGAGTGTGTTGTCAGAGTATCTATCATACATCTACTTACAACAATACCATATCAAGACACTAGTCCAGCAATGATCTATAGATGCCTCTAATTTATTAATTGCAAGTTTTACGTGGCTTGGGGCTTTCGGAGATAGAACCGGTCTTACCTACGAACATGAACCACAACGAGGATAACCAAGTTACTAGCAACTCGTTGTAAATCAGATATTGACTATTGTTGGAGAGACAGACACCCGCCAGCCACTTATGCAAAACTAGTTGCATGTCAGTCGTGGAACCTGTCTCATGTATGATGACATGTAAGGTTGGTCAGGGCCGCTTCATCCCACTATGCCACCAATATCCAAAATACATGAAAGAAGCAATAACATGACCATCATCGACCACATATAAACATATGTGTACTACCCGTGCAAAGCACCTACGCATAGATCAGGCTCTGATACCACTGTTGGGTTCATAGCATAGAAAACAAAAAAATTCCTGCGATGGGAACTATACGCCAAGATCTATCTACTAGATACAAGCAACGGGTGGATATACATCCATAGAGAACTTACCCTCGAAGACAACAAAGCTTTGTTAACGAGTTGGAACTTGCGGATGACGTAGTCATACACTTGCTGATCTCAAGATCGTGATGAAGTCCAGCAGGTCCCGCTCCAGCACGTCCTTCAGATCCAACACCACCAAGTCCAGTACCGCAAAGCAGTGGTGCATCTGTGATCGCACACACGTCCGGTACGCCGACAACCTCCGTCCCTCACTCCAGCAAAGCAGCGGAAGCAGCAAATCCTTTCCAGATAAAGCCACCGGGAACATGTATCTCGCTAATCCGAGACCATGGGAATAATACTAGAGGGGAGGGAGATCCTTCACGAGGAGGTGTGAGTATGAAGGTGTGAGAGGGGGGCCTTTTATAGGAGGAGGGGAGGGTACCCCTCCCATGGCCGGCGCCCATGGAGGGTGTCCCTTCACCTCCCCCATTCATGTGGTGGTAACCCCTCCACATTAAAATGCCCCTTCACATTCTCTTTTAAAGTCTCCACTTTAAATGCATTAAATTTCTCCAAATTTAATGCTCTCTCATTTAATAAAACTTTTTTATTATTTTTATTCAGAATTTTTTTAATTACTTTAATTAACAAACATTCACATAAAACCGCCTACAACATTTCAATATTACATGCAGAACCAATTTCAGCAATTTCACCCGAAACAGTTTTGGTGTCTATTGAAATAATTCTAGCGCTTTCTTAATCTTTATCTGAACCATATTTTCTCCAAATGGTGTCAGTATCCCTTAAGTGTGTCACCCTACGGTTCGCGAATAATGCAGACATGATCGAGACCCCCTCTCCGATCAATAATCAGCAGCGGGACCTGGAGATCCGTACTGACTCCCACATATTCAACGATGACTCTTGTGATTGTGTGAACCTTTAACGTCGTAACTAAATCCATTTGTCTCGCGATATATTACATGTCCGCGATTCGATCATCGGCATCCAAATAACTAGTTTGATCTCGTTATCGACATGCACTCTTTTCTCGTTCCTGTGATATAAAATTCTAGTGATCACATCACTTGCTTGCAAGCTATTTCAATGTGATATCACCGAGAGGGCCTAGAGTATATCTATCCGTCATCGGGATGGAAAAATCTCACTCTTGATCCATGAGCCTCAACATAACATCTTCATTGCACTGAACCCACCATTATAGTCACCCTGTTATGGTGTGACGTTTGATGTTATCAAGATACTCTTCCGGTGTTAGAAATTAACATGATATCATGGTCTAAGGACTAAGATTACTTTGTATGATGTTATAGCAATATAAACATAATGAATTTGATCTAATGCTATACTTTGGATGAATGTTCATCACATCATTTCACAAATGTTGTGACCTCGTTATTAACAACATCCAATGTCCATGATTAGGAAACCTTGATCATCTTGTTAATCAACGAGCTAGTTTATATGAGAGGCATTACTAGGAACTTTGTATTTTGTTTATTGAACACACATGTATTAACGTTTCCAATTAATACAATTATAGCATGCAAAATAAACATTTATCATAAACATGGAATAAGATAATAACCACTTCATTATTGCCTCTCAGGCATATTCCCGTCAGCTCTGGTTTGCACACTCTGCTTGGGAGTTCAATTCCGGATAGACGACTGAGGCGAGGTCGAGTCGGATTTCGTATTCCTCCCAGAAGTCGGCCATGGCGCCCTTGGTGAAGTTGATGCCATTGTCCGTGATGATGTTGTGCGAGTAGCCGTACCGGTAGATTAGCTCGTGGAGGAACTTGGTGGCGGTCTTGCCATCACACTTCTTGATTGGCTTCGCCTCAACCCACTTGGTGAACTTGTCGATGATGACTAGGAGGTGGGTGTAGCCTGATGGGGCTTTCTTGAACCGGCCCACCATGTCGATGCCCCATACGGCAAACGACCATGTGATGGGGATGGTCTTGAGGGCCGAACTAGGTATGTGTGTCTGGTTGGTGTATTTCTGGCACCCGACTCATCGTTGGATGATGTCAGTGGCGTCGGCGTGTGTGGTGAGCCAGTAGAAGCCGTGGCACATGGCCTTAGCGACTAGCGACTAGGCACCAGCATGGTGGCAGCAGTCACCGGCGTGGATATCTTGGAGTATCATGCATCTCTCTTATGGATGTACATAGCGCCGGAACACGCCGGTCATGCTGCGCTTGTGGAGTTCGCTGTTGATGATGACGAAGGATTTGCAGTGGCAGACAATCATTCGCGCCTCCGTCTCGTCCATGGGCTGGATCTTGTACTCGAGGTAGGCGATGTATGGCATAGTCCAGTCGCTAGGCTCCATGACCATGGTGATCAGAGCATGCTTGGGCTGCAGTGGTATCCCGATGTCGAACTCCTTCAGGGGAGAGACCGATGGCTTGTCGATGATGTCGAGGAAGATGCCCGGAGGTGGTGTTTGGCAAGCAGACTCGTTGCACGGGAGTGTCTCGGCCTCTTCGTTCTTGCGGCGATCAATCCACTTGACAGAATAGCTGACGAACTAGCCTCCTAGTTGGTCCACCGCCTGGCGGTAAGCTATCATGTTGAGGGCGATTGCATCGCAGGTGTCGGTCACTTGCGCGGCGACGAGGTCGGAGTCGTCGTAGCACTTGAGGTGGTTGACATTCATCTCCTTGGTGGCCCGTATGCCGTGAAGGAGGGCCTCGTACTCCGCCATGTTGTTGGTGCAGGGTGTGAAGTTGAGTTGCAGCATGTATTGGAGCTTGTCGCCCTTGGGGGAGGTGAGCACGATTCCTGCTTCGGCGCCATTGGAATTTTTGGAGCCATCGAAGTTGAGGTGCCAGTAATGGAGGTAAGGGAGCGTCTCTGGTTGCTGCGCTTCTTCCCAGTCGGCAAGGAAATCGGCAAGGGCTTGTGACTTAATCGCCTTGCGCGGCTCGTACTTGATGTTGTGGACACTAATTTTGATGGCCCACTTGGCGACTCGCCTAGTCGCCTCTTTTGATTGTGGATAATGTCATGTAATGGCGCGGAGGGGACGACCGTGATGGGGTGCTCTTGGAAGTAGTGTGTGAGCCTTCGCTGGGCTCTGAAGACCGCGAACACCATCTTCTGGTATTGCAGGTAGCGCTGCCTTGAGTCCATTAGGACCTCGCTGATGTAGTAGACCGAGCGTTGTACGGGGTGCTCCTTTCCCTCCTCCTATCGCTCGACGGCCATCATGGCGCTGACGACTCGGGTGGAGGCTGCTACGTAGATGAGCATTGGCTCTTTGTCCACGGGGACAGCGAGTAGCGGTGCTGCGAGCAACACTTCCTTGAGTGCTTTGAGCACATTGTCCGCTTCTTCGTCCCATTGGAACGTGGGGTTCTTGTGCATCAAGCGGTAGATGGGCATTTCCTTCTCATCGAGCCAAGGGATGAAGCGACTGAGAGTCGTGACTCGGCCGGCCAACTTTTGAATGTCATGCGGGCACTCGGGTTTCCTGAGTCACGCGATGGTGTCGATCTTGGTGGGGTTTGCTTTGATGCCTTGCTTGGATACTACGTACCCCAGGAGTTATCCAGTGGGCACGCCGAAGGTGCACTTCCCTGGATTAAGCTTGATCTTGTACTTCCATAGATTTGCAAAAGTTTCGGCCAGGTCGGCGAGCAGGTCGTTTTGGCAGGTTGATTTCACCATCACGTCGTCGATGTAAACGTGGATGTTGCGGCCCATTTGACTCGCAAGGCATTCTTAAGGCCGAACCTCATTGCTATGTAGCAGATGGCGTCAAATGGTGTGATGAACGTCGTTTTCTTCTCGTCCTCGACCACCATCTTGATCTAGTTGTAACCAGAGTACGCGTCGAGGAAGCATAGCGACTCCGACCCCGCGGTCGAGTTGATGATCTGGTCGTTGCAAGGGAGGAAGAACTCCTCCTTTGGGCAGGCATTGTTAAGGTTGGTGTAGTCTATGCACATTCTCCAAGTGTTTTTCTTCTTCAGCACCATGACTGGGTTTGCCAGCCACTTGGAGTACTTGATTGGCCGAATGAAGCCTACAACAAGTAGACGATGTACTTCTTCGGTGATTGCTCGGTGGTGCTCTTCATTGAAGGGCCGCAGCGACTGCTTCACAGGTCGCACTTTGGGGTCAGCGCTGAGTTTGTGCTCAGCGAGTTCCCTTGGGACACCAGGCATGTCAAATGGTTTCCATGCAAAGATGTCGCGATTCTCGCGCAGGAACTCGATGAGCGCACTTTCCTGTGCGAGGCTCATGTTGGTCCTGATGGTGACCTTCTGGCTCGAGTCGCCCGGGACGAGCTCGACGATGTAGGTGTGCGTGGAGGCCTCAAATGTTGTCGACCCAACATTTTCTGCATTGGGCTTCTTCAGGATCCTAGGGTCGTCCTTGTCGACGCCACTCGCACATTTGGCGAGGTCATAAGCGTGGTTGGTCTCCTCAGTGATGACATCATCGACAAGCTTGGCGCCATTGTCCTCGCACTCCACGGCCATATCGGGGTCGTCGTGGACAGTGATGATTCCCCGTGGCCCTGGGAGCTTCATCATGTTGTACGCGTAATGTGGGGCCATCATGCTTGTCACCCTAGGACGCAGTGGTAGGGGTTGCAGAAGTTCACCATCTCGAAGATGATCCACTCGGTGCGGTAGTTGGATGGCATGCCGACGGTGACTAGCAGCGTCACCTTGCCGATCGGGTAGGCTTTTCGACCGGGGACAATGCCGTGGAAGGTGGTGAGGGTCGAGTCGACCATCGACTGCGGGAGCTGCAGCCTCCTGAACATGTTCAGGTAGAGGATGTTGATGGAGCTTCCCCTGTCCATCAAGGTCTTGGGGAGCCAGTAGTCAGCCACTTTGTACTTAACCATCAGAGCAACTCACCTAGGGTACTCAATCTGTGGCGCATCATCCTCGCGGCTCCAAGTGATGCTCTACTCGGACCAGTTGAGGAAGCGCGGGATGTCGACTTGTGTCACCGCGTTTACAGCGACTGCACGAGCGAGCACCTTCTTCTCACGCTTGGTGTCGAGCGTGGTGAACGTGTGCAGCGAGCCGATGTCGTTGCCAAACCTGCCGGTGTTGCCGTTGTCCCTTGGCAGGTAATTGTTGGGGCCCTCTCTTACTTGCCTTGCCTTCTCAATCTCCTTCGGAGAGGGGCAGTTGGCGGTGGTGTGAGTGGCGGGATTCCTCTCCCTGCTGTGGTAGACATAGGGCTGGTTGAGTAGGGCGGCGGGGTCGAATTTCGGTCTCGCCATGTTGTTGGCACGGTAGTTTTCTCCGTCACGGCGGAAGTTCTTTGGGTCGCGCTGCCCATAGCCGGCGTTGGCAATGAAGTCGACTCGCCCATCACCGTGGCGCTTGACGGTGAGGCGAGTGTTGCTATAGCGCATCTCACGCTGTCTCCCATCATCGTTGCCACCGGTGCGGCGTCTCCCAACCCACGCGTCGTTGGATTCTTGGTTGGGGTCCTCCTCCGTGTAGCACGTGGAGATCTCGAGGAGGTCGAGATGTTGTTGAGTGTCCGGTAGACCATCTTGATATTGGCGACCAGTGGTTCATACCAGCACACGTTCTTGAAGCAGTGGATCGTCGTGTCCGGGTGAATGCCGGAGGCGTTGATCCATAGGTCCTGCCATTGTTACACCCAGTGGCGGGTCGACTCGCGCTGTCCCTAGATGTAGTGCTCCAGGTCCTCCATGGTGGTGCCACGGGTGTAGGAGCCCTCGAAGTGCCTGACGAAGGCCTCTCGCATGTCCTCCCACGAGTCGATGCTCTCCGCGAGGAGGGTGTTGATCCATTTCCAGGTCACTCCCTCCATCATCAGGGGGAGGTAGTGAGCGGCAAGTAGGTCGGTGTGGCCAGTGATCCCCATTGCCATGAGATATGTATCGAGCCACACCGCTGGGTTGTACGTCGGGTCGTACTTTTCAATTTCCTTTGGCGCCTTGAAGTTGGCAGGATACTTTCGCCTCGGATCATTGGTCCGAAGCATTGTGGGCTGACTCCGCTGAGGGAGTCCCTTGGCTCCGGCTCGCCAGGATTGGTGAGGGTGTGCCTCAGGTCATTCGGCTGGCACGCTTGCCAGGACTAATTGTTGATGATGTGGGTCCATGCGTGGATCGACTAACCGTTGGCGGCGACCGTGTTATTTGTGGGTCGCGGCTCGTTGGTTGAGAGTGCGGGATTCACGGCCCGCGGTTGGAGCTACAGGGGCTCGGGCGGTGGGCAGTTGAGGGTGTTGGCGATCGTTGGATGGCCGCTCGAGGCCGCCCTTCTCCCCGACGAGCGGGAGTACATCCGTCCCAGTGGGTCGACACTCGTGGCTTGTTGCTTGATAGCCCTGGCGAGTAGGGCCTAGGCTTACTTGATATGCAATGCGCCCTCTCCCGTGATGTTGAGATTGGCGACTGCAGCTTGCCCCACGATGACATTTTGCATCGGGGTGGAGTAGAGCGGGAGTCTATTGGAGTCCCAGTCCTAGGGTGAGATGATGATCTGTGGCTGCTCCGGAGGAGGCGTGTGGCGGGGTGGCAGTGGAGCTCCGGTCGCAGGTGCCAGGTGGTGGGCGGTTGCTGCCACCGGGTGGCGCATTCTCACAGACCTCGCGCTTGGCCACGCGATCGGGATCATGCTTGTCGTCAAAGTTTAGGGTGTGACCCTGGACATCGGAGTTCAGGCGGGTCCTGATGCAGCACTGATGGTAGAGCGATAGCTCCCGCGCAGTTAGTCGCTCGAGGCAGTATTTCTCACGCTCGGCCTGCTCCGCGAGTGTTGCCGCCTCCAGTTTTATGCGGTACTCCTCGACCTCCATTGTCGTTGCGGTCGGCGGGTCGGCATGAAGAAGGGATCTGGCAGGGCACTCGCGCTCCCCGCCATGTAGATCGCATGAAGCGATTGGATCTGACGTGGAAGTCGTCAAGAGACTCTAACCTAGAGTCGAAGTCGAAGATCCCGAGGATGGAGGGGTCCTCGAAATCCTCAGTGTTGGAGACTCACATGATGGAGTCTTCACGTGATGCAGTGGTGATGGATCCTGTGACCGAGGAAGGGGTCGCCGAATCGGCGTCGTCGTGGGGGGCACATCGTCGGTGGCCACATCTTGCCGGGTCGTACTGGTGATGGAGCAGATCTAGCCTTCCAAGAGTAGATCGCGGCGTGGCGGTGACCTTCCAATGATCGCCGTCTCCACCGGGTCGACGGCATACGTGAAGCTGACAAACTGATTGATGGTTCCAACAAGCATCTCCGTGTTGTGCGTGATCAGGCGCAATGTCGGGATATAGCTGTTGGGAAGGATCTGAAGGATCCCGCCGCTCGTGATCATGCAGCTAGTAGTGATTCGTCAATCGATTGGTGAATAGGTCTTGCCGTAGAACTCAGTCCGGACCGGCCATGCCCCACGATGGGCGCCACTGTCATGGGATGACCACGACAGTCGCTACCAGGGGTAGCGATTGGAAGGGTTTGGGGAAAGAGCAGGCAACCATCTATGCAGCGAGATGAGGGCAAAGACACAGGGGTTTACCCAGGTTCGCCTCTTGTAGGGTAAAGACCTACTCCTGCTAGATTGCATTATCGAGTGAGTTACAAGGGTGGCGAGCTCGATGGCTAGGCAGTGATTCGATGGGGTGTATGATGGAACGTGAGTACAGAGAGTACCCTAGGGAGGCTTATATAGCGGGTACCTTGCTAGGATTTACAGATATACAACAGAATCAATTAAGGACTCGGTGGATTTGACCTAATCCGACTAGGCATAACTATGCTTCTAGGCCTCCAACTTCTAGTCACCAGGCTTCCTCTTCAATCGCATTCCAGTCGCCATGCTGCATGCCCATTCACAGAGGCCTTAGTCCAGTCGGAACATCCTGCTGGGTATACCCCCTTCGGCATATCCCCACCATGGTAGCTGCTATAACCGCGGCTTGAAGTGTTTTGGGGATCATGTGACCCTGAGAGTCCACCGACATGAACGAGAAGTTGAGGGCCTTGGTTTCCTCTTCTCGATCTTTGTCGTTGATGTGGTCAAGTCAAGAGCGTCTTTTGTCGGCCGCTGCGTCATTGCCCTTCGAGGAGGATCCATCGATGGAGGAGAGTGTTGCCCGTCAGGAACTTGATGTCGGCTTCCTGCTTATGAGCCGCGAGTTCAGCGTTCATTGTATGCTGGCGATTGAACTCCTTGATGAGCAGTGAGAGTGGTATCCCATCAGCATGTCGCATGATGTGTCTGCTGGGAGGGGTTGACCTGCAGGGCTTCCCTGACTCGCGCCCATCCAGCCTTGTTGAGGTGGATCTATTAGTATTCTGGCCCGTTGTTGGTGTTTACGCCCTAGGTGTCGGGGTTGGGAGGGTTAGTAGGCTTACCGTTGGCAGGGCCATTGGTTGGAGCTCCATTGGTGGGCCCTCCATTGTCGGTGTTTCCTTGGGTGCCTCCACCACCGTTGGTGATGACGGCACGCATGTAGTGGTTGGGGAGGCTACAACTGCCGCAACTTTCCGATCCGGAGCCATAGGTGTCTGATGAGTGCATATTTGTATCATGTTTTATATTATTATTTTGCATCGTAGATGTAGGATCTTGGTATTTTACGGCGCTCCCACGCACATTTTATGTCTGTTTTCACCAGGATCAGGACAGATGATGGATACAATGGGTACTATTCTTGGAGCAGTTGTACTGAGGAGAAAAGGAGTAAAAAACAATGTAAATCACTTATTTCGGAGATATCAATAATACCCAAAGAAAACCTGAAGCGAACAAGGAGTACAGACGATTTAACAACCAACTATACGGCGGGAATAAATTTTCGGGCTGTATAGTTCCCGCCGTATAGTTGGCGTCGCCACCGTCTCCTCAAATAGTTTCACCCTGTGCAACTGGATCGGAGAAACGACTTCCAGAACACCCAGAAATCACCGAAATCTCACCTCCAGAAGGCATCTGGAGGGGGAACTCGTCCACCAGGGATCCATCTTCACCCTACGCAGATCCGGGAGGCTAAGGCATCGATCTTCATCGTCAACCGCTGCATCACCACCATCTCCATCCATCCCATCTACATCTTGTCTAGATCTTGTTGTAATTTCCGTACTCGTTGTGGATTTATACAAGTACTATTCATCTATGATAGATTCTGTTGTTATTGCCATGATGTTGATTGCCTCCATGTCTGAGTAGATCATTAGTTCTTAGGGAGATGGAGAAACCCTAGTATGAGATTGAAATAAGATAAAGTTTATTATGATCTTCATCGCTATGACCATGTGTTAGATTGTCTTCATCTTTATGTTGAGAGAAGTCGACCCCTCAATATTTGCCTCTCATGGGGACTTGATGGAGGGAACTACTTGTTGGTAGACGGATGTATGTTACCACTTACAGGTACTATAAAGTTGTTGACACCCCTTAAGTATCAACTTGGGAATCGAGGAAACTCACAAGAATACTATCCAAGCCATGGGATACGTCCTACGGGATTAAGTCCCTTAATAGCGCGGTAATTTGATTGATGTCGATTGCTGACTGTTGTGGTTATGAGGATGATGTGAGCAGCGGTTGTTGCCTATTTGTCCAAATACGGAGTTCCTCCCACACATACATAGTTTAGAATGTTCATGATAATAATCTTTACCTTAGCTCCTTATAATGCTAGTGGTATATCCGCTACTCCCTGAAAACGCTTTTTCCCTATTGTAGTTTCAATCTCTCTTACATACGCGATACTAACTTTCTGTATTCAGTTGTTTTACTTTACTTATTGTCGCTCTTATACCAAAAACCCAAAAACACCTTTTTACACAATACTCGCATTTTATCTTGTCACTTAGAACTTTTATTTAGCATTTCTATTGTAGTATTTATTTCAAAAGTTATTAGACTTCAGACTCCTGCTCCCTGTGGGATTGATATCTTTATTTCGAAACTAGCTACAAATGATCTATGCACTTGCAGTCATAAGTGCCATCCTCCGAAGACAGATCGCACTGATCAGAGTCGCAGTTGTTGTTTATATCTATGTTGTAGGCCGAGCCGAAGCGTTGAGCTCACTCAGGGTGCCAATCAGTGGTGGGAACCACGAGGCAGGTGCAATTGAAGGTGCCGACGAGTGGTCAGGAAAGCGAAGAGTGCCGATCTTTCCGACCTAGAAGTGTAAGCTCCAGATCATCATGCTAGTTTTGTTGCCTACTGTAACACCCTCAAATTGGCCCTATGCAAGTTTTAGCCCTTTCCGCCAAACCCGCATAGAAACAATTCAAGGATGCCCACCAGGCACTTTCGTGCGGGTGGAAAACGAAGTAATACCATTACACAACAGTCCGCGATGGGACCCACAGCACAGATGTATATACAACAGCGACTCAACGATTCAAGAATACAGATATACAATATAAAGATCCAAATCACCTTGAAAACGTTACAGCCTCCGAGTACGGACAAGATGCAAATGGGGCTAAGAGCCCTAAAGAATAACCAATGGCGTCCATAACCCTGCCCAGGCCAAGCCGGAAGGGTAACCCTGCTAACGACGTCGATCTCAAACCTGCTAAAACAAAGGGGTGCCGACAAAGGGCAAAGGAAAAAGAGGAGCATCAGTACTGAGGCCAGTACACGGCGAGGCTAGAATTCGGCGGCTCTCGCCTACATAGGTATGGTGGGCTGAAGCGGCAGCGCAGCGGCACTAAACAACCTATAGGGACTCAATACAACTATCGGCTATTAGAGAGAGATAAGAAAGACCTATCCGGAACCAACCTGAAACTAACACCAAACATACCCATCCTGGTATCCCCCTTGAGACCAAACGAGGAAGTCCAGCCGAGGAAACTCACACGATTGGCAGTTTTATTTAATCTTTCAATGGCAGTTATCCAACTTGCGATTCATCTCGGATACAGGTCAAATTATAACAAAAAACTTTAGTTATAGTTGTCTATGATCGAGAAACTGTGCTCCAAGTCGTCCATAACCGCGGACACGGCTTTTCGAAAAGATTTAACCCTGCAGGGGTGCACCAAAGTATCCACACGCACTTCGACCCTTTTTGCCAGATCAATTAACATACACCCATCGGTATGTCGGCAGGGCCTAAGTCATGACGTTTCCCAGACCCAAAGCAAGTACAAGGGGGCCACCCCACTAAGCTACCCGCAACAAAGTCGGCCGGCTCCGGAACGGACCAAGGGTTTGTGCCAATGGCTGTAAACGACTGGGAACCCGAAAGTGTGACTGGGCTTGTCGATACCACGAAAACATTCCACATCCTAAACAGTACAGGTGCTCCACGCACAATCTTAAATAAAGCAGCAAAGCATGGCATAAGTACAGAATAGTAATAAAGACCCAAACTACTTGTGGCCCCCGGTACAATACTTTGAAATCAGGTAGTAAGCCGATGGGGGTGCCCACACATCCCACCTGTGGTTAGCGCGCTCGATCTCGGAACAGGTGTCAAGAACTCGGGTCCTAGGGGACACCAGTGAGCGGTTAAGAACCAAATAATTACTATTACCCACTGATGCCTCTACATTAATCTACCATCAACATTAATTAATAAACTGTAATTAGAATCATGATCAACACCACCATTAGACATTTTCCAACCTCCCAACAACTGTGGAACATCGACGACGCGAGGCAACACCTGAGCAAGCAACTACGACGCGCAGGGCCAACTGTCTATCAAGCAACAGGCAATAGGAGGTGTCCAAGGCAATATAACGGCTGCAAGGAATATATCTGGTACGGAACACTAAAGCATCGCGACACGGATAGCAATAGATCAACAGGAGGAAATAAAGACTATAAATGCAGAATAGGTAGAAAGAGGGAGAATGCTCGCCTGGGAAACACTGCCGAAGGATCATATCCGGAGAACTTGTCGATACTCGCATCAACTCATCGGCCTAATCCGCGAAGAAGCAAACACTAGAAGAAACACCGGATGCACTATTTAATACTACGGCAAAAGATCCGGCATGATTATGATATGATGCAGATGCGGTGCAATTAGGCAGTATTAAGCGGAACCGGGGTCCCGACAATTAATTAAGTGGTTCAAGTTATTTAGATACCCCGCATTTAAATGTTGTATTAACAGGGCGAATCATGGCATCGGTTCGCTACACCAATTTAAATGGAGGCGGTATGAGACAAATATAGCCGCATATAGTCTCCATATTTATTTATTAGATGAATCGATAGAGTACCCCCAAATAACCACAATATGTATGCAAGCATGAGCCATTTAATATGCAACAAGATAACTGTTATATATTATAAAATAGGGGGTGGGTAGGGGTCACACATCGGGTTCGGAAGATCTTGGGGTGTGGCGCCACATGGTCCGTGTAGAAGTCCTTGGTGTTCCCCCTCGACGACCTTCAGGATCGGCTCCGAGAAGAAGTACTTGGCGTTCCGACGTCACTAGGTCCATGAAGGAGATATCTTCAGGGTCTCGGCCAACTTCGCGTACATGTGGCAATCTTGTCGCTCCGGGTAGGAGTCCTCGGCATCGGATCCAGGATGGAGTACTTGAGGGTCCGAGAGGAAGAAAGGCGTCGGGTCGACGGAACGGAAGCAGATCTTGGCGTGTATGGCACAGCCTCGAATCGGGGAGATCTTGTCGAGAAGACGGTCTTGGCATCTTAACCTCGCACGAGATATTGTTCATGTTCCGGTCTCGGGCAGCAACCGACCCCATGGAAACTTCGCATCCCACTGCAAATCATGGCAGCAACAGAACAACAAAACACCCATAGACGCAAACATGGGCACCCAGGGTACTACAGCAGCGTAGGGTCGAAACAGACTAGTCCGAACAGAGACAAGCGGTGACGGGCTCGGGGTCCTGGCAGCGAGCTTGCACGTAGCGCAGACACGGAGGAGATCGAGCCCGACGCGAGACTGACGGCGACAACGGGGCTCCAGGGCACCGCCGCGGAAGAGGAACACATGCGAGGCACCAGCAGGGCAACGGCTCGGAGGAGAGGGAGCCACGTGGTTCGGCAGTGGCTTGCGGGACTGCACCAGCCGAGCGGCGCAGAGGAAGCGGAGCCACGCCGGGTGAGGAGGAAGACGCGCAGGCGGCGGCAGGCTCGATGCAGGGACGGATGAAGGGGACCAAGTCGCGGCGGCGGCGCTGTGACGGGGAAGGAGGGTGGTTGACGGAGGAGAGAGGCGAGGGACAAGGGCCGGCGACGAGGTAGCTCGGGCCGGTGGCGGCAGTCAAGGACGGCGACGGAGACGCGCCTGCAGGGCATCAGGTGAGGTGGTGGCCGGCGAGGAAGGCGGCGACGACCTGCCGCGAAGGGGAAGGGGAGGTGCTCAGGAAGTGCTAGAGGAGGAGGGAGACCGGAGCTGGCGGCGAGGTCGCTGGAAGAGGCGGCACCCGCCGGCAAGGGGACACGCTTGGGGAGGCCCGCGCCGAGGCGGTGCTGCGGGAGGGGAAGCCGAGCGGCGGCGCTCGTGGCGGCGAGGAGAGGAAGGCGCGGAGAGGGAGGATAGAGGAGGTTCGGGTGGGCGGTGGTGTCAGGTGGGGGCGGGGTGTGGGCTGGCCACGTGGTGTGCGTGTGTTGCGTGTCCACCGCGTGGGATGGGGCCAGGTGGGGCCAGGGGAGGGGGTGTGGCAGGAGTTGGGACAGGGGGTGACGTGCCGCGCTGCGACTAGGGGAAGTGAGGTGGCCGGGTGGAGTGGGGAGGCGTGGGTGTGCGGGCAGGTGGTGGACCAGGGGATGCGCGCGCGGCTGACAGCGGTGCTAGGTGGTGTTTTGGGTAGGATTAGGGGTAGGTGGGGATTAGGCTAGGATTTGGCCAGGGTTGGGGTTTTGTTAGGATAATTTGGGGGTGGCCGGCTGGGCCGGTTCGGGCCTGGCAGGCTGCCCCCTAAAAATAATATAAAATTTTATTATTTAAAACGGGGCTTTTGCAAACCGTATTTAGACAAACCAAAATATTCCGGAGGCTCGGGTTTTGTATTTAAATAAAGGCTAGGTATTTAGAAAACAGAAATAGGGTTTTTTCGAAAAATAGTTTCAGACAACAGATGCATGATGATGACGATGCTCAAATGCAATGTGGCATGATGACACGAGCATGCGGTCATGATGATGCAATGCATAAAAACAACGCGATTTTCTAGTAGTGGTTTTTGCGGGGCGCCACACCCACGGTCTCGAAATCCGGGTGAGTCGCCGGTGAGTGGACGGTGAAGTTGAAGGTGCCGAAGAGGAGGCGATTCTCCGCTACAGCAGAGTTGTAGATCGCGGGTGATGTGACGACGCCAATTGACGAGGGGTTAACTTGTCAATGCCCATATATGATGTACTTGGGTTTGAGGAAGAGGGGAGCGCTGGAGGCATCGGCTAGCAAACAAGCACATCGGGGACATGCGTTTACCTAGGTTCAGGCCCTCAGAAGAGACCCTACTCCTGCTTGTCTTCTCTTTACTATTGATGAAATCAAGAAGTGCAGAGGTGCGCAGATGCAATCGGGCGGTGTGTGAACTAGGTTGTGGATTGTCCTCCTCGACGCCCCCTAGCCTTTATATAGGGAGGCCAGGTCTCGGGATAGCAGGTCGAGTTGGTTACAGATTAGGATTTTCCCTTTAAGTTTTCTATCTGTACATTGCCATGTTTCCCAAGGAGTCGTATCTTCCTGGACTTGGGCTACCCGAATCTTATTGGCCCAAAATCTTATACGACTCCTTCCGTATGCTACAACTTCTCCACCAACCTCCCACCTTAGGAGCTCGTCGGAGAATCTCGAGGACAACCAACCAGTACCAAGTGGAAGCACCAGCAGTAACAAGCTCGGTGGCCTTCCTCCAGTTCCGCAAGATAGCACACTGCAATTCACCACCCCTCACCACCATGGCAGGCCAGGAGAAGAACCATAGAGACAAATCTCCAGAAAAAGAGGAAGAAAGCCACAACCTTATTAACGGAGCCCCATATCAGAGAAATCTCGGCCGCCTCCGGCTCAAACCGATGGAGCACCATGACCCGAAAACTCACCACCGAGCAACACCAGATCTGGCTGCAAAAGATCAATGCTTCACTCCAAACTAAGGGCATATATCAAACTACCGGCAAGTAGCGGAAAGCCCTAATACATCCTGCCTCATCCACCCTTGTCCACATCGGACAGCTGTGCCGCCGGGGGAGCAGGGGCAGAGAAGCGGTGGCCCGTAGACGACTCTCAAAGATAAGGTGGAGAGAGAAAACATGGGGAGAGTGAAATGAGTCCCTCGGAAGACGCGACAGGTATCGATAATCGAAGTTACACTCAAATGACGAAGTGGTCTTATATAGATGAACAAAGGGGGGGCAACAGGAATTTCACTCTGTTTTCAAGCACCCATGACTCTTTAAGAATCTAATTTCCTTTTGCAAATTTACTACCCTTTGCACCGTGAAAACAAAATTGATATATATCCTTTCCGGTGTTTTCTTTATTAAAGCATATTTTTCTATGTGGAGTTTGTGCGCATCTTGAAGTTCTCGAATACAATCTTTTTATCAGAACACTAATGGATATAAGGCTTAGGAATAATGCAATAGACTGAGCAAGGAGAATAGATATATCAGGCATCTCACGCCTTAGAAGAGCACACACCGTTTTTTTCCGGGGAGAAGAGCGCACACCGTTAACTGCATGCTTGCTCACGTATGCAAGGAGGGTGTGCAGTAGCTTTTGGTGACGAGTCCGTAACATTAACATGGTTGACAAGAGGTCATGATTGCAAAGTTTTGTTTGGCGAGCTACTCAACAATCGCAATCTTCATCTTATTGGCATTGCCTTTTCTTGAACTCACTCATTTGTGCTTGCTTATTACTCTCTCCGTCCCAAAATGTAAGGCGCCTAAACTTTAGTCAAAAGTCAATATTTTTTAAGTTTGACCAAGTTTATACAAAAAAATACGAATATCTACAATATTAAATAGATATATTCGAAAGCTCTACTTTATGGTGAATCTATTGATATTGAATTGATATTGTGGATGTTTATATTTTTACATATAAATTTTGTCAAACTTGGAATGTGTTGACTTTTGACTAAAGATTAGGCGTCTTACATTTTGAGACGGAGGGAGTACAAATATTCACGCGGTTGTAAGATTTTACTAAAAATATTCACCAGGTTGATAAAAAAATATATATGTATTTTTTCGGGCTCAACGTCCAAGGAATACACACAACCTACATGGTGGAGGATGTAGTGAAGGAAAAGTCAGGGTCATTGCTTCATATGAGGATGTTGATAAGAGGTAGAACGAAAATGGCCAGGGTGCCACGTTGTAAAAGATGGTGCCGCAACAAAGAAACATATTTTTTGAGGGTACACATTTGGTGAAAACGGATTTTTTTGCAAAAATAAAATCTACCTAGTATCCATTGCTATCCCTTGGCCACACATGTATTATGTGATATATATATATATATATATATATATATATATATATATATATATATATATATATAGACACACTATTGGGTTTTTATGAAAATTGTTTGTCTACATAGAGCTTTTGGATCCGCGGCCTCAAATATTATTTTCATTTGTTGATAAGTTAGTTTCCGTATTTTGGGGGGCATTTTTGTATGCCTTTTCTTCGTCTTGCTTTGAGATGGAGATTTAGTGATCATATCACTATTTGTTTTCAAAATAATCATCATATTACTAAATGACTTGGTATACGTCACGTTTGTATGCGTGAACAATGTGATAACTAGATGATATTTGTTTGGTGTCTATGGATAGTGTGATTGATTGGAACAACAATCTATTCTTCTTCTCTTATTTTCCGCGGAGCAGTTACAGGTGAAGAGAAAGTCACGTCGGATACGAAGACAATATAGACACAGTAGTACCACCAAGATGGAATCTCGCAAAATGACAGATGACAAAAAACTAAGGAGTGAGCAAAACGGTCTTCCCCCGACGGCCCCACCTTGGGCGTAAACGTCACCGCCGTCTGATCCGAGAGCGTACACAGCCCGCGACGCCGACGGACGGTGGCGACCATACGGCGACGACCCGACCGACGAGGGGCACGCAGATGAGGCAGGTCCGGGCCTACCGGCTACCGGTAGCAGCCGCGTCTGTGACCGCGGGTCGACCTCCTCTGGGCGAGTCTCCGGTCGACCAGCGAACCCGTCCGTTTGCGTGGATTGCGGCGCCTGGGGCCCACCAGGCTCCCTACCGAGCCCGCGAGGGAGTTGACCGGCTGTATGGGTCTTGGATTTTGCCCCCGGATCGATTCGTGTCCGGTACGTGCCTCGTAGCCAGTGCGGTGTATGCAGTTGGGTGTCGGTATCGTCGACGCCGCGCGCTGGGGTCCAATCATTTCCAACCAGCACGGGCGATCCTGCAGTTTCTACGGAGTCAAGCAAACGAGCGAGCCACTAGTGGGTTGGCATGGGCTCGTATAGTTGCACGCATGCATGCATGCATGCAATGCAACTGGGCAGTTCTAGACGTCGAGACTGGAGACCCGATGGCAACTCCGTTCTTGCCAAACACAGGTGACACGGGAGGAATCCCCTGTTTATCTGGACGTATGGGCATCTTCATCAGGCTGATCAATTCGACAACAGACTGTCACAACACCCTTCCGGCTGGCCGATCCATCGATCACTTGCCCCTTTTTTGACTGGACATATCCATTCCTCGACTAAATTTGGCTTCGTTTTAGATCGTCTCGGACAGGTGCGGCTCTTTGGCCTGTCCTCCCTTGTCCGTCCTGCCTATGGACCGCCATCTGTCAGCCACCGACCCACAAAAATGGGTCTTGACCGCTAGAGGTGTGCCCTATCCAAACAGATCGAACCGATTTTCCGTCTGCTTTATTTTTTAAAAGAAGAGCCCCGAAAGGCATGGAAGCAATTATATTAAACACAAACAGAGGAGACGTACAATATTACAGAAGACCCCATAGGATGTGAAAAAAACACATAGGCCCCATTTTATGTGGAGAAGACCCACTGAAAGATATGGGATGCAACCAGGTCCCTCCCTATCTCATCTGCCGAGCCGGAGGTCAGCTGCACCGTCGTCGAGCACCGCCACGGGGACGGAACCACTTGCTTCAGTGTCGACGTTGGACCTGGCCGCTGACCCGAAAGGAGGCCTCCGATGGAGGTTGAAAAGATGTCAGAGCTCACCGGCTTTGACGGACAACACGTAGCCGTCAGGATAAAGCTCGCCGATGTTGCTTCCAAGCTCCGGAAATCCCTGACGCAAAGAATCCTCGTAAGCTCCGTCGAGGTCGAGCGACCCGCACTTCAGCGCAACACTCCTGCCACGGGTGGGTGAAGGCGGGCATAGGTGGTCGGAGTAGCGAGGAAAAATCCGTCGGAAGGGGGAAGACCGAAACTCCCCCGGGTGCCCTGGCCAAGTCTTCTGCACGCTGCCATCGACGTCCTCTCCCACGCCGCCACGACCGTCCAAGAGAAACAGAGGAAAACATCAGACATCTAAGTTGGCCAGAACACCAAAAACGCGCTTATACCGAGGTTTCGCTTGGTGTGGCACCACCGGCGTCTTCAACCTCTGAAGCTCGCCGGGAACCACCCACCGCGGCCTCCCGCCGCCGCGCAGATGCGCTAGGAGACAAAAACCTCTGCTTCCTCCACCCGTGGTCGCAGCCCCGCTCTATCCCCTCCTCCCCTCGCCGCCACGGCTGACGAGAACTGTAGCCGGGGAGAGAGGGGGGGGGGAGGGGGGAGATAAGATCGGACGCCGGACGATTTTCCGTCTGCTTGGAGACCCATTTAATCACAAACAAAACGGACATATCTTCTGTCCAAATCGGTCTTCCCGCTGAAGATTCCCCCTAACCGAATGACTGGATGCACGTGCAAGCACGGACGCCGCTCGGCGCTCCGTGGCTTTGAACAGCGGTCGTTGCCGACTTGCCTGAGGAGAATTCAGCAAGGGTAACGTGATTAGCTTCCCCCGATCGAGATTGATCCGATCGGCCCGTATCTAACGGATGTGGCAGTGGCACCAGTAACTGGAACTCGAGGGAAGACGTGAAGTCAACTGCCACCGGGACGGGCAACTCATCCTGGTCACTCGGTCCGTCAGAATCGGATCACGCTACTACTTCATGTCAGAATTTGAAGCACGTACGTGAACTGTGTAAAAGTATGCCCACTTGCAAGAGAGGGCGCTACGGCCTACGGGAGCATGCGTGCTTGCACCAAATAAGGAAACTTCAATCCCTGTGTGAACAGGGTCAACCTGGGACCTGATTAATTACTTGAGATTTTTAAGCGTTTCATTCATAGAGCGGTGTTCGTTGAGGAATCTACCGGCTTCCGCAATGAGTGCTGCACGGGGGGAGAACTCCAACGTGATGACGTTAGGGTAACTTTGAAATTAAACACGGAAAAATCCGGAAAAATAATGGTGGAGTCATAGTCAGCTTAACACATAACCAAATTGGTTTGCCAAAACGTTTCATAATTGGAACACAGAAGCACATACTCCCTCCGTTTCAAAATATAAGATGTTTTAGCTTTGTGAAAGAAAATTATTTTTAGTTTTTAGGTTCAGTCCAAACGTAGATGAACCAGACGCTAAAAGGCTAGATACACTCCCTTCTCAAAGCTAAAACATGTTATATTTCAAAACGGAGGGAGTAGTATTTCCGAACCTGCTATCTTGTTTCCAGTCCACAGGCTCCATAGGTATATAATCTGCAGTTTTGATTGTCTATGGGAAAACATAATGTGATGGCCATAAAAAGAATTAAACGGAGACATCAGATTTGCTTCATCTTATTATCAAGGCCATAGTTAAAGTCTTTACATTCAACGCCGTGAGAACAAGAAAACGCTATAGTACGTACTCAGTTTTGTCTTTGGCCATTTGTGTATTGAGCCTACGAAATCGCTTGCACAATGATGCCATCATGCTTGCCATGGACGTGGAGGACTCAAAAGTCAGTGTAAGCAACCACTACTAGGAAAACGATTATAGATAGATTTTAATTTTGTGACGCATATATGAAAAATGCTCCACTAAAATTAATTTTGTGGCGCATATAGCAAATGCTCCATAGAATTCCTGCAATTCTGTGGCGCATATATATGCGCCATAGAATTCCTGTGGGCCCATGTGGGCCTGACCCAGCACATGGGCATGCCAGAATTCTGTGGTGCATATGGCTATATGCCACAGAATGTCAAAATTCTGTGGCGCATATAGCATATGCGCCACAGAATTCTCACTTTCTATGGCGCATATAGCTATACGCGACAGAATTTTGACATTCCGTGGAGCATTTGCCGTATGCGCCACAGAATGTGCGAAACAGATCTAAAAAAGGTGGCAACCACCCTTTCCCTTCTTCCCACCACCTCTAACTAGCTCATCGAGGCAGTTGCCCATATTTCTCTCTCTATCAAACAAAATCCATTAGGCAACAAAGGAAACTAATCACGTGATTTTGCATAGTCACCTAATTTTAGGAAAAAAACAATGGATTGCGTACCCCTTAATTACATGGTGATCCATCCAAAGAAAAATCATTAGCACAATGAGATGAGAGCTCGCATGAAACAATCTGAAGCGTCCATACCCACGCATCCAATGACCAGTTTTCTCACATGAACACAACGCGTCTGCCTCACAGTCATAGCCCAGGTTCCAGCCCAGCCCAGTCTCCCGCTCTCCATCTGCGCTGCTGCGCCCACTCCCTCGTTCCCTCTGCGCCGCCGCTCACCGTTCGTGGCCGTCCCCGGCCGCCCCTCCCTCGCAGCCCACCGCCGCAGATCCGGATCCTCACACCCAACTGATTGCCTTGCCAAAGCCCCATCCCCGCGCTTCCAATCGCGGATTATCCAAACCCTAGCCGCTCGCATCCATGCCGGCGTCGAGGACGACGGGGCTCGGCCTAGCTCTGTGCAGCTCGCCTCCGTCAGGGCCTCCCCGTCGATCCCCCGCCCATTCACCATCGTCGAGGGCCAAACCCCGTCCATTCACCATCGTCGCGGGTATCCTGGCGGCAGGGAGGCCATGGATGCGGCCGGTCCGTGCGACACCTCTACGCGCCACATTTGGACGTGTCGTCCGCCGACACCACCCTTCAGGAGGACCCCTCGTCAACATCAAGGTCGGTTTTTTCTTCTTTGCTCGGGCGCTCGATTCTGTTGCTGACATGCTCGCTATCAGATTTCCTACTGAAATGGTACCAAACTAACTGGATTTTCGGATCCAACACCAGGAAGGGCTTTTGTGTATCGTCCATACGACAAGTCCAGTAGTTCGTGTGGCCGTCCTGCTACTCCTGCTCACACGGGGGTGGAAGGCCAGGACTACTTCCTGTTTGTGATCTCGGCCTCTGCTACAATAACCCGCTGGTGAGCTCTGGTCTTGATCTCCTCTATGTCCTCGGTGGTATGATCTGGTCCGGCCATCCAGTAGCCATATGTATGTGTTTGTGGTGAGGATCACTACTAGGTTTCTAGTTTTTTATCTTCTAAATAAACTAGTGAGTAGAAGTTGGTAATCTGCCCTCGTCCAGAAGAGGGGGCCCTAGTCACAGGTTGATTACAATGGAGTCTTCTTTGAATTTCAGAAAGTCACAGGTTTTACATAATAAAAATATTTTGAAAATGATTAAACTTTATATAAGATGCTGAGAAGACTCTCTTGAGAACCATAAAACTTTGGCATGTAGATATATATGTCATGTCGGGTTTTATTAGTTAGGGGTCTGCACTTTCCAGTTGAGACATCAACAAGGGAAACCAAACGATATGACAATGTATTTTGACGTACTTTCCTATCTCAAGAGTTCAATTTAATGAACATATATGAAGTCTTCGCTGAATTTGCAAAGGTTTCAAAAATTTAGAAACTGTAAAACTTGACATAGTAGAAAGGATAAGAATGGAACTATTACTACATTTGTTCTTGATTTTATTTTGTTTTTCTTCTTGGGAGAAGAATAGAACGATGCAATATTTCAGCATATCCAAATTAGTTCTATCTGAAAGTCTGCACTCAATTTTTCCGTCATTTTGGTTATATCCAATGATGTTCACAATCCTTCAGATTACATATATTGTGCTTTGCTATAATCTTGAGTGATCGCATGCAAATTTGGCATTATTCTTTGGCACTAAGTTAAATGGTGCCTTTTATTTGTTTTCTGCTGCTGAGCCTCATTATTTGATCAGAAGGTGTTCGTACCTCACAAGAAATTTACTTTTTGGGTGGATCTCTGTATACTACCTCTGCCTGCTCCTTCCCTGCCTCTCGAGTCTACGTGGCAATGTCCGCGACCACGCCAGAGGCTCTACTCAAACCTGCTATCCTGTTGTTCGCCCATTTGTGGACAACCAGGTCTTCGAGTGAAACGCTGGTGAGTTCATGTCTGCGCCGCGACCAACCGGTGATGTTTCTGCATCAGCTACAATGACCCTCTGTGTGCTCTAATTTCATCCTATCCAATCCTATCCAAATTAGTTCCATCTTCTGAACGTACATATTATGTACTTATTTTTTCAGTCATGTTGATTATAGCCGATGATTTTTTTGTTTGCTCGAGTGGATCGACTAGGTTGCTGCCATGCTCGCTATCAGATTTCTTGTTGAAATGATACCAAACTAACTGATTCGGAACCAACTGTAGGAAGTGTTTTTGTGTGCCGTTCGTATGACAAGTGTTCCTTGTCAATAGAGATGCCGACGTACGTTGTGTACAAGGGTCGGCTTCCAGGTGTTTACGAGGAGTGGGTGGACTGCCACCAACAAGTGGACAAGTTCAGCGGCAACAGCTACAAGGGATACTCGACTAGAGAGGAGGCGGTGGCCAAGTGGAGGAGACACATGTGGAAGAAGAACCGGACGAAGATCTTGGTGCCGCTCCTCCTCACCGGCATCGCGGTTACGGTGTACTACATTCTGTCCTAAGGTAGGCGGTGATAACATCACGTGGTTGTAAGTTATGTGAGTGAGATTAACACGTGTGAAATGTACTTGTACACTTATTCGGTTCTAAGTGATGTGATTGATGAACACTTGTGAATATTCGTGCTTGTTGATGTATTGTATGTGAACTGGAACATTTGTACTGCTGTGTGCAGCTTTTCTGTGAATTTCTGTTATTTTTTGTGTATTTCCTGTAATATGCCTGTATTTATACCAGATTCTGAAAATTTCGAAATTCTGAAAAAAAAGATTCTATGAAGCATATGGCTATATGCGCCACAGAATGTACCATAGAATTCTGTGGTGCATATAGCTATATGCGCCACAGAATTCTGTCCTAGATTCTGTGGTGCATATGGCTATATTCTGTGGCGCAGCTATATGCGTCACAGAATTGTCAAAATTCTGTGGCGCATATGGCTATATGCGCCACAGAATTCTATCCCAGATTCTGTGGCGCATATGCATATGTGCCACATAAATATAATTTTAGTGGCGACCAGTAGATGCGCCATAGAAATAGTTTTTGGTGCGTCACTGATAAAGTTTTTCCTAGTAGTGAACCGGTTGCACGTTGACAAAAATCTTTCCATGCATCGATGTCACCGCGACCACGTGTAACGACCCAGATTATTACTTACTTAACTTATAGTGATGATCAGCAATGGAGTACTGCAGTATATATACATGACAGTCCTACAGCTGGATTAGCGCTATTCGCGAGTCGCGTGAGCCCGTCGACCCACCCACGTAATACCTGTTTCCTCCAACGAGTTGCACGAGGCTGGTGTGGCGTGTGCTACCACGTTCGTCCACGATTGATCGTACGGTCTCGCGCTAGTCTTCTCACAGTTATCAGGAGTGCAATTTCCTGCATTGAACAAGTCCAAGAAAAATCAACGATGTATACGGAGCAAGCAAGCTGTTGGAAGAAGCTAAAAGCTAGGCCTTCCGGCCGGCAGCCTCTTCCCGTAGAAAAAAAACGCAACTAGTAATAACTTTGAGTTACTAACCACACACCAAGGATATTTTTCTTTCACAAGGAAATTGAATTGGTTATGAGTACTAGGTTTTTCAAAGGTTGGGTGGAATATATTCGGGAGCTCCCGCGCGCGGAAGGGTAGGGTCGTAGCCCAGGTTGTACAGTTAGAAAAATGGAAGCGTCGTCGCCCCTGGATCGGAACGCCACCCCCTGATTGATGGATCTGGTCTTCATGTAGTCACCTGAACGAGACTTCCTCGCTGCCTCTACCGAGCCCTCGCGTCGCCGCCCCAGCCAGCACGCACCCAGCGTAGGTGTACACATTGATGATTAAGCAGATTGGACCAAGCTAACCATCTACGTACGGTTTTCTTTAGCATGCATGGACAAAAGACAGCTGTCCTTTTCTGTTGTCGACAAAAGAACCCGCAGGTTAAACGTCAGTAGCTACTAATAGAGTACTATACTCCTAGTAGTAGATCATAGCAGGCACGTAACTTGGCTGGCCCGATGTACATTATAATCCCCCCACGAGATCTCTCGCCCTCTTTAATCGGTCCTCATTGACTTGATGTAAACAGACAAAAGGAAAGTCTTGTTGCTTGATCTCACCAGGGAGAAAATTCGAGCAGTGTAGGACGTGCATCCACCATCACTCCCATCAGGTGCAGGAGTATAATCAGATTAGCATTAGCTGAGGCTAGCTATGAGATAGTGATGTGATGGGTGATATATACGTATGCGGTGTGTGAACTCTGGGCGTGCAGCGGTGGATGCTGCGCCTACGGTCAGTACGGCCCCCGCACGTCTTCCACGGTTGATTTCGTGGACCGGCGATTTTTGATTGAACCCGCGTAGACCGCGAAAGGAAGAACCACCGTTGCCCGACTGCCTACTCCTCAACAACAACCGCTCTCCGTCTCTCCCATGCATTACTCGCTCGTGCATCGGTGCATAGTCGTATAGAAAATACTAGTACGACTCATTAGGTGCACCTAATTGGAGAATCTATAATACTATCTATAAAGTTCATCCGGCCCCACTAAGAAGCATTTAATGTTTGCAAACTTAATTCTGGTAAAGCCACGTCATCTTAATTATCCTGAAACATTGGATTGCAAATCAGGGGTGTAAATTAGTTGTGATCCGAGCGACAAATGTCGTGTTTTCTTATTTCACCGGAAGGTGCCCCGTATTCTCTTTTGACTTTTCCTATATTGTTGCGTCTCACCTCTCTCTTTGTAACTGACTATGAGGCTGCACTCCCGTACTACTCCAGCGCCGATTCTTGGACTCCTATAACCGATTGTCATGCGTTTTTATTGCCGACGAATCATGGATATTAATCCCAGCGGTGTACATGGAGCTTCTCAGCAGCGCTTCAAGTAGCAGCAATGAACCGTCGATCCATCGTCTCTCCCGTCAAAGGCTTAGCCCTCTAGCTTTTAGTTTTCCACGTCTCTGCAACTAGCGGCGGTACAACGCAGAGAAAACAGAGCTCTTGCTACCACGGCAGCGGTGACTTTGGTGCATGGACGGGCAGCCGGCAGAGAAGATAATGGCGTTTATTTCTATAAAAGGGTATTTCGTTCCTGTTTTGGGACAGACCAAGCGTCAGCTCGGCACCATCATCTTCCTCTGCGGCCCTGAATCCTGATCTTGATCAACAACTTCAACATTAATGGGCATAGCGCCTTCCCACTTCCCCTTCGAAAATCGGAAGTAAGCAATCAACATGGTGGAACCTCCTCAACAAGTCAACCAAGTGACAGCTCATGGAGCTGATTACTGGGCTGATCGGCGTCTACGGTCATTGCAAATTCTGGATCATTCTATATGTATGTGCTGTTTTGTTGTTTATGTAAAACAACGTAATTTTCCCCTATCATCTCCTGTCGGTACCATGCATGTTGGATGAGAAGAAACTGGAACACTCACTGTCGTCGTCGTCACCGTTACGCTGCTATCGGCTCCTGCTCGGCGAATCTGCATCGCTCGACGGGTACACCTTCCTTGCTTATTAGCCACTATCCACTCCGCTAGCTCCGCCAGATATTACCATGGATTCTTACTCTGCCCGTTCAATTTTTTCATGTACCGGATTCCAGGTGTTTTTCCATCTGCACCGAATTTCCTATTTGATTGCAACATTGAAGAACAATGATTTTTTTCCAGCAAATACAAGCTGCAGGATACGCTGCTGTTCCTGTTCAAACTGGACGGTGGATGATGGTAAGAATTTCTAGAACGATGCCTAACCCAGTCCTCTTACTCATCTTAGACCACTTCCATTTCCTCAATCAGGTTTGATATATATTCGGATAACTAGATTTCCGCACAATTGTGTGATTGTTTATGTGTTGTTTGCCGGCAAACTCTCACTTGCTGACTTTCTTTTCTCTGTTACTATGAGAATGTGAATAGTACTTCCTCCGTCCTGATTAGTAAAAATTTGAATGCATCTATACACTAAAGTGCGTCTAGATTTATTTAAATTTAGAAAAATTCTGACTCCGATGGAGTATGACATATAGAGCTGTTTGTAGACAGGCGTCACTTATAAGTATGGTTAACTGAATGAAAGTATCAGGTACATCAATCATTGACGTATTTTTATTTATAATCTATATATAACGGTGGATCGTGATGTGTGATTTATGCCCAACAGATATTTATTCATTTACCTGCAATTTAATCACGATATTGAGTTTTCCCAAATTAATTTCAGGTATACCTTTGTTTTTTTTGAAACAGTCACGGGGGAGAGGGTCCCCACCTGAATATATTATCTCAACAGAAGAACAACAGTTTTCACGAGCATCGTGACAAGAGGTAGTCACGCCACAAGCCGGTGTGACTTCTTTGGGACAAGTCCCTACACCGATGAGACCATAGAGTGATGTCGTCCACAATTTTTAAAATAGTTACATAAGATGATTGATCGACATTTCTGAACACCATGCTGTTTCTAGCGTCCCAAATTTTTCACAGAATGACGAGAGCGATAGACGGTCAGACAGAGGAATGAAGCCCCGCAGGAACGGGAGCTCATGCTAGCAGCGGCCAAGGTTAGCCTGTTACGAAGGTCAGAATCGAGCTCGCCCTGTAGAACCGTTGGAACTAAAATATGTGGTTTAGTATGGTGTGAGAATATGGCGGGGAAAGCAGTAGCTAAGGGCTCCGGAAGGAGCCACCTATCCAGCCAAAAGAAAGTACTTTGGCCATTTCCTACTTTGCATTGTGATATAAGACGAAGAGTAGTAAGGTTTTGCTTGACAATTTTTGCGAGGTAAGTGGTGTAGGAGGAGCGGTGTATGGGAAAAGGCGAGTGGTATAGTAACCAATCCCGCCAAGGAAGGTTGGATGCAGGCAAGAAATTGTAAGCAAATTTGAGCAGAAGGCAAACATTTTGAATTTTCAAGTTTTTAACACCTAAACCACCAGCACTTTTAGGAGTACAAACTTTATCCCACGCTACAAGACATTGTGCACCTGTACACGATTCCTCATGAGCCCAAAACAATTCTCTTTTTTTCTTATTAAGTTTTTCAATGTTTCCTTACAGAGAAAAAAGGAGGACATGAGATAGGTAGGGAGACTATCGAGGACGGAAGTGAGGAGAGCGAGTCTCCCCCCTTTGTTTAAGAGGGAGGCACTCCAGCCAGCAAGATGGATATCAGTCCTGCCTAGGGCTGGAACAAAAGTAGACGGGGTAGTTTCTGGTGGGACAGGGGTAGACCGAGGTAAACTTGGGGGAATTGGGAAATAGAGGTGCCCAGGGCAGTAGCCATGGAGTCCGCATCTGTATCGGAGACGTGCAGAGGAATGAATGTGATTTTATGAAAGTTGATCCCTAAGCCGGTAGCGGCCGTGAAGTCATCGAGAATGGATCGAAGATGTGTGGCAGCAGCAGGCGTTGCCTTAGCGAGAATGAGGGTATCGTCAGCGTATTGAAGAACGGGGCAGGGTAGACTGGAGGTGATAGGGTGGGCGAGGATGCCATCATCGCAAGCATGCAAGATGAGCTTTCACAGCACATCGGCAACCGTGTTGAAGAGGAACGGGGATAGCGGGTCGCCTTGGCGCAAACCGTTTTTGCAGTTAATCCACGGTCCAGGGATGCCATTGAGGAGAATGGTGGTTTTACCAGAGGTTAGTATGTCCCTAATCCATCGACAGAACCTGGGAGGAAAACCCCTATGTTCGAGGATGGCAAGGAGGGAGTCCCACTTGACGGAGTCGAAAGCTTTTTTGAAGTCTAGCTTGATGACGATGGTGGGGGCTTTTGATTTGTGACAACAGTTTAGAAGATCGGCGGCATACACAAAATTATCGGAGATACATCGGCCTTGGTCTTGGCTAACTAGGGGCGGCATGAGGGGTTTTAGTCTATTAGTTAGCACTTTAGCAATCCCTTTGATAGGGCAGTTTTGCAGGGATATTGGGCGGAAGGCATCGGCTGTGCGAGCCGCCTTAGTCTTAGGGAGAACAATGTAGGCCCGGTTGATGCTAGCAGTGTCAGTGCGATGATTATAGAAGTCATCAAAGAGGCACCGAATAGACGTTTTAACTGTGTTCCAACATTTTCGGTAGAACCTAGGGCCAAAGCCATCAGGACCCGGGCTAGCAGAGAGATTCATGTCATGGAAGGCGTCAAAGATTTCTTGGTCGGAGAAAGGGACGTCGAGATGGCGGAGTTGAGGGATAGAGTTGGGATAGATTGTTTGAAGAGAGAAATTCCAGGAGGCAGGCGGAGTAGTTCCTAGAAGGTTGGTGTAGAAGTCAGTGAAGATGGTCATCTTTTGGTCATGCGAGAAGAATTCTGTGTCATTGGAAACGAGAACCGAGATTTTATTATGACGCAGACGATTAGAAGCACATGCGTGGAAATATTTTGTATTTTCGTCCACCTCAATGGCAGCTTTAGTTTTGCTTCTTTGATTGCACGAAGCAACTTTGGCCCTAATAGTACGTTGGAGGGTATTAATAATAGTTTTCCTAAAAACTATCTTGTGTGGAGAGAGGTCCCTCGTTTCCTCAATGTGATCAAGAATGGCAATAACAATTTTGCAGTCCGACTCTTGAGGTTGTAATGGGAGCAGAGACTTGCACCAAGATTTAAGTGCGGAGCGAGATTTCTTGATGGCGGCAACGATGGAATTCACACCGTTTGAGAGCTGGCGGGCCGAGTTCCAAGAAGTTGCCACCAACGTCCGGCAGGCCGGATGGGAGGCCCACGCATTTTCAAACCTGAAGATGGCGGGGCGAGGAATGGAAGTGGAGATGGAGACGATGAGAGGGACGTGATCTGAAATAAATCTCGTGATGGATGAGACAAACATGTTGGGGAAGACCGAGTCCCAAGCTAAATTAATGAAAACACGATCGATTCTTTGAAGGGTCGGAGAGGCGCGGTTATTAGTCCAGGTAAATTGTCGATCGAGAAGAGGCAACTCAATGAGAGAAAGCTGATCAATGTACTCGTTAAACATGGAAGCTTCAGCGTCTCTAAAAAGATTATTGTTTTTATCCGAGGGGTAACGGAGCAGATTGAAGTCGCCTAAAATAATCCAAGGAGTCGAGGGATTTGGAGCGATGGAGGCTAGGTCTTGCAGGAAGGCCTCCTTGAGATCATGATCTGTGGGAGCATACATATTGGTGACAAGAAGGGGAGATGGGTGAGCGAGACAGGATACAGTAGAGGAGAGAGTGAACTCGGAGGATGACGACAAGAGTGTAGTGAAGTTAGACATGGAGAAGGCGTTGAGGATTCCCCCAGCCGATCCAATAGAGGGCTTAAAGTCAAACTGGTTAAGGGATCTGGGAAGGAAGGACCGAGCTTTGAAAATATCGATTTGATCGAGTTTAGTGTCTTGGATGAAGCACGCCGAGGGGTTTAGGGAGACAAGCTCGGACAGGACATCAACACATTTGAGATTTTGGTCAAGACCTCGAATATTCCAGTTACAAAAGGTGAAGGAAATATTAACCATATTTAAACTTGAGGTTACCGAGTATATTATAGTACGTATTACAAACCAGGCTAAGAAAACAAATACCCATTGGAACCCTAACTGGCTGCATATACAAACTGAACGTGCAGAAGGGGACTGAATCAAAGATAGCAGCCCTGGACTCAGATAACCTGGCCGATGGATTGACGACAGTTAGGAGCAGGCCCAAAACACCAAACCGATGGACAGTATCCTCCTGTACTGCCCCCGGGGAGACGCGGCGACACCATCGCGGAGGAAGGCCAGCGAGCTGGACGACGGTACCGCAAAAGACGCCAAGGTGAGCCTCATGGTTCACCTTCCGACACCTGGGGGTCGACCTGGCCGGTGTCGGCAACCGCAACAGCCTCCGACTCGTCTGCGCCGCAAGCATGCGTGACATCAGCGAGGGAGAGGGCGGAGGCGACATGTGCAGCAGGTCCAGGAGAATGCGCGACTCGTCGATTGCCCTGGCTAGAGCGGCTGATGCATGAGAGGTGTGTAAGCGCAGCGCCTTGATACGCACATCACGCTTCATGGGGACGAACTCGGCCTTCACCTTGGCTGCTAGACGTGTGCTCCGTCTCACCGCAGCAACCTTGTCGTTGACACGCTTGTCTCGGACGCGGCGCTTGCGCGCCGCGTCTTCATGGGATGGCTCGTCGGCAGCTATGTCTAGGGACGCAGTGCCATTATTTTATGGATGGCACATGGGATACCTTTTTAGGATATGCTATTACAATCCAACCGGAAATTAAACAAGAAGTGGTATTTTAGGGATAATGTATCTCTTTGGAATTTTTGAATCCGATTTTGGCATTCTATTTGTGGCTTATACCATTTTTCTTAATATCACCTAAAAATCCCGCGGGTATCAACTAGTTTATTTTGGAGTAAACAACACTGTTCACAGTGTCACCTGCTTGCTTAATCTTCTCTTCTTTTAGACGTCTCATGACTTAATCTTCTCTTCTTTCATTTTCTTCCGCAAGGAGCTCTCCAAAAGTACGCAGCTTTCTCTTTCGGTTCTGTTCCGGATGGACCAACAGAAAAAAAAAGTCTTCTTTTCCAAAAGGCATCCGTATCCATATCAGACACTCCTGTACTGTCCGGCGGGTCAACTAGCCGCCGCCAAGCCTGCACGTCGGCCCGGCCCTGCGGGCACATACCTACAAGGCCAGGCCGAGACGTGTGTCGGTCAGATCTACCTCGGAGTCACCGTCACCAGCTCACCGGTCATGGCCGTCGTCGACGATGAGCCGGCGTACAACCGTACTAGTACACATATCTTTGCTAGAAAAACATATAATTTGTTTGGACCATACGGGTTTTCTACAGAGCTACGTATACCTGTATACCTGATTAGTATTAATTACAAAGGGGTATCCCTATGTTTGAGTTTGACTGAGTTTTATACAAGTTTGGCGGCAGAGATTGTACTGGAACAAGCCTTGTCGGTTAATAGGAATACCAGATTTACATGCGAATGGGCAAATAGGAAATATCCACTTGGATTGGAGGAGAAGATTTAGTAGCTACAGCTAGGGTGGTGGAGGTCGAAGAGCGGAGACGGCATTGACCGGGATATGATTTATCTGTGGGATCATGCTCTTCTGGTCTTCACAACCACGTGGGTGCGAGAGATGCCAACCAGGCAACCGATCCATCGGCGGTCGTCACCGAGCGACAAGGAATCGAGGAATATTGGACCAGAAGATAGACCTGATCGGCCGGTGTCCGACTCTGCACGTATCGCCTTGGACACTGGGTGTTTCTGGTCTGCTAAAGTCGTGGCCGCGATGTCGACGATTGTAACTAGTAGTACAAAGAAGAGAAGCTTCTAAAAAAACTTTTAAAAAAGCGCGTGTTAGTTAAGACTAACTAGTTTGTTCAGTAAGTCTTCGTGTCAAAAAAAAAAGTAAGCAACTTCGGAGTCCTATCTGTTGACAAATAGAGCACTTTTTCTTGATAAAAGACAGATAAAACACAGGCAGAATAATAGAAAAAGACCAGAAGATAATATACATCATGGTAGAGGAACCGCCGATGTTCCCGTTAGCGTTGGCACCGTCGTCAACCATGTTGTCGAGGAAAAGATTGTTGATGTCGGGGAAGAAGTCGTCGTTGGGGAAGACGTCGGTGAAGTCGCTATCCGTGAAGGAGTCCGTGATGAAGCTAGTAGTCGCGCTGGTAGCGCTCCCCAAAAACCTTATCGTCCTTCTCCTGTTCAGGACTCGAAGCAGCAGGGTCTCGGAGGCCTACTGTCCCAGCTCGCGGTGCACGCCGCAAGATGGGATGGGGAAGATCTAAGCAGCGCAGTGCTCTGGAACTGGAGGCGCAAGGTATGTGCGTTGGTGTGTCTGAGAAGAGGAGCGACCTCTCGCCCTTATAGGCATGGGTAGGCAGGCGAACAATCGGCGTTGGGAGAGGAAGCGAACATGCATCGACCGAAGCCGAACAACCTCCACTAAGCTAAGCTCGAATTAAATCTCCACTGAGTTCGAATTTAAAAATACACTCACACAGACTGTTCAAATTATTATGCATTTATGCGTGGCAAAAATAAAGAGAAGCTCTCGGCTCGATTCATTCCCGCAACCCGCGGCGCACGCGCGTCGTGACGAGGCGGGCGGCGGAGGAGGAGGAGCGCGCGTGTATATGTCTTCTCTTCTCAAGCTCGTACAAGTGGTGGCTCTCCTTATAAGCTGGTCCAACTTCCACTCAACTAGTAATGTGGGACTAAACTCTTGTCTCATCTCTTGCCTTGCATGAATGGGCCAAGTGGGCCTCTAGGATTTCAGGAATTGTTGAATAATATAAATGGGCTGGGCCTTTATTAGGCAAAATTTCAACAATCCCCCACCAGATCCCAGAGGCACACATAAATTTGCCTATGGTTTCAAAACATTGTTTATATACTGATACTAGTGGAGACTGTTAAGTTGAACTTCCACCTAAAACTCTATGCTACACTAGTTTGCAACTTGTACAGTGGGTTGTGCCTTGAACTGCAAGTTTGCTGCATTCTAGCTTTACAAAAAGCCTTGACCAATACTGGGCTGCCGTGGGACTTCCCCTCGGGTGGAGCTTATGCGTCATACTCTATAGCCTTTCATGAGTTTACTAGAGAGCACTTAACTCTCATAGACTGCGACGTTTAACAGTCAGACTCATATATGTGTGTTCTTCAAAAGATATTCCGCAGGACAATATCTCTGCTTAAACTAAGCCACTTAGAACACATTAAGATAAATCAACCTGCCATGCAGAATAAGAAAGTATTGCATCTTCACGGAGTGGTGTTTTAAAGTAGGATACTTTCCTCTCAGTTAACCAACAGCTTGTCTCCCAATTCTATTCACGGGATCTCCGATCACATAGAGTGGTTTACCACTGTGGAAAACTTATATTGTGGGTCTCATACCCATCTCCTTTGATGCATTTTCTATCACATTACGTGATAGACCCTTTTGTGAAGGGATCTACTAGATTCTTAGATGTTTGGATATAATCCAATGCAATAACTCCGGAGTTTCTCATTTTCCTGACAGATTTCAATCTCCTCTTCACATGTCTTGAGGACTTCATATTATACTTAGAACTATTAACTTTAACAATCACAGTTTGATTATCACAGTTCATTGGGATTGCGGGTATAGGTTTCTCAACCATAGGTAAGTCCATCAAGAGTTCTCGAAGCCACTCTGCTTCAACAGTGGCTGTGTCTAATGCTACGAGTTCTGCTTCCATAGTTGACCTCGTTAAGATGGTCTGCTTGCAAGACTTCTAAGAAACAGCACCACCACCAAGTGTAAATATATATCCACTCGTGGCCTTTATCTCATCAGCATCAGATATCCAATTTGAATCACTATATCCCTCCAGCACCCTTGGGTACCCAGTATAGTGAATGCCGTAGCTCGCAGTGCCATTTAGATAGCCTATGACTCTCTCAAGAGCTTGCCAATGATCATCTCCAAGATTTGAAACAAACCGACTGAGTTTGCTTACAACAAAAGTGATGTCAGGCCTCGTAGCGCTAGCTAAATACATAAGCGACCCAATAATCTGAGAATATGTCAATTGATCTCTAGTAGTGCCTCTATTTTTTCGAAGTAACACACTAGGATCATACGGTGTTGGAGAAGACTTGCAGTTGCTATACCCAAAGCGACTCAAGATCTTTTCCACATAGTGAGACTGAAGCAGTGTGATCCCACCATTATCATCTCTCAATAGCTTGATGTTCAAAATAACATCAGCTACTCCTAGATCCTTCATCTCAAAAGACCGAGATAAGAAATCCTTGACTTCCTTATCACATTAAGATTGGTCCCAAAAATCAGTATGTCATCAACATACAAACAAAGAATTAATCCCTTGCCCCGACCATAGCGATAGTACACAAATTTGCCAGCTTCGTTTACAGCAAAACCTGCAGTGGTTAGGGTTCTCTCAAACTTCTCATGCCACTGCTTAGGTGCTTGTTTAAGGCCATAGAAAGACTTCAACAACTTACACACTTTTCCTTCCTGACCACTCACTACAAATCCATCTAGCTGATCCATATAAATTTCCTCGTCCAACTCTCCATTTAGGAAATCCGTCTTAACGTCCATTTGATGAACGAAAAGACCATGTGAGGCAGCCAAAGATAGTAGTACGCGAATGGTGGTCAATCTGGCTACGGGTGAGTAAGTATCAAAGAAGTCCTCACCTTCTTTTTGGGTATAACCCTTGGCTACAAGTCTTGCCTTGTACTTCTCAATAGTACCATCAGGCCTAAGTTTCTTCTTAAACACCCATTTGCATCCTACAGGTTTGCACCCATAAGGACGATCGGTGATCTCCCATGTTCCATTCGCTAAGATGGAATCCATCTCACTACGAACGACTTCCTTCTAGTAGTCAGCATCAGGAGATGCATAGGCTTCTGAAATAGAAGTAGGAGTATCATCCACAAGGTACACAATGAAATCATTACCAAAGGATTTTGCAGTCCTCTGTCTCTTACTCCTCTTAGGAATTTCATTATCATCCTCCTCAGGTTTTTCCGAGTGTTCAATAGGAATGGTATGTTCATGAATTGTGGGTATTTCCTGATTAAATGAGTCAGGTATCTCCTGATTTGATGAGCTAGCTATATCCTTCATGGGAAAGATATCCTCAAAGAAAGTCACATCATTTGACTCCATGATTGTACCAACATGCATTTCTGGTACTCCAGATTTTACTATCAGGAATCTATAGCCAATGCTATGAAAAGCATATCCCAGAAAAACACAGTCCACGGTTTTTGGTCCAAGTTTGTGCTTCTATGGGATTGGCACATGAACCTTTGCCAGACAGCCCCAAGTTCGCAAGTAAGAAAGATTTAATCTTTTCTTTTCCCATTCTTCAAATGGAGTAATATCTTTGTTCTTAGTGGGAACTCGGTTTAGGACATGACGTGCAGTCAGTAATGCCTCCCCCCACCATTCCTTGGAGAGACCCGATGTGTCTAACATGGCGTTAACCAAATCTGTTAGAGTATGGTTCTTTCTTTTGGCTACCTCGTTTGACTGGGGCGAGTAGGGAGGTGTCCTCTTATGGATTATACCATGTTCCGCACAAAAAGAATCAAACTCGTTGGAAAAGTACTCTCCACCACGATCAGACCTAAGCCTCTTAATCTTTCGATCAAGTTGGTTTTCCGCTTCAGCTTTATAGATTTTGAAGTAACTCAAAGCCTCATCTTTTCATTTCAGAAGATACACATGACAATATCTCGTAGAGTCATCGATCAATGTCATAAAATATTTCTTTCCACCTTTTGTTAACACACCATTCATCTCACAAAGATCTGAATGTATGAGCTCTAGTGGCGCCAAATCTCTCACCTCTGCAGTCGTATGTGACTTGCGAGGTTGCTTTGCTTGTACACAAGTTTGGCATTTAGATCCCTTCACAGTAGTGAATTTTGGGATTATATTCATTTTAGCTAACCGCGTTATGCAACCAAAATTAACATGACAAAGACGTGAATGCCAGAAATTTGATACAAGATCAGATGAAACATGATTCATGACTTTATTACACACATCTGATAGTGACAGGGGGAACAAACCTCCACACTCATAGCGTTTACCAATAAATGTTCCAAACTTAGACAGTACAAATTTATTGGACTCAAACACAATCTTGTAGCCATCACGACATAGAAGTGATCCACTAATAATATTCTTATTTATTGAGGGAACATGATGCACATTCTTCAGGCGCACGGTCTTTCCCGAAGTGAACTTCAGATCGACCGTACCAACACCATGAACAGAAGCATGTGAGCCGTTCCTCATCAGCACGGACTGAGCCCCTCTGACCTGATATGAGGAAAACATGGAAACATCAGAACAAACATATACATTAGCGCCCGTGTCAATCCACCAATCAGGAGAATGACATAATGAAAGAACAATAGGTAATATACCATACCCAACATCTTTCATCTCAACGTCGCCCATGACAACATTAGCAGTCTTGCTGCCTTTTCCATGTTGGAGCTTGTCAAAACAATTGGGGTAAGCAGGAGCCCAATGATCAGGATCACCGCACACATGACAAGCACCTTTCTTCTTATTAGTCTTCTTCTTGAAGCTAGTAGACTGTGAGGCTTTGTTCTTTCCATCAAACTTTACTTTTCCATCAAACTTTCCCTTGTTCTTGAACTTGTGAGACTGGAAGTTCTTTTTCTGTACTAGGTTGGCACTTGAACCTCCATCAGCACCTCGAGCACGTGTGTATTTTACTCTCGCCTTCTCTTCCACATCGAGAGTCCCAATGAGGTCCGATACGGAAAACTCTTGTCTCTTGTGTTTCAGGGAAGTAGCAAAGTTCCTCCATGAAGGGGGAAGTTTGGCAATAATGCCCCCGGCAATGAACTTGTCCGGTAAAACACAAGGGAAGTGTTCAAACTCCTTGGCCAGTGACTGTATTTCATGAGCCTGCTCAACGATGGAGCGGTCATCAGTCATCTTGTAGTCATAGAGTTGTTCCATGACATACAGTTCACTGCCAGCGTCCGAGACCCCAAATTTGGCCTCGAGCGTAGCCCACATGTCCTTGCCATTATCAAATGACATATAGGGTTCAACAATGTTATCCCCTAGAATAGACAACAAAGTAGCCTTGAACAGGGTATCAGTTTTCTGAAAAACTTGTTCCTGAGAAGGAGTAAGCTCTCCCTCAGGCTTGCCAAGAGTGGCGTCATAGCAGTTCATGTTCTGAAACCAGAGAACTGCTCTCACGCGCCACCTCTTATAATGCGTACCCTCAAAAATAGGTGGCTTCACAGAAGCAACGAAACCACTTGGAGCAAATTGCCTATAATAAGGTTTTTGGATTGTTGAGAAATAGAGCAATTTTCCAAGAGATTTAACCATAGTAAAAGACAGATAAAACACAGGCAGAATAATAGAAAAGGACCAGCAGATGATATACATCACGATAGAGGAACCACCGGTGTTCCCGTTAGCATTGGCACCGTCGTCAGCCATGTTGTCGAGGAAAAGATTGTTGATGTCGGGGAAGAATTCATCGTTGGGGAAGACGTCGGTGAAGTCGCTATCCGTGAAGGTATCCGTGATGAAGCCAGTAGTCGCTTTGGTAGCGCTCCCCAAGAACCTTATCGCCCTTCTCTCGTACAGGACTCGAAGCAGCGGGGTCTCGGAGGCCTACTGTCCCAGCTCGCGGTGCATGCCGCAAGACGGGATGGGGAAGATCTAAGCAGCGCAGTGCTCTAGAACTGGAGGCGCAAGGTATGTGCGTTGGTGTGTCCGAGGAGAGGAGCGACCTCTCACTCTTATAGGCACAGGTAGGCAGGCGAACAGTCGGCGTTGGGAGAGGAAGCGAACATGCATCGACCGAAGCCAAACATCCTCCACTAAGCTAAGCTCGAATTAAATCTCCACTGAGTTCGAATTAAAAATACACTCACGCAGACTGTTCAAATTATTATCCATTTATGCGTGGCAAAAAGAAAGAGAAGCTCACGTCTCGAGGCATTCCCGCAACACGCGGCGCGCGCGCGTCATGGCGAGGCGGGCTGCAGAGGAGGAGGAGCGCGTGTGTATATGTCTTCTCTTCTCAAGCTCGTACAAGTGGTGGAAGAGCTCTTCTTATAAGCTGGTCCAACTTCCACTCAACTAGCAATGTGGGACTAAACTCTTGTCCCACCTCTTGCCTTGCATGAATGGGCCAAGTGGACCTCTAGGTGACGAGGGTTTAACTCATCAATGCCCATTGTTATGGACTTGGGTTTTGGAGAAGGAGGGAGTGCTGGAGACATCTATCGGCTAGCAAACAAGCACACAGGGTACAAAGGATTTACCCAGGTTCAGGCCTCGTAGAGGTCCCTACTCCTGCTTGTCTGCTCATGGAATTATCGAAGGAGTCGAAAGTTACAATGGTGCGCAGATGCAATCTGGCGAGGGTTGTGGAAACTAGGGTTGCGTGTGTTCTTCTCACCGCCCCCTCCTAGCCTTTATATAGATAGGCTAGGTCTCGGGTAGCAGGTCGAGTCGGTTACAATTTAGGGTTTTCCCCTTCAAACTTTCTATCTTTAGCTTCTTCTTGTTCTTCAAGCAATCGAGAGTCCGCAGGTTACTCGAGTCCTTTCATCTGGGCCTTGGCGACACCGTGGGCCTGTACATATTTAGACCGTATATACCAAACTCGAGTACCTATAGGGTATACCCATGTCAGTAGCCCCCGAGTATCCAGTGGAATCGCAGATTCAACTGGGTACTTTTTGAAGTCTTCGAGTGCCTGAATGAGTACATTTTCGACTGCTTTCATTTATGTCATAGGGATTGTTGATATACGTGCCTGATATAGCCGAAGTATCGGTATCAGTTAACCACCTTAGGGTGAAACAACGCAATCTACTCGAACTCGAGTCCCCAGACTCGAATCTAGAAAAGTGCTGGCGTAATTCGACTCAGGCCGCGGAGGTCTTACAAGAGTCGAATTCCAGTTATATGGGTGTGAGCACTTGACGCATCCGTCAAGGCATGTTCATCGTGCCTGTAGGCACGGATATTTTTCTGGTAGTGCGCAGTTAAATGCGTTGCCAGGCCTTTATTCAGGTCTTACCTTCACGCTGTAAGCGCGGCATCCGAATTTTATCATCGCGGAGATGATTCGGGCGACCCAGGAGACGTGGTCTCTTTGTAGGGAAAATTATGAGGCGGTGTCGCCATGATCTGTGAGTGTGGACATAATCAACATGCAGCTTTTGTGCAAATAATCATAGGGTGCGCGACCAGCGCTCCCTATGGGAGTAGCCCCCGAGTGCCTGGTTGAGTCGAAGACTCAGGCAGGGACTAAAGAAATTTTGCGACTGCTGTCGTCTTTGCTTGTTTGTTTCAGTCGAAGACTTAGGCAGAGACTAAAACACGTTTTGCAACTGCTGTTGTCTTTTGCTTGCTTGTTTGAGTCGAAATTGTTTCCGGCGCTCCCTATGGGAGTAACCCACGTCCATAGTCGAATCGTGTTTCGAGTGGTTGGGTTTGATTGTGATTTCCTGTATTCCTGCAATAAGAAAAGAAAAATCATAGGGTGCACGACTAGCGCTCCCTATGGGAGTAGCCCCCGAGTGCTTGGTGGAGTCGAAGATTCCAGCAAGGACTAAAGTAGTCCAAGTTTTTCGCTGCGTAGCTGTTGATGACGTCAGTGCTGACGCTTGCATGACCTAAGTTGCCCGCGTGAGCGGTTTTGACGGGACGTGACGAGCGGTGGGTCCCACTTTCTGACTTTGATTTGACTGGGCGTGCGTAATCTTATTATTAACTGTGCCTCCTCGATTTCCGCATGTAATGGGAGCAGTGGAGGGACGGTTCGCGCTTCCTCTTCTCCACGTGTCGAGCGCGATGCGTGCTACGCGTCCAGTAGGGTTTTTTTGAGCCGTTGGATTGCATCTCCTAGGGGTTAAGTAGCGGTGCTACGGCGGTAATTTTCCATCTGTGCTCTTTTCTTCCTTGCTGCCATCGCCATTGCTACTGCTCATCTGCTTTTCCCTACGCTCATCTCCTCCTCAGCTCTGGAGCACCTCCACTCATTTCCAAGTTATTTTCTGCGTTCTCATCGCCGTCGCGCAATGGGAAAGAAGAAAGGAGGCGATGCCGCTGAATCCGCAGCCATCGTCGTTGCGACGAAGAAGAAGGGTGGCCCCGCTGCTGCGGGCATCAGTGCCACCGCCAGCGGGAAAAAGAAGGTCGCGGGCACCCGCTTGACCAATGGCGCGTGGCGCCCCTCTATCATCAAGGCGTTGGATCTCCGTCTTCTTCGCCAAGACGGAGTTATTTCTGCAGCAGTCGCCGATGCGCACATCCCCAGCGGTGAGACCATTCCTGTGCCTCCCGCCGGTTCTCGAGTGGTGTTTTTTGCATTCGTCATTCGCGGCCTTTCTTTGCCTCTCCACCCCTTTCTTAGGGGTCTCCTTTGTTTCTACGGGCTTCAGGTCCATCAGCTGTCCCCAAACTCAATTCTTCACATCTCCTGTTTCATCACTCTTTGCGAGTGCTGGCTCAGAATCGAGCCACACTTTGGCCTTTTCAAACGCTTATTTAAGCTGAAGCGTCAGTCCGCCTCTGGCTCTCTAGTTTACGACGTAGGTGGTTGTGGAATCCATGTCGACCCGTCCGCCACCTACTTCGACATTAAGCTCGCCAAGTCCATCCAGGGATGGAGGAACAAATGGTTCTATGTTCGCGACCAGAAGGCGAAGGACGAGCACTTTGGACTCGCGCCTTTCGATCCCGCGACTCCCTGCAAGAAGATGCGTTCTTGGAAGAACGTGATCATGCCTCCCGAACTCGCGGAGACAGACGTGCTATATCAACGCGTCTGCGACCTCGAGAGTCGCTTAGGCATGGAAGAGGGAGGCTGCGCTCTTGTCAGGACTTGGCTGCGTCATCGCGTCCAGCCTCTCCAGGCCAGAGTCCATCCCATGTTTCAATGGGGTGGCGCTGATGATGCCACTCGCGTGTCTGCCGATGGCATGTCCGCGAGTGAGGTAGATAAGAGGGTGCGACTAGTCACGAAGTACACCTTCAAGGATGTGCTGCCGAATGAGCCGGTCGTTCCTCCTTTCGATGCTTCGAATCCTCTTCCTGAGGTACAGTTGTGCTACGCAGCAGCTTACTTTCGTGATTGCTTTTTCTGTTGCTTACCTGTTCTGTTTGCTGATCTTCACTATCTGTATGCAGGATTGGGTGGTGTCGCCTTGTATGCCTCCTCTCCCTGAGGGTATTATTCCTCGTGAAGCTTTGGAAGAGGACGAGTCTGAGTCGACTATCCCTTCTGATGTTGAAGAGGAAGCCCCCGAGTCCGAGAGCCCGGATACTCGCAAGCGTTCGCGCAGCGAGGACTCTGATGCGTCGACTCCTTCGACTCTAGAAGGCACAGCTGCTGGCGCGGAGTCACCAATTCCCGCCGTTCCTGTGAGGGCTATGGCACCATCTTCTCGCAAGAAGATGCGATTGCTGAAGGAGTCTTCGTCAGAGTCGGTGGAGGCCACGTTTAATCTTGACAATTTTGACTGGTAGATTTGCGAGTTCACTAGTTCTTTTATGTTTTCTTCTTGTTGGCTTTACCCTAGAGTTTTCCTTTTCTCAATGTGAATTTGGTCTTGTAGCCAAGAGGCGTCGTCATCTTCTGGCGACGTCGAGTTTGTGAAGGAATCTGGAGTCGCAACCTCAAGGGCCAAAGTAGAGGTCGAGCGCGCTCCTTCTCCTCCGGCGGCGGCCCACTCCGGGCACAATTCTTCAAGCTCTCCTCACGTAGGGGAGCATCGAATGGTTGCTCGGATGACGGTTCAGCAAAATTCTTCGGAGTCGCTAGTGGACCATGTAAGTACATCTTTCTTTGTTTTTTAGTGTGGCAGTCGACACCTTCTGTTGCCCTCTTCTGACTCCTTGTTTTGTGTGACAGCTCCTTGTAAAGGAAGCTGTGCAAGTGGCGGAGCAGGTTATGGCGATGGGTCGCCATCATGCGATGCTGGAGACGCGTCACCGCGTGGTCAAAAGTGAGTGCTTCCACACTTATTATTTTCATCTTCTCTCTGTTTTGGTATATTCGACTGATAGCCAATTATTGACTGCCATGTAGCTGAGCATAACGCTTTACTGCGCAACGTCGCCACGTTGGAGAAGACATTGGCCGTAGCTGTGAAGGGGCGCGATGAGGCAATCGCGGCTCGTGATGATGCCCAGAAGCGTGAAGAGGATCTGCGCGCCTCCTTTGCGGTCAGGGAAAAGTTGTTCGAAGAGCAACTGTTCTCAGTCGCCAAGGCCCTCTCACGTACCTTTACTGGTAGATATTTTATTGATGCTCCTCTCTGCTTCTAGAGTTTTGCCGGTGTCACTTAGAAATTTGATCCATGTATATTTTCGGTGTAGATGCTGGCGACTTGAGTTTTGACCCTCAGGCCCTTTGTCGTGATGACGCTCTGGCCGGCGCGGTATCTGCGGTCGAGGACCGAAGCGCCGCCATCCAGGATACATTGTCCAAGGCCAAGGTCGCCCTTAGTCGCCTCCGGGAGGAGTTTATGCCGAAGGCGGAGCTGGTCGATAATATGGACGAGCTGGTGGAGTCACTCGCCGGGGGTGTGCCTGCTACTTACAAGAACTCCCTCCGGGCGGCTGGTGCGACGATGTCACTCGCCATGGTGCAAGCCCACGAAGTCAAGATAGATCCCTCTGTGGTGTCGATGACGATGCCTGTTGGCACGGATGGTCAGCAGGTAGTCTTCGCTCCTTTTGCGACTGCTTGTGCCAAATATGGCCATTCTTTAATAAATACTGTTTCCAAGTATTCGGAGGAGCTCCAACGTGCGAAGAAGGCATCGAAAGCTTCGGCCTTAGGGGCCGGCAGAAAGTCTATGGCATCTGATACTGCCATGGACTTGATGAAGCCCCCGAAGCCGTCGAAGTCGAAGAAGCCAGCTGCTCCTTAGTTAGCTTATTGTAATAACTAATCAGTTATCCTTTTAGTCTAAGGACGTGCCTGCTGGCGAGTGTGTTTGTAAACACTTTATGCTTATCTTGAATGCATTTGTTCCCCTTGCCTTTGTGCTAATTTGGTCGCCTTGTTTGCTTTTGTCTTGACTTGTGGTAGGGCACATCAAGTGGTCCTGTGGGGGGAAACCAGGATTCGCCATCTCTTGATGAGACAGTGTCGCCACCGCGCTCCAGGGTAGAGGAGCTGTCCTTGCTGTCGTGACTGCGTGATCGCGTGAAGCAGCTGGAGTGTGAGTTGCCCCTAATCCGTGGTAACGCAGACGTGTGGAAGTCGAAGGCGGAAAAATCCGCCGCCCGCGAGCAATATCTGCTTTGCGAGGTGACGCAGCTGGGCGACCAGTTTAAGTGTTAGTTTGCTCGTCCTCATCTTTCCTTTGTAGTTAGTCACAATGGTACATTGTACTCATGTTGTTGGTGCTGCTTCGTGTAGTTGTTAGCGCTCGCCATCCGCAGGAGGAGAGGGATAGGATTGCCATCCGCCTTCATGGTCTCACCCAGGAGCAACTTCAAGAGAGTGGATACTTCTGAGTGGATCATGATCGTGCGACTGTATTGGCGACCCTGCAGGATCGCGCTTCGCGAGTGCTGCTCTTCCTGAAGAAGTCGCAGTCATGTTTGAAGAATATCTATCGGGCGATGTTCCCATTGGATGACATTCCATCAAGCCTATTGGCTCTCCTGGCCAAATTTCAAGATATGTCCGCGGTTCGCGAGTGCGTGAGGCAGCAGTTGGTGGCTGGTGCCAAGGCTGCCCTCTCGATGGTGCGATTGCACAGGCCTGACGTAGATGTCGCCGCCCTTGCTTCCGGGCTGCCAGCGCCTCCAGCCGGATCTGCTTGGAATATGGTGCGGCACTATCAAGCGGTGGACCGCCCAGCAGAGGAGATTATCGACTTCTTCGAGGAACAAACCAATGTTTTTCTGTTGCAGCAGTAGCCAGATTTGTATCCTGCACATAAGTGTATTTGTGTTGTAAAGTTCATATATATATGTTGTAGATAATTTATTGTCGAACGTGTATAAACGGCTTTGTTAGCGTGAGGTGCGTTGCACTATGCGAGTCCTTTTCGTTAGCCTGACCATCCCTTTGTCAACCTGCTAGGTGCGTTGCAGCTTGGTTGAGTTTTCGGTAAGGGGTTCGATTCATGTGCTAGCTACTCAGGATATCGCATTTACTGGTTCGAAGAATAGATGTATGTAGGGTGGCGTAGCCCCCGAGTGTAAAATTGATAAAAGTGAAAGGAACACGGAGTTTTGGGGCACTTAGCTTTTATTTATTTGGAGAACAGTACGGGGTACAATGTGTGGCTAAGTAGCCTTGGCTGAGTAGCCTTATTTGCGATGTAAAGGTAAAAACAGCTAGGGGTAGAAGCGTCGCAGTTGTGCGATGTTCCAAGGGTTGGAGTATGCGACTCATGTCTCTAAATCTTGAAGGCGATGGGCGCTGCCTGGGATTACTTCTGTAATCACGTACGGTCCTTCCTAGGGGGACTCGAGCTTGAGATGCCCCTGCTGCTTCAGTCGCAAGACCAGGTCACCTTCGACGAAGGATCTGGGGCGAAGCCTTCTACTATGGTAGTAGCGCAGGTTCTGCTGGTAGATCGTGGATCTTTCTGCGGCGATTTCTCTTGCCTCGTCGAGGAGGTCGACGGAGTCTTCGAGTGCAAGAGATGACTCTTGTTCGCTGTAAGCGACCACGCGCGGCGCCTTGTACCTCACTTCGGCGGGTAGTACTGCTTCTGCTCCGTGCACCATAAAGAATGGCGTGTAGCCCGTGGCGCTGTTTGGAGTTGTACGTAGGCTCCAGAGTACGGATTGGAGCTCATCTAGCCAACAACCCGCGGCTTGTTCGAGTGGTCGAAGGAGGCGCTTCTTGATGCCACTGCAGACGAGCCTGTTTGCTTTTTCCACCTGACCATTGGTCTGTGGATGCGCGACTGAGGCGTAACTGATGTTGATCCCCAGGTTTCCGCAGAATTCTTGGAACTCTTTGGATGTGAAGTTCGTCCCGTTGTCAGTGATAATGCTGTGCGGCACGCTGAAGTGGTAGACGATGGACTCGAAGAACTTGACCGCGCTGCGACCTGATTGCTTGGTCACTGGCATGGCCTCAATCCACTTGGTGAATTTGTCGACTGCGACCAAGAGGTAGACGTAGCCTCCTTGCGAGGACTGTGGGAGCTTGCCCACCATGTCGAGCCCCCATTGTGCGAAGGGCCATGCCAATGGAATATGCCGTAGTTCTGCGCCTGGTGCGTGTGGCTTGTCCGCGAATCGCTGACAAGCGTTGTACTTTTGGACTATGTCCTTGGCGTCACGCATGGCCGTGGGCCAGTAAAATCTAGCTCGTAGAGCTTTGGCGACGAGGGCGCGACTGCCGGCGTGGTGCCCGCAGGTCCCTTCATGGATGTCGAGAAGGACAGCTCTTCCATCGGCCAGGGAGATGCATCGTTGTAACACGCCTGTGATGCTGCGTTTATACAGTTCGCCGTTGATAACGGCGAATGCCTTGGAGTGTCGCGCGATGTGCCATGTGTCTGTCGGGTCGTCCGGTAGGCGCTTGCTGAGGAGGTACGTAATGTACGGCTGCGTCCAGGATTGTTCGATCATCATAACGCTCATTGGCCCTTCGAGTCTTGTGTCTGGCTCCAAGTCATCGAGTGCCATTGGCTCATTGGGTGGCGTAGCCCCTGAGTCCGTTGCAGCACTTGTTTTCTTCTCGGCGGCCTTTGGCTAGATGGAGCGTTCGCAGATGCGCTCGAGAAATACCCCAGGTGGTATGGGGGTGCAGGTGGAGCCTATGTTGGCGAGTGCGTCCGCCTCCTCGTTGCTTTCGCGACCTACGTGTCGCAACTCGCAACCATCTAAGTATCCCTCGAGTGTATCATAGAGGTCGCGGTATGCGATCATGTTGTCATTTAGTGCGTCGCACTCGTGCATTGTTTGGTTAACGACCAGCTTGGAGTCGCCATATATGATGAGCCTCTTTGCGCCGCAGGCTTTTGCCATCCTCATCCCGTGTAACAGGGCCTCGTATTCAGCCTCGTTGTTTGAGGCTGTGAACTGCATTCGCAGGATGTATTTCAGCTTGTCCCCTTGAGGTGATGTCAGTATGACACCTGCTCCTGCTCCATCTTTCCGCTTGGATCCATCGAAGTGCATTGTCCAGAGGTAGGACATATCTGGCTTGTCCGGGAGTTGGTTTTCCATCCAATGCACGAGGAAGTCAGGGAGAACTTGCGACTTGATTGCGTCGCGCTTTTCGTATGTGATGTCTCGTGGAGACAATTCGATTCCCCAAAGCGCGACTCGTCCCGTGGCGTCGGGGTTACTGAGGATATGTCCCAATGGGGCATCGCTGACTACCGCGATTGGGTGTTCCTGGAAGTAATGGCGCAGTCGCCGGGCGGTCATGAAGACGCCGTATGCCAGCTTCTGGTAGTGCGGGTACCGCTGTTTTGTTGGCGTGAGGACCTCGCTGAGGTAGTATACCGGGCGTTGTACGCCATGGACCTTGTTTTCCTCGGCCCGCTCGACGACGAGCACTGTACTAACCACTTGGTTGGTAGCGGAGATGTACAGCAGTAGTGGCTCCCTTTCTCGTGGAGTCACCAGTACTGGCGAGGTGTATAACAGGCGCTTGAGATCTTCGAGTGCTTCTTGCGCTTCATTGGTCCACTCGAATTTGTTGGCTTTGCGGAGGAGCTGATAGAAGGGCAGTGCCTTTTCTCCCATTCGACTGATAAATCGACTGAGGGCCGCGATTTGTCCGGCTAGTTGCTGGACGCCTCTTATGTTCTTTGGCTTCTCCATGGCCAGTATGGCCTTTATCTTTTTCGGGTTTGCCTCAATCCCTGTCACGGAGATGAGATATCCGAGCAGCTGCCCCGATGGTACGCCGAAGGCACATTTGTCCGAATTGAGCTTAATCCGGTAACGATCGAGATTGGCGAATGTTTCGCACAAGTCGTCGATTAGAGAGGCTTCCTCCTTGGTTTTGATTACTATGTCGTCGACATAGACTTGGATGTTGTGACCCAGTTGCTTCTTGAGGCAAGCCTGCATGCACCGCTGGTAGGTGGCTCCCGCGTTTTTTAGCCCGAAGGGCATTGTGTTGTAGCAGAACACACCGAAGGGAGTTGTAAACGCGGTCTTCTCCTGGTCTTCCTCCTTCATTCGAATTTGGTTATAGCCTGAGTAGGCATCGAGGAAGCAGAGGCGCTCGCATCCAGCGGTGGAGTCGATGATTTGATCGATCCGTGGTAGCGGGAAGTGATCTTTTGGGCAGTGCTTGTTTAAAGAAGTGAAGTCCACGCACATCCGTAGGATATCCGTGTCCTTTTTTGGCACCAGCACCGTATTGGCGAGCCAAGTCCTTTCCTTGATCTCGCATATGAATTTGGCCTCGAGGAGTCTGTTGATCTCCATTCCGACTGCCTGCGCTCGTGGCTCAGACAGTCGCCTGATTGTTTGCTTGACTGGCCTTGCATCGGGGTTGACGTTGAGTGCGTGCTCGGCGAATTCCCTAGGAACTCCTGGCATGTCCGCAGGACACCAGGCAAAAATTTCCCAGTGATCATGGTGGAATTCGACGAGCGTGAGTTCCTATGCGGGACTCAAGTTGTTGGCGATGAGGGCCGTTTTGGCGGGATCTAACGGATGGACCTGCACCTTCTTTGTGTGCACAGATGAGTCGAAGGAGAGATCAGGTGATCTTGGCCTACTCAGGGGAGGCAGACTGTTGTCTGTCGTTTCCTTCAATCGCGCGAGCTCCTCCTGCATGCCGAAGGACTGGGAGATTCTGTTGAATTCCCTGTCACAACTGTCAGATCGCTCAAAGCTCCCGTAGATCGTGATGACGCCATTGGGACCTGGCATTTTCATCTGCAGGTAGGCGTAGTGGGGTACTGCCATGAACCTAGCGAACGCGACGCGGCCGAGGATGCAGTGGTATTGTGAGGGTCAGTCGACGACCTCAAAGTCGATGCGCTCGCGCCGGAAGTTCTTTGGCGTGCCGAATATGACGTCGAGGTTGATTTTGCCCGGGGGTATACGCCTTTCCCTGGGACAATGCCATGGAACGTTGTGTCCGATGCCTCCAAGAAGGTTAGAGGGATCCTCATTGCTCGCAAGGTACTCGCAAATATGAGGTTGATGCCGCTTCCGCCATCCATGAAGACGCGACTCATGTCGAAGCCTCCAATTTGCGCCTCGAGTACGAGGGGGCAATGACCTGGGCGAGGTACTTGAGGCGGGTGGTCACGTTTGTCGAAGGTAATGCACGACTCGCTGCCACTGAGGTACTCAGTGGTGGATGGTGGCGAGTGCGTGGCCAAGTTGACTTGGCGAGTGATGGCTTTCTGCACCCTGTTAGAGGGGCGCCCCTTTTGGATCATCATGGTACCCATGGCTCGTGGGTACGGTTCTCCTCCATGGTGCTGGTCCGGTGCAGCTCCGTTCGGGGGTGGCCCAGGTGGTGGTGGCGGTGCGCCATGTGCCACGGCGCCTGGAGCAGCTCCGTAGCCTCTTTCGACTGCGTTGCGGTTCATCCGAACCAATCCCTCGTGTAGCTTGAGGAACTCGCGGCAGTCCTTGAGGAGGTGGCTGGACTTTCTCTTGCCGTTATGCTTGTTGATGTAGAAGTGTACCGTGGATGGCCCGGACAGGTTTTCCTCGATGGAGGTCACGGGTGCCTCGTCGCGAGTGCGGCGTTGCCACACTTGCGTGGTTTTCCTGGAGTCGCGGTATCCGCCGTTGCGGTATCTGCTGCTGCGGTTGTCGTCGCGTCTATCAGCGTAGCCAGCTGCGACCATGTTGACATCGTCGCGATCGTCGTAGATGCGCATGCGACGCTTGCCCTGGTGGCCGCATTTGCGTTCGAGTTCCGCCTCCTCGTCGGAGTGAGCGCGGTTCTTCACCGAATCTTCTCCATCGGCCCACCGATTCGCGATCTCCATCAGGTGGTCGATGGTCTGAGGCTTCGAGCGGCCCAGCTCCTCCCTGAGCTCTAGGCGGCGGACGCCACCATTGAATGCATCAATCGCACGGTCCTCTGAGATGTTTTCCGCGGAGTTCTTGATGATGGACCACCTTTGGATGTATGAGCGCAGCGACTCGCCAGATCTTTGCTGGCAGCATCTCAGTTCTTCAATTGATGCGGGCCGTTTGTACGTGCCCTTAAAGTTGCGCACGAAGCTGTAAACCAGCTCATCCCAACTGCGAATGGATCCACGTGGGAGGTTATTGAGCCATGCTCGGGCGGCGCCCTGCAGCTGTAGCTGCAAACATTGCATGGCAGTACTTCGACTGCCTCCGTGGAGCCTGACGAAGGAGATGTGATCCTCTAGCCAGATTTTAGGGTCTTGTAGACCGTCGAAATTCGAATTCTCCGACGGAAGTTTAAACCCTTTAGGCATTCGCTTCTGCCTAATGGATCTGCTGAAACATCTGGCGCCGCAGAGCTCCCCATCTTCCTCTTCCGAGTCAGTCGACCGAGTACGTCGTGCCCTTGACTTGTCGATCTTGCATTGCGTGAGGTTGTTGCGCGCATCGTAGTCGCGATTGTGTCGCCGTGAGTGGCGACATCGAGATAGGTCATGACTGTCATCGTTGGATGAGGGCGAGGAGTAGCACTTTGCTAGCGCTTTGCCCTTTTTTGGGTCTAGTACCGGCTCCTTGTCGAGGGCGGCCTCGGTTAGCCCCAAACCCGCGATCGTAGATCGGTGCATGGCAGTTCGGGGATCTCCAGCCGACGGCTGGTTATTTAGGAGGTACATGGTGGCTGCTGTCACCGCAGCCTGCGGCGTCCTGGGAACCACATTGCCTCTCGTGTCCACTGTCATAGAGCCAAAGTCGAGGACTTTCGCGGCCTCTATGCGTTCTTGGTCGGTGAGGTGAGCCATCCGCGACTGCCTCTTCTTGGCGAGGTACTCATTGCCTCGTGAGGAGGATCCTCCGTAGGAGGAGAGCCCAGTGCGACGAAGGCTCGACTCGTCCGCCGCCTTTTTACACGCCTCAAGTTGCGCGATTGCTTGTTTTTGGCGCGTGAATTCTACTTTTAGGAGCCAGTGGTAGCCCATCAGCAGTTCCTGCGGGGACGCAAGGGGTAGAGGTGCACCTCGTAGGGCTTCGCGGCAGCACTCCCACTCCTGCTCGTTGAGCCTGATTACGACGCGTTCGCCGGTTTGCTCATTGATTATGCTGGGAGGTTCAACTGCTCCCCCATTGGTGCCGTTACCGCCGTTGCCACCATTGCCACCGTTAGGTGGATCGGTGCCATTGCCGGTGTTGCCGCTGTTGCCGCGATTGGCGGAGGTGTCGCCTGTGTTAATGAAAGTGCACATGAAGTGGTTGGGGAAGCTGTTGCTTCCACAACTTTCAGATTCGGAACCGTAGGTTCCATCTTCTGTGGCCAGATCGCTCAGATCGGAGTCGCGACTGCTGTCGCTGATCGTGTTCCCGACTGCCATCGGAGCATTGAGCTCGTTGAGGGTGCCGATCGATGGAGGGAACCATGATGCCGGGGCAATCGCCGGTGCTGTCGGTTCATCAGGCATGCGAAGCGTGTCCATCTGACCAACTTGGAAGCGGAAGCTCCCAATCGCCAGGCTAATTCTGTTGCCCACGGATTCGAAGGCCGGGCGGGTGGCCGGCGTGTGGACGGTGAAGTCGAAGGCGCCGAAGTGCTGGCGAATCTCCACTGTTGCGGAGTTGTAGATCGCAGTTGATGGGGCCGAAGAAGCCGCAACATCAGCACTCCCAGTTCCCACAGACGGCGCCAATTGATGAGGGTTTAACTCATCAATGTCCATTTTTATGGACTTGGGTTTTGGAGAAGGAGGGAGTGCTGGAGACATCTATCGACTAGCAAACAAGCACACAGGGGACAAAGGATTTACCCAGGTTCAGGCCTCGTAGAGGTCCCTACTCCTGCTTGTCTGCTCGTGGAATTATTGAAGGAGTCGGAAGTTACAATGGTGCGCAGATGCAATCTGGCGAGGGTTGTGGAAACTAGGGTTGCGTGTGTTCTTCTCACCGCCCCTCCTAGCCTTTATATAGATAGGCTAGGTCTCGGGTAGCAGGTCGAGTCGGTTACAAGTTAGGTTTTTCCCCTTCAAACTTTCTATCTTTAGCTTCTTCTTGTTCTTCAAGCAATCGAGAGTCCGCAGGTTACTCGAGTCCTTTCATCTGGGCCTTGGCGACACCGTGGGCCTGTACATATTCAGACCGTATATACCAAACTTGAGTACCTGTAGGGTATACCCATGTCACTAGGATTTCAGAAATTGTTGAATAATATAAATGGGCTAGGCCTTTATTAGGCAAAATTCCAACACTATCGACATCTTTATTCTTCTTGGCTCAGTCCGAAAAACTCTGCGGCACATCAGTATGGAGCATGTACCTATGTTGAAGCTTTGGCACACAATAGCGTGCAGAGAGACCTCCAAGGAACGTCCATGGCCATTAAGGACATCTCTAACCGATCCCCAATCAGTTAGAGGAGTAAACTGCCCAAAATCGGTTAGAGGAGTATTTTACTCCTCTAACCAGTAGCACTTCCTAACCGATCTTCTACAGTTAGCTGAGTAAATCAAATGATCACCTCCAAAAGAAAAATCAACCGAATTCACACCGAATTCCAAACTAACGCATATATTCAACATAGCATTTACATACTACAACCAAAAGACGGCCGAATTTGACAAAATTCAACCGAATTTGACCACCTAACCCTAATCTTCGTTGTCCCATTCGAAGAAGGAGGAGTCAGAGTCGAGCTTGATCACTGCTGGCTCCGGCGTCGGCGGCACGTCCTCCTAGTCGTCCTCCGAGTCCTCCTGCTCCTCCTTCTTCACCGTGGCTGGCGCCGGAGCTGCCGATGGCCCTTCCTCCTCCTCCTTCTTCACCTGCTTCCCCGCCGCGACGTCGGCCTTGCGATTGGCCTCGGCGAAGGCCTCTAGCGCCTTCCACTCCTTCTCGATGAGCTCGAGGTTGTAGCCGGCGAGCACGACCGCCATCGCCGCGTCGTGACGCTTTGCTTCGAGGCGCTCGTGCACCTTCCTGTTCTCCCGCCGCTCGCTCGCAGAGACGAATCGGAGTCCCTGCGGCTCCACCTCCGGCACCTCCAGCAGGAAGTTGAGCTCACCGCACTCGCTCCCGTGGAGGTGCACGTTGGCGATGTCGTACGCCCGCGCCGTCTGCTTGGCGGATTGGAAGGAGCCGACGCACACCTTCTTGCCGATGTTGAGGTCGGTGATCTCCGATACCTAGGTGCCCCATTCCCGCTACCGCACGCCGCGGTACACCGGCGTCGGGGGACTGGCATATCGAGGGTTTCGATGGAGCGGCGGGGCTGCCGGCGACATTTTAGTGGCGGCAATCGACGAGGGGAATGACGTCGGGAGGAGGAAGACGAAGCGGCCACAGGAGCTCGTGGCGGGGGGCTCCGGTGCCGGCGCGCGCTGGGGATGGGTGGCGGAGACGGCCGAAGAGATGATCCGGCCATCGCGGATGGGAGGGGGCCGGCGGGAGGGAGAAATTGGAAGCGGCGGTCACCGGAGACGGAGGAGAGCTCAAGGTGGGGTGGGGGATTTTTAGTGTGAACACAAAAAAGGAGGAGGGAATCTTGTACTCATCGGTGCCTCCGATGAGTAAATATAGGGATCAGAGACACCGATGAGTAAAATATTTACTCCTCTAAAGCATCTTTTTCTCCTCTAACCGATTTTTGTACAACGGTTGGAGATTCCCTAAGGAACGTCCCGGATTTCAGACATGATGTGCAATGGTAGTTGGCCAAGTGTTTGTAGATTATGCAGGAGAACAACTTTGGTTCTATCCCATGCTCAAGAAAAATATCTTCCGTTTCTTTCACCTCGAAATCCGCACCTCTAAACTACTGCAAAATTTTGAACTACTCCCTCAGTCTCAGAAAAACTATCGTGCTACCTATTTTGCAAACGGAACCCCACACTTTTTCACCTCAAGTTTTCTATCCCCGAGTCACATCTCGCATTCCCTTTCTTCCCCGTCTCCGACCCCCATGCCTCCAACTTGTCATCCCACTGATTCTATTTTGGTTTATCTCTAGTCTGACCATCCACGATGTTCCTGTTGTTCACAACGCCACCGCTACGACTGCGGGGATGTTAGTGTATTGTACGTATACGTTTATTATGACAATATAGGATAGAGGAAGGATGTGTTTTCATATTATCCTAACTTGACTTGTACTCCATGATGATCCCTTGTACGCCTATATATACTCGCCCATGAGGCTCAACAATACATCCATTATATTCCTCAATCCACTCTTTATTGTTATACATGGTATCAGACTAATTTTGATCCAAACCCTAGCCATTGTCGACGCGCTTCCATCACGCTGCCCCCGGGGGGATCGATCTCCATGATCTTCGTCGGGGCCTGCATGATCCTTCGCATGGCTCGTCAGCCGATCCATGATTGGCTGCCCTCATGAGTCTTTTTTTGATCTCTAGGGGCGTGTTTGGTCGGCCGCACAGTCATTTCCCGCACCGGGCTAGAAAAAATAAGGCCATTTGGATACACGCATTGCGTGGGTCTTAAAGTAGCCGAAATCTTGGCCCGCTAGAAATCGGGCGTTTTTGCGGGGATAGGCACGCAGCTGCACACGGGGAGAAGAGCAAGAAATGGTGCAACACATCAAGAACGCGCGCCATAAATCCCGTCACCACTCGCCCACCACTCCCAGTCTCTCCCCATTCACAACCGCTCTTTCTCCCGTCTTACCGCCGGTGGTTCCTCTCCCACCGGAAGATCGAGGACCACCGTGGGGACAGCAAACGAAGGCAGATTTAGGCAAGAATTGCGCTTCTCCTGCCTGCAGCGGATTTTCTACTGTGACTGCGACTGCTTCTTTCCCTTCGTCGGCAAACCCCAAGCCCCAACACCCGCATTAATGGCGGTAAGTCCTTGAACCACCAACTCTGTAAGCCTTTAGCATCATAGATCTATCTGCTACATGTGTGATTCTCCTAGTATGATTGACATGCACTGTAGATTTGTACCGATTTGTGCTAGTTTTGGTCGATTTGATGGGTTAGGGACTTAGGGTCTTTTCTTTCATTGTTACACCTTCATAAGCACTAGATCTACTGTAACACCCCAAATCTTCTAATCAAGATTATCAAGTTCTAATCTCCCAAGTTTAGGGTTAACAAAAACTTTGATTCCAAAAATCTATATGAATGCATGTGTGTGTTTGCATTAATGTGTGATTGATTGAAATTGCCATGTTTGATTGCTACAAATGATAAGAAATGGTTTAGTGATGAATACTACATCATCTAGGCCAATTATAGACAAAATCAAAAGAAAAACAAATCAAATATGAATAAAAAGATCAAATGGTCATTTTGACCAAAGTTAACCACTTGGCCACTTTGAGTGTTCCTAGAAGAGAATTTCTAACAGAAACAGTTCCACTTCTTTTCACCCCTTGCTAGACCAAGTAAAAGTGAATCCAAGCCCACTTTACAAACCCACACAAACAAATTTCAAATCTATTTAAAGGACAATTCAAAATTGAATCAATTGTATGTACTAAGATCACACTTTTGTAAAAACCATCCAAATCAATTCCACTTGACTTTTCCCAGCAACCATAGACACTCAAGCTTAAGATTCAAACACTCACCAAAATTCATTCAAAAATTTCAAACTAAATTTCTTGCGGCCATTAAGACAAATACTTGGCAGGCACTAATTAACTCTGGCCTAACTTCACTGTTTTGAGAAGTGATCCTAGACCAATTTGGTTCCCTCTTCACTCCCTTGTCTCCCTCAGTGTCGAGCAGCACCAGACCACTCTCCCCTTGGCCGGTGTGCACCAGTGCGCCGCTGCCCGAAGCCACACTCGCCGGCCGACCGTGCACAGAGCAACAGAGACACGTCGCCCTCTCCCACGATGCACACAAGATACGCCACCGTCTACCGCCACCCCCTGTCCAAGCCACGACCACATCCTGGCCCTAGACCACCCTAGCGACGCTGCACCCAATGTCTCTGCGCCGTGCCGAGAATGCGCCAGAGCGCCGCACCTGACCGGCTCACACAGACCGCGCCTCGCTCTCTCTCCACGCATGCACCCATGCGCCATGATCACAGCCACATCCCAGACACCCCACGTTCGCTGCCGCGCGACCCGTAGCACCCGTGCACCGTCGCAAACACCGCCGCTCCCGCGCAGAGCATCGCACGCGCCCAACCAACCTACGCCTCCCCATGTTGTGCCATTACGCCCGTGATAATCGCCAGGGAACACTGCACTGTCCCCTACCCACAACCACGCCGCTAGCCGCATGTATTGTCGTCGTCGACGAGCCCGGGCCCATGACACATTGTCACCTCGCTGGTGTATAAATAGTGGTCTTCTCCGCCTCCATTCTCCACACCACCTCACTCCCCACTCCTCTCAGACACTCCCTCACCCTTCCTCGGAGCAAGGCAAGCTCTCCTTCGCCAGAATTTGTCCGGAGCCCGCCGCTGCAGGAGGAGAAGGGCACCGTCGATGACAGCCGCCCCAGGACCTGCCACGACCACCGTTCGAACCGTCGTCGTCGACAACACCGTTCGCACCCATCGCCAAACCTAGCTGGAGCCCAGGTGAGCCTCACCAGACCCCCACCGCCGTGTTATGTTTAAATCCTCGCTGGAGCTGTTCGTCATCGACGATGAACTTCCGTCGTTGGATCATCTTTTAATCGCACGACCTAGATTTAACGATACCATTTCAGTTAGTTTAAGTCGCTGACTGGTGGACCCCCTCTGTCAGCAGCCCGCTGCGCTATGCTGCACAAATTGGGCCGACCCGTTTCATTTTCCGCGCAGGCCTGTGGATTCAAATAGTTATTTTCGAATTTAGTTAAAACCACATTCGGTCAGTAGATTCAAAAATCAATTCAAAGAGATTCCATGAACCAAATTGCATGATTCCAATTTTGTTAGAAAGATATTTAAATTATCTATACAAGCCCGTTGGATTTAAATCATTTGGAGTTAGATATCACATATAGTAAACATAATAAGACATAGACTTTTCAACTTCAAACATTTTTCAAAAATCAACCATAAATGCTTTTGAGTTGATTCCAACTCTCAAAAATCACATTTGATAAGATATATCTGAATATGTAAAAATAGTTAGGTTTACATGCAGTGACTTTGGACTAGTACCAAAATAATGCTATATAGGCATTTCTAGTCAGTTTAATTCTATTAAATGATAATCTTAAATTTAATAAAATATGACGAACACTTTAAATCATATTCCCATGTATTAGAATATATGGTGATGACATGTGTCAACATGATCCCATATTTTAATTGGAGAATATTAAATCTTAAGTATTTTTCAATGAGTAGAAATTACTTTTCTAAGATAAGATAAATAAGATTAAGTCTTTAATTCATGTGATGTTTGTGATGATGCTAGATCATCAAGTGTGAGCCTTAGTGTGCTAAATAGAAATAGTTAAGTATTGTTTGGTGATTGTGTACCCCGTATTCATTTATAGATGATAGTACCGACCCAGGATACGAAGAGGAGGAGTACTACCAAGAAGAAGAAGAAGAGAACTTCAACCACTGCACTAATCAAGGCAAGCCATCACTAATTGCAAGCTAGAACTATGCAAGCTAACACTTGCAAGTATTAATCTAAGCAAGATGCATTAGGCATGCTTGGTTATGCAAATTTGATTATACCAATTCCAAGTTTTACTCGCAAGCTTTATTCTTTTACCTTTACCAAAGTTCTCTACTTTTAGATAGTGCTTTGCGAGTATTGGAGATTTAGCATAGATAGCATAAATAGTATAAAACTAGACCTAACTAGTTATACTTATATGTCATTCCATGGCATGAGATAGGAGATTAGCACCCCTCATTAGGGAATACGCTCAATTGTAGTGGCTAGTGCTAAGCATAAAAGTTGATCACTTTAGATGGGAATACTTGGTGAAAATGATTATGAAAACCTTGGAATGATGCTTCATTCTATTGAGATGTTTTGACATCTGTTGAGAAACACAATGGTTTGATAATGACAATATTGAGGCATGAGCCTTTGCATTTTTATAAAACTGATGGTTGGGTTCGGGTGCGATACCATTCCAACCATACAACCACAATACCTGAATTGGGTAGGGCTTAGCCAAAAGTTTATATGCCTTAGAATGGGTTACCTTGCGGAAGAGGTTGAGCTGAGGCTACCTCTTGATGATTGTCCACCTATGCAGTGCCCAGGATGGCAGATGGCCATGGCTGGGAGGCCAAGCTCATAGGGGAGGTGCCTATACTAGGGTGTGTAATTGAAAGGTTATGATTGATTATCTGCATACTAAGTATGATTGGTTCAGGGTTATCCCTAATGGATGTATCAATTTTGTGGTGAAAGTGTACCACTTCTACAGAGTGTCAAACTATTCGAATAGCCACGTCCACGATCATGGACAGTTGTAGTGGCCACACTGTTCCGTCGTCAGATGTTTTCAAAATGATTTGTGAAGTGAACTATGACTTTGACTTGACCACAATAGGGTTGTGAATGTGAAAACTAGTTTCCCACTTAAGTGATTTAGAACATTAAGTTAGTTTTCTTTACTTCTAAACCCAGTTTAGATAAACCTAGCTTTTACAAATAAACCTAGAGCTTAAGGTTCCTACTAGAACTACCTTACTTGTTAGTGATATTTTGCGAGTACTTAAAGAGTACTCATGGCTTTGTCCCTGGCTATTCCCGTGGCCAGACTATGAGGAGGACTACCAGGATAATGGACAGCAGGAGGTCTAGGACAACTAGGACCATCTCGCATCATCAGCATTGCCATGACCCTGAATATGGAGCCCACTACTACGTTTATTAGTTCGTTGCTTTGATTGCATTAAGACTGGATCATGAGATCCTTTATTTGTAAGAAATTTTTATGGTTTGTAATGGATGAGGTACTGTGATATCAATCTGTTATGTCTCGCAAAAATGGTAATCCTAGGATTGCGAGGTATGGCATAACAAGTATCTGGGATTAAAAATCCGGGTGTTTACATCTACCATTACATTGGTTCCATCTATGCTTGTTTGTGTCTAGATGTATGCCCGGTTTTAGTTCTAGGGTTTCGCATACCGTGAAAATTGGGGATTATTACACTGTTCATGTTCTTCATATAGGCCGAAGATTAATTTGCATTTTGTGGCCAAGATCCCAATAGGTAACTTCATAACATGCCTGTTATGATTGATCTTGGACACACAATGCCTAATATGAGGCACACAAACTAATTTTTCTATTATGTAACATCCCAAAACTTCAATCCAAGCTTATCAAGATCAAATCAACCAAAAATGGGGTTAACAAAAACTTTTCCAAATTTAAAATGAAAGCATTCATATTTGTGTGCATTTAAAATAGGAGTTGTTTGAATTGCCATGATTGAGTGATCCAATGCTTGTGAAATGTTTCTTAGGTGATTTAAACATCATCCACATCATTCCCAAACTTTTCCTAAAGAAAATCAAATGAAAAAGAATTAAAAACGAGGAATGGTGATTTTGGCCATTTTAATCCACTACACTACTTTGAGTGTTCGTAGCACTCATTTCTTAACAGAAACAATTATTGATCTGTGCACCCCTTGTTAGTACACATAATGAGGTACCAAGGCCCACCTTTTGATCTGCTAAAAACATTCTTTTACTTATTTTAAATTGCATTTGAAAATTGAATCTAATGCATAGGCATAGATCACCCCTATTTCAAAACCCCTCTATTTGAGCTCCACTTTCAAAACCCTTGCAACCAGAGACTACCTAGCACTAGTGGAGATCAGTCAAAAAATTTGAAACCAAAATTCAAAACTTTTTCTCTTTTGGCCATTTTGTCAAACACCTTGCTGGCAAGATCATTATGGCCTAACTAATACTGTTTTGGTTTGATTTTGTCTAGCAATTGTGAAGTGCTTTGATCATCTTGTCTCCCCTCAAGCCAGACCAAACCAAACCCAGCCTCTTCCCTACCTCCTAGCAGCACTGCATAGCCATGCCGAGCCACCTCTCGCCGGCCGACCGTGCACTCACCGTAGCAGCCCTCTCCCGCCTCTCTCTCTCCATGTCTAGGAGGTAGCTCACACCTCACCGCCACCCTTTGTCCCCTGCTCGAGCCCAGCACTGCAGTGGACCACCGAGGTAAGCCCGCGCCCAGTGCCACCGCACCATGCCGGTGCCGCCCCCAGAGTGCGCTCTGTCCCCGCTCGCACAGACCGCCCCTTGGCCGCAGCCCGCGCCCGCCGCTCCGCCACGATCTGGAGAACACCCCAGACACCCCCGTTCGCCGTCCAACGCCTCGCAGCCACCGCTCGCCGTGGACACCGCCGCCTCTGCCGCTCAGAGCGCCACCTCGCCTAGACCGCATGCCACCGCCCGTACGGCCGCATTCAATGCCTAGAGCACCGCCAGGGAACCGCACGTCGATCGCCACCCGCAGCCATGCCTCTACCCCACCATATCCATGTCGCCACCGTCGACTGCCCATCCCGCTCGGTCTCACCGTCGGGCCTATAAAAGGAGCCCTCCCCAGCCTCTTCTCTCCACACCATTCCACTCCCCTCACCTCTCTGAACCTCACCCACCTCTAGCAGGAGCAAGGCAAGCTCTGCCTCGCCGGAATTGGAGCCGGAGCAGCCGCGGCAGGAGGAGAAGGGCGCCGCTGATTGCGAACACGCAAAGCTCCGCCGAAACCACGCCTCGCCTTGCCGTCGTCTTCCAGTTTGTTTGCCTGCCTCGCCGACCCCGCTGGAGCCCTGGTACATCCCCAGTAGACCCCCACCGAGCCGCTAGGGTTCGAGCTCGCCGGCGACCTGTTCGTCGTCGACGACGACCCTCAGCCATAGATCTCGCTTCTAATTCTACGACCCACAGCGCGTGTACCGTTTCGCGTGTTAAGTGTCGCTGACAAGCGGGACCCCCTGTCAGCTGAGCCCCGCACCGCGGAGCGCCACTCGGCCGGCCCAAGTCTTTTCCCGCGCTAGCCCACCCGTTCAAATCTGGATTTTTCTTTTTAGTTAAATATAGTTTCTGTCCACTGTTTTAAAATTCAATTCTGGGAGATTGACAAATCCAAATTGCATGAAACTAATTTTTCCTGAAAGGTATTAAGATGATCTATCCATGCCCGTTGGATTATTTCAATTAGAGTTATAGATCTCTCCTAATAAAAATAAGAAGACAGAAACATTTGCAACTTGCAACATTTTTATAAAATCAACCAAGTTAGCTTTTGAGTTGATTCCAACTCTCAAAAATCACATTTCATCATATCTATCCAAATATGTAATAATATTAATGTTTACATGCAGTGACTTTGGACTAGTACCAAAATAATGCTATATAGGCATTTCTAGTCACTTTAAATCATTAAATAATGAACTTAAACCAAAGTAATGTTGATCCAACCTTTAATTCTCATTCCCACATGTTAGAATATGTGGTGAGGACATGTGTCCACATGATCCCATATTTTGGTGGTGAATATTAAATTTTAGTTAATTTTTCAATGACTAGAAATTACTTTTCTAAAATAAAAAGGATGAAACTATTGAAATTAAATTTGTGATGTTTGTGATGATAATAGATCATAAAATGTGTGTCTTAGAATGCTACTTAGCTTAGTTAAGTATTGTTTGGTGATTGTGCACTCCCTATGTATTTATAGACGATAGTACCGACCAAGCTTTCGAGGAGGAGGAGTTCTACCAAGAAGAAGAAGAAGAAAACTTCAACCACTGCACCAACCAAGGCAAGCTAGCATTATCCAAGATAAACCCTTGCAAGTTGTACTTGCAAGCCACCATTAACAGTGCAAGCTAACACTTGCAAGTTTAGTACTTAGCAAGTTAGGACCAAACTAGATGGTTTAGCAAAGATGCCTTAAGCATGCTTTGATCACACCCCTTTGACTAGTACTACCCCAAGTTTTATTCACAAGTTTTACTCGCTTTAGTTTACGCCAAGTTCTTTACTTAGTTTAAAGGTAGCATAAAAAGTATAAAACTTGACCTATTTAGAACCCTTTAGATGTCATTCTATGGCATGAGATTGAACCCATCACTTCCACCTTAGTGAACACTCTTAACTTAGTAGTTTAGAGTAGATCAAAAACTTGAGTCATTTTAGATGGGAATACTTGGTGAAAATGAATTATGAAAACCTTGGAATGATGAGTCATTCTATTGAGATGTTTTGACATGCGTTGAGAAACACAAATGGTTGATGATGATGAAAATGTTGAGGCATGAGCCTTAACCCTTTTATAAAACTGATGGTTGGATTCGGATGCAATACCATTCCAAATTTACCATACAACCACATTACCTGAATTGGGTAAGGCTTAGCTGGAAATTTATATGCATTAGTATTAGTTCCCTCACGGGAGAGGTCTGAGCTGAGGCTACCTCTCATGATGTCCACCTATGCAGTGCCCAAGATGACTGATGGTCATGGTTGGGAGGACATGCTCATAGGAGAGGTGCTTATACTAGGGTGTGTAAAGGGAAGGTTATGTTTGATTATCTGCATACTAAGTATGATGATTCAGGGTTATCCCTGATAGATGTATCGAATCTTGTGGTGAAAGTGTACCACCTCTGCAGAGTGTCAAACTATTCGAATAGCCGCGTCCGCGGTCATGGACAGTTGAAATGGCCATACTGTTTCATTGTCAGATGTTTTATAAATACTTTGAAATGAATGATGAATCTTGACTTGACCACAACAGGGTTGTGTTTATGACCATACTTTCCCCAACTTAAGTGATTCTAGAGTTTTACTTTATCTTTCTTTGCTTCAGAACTCAGCTTAGGTTTTAAACTTAACTTTATAGTTAAACATAGATTTAGCACTTTAACTTAGATTTATAATACTTGTTAGTGGTAGTTTGCGAGTACTTAAAGAGTACTCATGGCTTTTGTCCCTGGCTATTATCATGGCCAGACTATGAAGGAAGCTATCATGGCTTTTGTCCCTGGCTTTTATCATGGCCAGCATTGCCTGTGCCTCTGAAGATGGATCCCACCACTACGCTATCTTTTATTTCCGCTGCTTGTTGTATTAAGACTTGATCATGAGATCCTTATTTGTGTAAGACCTTATGTATGGTTTGTAATGGATGATGTACTGTGATATCCAATCCGTTATGTCTCGCAAAAATGGTAATCCTGGGATTGCGAGGTATGGCATAACGGGCATCTGGGATTAAAAATCCGGGTGTTGACAAGTTGGTATCAGAGCCATCCTGACTATAGGAGACCCTAGTTAGAATGGACGTCAAACAAAAACTTAGTTTCAAAACCAAAGTGAGTAATTATGAAAAACTATCTCCTCTCTTACCCTTGTGGATTCTTTCTCAAAAATTCATGTCCTCAAAATTCTTCCACTACTACTTAAAATTTGACACACTTGATCACTTCACTAACTTCCTCATCCTTAATTCTTGTAGATGGAGACTCAGTTCAGCAAGTTTTACCAGTTGGGAAACGGAGGTCAGCTGATCTTTGAGAGGGATCTGGATTCACTGTCAGAGTTACTGGGACGCCCGCACCCGGAGTTTCTTGGAGCTCAACTTCCAGGACCCCCAGGAGGAGACTTACAGTGGCTAGTCACCGCGGATCTTAGAGGAAGCATCGAAGCACCAACTTCTGGAAGAATTCAGTTCTCCGTGAGAGAGAACAACTGGCTAGATGGATTAGCCAGGGCAATGCATGAAGCTCTCACACGTCTATGTGCCCTCAGCATCAACAAGACCCAAGGAACCGTTTTTCCCACTATGCAAGACGTGATTTCATGGGAATGCCAATGGAGATGTAAGGCCACCCCGAGTTGAGGCGTCAAATCGAGAACCTTGACTTCTTGCTACATGACAGACATCAGGAACTGGACAATGGTAGAGAGTTAGCCAACCAGAACCATGCCATTGCCGACCAGAAGGCCCAGACTTTCGCACTGCTTATCCAAGACCGCCACTCTCTCCGCCGCCAGCGTTCCAAGAAGGATCGCACCATCGCCCGTCTTCGCAAGAAGGTGGCCGACCTCGAGAAGACCGTCAAGGAGCAGGAAGCTCAGCTTGCAGCAAAGGAAGAGGAAGATGAGGGTGAAGAAATCCAGGGAGACATGGATTCTTACCTCAGCAACGATGATGACTTTCTGGCGGAGGATGCCGTCGACTTCTACACTGACGATGATGACTCCGACTTCATCGACGATGAGTAGATGCACTAGAGCACTGTCGTAGCATGAGATGTATCGATGTCACTATATCTTAGCTTGCAGAATGGTTCTTCAAACCATCTATTTTCCCTCTGATTGTTGTGGTGTGTGTTGTATCGTGTGCTTGCTTGCATGAATGAAAATGAAGTTAGTTGAAAAACCAGAGTCTAACTCAAAGTTTTAGCTTTGAAAACCCCAAAACCATGAACCTTAGAATTTCCCTCTTACCCCTATATCTCAATCTTCAGATGACTCGTGGAAACCAAGGAGGTAGCAGCTTGTCGCAAGACCCAAGGCTGTAGATCCTACAGAATCTCATCACAGACTGTGAAGCAAGCAGGGTAGAAGGCCAAGCCAACTTAGCAACACTTCAACAGATTGCCCAGATGGCTCTGAACAACCAAGGACATGGAAATCAGGATCACCAGGGATCCAAACTCAAAAAAATTTAGAACACCAATCCCCCAATCTTCAACCAATCTGAAAACCCATTAGATGCGTATGACTGGTTACAAACCATGGAAAACAACTTAGAAGTTGCCAGAGTTGATGAAAATGAGAAAGTTCTCTTTGCCACCCACTATCTGGCAGGAGATGCAAGAGCTTGGTGGAATAGCATCCGCAATATGAACCATGGTCAAGTGATGACATGGGAAGCATTCAAAGTCAAGTTCAGCTGCACCCACGTGCCGCAAGGTCTAGTTAATAGAATGAGAGACGAGTTCCGCGAATTGAAGCAAGGAAGAATGACTGTGGTGGAGTACCGTGACAGATTCCTGTCACTTGCCAGATATGCACCTGATGAGATCAACACGGAGACCAAGAAGAAGGAGAGATTCTTGAACGGACTGCATGATGAGATGCAGACTGTCCTCGTCAACATCCGTTTCCAGGACCTCGAAGAGCTAGTCGACTCTGCCATTCAGATGGAAGGGAAGATTAACCAGGCAAACAACAACCGCAAGCGTCGTATGATGCAGCAGTCTGGATCCAACAGTCACCAGAAGTACCGTCCCAACCCTTCACCAGGATATGCACCAAGGAACAACCGACCCCCAAATTCTTGCCCAAGCTACCCCAACCGTAGCGGAGGCAATGTGAAGTCCGGAGGAAACAATCACAACTCCGATAATGCCAACAATTTCAACCGTGCACCCCCTAAGAACCACAACAACAACACTGCACCCAGAACTGGCAGCAATGCTATGCTTGTCGCAGTCAAGGACAAGTCCCAGATCACGTGTTTCGAGTGTGGAGTGAAGGGTCACTACTCTAATGAGTGTCCCAAGAAGACTGCAGCCAATACCAATGTGAATGCCCAGCTCAGCAGTAGCGTCATGTTCAACCAGGAAGGAGATTTGCCCTAGGGAACCCTCACAACCGCAACAGCCGTCTCTTCCACATGAATCCAGAAGAAGCTCAGGAAGCGCCAGATGTAGTGCTGGGTATGTTTTCTGTCAACTCAGTTTTAGCAAGAGTATTATTTGATTCGGGAGCATCACATTCATTTGTCACCGAAGAATTTGCATGCACTAGTAAGATTCGTCCAACCAACCTGAAGCATGTCATGATAGTTCAAATCCCCGTTTCAACAACCAAAGCTAGAAAAATTTGCAAAGCTGTACCTATCAGAATACATGGGATAGATTTTTATGCCAACCTAATTGTACTTGGAACCAAAGGATTGGAAGTGGTACTAGGTATGGACTGGATGTCAAAGCATAAAGGATTGATAAACTGTGCTAAGAAAGCCATCACCATGAGCAGTAGTTCTGGAGTCACAGTAGAGCATATCTCTGAAACCTTACCCCGTCAATTCAAGTGCAACCAGAGTGTAGCCTTGCCCACCATTGACCAATCAGAGTAGTCTGTGAATACCCCGACGTATTCCCAGATGAATTTCTAGGTATGCCCCCGGATAGGGATATTGAGTTCATTATCGAACTAATCCCCGGAACCGGACCCATAGCCCAGCGACCCTATATCATGAACCCCTTAGAGCTAGTGGAACTAAAGAAGCAGTTGGATGCTATGCTAGCCAAAGGCTTGATTCAACCAAGTGCATCGCCATGGAGATCACCAGTGTTATTCGTCGGCAAGAAAGATGGAGGTAACCGTCTGTGCACAGATTACAGAAAGTTGAATGATGTCACCATCAAGAACAAGTACCCCTTGCCAAAGATAGAGGATCTATTTGATCAGTTGACTGGAGCCCAGGTATTCTCAAAGATTGATCTTAGGACTGGTTATCACCAACTTAAGATTCGTGCAACGGATATTCCGAAGACCGCCTTTACTACTCGCTATGGTTTATACGAGTATACGGTTATGTCTTTTGGATTAACCAATTCCCCTACTTATTTCATGAATCTTGTGAATAAAATATTTACGAATTTCCTAGATAAGTTTGTAGTTGTGTTTATCGACGACATCCTTATCTACTCCAAGTCTGAAGAAGAGCATGAGCAACATCTGAGAGTTATCCTAGAAACCCTGAGAGAGCATCAGTTATATGCCAAGTTTAGCAAGTGTGAGTTTTGGTTGAAAGAAGTAGGATTCCTAGGACATATTGTGTCTGTCGGAGGAGTCTATGTTGATCCCGCCAAGATCAAAGATGTCGAGGAATGGGAAGCCCCAACCACTCAAACCCAAGTCCGTGCATTTCTCGGATTAGCAGGATATTACCGCAAGTTCGTAGAAGGATTCTCGAGCATAGCCCGACCAATGACCCAACTGTTAAAGAAGGACAAGAAGTTTGAATGGATAGACAAATGTGAAGCCAGTTTTCAGGAGCTAAAGAAGAGATTGATATCAGCCCCAATATTGGTCATGCCAGACATCAAGAAGCCCTTTGATGTGTATTGTGACGCATCCAAGATTGGTCTAGGATGTGTATTGATGCAAGAAGGCAAAGTCATCGCTTATTTGTCTCGACAACTGAAGCGGCATGAACGGAACTATCCAACCCATGATCTTGAGCTAGCAGCTGTAGTTCTAGCATTGAAGACATGGCGTCATTATTTGATGGGTAATCGCTATGAGATTTACTCAGATCATAAGAGCTTGAAGTATATCTTCACTCAGAAGGAGCTGAATATGAGGCAAAGAAAATGGATAGAGTTAATCAAGGATTATGATCTTGACATTCACTATCGCCCCGGCAAAGCCAATGTGGTAGCGGATGCTCTTAGCAGATTGCCGTGTAGGCTTAACACCATGATCAAGGAGAAGCAACCAAGTTTGTATGAAGAGTTGGAGCAGTTCAGGACTGAATTAGTTAGCAAAGGATTCTTAGCTAGCATTGAACTTCAACCCACTTTGATTAGCCAAATCAAGGAAGCCCAGAAGGGAAATGAAAGTATTGACGGGATCAAACGTCGTATTGGTACAGGAAAGGTACCTGGATTCACTAAAGATGAAGAAGGAGTACTGTGGTACAAAGGACGTATCTGTGTTCCAGCAGATTCGGAGCTGAAGGAAGTTATCATGAAGGAAGCTCATGATACTCTTTATTCTATCCACCCTGGAGGAACGAAGATGTATCAGGATTTAAAAGAGCAATTTTGGTGGCACAAGATGAAGAGAGAGATCGGAAGCTACATCGCCAAATGTGACATCTGTCAAAGAGTCAAGGCAGAACACCAGAGACCTGCAGGACTGTTGCAGCCATTGCAGATTCCGGAATGGAAATGGGATTCCGTCGGAATGGACTTTATCACCGGTTTACCTACCTCTAGTAGGGGAAATGACTCAATCTGGGTCATAGTGGATAGACTGTCCAAGGTAGCCCACTTTATACCTGTCAAGACCACTTACCAGAGTGCAAAGTTAGCAGAGCTATACATTGCTAGGATTGTTAGTCTGCATGGAACCCCCAAGACCATCGTATCAGATCGAGGAACTCAGTTTACCTCGAGATTTTGGCAGAAAGTCCAAGAAGGTTTAGGAACCAAGTTGAACTTCAACACAACGTATCACCCGCAAACAGATGGACAGACTGAGAGAGTCAACCAGATCCTAGAGGATATGCTTAGAGCTTGTGTGTTGGAATATGGATCAAAATGGGAAGACTGCCTGCCTTTCGCAGAATTCTCATATAATAACAGTTATCAAGCTAGTTTGCAGATGGCACCATTTGAATTCCTATACGGAAGAAAGTGTCGTACCCCTTTGAATTGGTCGCAAGTAGGAGAGAGTCAGATCTTCGGACCCAACATTCTCTGAGAAGCAGAAGAGAAAGTTCACAAAGTCCGTGAGCACCTCAAGACCGCCCAATCCAGACAGAAGAGCTATGCCGACAAGAGAAGAAGAGACCTGACTTTCAATGTCGGAGATTTTGTATATATCAAGGTTTCACCATTGAAAGGAACTCAATGCTTTAGTCTAAAGGGAAAGTTAGCCCCCAGATATATCGGACCTTTCAAGATTCTGAACCGTCGAGGAGAAGTATCGTATCAGCTGGAACTGCCTGAAGAGATGTCAGCCATCCACAATGTGTTCCATATCTCGTTACTTCGCAAATGTCTAGAAGTGCCCGAGAAGACTGAAGTTTTCAAGAACATCGATCACCGAGCTTTGGAAATCAACAATGACTTGACTTACAGAGAAGTACCCATCCGTATCTTAGAAGAAGCTTACAGAACCACCAGGACCAGAAGCATCAAGTTTCTCAAGATTCAGTGGAGCAACCATACCAAAGAGGAAGCTACTTGGGAGCGAGAAGATTACATTAGGACAGAGTTCCCATATCTCTTTAGTTCCTAGTTTTCTTTGTAAATCTCGGGACAAGATTTTGTTTAATGGGGGAAGGTTTGTAACATCCCAAAACTTCATTCCAAGCTTATCAAGATCAAATCAACCAAAAATGGGGTTAACAAAAACTTTTCCAAATTTAAAATGAAAGCATTCATATTTGTGTGCATTTAAAATAGGAGTTGTTTGAATTGCCATGATTGAGTGATCCAATGCTTGTGAAATGTTTCTTAGGTGATTTAAACATCATCTACATCATTCCCAAACTTTTCCTAAAGAAAATCAAATCAAAAAGAATGAAAAAGGAGGAATGGTCATTTTGGCCATTTTAATCCACTACACTACTTTGAGTGTTCCTAGCACTCATTTCTTAACAGAAACAATTCTTGATCTTTGCACCCCTTGTTAGTACACATAATGAGGTACCAAGGCCCACCTTTTGATATGCTAAAAACAGTCTTTTACTTATTTTAAATTGCATTTGAAAATTGAATCTAATGCATAGGCATATATCACCCCTATTTCAAAACACCTCTATTTGAGCTCCACTTTCAAAACCCTTGCAACCAGAGACTACCTAGCACTAGTGGAGATCACTCAAAAATTTTGAAACCAAAATTCAAAACTTTTTCTCTTTCGGCCATTTTGTCAAACACCTTGCTGGCAAGATCATTATGGCCTAACTAATACTGTTTTGGGCTGATTTTGTCTAGCAATTGTGAAGTGCTTTGATCATCTTGTCTCCCCTTAAGCCAGACCAGACCAAACCCAGCCTCTTTCCTACCTCCTAGCGGCACTGCACAGCCATGCCGAGCCACCTCTCGCCGGCCGGCCGTGCACTCACCGTAGCAGCCCTCTCCCGCCTCTCTCTCCATGTCTAGGAGGTAGCTCACACCTCACCGCCACCCTCTGTCCCCTGCTCGAGCCCAGCCCTGCAGTGGACCACCGAGGAAAGCCCGCGCCTAGTGCCACCGCACCATGCCGGTGCCGCCCCCAGAGCGCGCTCTGTCCCCGCTCACACAGACCGCCCCTTGGCCGCAGCCCGCGCCCGCCGCTCCGCCACGACCTGGAGAACACCCCAAACACCCCTGTTCGCCGTCCAACGCCTCACAGCCACCGCTCGCCATGGACACCGCCGCCTCTGCCGCTCAGAGCACCACCTCGCCCAGACCGCATGCCACCGCCCCTATGGCCGCATTCAATGCCTAGAGCACCGCCAGGGAACCGCACGTCGATCGCCACCTGCAGCCATGCCTCTACCCCGCCATAGCCATGTCGCCACCATCGACTGCCCATCCCGCTCGGTCTCACCGTCGGGCCTATAAAAGGAGCCCTCCCCAGCCTCTTCTTTCCACACCATTCCACTCCCCTCACCTCTCTGAACCTCACCCACCTCTAATCGGAGCAAGGCAAGCTCTGCCTCGCCAGAATTGGAGCAGGAGCAACCACGGCAGGAGGAGAAGGGCGCCGCTGATTGCGACCACCCCAAGCTCCACCGCAACCGCGCCTCACCTTGCCGTCGTCTTCCAGTTCGTTTGCCCACCTCGCCGACCCTGCTGGAGCCCTGGTACGTCCCCAGCAGACCTCCACCGAGCCGCTAGGGTTCGAGCTCACCGGCGACCTGTTCGTCGTCGACGATGACCCTCAGCCGTAGATCTCGCTTTTAATCCTATGGCCCACAGCGCGCATACCGTTTCGCGTGTTAAGTGTCGCTGACAAGCGGGACCCCCTGTCAGCTGAGCCCCGCGCTACGGAGCGCCACTGGGCCAGCCCAAGTCTTTTCCCGCGCTAGCCCACCCGTTCAAATCTGAATTTTTCTTTTTAGTTAAATCTAGTTCTGTCCACTGTTTTAAAATTCAATTCTGGGAGTTGGACAAATCCAAATTGCATGAAACTAATTTTTCCTGAAAGGTATTAAGATGATCTATCCAAGCCCGTTGGATTTAATTCAATTAGATTTATAGATCTCTCCTAATAAAAATAAGAAGACAGAAGCATTTGCAACTTGCAACATTTTTATGAAATCAACCAAGTTAGCTTTTGAGTTGATTCCAACTCTCAAAAATCACATTTCATCATATCTATCCAAATATGTAATAATATTAAGGTTTACATGCAGTGACTTTGGACTAGTACCAAACTAATGCTATATAGGCATTTCTAGTCACTTTAAATCATTAAATAATGAACTTAAACCAAAGTAATGTTGATCCAACCTTTAATTCTCATTCCCACATGTTAGAATATGTGGTGAGGACATGTGTCCACATGATCCCATATTTTGGTGGTGAATATTAAATTTTAGTTAATTTTTCAATGAGTAGAAATTACTTTTCTAAAATAAAAAGGATGAAACTATTGAAATTAAACTTGTGATGTTTATGATGATAATAGATCATCAAATGTGTGTCTTAGAATGCTACTTAGCTTAGTTAAGTATTGTTTGGTGATTGTGCACTCCCTATGTATTTATAGACGATAGTACCGACCAAGCTTTTGAGGAGGAGGAGTTCTACCAAGAAGAAGAAGAAGAAAACTTCAACCACTGCACCAACCAAGAAAAGCGAGCACTATCCAAGATTAACCCTTGCAAGTTGTACTTGAAAGCCACCATTAACAGTGCAAGATAGAAATTGCAAGTTTAGTACTTAGCAAGTTAGGACCAAACTAGATGGTTTAGCAAAGATGCCTTAAGCATGCTTTGATCACACCCCTTTGACTAGTACTACCCCAAGTTTTATTTACAAGTTTTACTCCCTTTAGTTTACAACAAGTTCTTTACTTAGTTTGAAGGTAGCATAAAAAGTATAAAACTTGACCTATTTAGAACCCTTTAGATGTCATTCTATGGCATGAGATGAAACCCATCACTTCCACCTTAGTGAACACTCTTAACTTAGTAGTTTAGAGTAGATCAAAAACTTGAGTCACTTTAGATGGGAATACTTGGTGAAAATGAATTATGAAAACCTTGGAATGATGAGTCATTCTATTGAGATGTTTTGACATGTGTTGAGAAACACAAATGGTTGATGATGACGAAAATGTTGAGGAATGAGCCTTAACCCTTTTATAAAACTGATGGTTGGATTCGGATGCGATACCATTCCAAATTTACCGTACAACCACATTACCTGAATTGGGTAAGGCTTAGCTGGAAATTTATATGCATTAGTATTAGTTCCCTCACGGGAGAGGTCTGAGCTGAGGCTACCTCTCATGATTTCCACCTATGCAGTGCCCAAGATGACTGATGGTCATGGTTGGGAGGCCATGCTCATAGGAGAGGTGCTTATACTAGGGTGTGTAAAGGGAAGGTTATGTTTGATTATCTGCATACTAAGTATGATGATTCAGGGTTATCCCTGATAGATGTATCGAATCTTGTGGTGAAAGTGTACCACCTCTACAGAGTGTCAAACTATTCGAATAGCCACGTTCGCGGTTATGGACAGTTGGAATGGCCATACTGTTTCGTTGTCAGATGTTTTCTAAATACTTTGAAATGAATGATGAATCTTGACTTGACCACAACAGGGTTGTGTTTATGACCATACTTTCCCCAACTTAAGTGATTCTAGAGTTTTACTTTATCTTTCTTTGCTTCAGAACTCAGCTTAGGTTTCAAACTTAACTTTATAGTTAAACATAGATTTAGCACTTTAACTTAGATTTATAATACTTGTTAGTGGTAGTTTGCGAGTACTTAAAGAGTACTCATGGCTTTTGTCCCTAGCTATTATCATGGCCAAACTATGACGGAGACTATCAAGATGATGGCCAACAGGACGACTATGATAACTAGGACTATCTCCCTTCGTCAGCATTGCCTGTGCCCCTGAAGATGGACCCCACCGCTACACTATCTTTTATTTCCGATGCTTGTTGTATTAAGACTGGATCATGAGATCCTTATTTGTGTAAGACCTTATGTATGGTTTGTAATGGATGATGTACTGTGATATCCAATCCGTTTTGTCTCGAAAATGGTAATCCTGGGATTGTGAGGTATGGCATAACGGGCATCTGGGATTAAAAATTCGGGTGTTGACATATTATGGGACTGCCGATGATTATATACGCACAGCAAGGAAATGGAAGCGATGATCCTTTCCAACCTGGTTCTGCCATCTATTCAAGCTAATGGAACTTGGTTTGATAGGATCATCGCTTCATGCTGCAAATGTTGTGAGCTATGAGGCAAATGTTGTTTATTCTGTGAACCTAGCTTGTGATATTACTTAGTACAATACATTTATAGAGCTGGTGCTATGGGAACCGGATAGTATGTACAAAAAATTGGTTGTGCACCTTGATACGTTGCTAACGTATCCTTCATTTTTGATGTTCCATGCTTGGTTTTATCTACTTTCTTATGTTTTGTCCACACTTTGGAGTACTTTTCATACGATTTCTTGGACTAACCTATTACAAAAGAGACACAGTGCCAGTTGCATGTTTTCTGCTGTTTTTGGTTCCAGGAAAGTCAGAAAATGAATATTCTCGGAATTGGACGGGACAAAATCCAAAGTCAATATTTCACCGAGGGGGACACGGAGCTAGCGTACGAGACGGAGGATGGCCAGGGCCTGGCCACACCTTATGGTGGCACGGGTGACCCATGGCCGGGCCACCAGGTGGTATGGGCCCCTCAGCCGCCCATCGACCTTGCCTCTTTGCCTATAAGATGCCTCCCGATGCAAAAACCCTAAGTAGTCAAGCCTCCAGCCACGAAAAGTACCACAGCGCCGCCACCACCAAAGGGGAGATTCGGGCGATAGAAAGTCTCTGTTCCGGCACCCTGCCGGGACGGGGAAGTGCCCTCGGAGCCATCTCCATCGATCTCCACCACCATCTCCATCACCGTTGCTGATTCCCATGATGATGAGGGAGTAGTTCTCTCTTGAGGCTAAGGGTTCTACCGGTAGCTATGTGTTCATCTCTCTCTATGCATGATCATATTGTGATCATGAGCTTTGTAATCTAGTAGATCTACCTTGCTACTCAAGTGCTTTAATAGATCTCTGCTCTCCCCATGTGTGTGAAGTTGACAGTGTGCACACCATGGTGGCACTTAGGCTAGAGATTTCAAATACTTGTTATGAGTTATATTTGGAGTTGGATGTCTTTATGAAATTGTGGTGTTTGTTTGAACCATCTAGTGCTCAAGGTGACAGTGTGGGGTTATCTAGATGGGAAAGATGAACTTTGAGGTGTGCTGTTATAGCACTACCATGGATTACAGTGTCCAACTGGAGAGTAGTTCAGCGTAGTATCATAAAGAGAATATATTTATACGTGAGTGTTCACTAGTGAAAGTATGATCCCTAGGCCTTGTTTCTAAACACTAAAACACCGTTTGCTACTAGATCTATTACATGTTTGCTTGCTTCCATCTTTATTTCAGTTTGCCTTTAGTCTCTTCCACGCCATCAAGCTATTTTCTGGCACCGTTGTCTTATATCTGTACCACTTGTATTTCGCTATCACTTCGCTGAACTAGTGCACCTATACACCTGACAAGTGTATTGGGTGTGTTGGGGACATAAGAGACTTCTTGTATCTTGATTGCATGGGTTGCTTGAGAGGGAATACCTTTGACCAATTCCTCCCTGAGTTCGATATACCTTGGGTGATCCACTTAAGGGAAAACTTGCTGCTGTTCTACAAACCTCTACACTTGATCCACAAGAATAGAAGTGCGTAGACATCAAGCTATTTTCTGGCGCCGTTGCCGGGGAGGTAAGGTAAAAGGTACTCACATCCTTCGGTGTGAGTGCTCGAAGTTATTTCCTTTAGATTCTACAATTTTGTCTTTTTGTTTCTTGTTTTTATTTTCACTAGTTAGGAATAATGGAAAACAACAAAAAAATTAGAGAGCTTTATAGTATTTATATTGAGTTAGGACATGAAGTGTTTGAAGAGAAAATTAAAAAACCTATGGAACTTTATTTGCATGCTAATAGCAATGTTGTTAGTATGAATTCTTTGGACACCATTATTGCTAATGCTATGGAAAAGTCTAAGCTTGGGGAAGCTAGTTTTTTACGAAAATGATCTTTTTAGTTCCCCAGCTTTGGAAGATAGATATTCTATTGCTTATGATGATACCAAACCTCCAATATATGATGATTACAATGATGAATATGATAATTTTATTCCACATACTATTGAGTAGAAAATTAATTATGACTACAATATGCCTCCTATATTTGATGATTATGGTGATGCGAATAATAATGATAGCTATTTTGTTGAATTTGCTCCCACTACAATTAATAAGAATGACTTTGTTTATGTGGAGACTAATAATGATTATATGCATGTGGCAGATGATTAGTATATGCATGTATTGCTTTCTCGGTGTTTGTCAATTGCCCTTTCTAATCTTGATGTAGAGCTCGACTTTCGACATAGAGCACAGCAGTAAGTTTTCCCTCAGTTATGAAACCAAGGTTTAATGGTTTCAAACAGTACTAAGTTTTCCCTCAGTTATGAAAGGGCAATTGACAAACACCGAGAAAGCAATACATGCATATACTAATCATCTTGACTCCTCTGAGACTTGATTGGGCATTACAACAGAATACATAGACCGCCATCCAACTGCATCTATGACTAATAATCCACCTTCAAGTTATCATCCGAACCCCCTCCAGTATTAAGTTGCAAGCAACAATTATTGCTTTACGAACTGCGTGTAAAGTAAACAATATGATTGTTCTATGAACAAAGGATTGTTGTTTTCTCCCTAGTAGCAACAGCACATCTAGTACCTTAGAGATTTCTGTCACTTCCCCAGATTACCAGAGGCATGAACCCACGATCGAGCATAAATACTAACTCTTGGAGTTGCTAGCATCTACTTGGCCAAGATAGCTACTAACAACGGAAAGCATGCAAGATCTCAAATAACAAAGACATGATAGAATCAATAATCAATCTGAAATAGCATCTCAATATCCATCGGATCCCCGCAAACACTACATGTATGAATTAAAAATAGATGATCTTGATCATGAACGGAGCTCACAAGAACTAAACATGAAAGCACAAAGGAGGAGAAACCAGCCATCTAGCTTCTACATGGATCCGTAGTCCAAGGATGAACTACTCACGCATCACACCGGAGGCTTGCATGGTGATGAAGAAGGCCTCCAGGGTGAATTCCCCTCTCCGGCAGGGTGCCGGGAAGAGCTTCAGATCCCTCCCGATCTAGGGATGGAGATGATGGCGGCTACAGACTCTTTCATGGATTTTTGATCGGGTACTTAGGGTTTTCCTCCCGAGGGAAATATATAGGCGGAAGGAGAGGCCGAGGGGGTGCCGGGAGCGGCCACACCACCCCCTGGCACGGGCCAGGCCTGGCCGCGCGACCAGGTGGTGTGGTGGCTCCCTGGCCCTTCTCCGTCTCTTATTCTGGCACTTGATCCCTTCCGGAAAAATAGGCACTTTGGCTTTTGTCCCGTCCAATTCCGAGAATATTCATTTTCTGACTCTCCTGGAACCAAAAATAGCAGGAAACAGGCAGCTGGCACTGTGGCTCTTGTTAATAGTTTAGTCCAAGAAATCATATGAAAATTACTCCAAAGTTGGAACAAAACACAAGAAAGTGGATAAAACCAAGCATGGAACATCAAAAATGATAGATACATTTGCAATGTATCAGTGGCTCATGATAAGAATGTTTTATGTGATAGTTATATTGTTAATTTTATTCATGATGCTACTGAAAGTTATTATGAGAGAGGGAAACATGGTTTTATATATCTCAACAATATTAAGTTTCCCCTCTTTATGTTAAAAAAATTGAAGTTTCACTTGTTTTGCTTTCCTATGCTTTTTCCTTTGTGCTTTCATGACTTTTTTATTTACAAGATTCCTATGCATAGGAAGTGTGTTAGACTTAAATTTGCTTTGAATTTGCTTCTTGATGCTTTCTTTTGCTTCAATTCATATTTCTTATGTGAGCATCTTCTCAAACTATCATGCCTAACTTAAAGGCGTTAAAGAAAAGTACTTATTGGGAGATAACCCAAAAAATTTAGATGAGTCTTGGAAGTTATTACTTCTGGAATAATCGCTCCTTATCCTTTTTATTTGCCTTTTGTGCCAAGAGTAACCTCTAATGAGAGAAGTAACGATTGGGAAAGTTGCTGTCCCGAAACAGATTTCTGTTCTTCACCATAAACATTTTTGTAAAATCTCTGTATGTCTTTTTGAGGCGTGAATTTTTGTGCTTCTGCCCCAGGTTGTTATCTAACTTTCGGTAGTTCAACACTTTTATATTTGAGCAACATAAGGTCTTTGAAAAAAATCGTCTTTACCTACTCTTCTGTTTTGACAGATTTCTGCCATTATTTGCATTTGCTTCTTGTTGGTTCCTTTTTGAGTTCTTTTGGGGAATTTAGATTTTTTAGGGGAGTACTATAGTATCTTGTGTTTAACGAAAGTTTTATTGGTGTTGAAACTAAACCCAAAGACTTATTATCTTGAGTGCACTAATGTTGGTAATAAAGATTATGTGAAGTTTTGTATGAAGGAAAAATTTCAGGTGTATGGAAGGAATGAGTAATGAGATGAAGGATGGATTAAAGCTCAAGCTTGGGGATGCCACGCGTGTCACCCCAAGAAATATCCAAGAAGTACAACCGTCAAAGCTTGGGGATGCCCAAGGCATCCCCCTCTTCATCAATAAAAGCCCAAGTTTCTTCCAAACACTTCATTTTTATTGTTTCATGCATAGTTGTGTTATTCTTGGAGCGTCTTCTTTTTCATTTTTGTTTTGGTTTTCGTTTGCTTGGTTTTCTTAGTTTGCTGAATAAATTGGTTGGACCCCCTCTTTCATACATTTGTTTTCAAATAGTTTGGTTTGGATTGAAAAGAGTAGGGAAGTTCATGTTTAAGTGGTAAAGAGAGCTTGTTTTTGACTATGTCCTATGCTTTGTCATGCCATGCTTGATATTGTTTTGGCTTTATTCTTAGTATTGTTTGCTGTAGCATGACATGTTATAAACAATTGAGATTGCTTAATGTGCCTTGGAAAGATCATGCGTTGTTTTAGCATATTAAAGCATAATATTGTGGTATTCTCCTTTGATGCTTTATTTGGCTTGACTTGGCGCATGCTCACACCATGTGATGACTATCCAAAGTCACCATAGCCTTTATGATCCTTTAGTTTTCAACTTGTAGTATCACTTTATGCTATTCCAAGTATATTCATGTTTTTATCTACCTTCCGAATTAAACTTGTTATGAGAAAACTAGTGACTAAAGCTCTCACGAACTTGATGGCACACTTTACTTTCTTGCATTTAATAAACTTGAACCATTGGGTCCTTCTTTGTTGCGTATATTCTTGCGCTTTATAAGTTGAAATTAGCAGAACCATGTATCATGGGGAACGCTTTCAACATTGCACTTTTACTTTGTACCCCGTTGATATCATGTTCTTTTGCTTATGGATCCCGACGGTGTGAAATAATAGTGGAACTTGTAAGATCATGGAGTTTGTATGTGTGTTAGAGAAACGCCTAGGCCGCTAGCCTAAGCCATGCATCATCATGGTGGAAACTTGAAGCATCACCATAATGAGCACTCTATGAAGCATCCTCAATAAAAACCTATGCAAATAGCAAATAAAAAGATCGTTGAGATGCTCATTGTCTGCTTGCCTTGTCATTTTGATTATGGGATAGCTCCTGTATCGTGTGCAAGGGGTACCCCGTTGGCGGTTCTTTATGATACATATGTACTTACAATGACAATAGCTTACTTGTGATTAAAGTTGAGTAGCATGAGGTTCGGTCTTCGTAAGTAAGGGGCATGAGATTTTGGTTTATAATTTGTCAAGCATATCATCTTGTTGTGTCACTTTAACCTTAATCACCTTCAAGATGCTTATGATAGGGGCAATGAGAGCTGAATGCTAATAAATACCATAATTTTTGGAAGCTCTTTATGAAACTTGAATCCCTACTTCCTTCTATGAAGGCCTTTCTTCCAGTTTTATATTGAGTCTCACCCTTCTATCTTTATGCACCTACTTTGAGAGAATAGTGGCCATTCTTAGTTCTATGTGCATTGTCCCAAGACTTGTTGATTGATGCAAGACTTGATATTGCTTGTTTTAAACTATTTGTATCTAGTCACTCTTATGAACTTTGAAGGTGTCCTATGCATTTATATTTGCTACTCTATGAGGGACAAGCTGAATGCTACCATGCCATGTTTTCTTTATGTGAAACAAACAAACGTCCTGCAAAGCATTGTTATTTATGAATCTTTTGTTTGTGCCTTTTCATGTTGCAACATAGTTTCTGTCTTATTGCTAGAACTTTGTCTTTCATGCTATGATGAAGTACTATGATCCCAGCTATCAATGTTTTACAAATACTTTGATCAAGTTTATGATGGTGCATAGCACCTCAAAAATTATTCTTTCTTTTTATCACTTACATACTCGAGGACAAGCAGGGAAGCTTGGGGATGTTGATATGTTGCTAACGTATCCATAATTTTTGATGCTCCATCCTTGGTTTTATCTAATTTCTTATGTTTTGTCCACACTTTGGAGTACTTTTCATATGATTTCTTGGACTAACCTATTAACAAGAGCCATAGTGCCAGTTGCCTGTTTTTTGCTGTTTTTGGTTGTAGGAAAGTCAAAAAATGAATATTCTCGGAATTGGACGGGACAAAAGGCAAAGTCAAGATTTCACCAAATGGGACACGGAGCCAGAGTACGAGACGGAGGAGGGCCAGGGCCTGGCCACACCATATGGTGGTGCGGGTGACCCATGGCCGCACCACTAGGTGGTGTGGGCCCCTCGGCCACCCACCGACCTTGCCTCTTCGCCTATAAGATGCCTCCCAATGCAAAAAACCTAAGTAGTCAAGCCTCCAGCCACGAAAAGTTCCGCAGCGCCGCCACCACCGAAGTGGAGATTCGGGGGACAGAAAGTCTCTATTCCGGCACCCTGCCGGGACGGGGAAGTGCCCTCGGAGCCATCTCCATCGATCTCCACCACCATCTCCATCACCGTTGTTGATTCCCATGATGATGAGGGAGTAGTTCTCTCTCGAGGCTAAGGGTTCTACCGGTAGCTATGTGTTCATCTCTCTCTATGCATGATCATATTGTGATCACGAGCTTTGTAATCTAGTAGATCTACCTTGCTACTCAAGTGCTTTAATAGATCTCTGCTCTCCCCATGTGTGTAAAGTTGACAGTGTGCACACCATGGTGGCACTTAGGCTAGAGATTTCAAATACTTGTTATGAGTTATATTTGGAGTTGGATGTCTTTATGAAATTGTGGTGTTTGTTTGAACCATCTAGTGCTCAAGGTGACAGTGTGGGGTTATCTAGATGGGAAAGATGAACTTTGAGGTGTGCTGTTATAGCCCTACCATGGATTAGAGTGTCCAACCGGAGAGTAGTTCAGCGTAGTATCATAAAGAGAATATATTTATATGAGAGTGTTCACTAGTGAAAGTATGATCCCTAGGCCTTGTTTCTAAACACTGAAACACCGTTTGCTACTAGATCTGTTACATGTTTGCTTGCTTCCATCTTTATTTCAGTTTGCCTTTATTCTCTTCCACGCCATCAAGCTATTTTCTGGCACCGTTGTCTTATATCCATACCCCTTGTATTTCACTATCTCTTTGCCGAACTAGTGCACCTATACACCTGACAAGTGTATTGGGTGTGTTGGGGACACAAGAGACTTCTTGTATCTTGATTGCAGGGTTGCTTGAGAGGGAATACCTTTTACCACTTCCTACCTGAGTTCGATATACCTTGGGTGATCCACTTAAGGGAAAACTTGCTGCTGTTCTACAAACCTCTGCACTTGGAGGCCCAACAACTGTCTACAAGAATAGAAGTGTGTAGACATCACACCTCCTCTGGATCCCTATAGCACTAGCTCTACCTTGTCTGTGCAATTTATTCTGAAGCTAGGAATTGGTTAGGTCATTGTGTTTTGCTTCCTTTGGTCGATGATTATAAAGTAGCACAATGAAATGCAAGGGGATCCTCTTCATGAATAAACTTGTGTGCTGACCAAATGCAGTGTTCATTTGTGTTGCTCATGAGGAGTATCCCTTTGCATCTGTGCCATTCTACATGAGGCCATGTTTGATTGTTCATGTCTGATCACTAGAATGTATGTGCTTACATGTGTTGCTTCTTTTTTTAGTGCTCGAAGATGCTGATCGGAGGTGCTCTCCCCACCAATGGAGGAGCATGCTCCAGGGATGCTGGTGAGAGTAGTGCCTCCAAGAGGGCCAATGGTGGTGGTGAGGGCAGTGGCGCCAAGAGGCCGAGGGGGAGGCCTCTAAAGATTGGGAACTTCCACGACCAGGTAGGACCAACTCATTTTGCCAAGGTCATGTTGGCACCTGGGTTAGACCTGCTGCCTATCCATGATGGCTTCAGGCCTTTCCTCGACACTGTGCCAAGGACGATCGTGCTGAAGACAAACACCGAATGCAGCTGGATGGTGAAGCTCCGGGATGTCAGCGGCAGGATTTGCCTTGACCAGGGGTGGGCTGGCTTCGCCATTGCCCACCAGATCAAGACCGGGTACTTCATGACCTTCAAGATGCTGAAGGGTGACCTGTTCAAGGTCACCATCTTTGACTACACCATGACTGAAGTGATGAAGAAGTTCCTGGAGCATGATCCTGCCCTTTCCATGATCGACCTGTGAACTTTGTTGTGAACTTTGTCTGTCCTTGTTGCTGTGAACTTTGTTTGTATGCCGTGTGGTTGCCGTGCTACAATGTTTATGTTAGCATTGTTAAATATGTTCTGCTGATATTTATTTTGCAAGCTTTGTGCATATTAGTGTGTGCTTGTTGTGGTTTAGCCTTACTTGTGAGGTCTGGTAAGCTCACCATCTAGGGAAGAGGTTACCAGACCACACGAGAATGTTGGAACCAAACGTGTTTAATCCTTTCTCCCAGGCCTAATATAGCCCACCAAACAATAGGGCCTCATTTCTGCCCAAATGCTGATAGTGTCAATGCGAGCTACCAAATAACTGGGATATTTTGGCCCAGCTGCGGATCCACGTGTGCAGACCCTGCACGTGCAACTTGCATTCGGGGGGGGGGGGGGCTCGCGCCGGAACCACTAGATCGATTTTTCTCTCTGCCGGTCGTTTGATCGGTATTTTCTTTTTTTGTTTACTGATCATAGATCAGATTGAGTCGCACACGACCGTCGTACTCGCGGCGCCTCTACTCCTACCATAGGCATCGATTATCCATATCACGCCCATGTGCCTTCCCTTACCGCTGCCACGCACCTCGAAAGGCCGCTGCGGCCGCACCCCTCGAATCATCTTCATCATCATCATCCGGGACTTCACCGACAACACCGCCATCGACTTCGATCTATGCTTCGTCCATGCCATGGTGCATACGGCACACCCGTCAATATGATCAACCGATCTCGCACCCGTCTACGCCAAGCACGTCCCCGGGCACGCGCCTACCACCGATCGAGCTACAAGATGCCGCTGTGTCACCCCTTCGGGCTACAGTGTCGCCATTTTTCCCGTATTTCGACCAAAGAATCTAACATAGACATTACTGTCAAGATTCTGACCAAAAAATGGTACATTCCATGCCCTCGGAGAATGCTTTATCGTGCAAAGTCACTGACATATCCAGTTTCATTTTGGACCCCAAGAATGGATTGGATCGAAACAACTTTCCTGCTTTAAAATAGGGGACCCTTTGTGTCTGTATGAATCTCTGACCGTGTAGCACCCCAATTGTCTAACAATTGTAATGCTACTTGTCCTAGTAAGATATTGGCTACTTTATATATATTATTGTTGCATCATAATTATATCATGCTCATGTCATCATGCCACCTTGCATTTGAGCATCATATAAAACTCCTTTTTCTTTTGGTTCTTCTCTCACATGCATTATAAATTGTATTTGCCTCTTGATATTGTATTTGGTTGTTGATACATTGTCTAAATGCCCAAGTTGAGTTGGGGGCATATCTTTTATTTCCATTCCACCACCCTTCTCTTCCACCACTTTATAATTCCACCATCCCTTTAACAATGAGCTTGTCTTTCTTTCTCTTTGATATTTTAATTCTAGCTCATGTAGTTTGGGGTGGATCAATCTTCTAAATTCTTGTGCTTGGTTTTATCTCCATTTTTGGAAATGCATAAGAATAATGCCATCATATTATTATTGTTTTCACAAATATTCAATGGCATTATTATTTTTGCATGGGCCATGCACAAGTCTTCACCACTTTTCTCTTCTTTGGTTTTTTCCTTTGGGTTTGATGGATCCTATCTTTGGAAGATCATCTCCTACCATTACACCACCCTCATAATCTCATCCATCTCATTTTCCACTCATTGCTATTTCTCCATGCATGAGCATATGTGGTCTTTTTCCATATATTTCTTTTCTCCCTCTTTCATTCTTATTCCTCCTCCACATTAACTCAAGCAAGTTCAAGCTTCACTTTTCCTTTTGGTTTGGCCTCATCACCTAAATCAAATTTAAATAACTAATAAAATTCAAACCTAGCTTTCTCTTTATTTTCTTTTTACACCTAAATTACACTAAGCCTAACTCTAAACCCCCTCTCTCTCTCACTAGCTTGGCCACCTCTCCCTCTCTCTCTAACCTGCTGTTGGACACCAGACCCCTCTCTCTCCCTGGCCCACCCAGCTAACCTAACCATAGCTAAGCCTAACCCTAACCCTAGCCATGCCCTAACCGAACCCGAGCTCACCCGAGCCCCTTCCCTCCTTTTCTCTCTGCCGTGCGGGCCTAGCTGCACTACCCCGCCGTCCCTGGCCTACTGGCAGCCTCCCCATGCCCTACCTGCCCCAGCCCGGCGAGCACGTGCTCGAGGAGAAGGAGGAAAAGGTGGCACCCGAGCCACCTTTATCCTGCCGTGCCCACCGGCCTCTCCTCTCTCTCCCTCCCACTTTCCCCTCCTCCTCACGCCTCTCTGGCCTCGCCCAGATCCGCCCCAGAGCGCCCCCTCCTTCCCCTTCTTCTCCACCGTCGTCCCCACCTGCCGCCAGTCACCGCCGTCTACCGCCGCCATCTCCTCGTTCCGGCCGTCAAGCTTGTCGTGGAAGTGGCCTGGCAGATCGAGGACGTTCTCCTGCGACGCCCCGTGCACGCGGACGAGGAAGAGAAGCTCCCCAACGCGCCAGTACCTCGCCGTCCTCGCGAAACCCTAGCCGCCAGTACGCCAGCCTCGCCGACGATCCGCCGCGCTACTCCTCGATCCAGCACCACCAGGCGACCCGCGGTGAGCCCCTCCCTCTCCTGGACAACCTCCTCTTCTTCGTCGTGGTCTAGCGTCGCCGGTCGTTTTGTCGAGCGCCCGCCGTGCATGCCGTCGTCGTAGTCTGCAAGCTTTTCCGTGCCGCGCACACCTTACCTAGCGCCCGAGCCACCTCCTAGCAGCTTCCCTAGCATCGCCGCACTGGCTAGCCTCCTCAGCGCGGACTCCCGCGTCCCAGGATCGAACCCCCGCCCCGCGCCGCGCGCCCACCTGCCGCCAGACGCGCGAAGACGATAAACAGTACGGGCGCGTGGTCGATTTGCAAAAAGCCCCTCCCCTTTTTGATTACTGCAACCCGCGCTCCTTTCGGCCCCACCAGTCAGCCACGCCCGCGCGTTTGCAGAAAACCCCCCGGCTTTTCCTGTTCGCAACCCGCGCTCCAGCCGCAGCCCCGCCTGTCAGCCCCTGTCTCCCGCATCGCTGGCACGTGGGCCTTCCGCCGCTGGCCCCGCCTGTCAGTCGCTGTGGGCTAGCCCAGTCCGCGTGCAAAACGCGTTTCTCGCGCGCGTGGCCCCAGTCCGCGGTGACCCCACCTGTCAGTGCCTGTGGCTGGAATTGCCTGGGTGTAAAAAGTTTTTCGCTGAGTTTGTTTTTATTCTTATCTTTTCAAATTTATTTAAATTCAAATTCTTTTCAGATTCAAATAATTTTCAAAATACAAACCCAAATAATACATGTAATATATGTTTTGGAATCAGAAAAATGTGAGGAATTCAATTATGCCCTCCAAAATATATTTTGCACACTTTAAATTTCGAGTTGATCAAAATTACAAGAAAATGTCCTTTTCCTTATTTAATTAATAACTTTTGTTTTATAACTCCAAATTTGACAAATAATATGTCTAAATCGATCAGCGCGACGAGCCCGTTCTATTTATGCAATCCTTGTTCTGAATTGAAGCATGCATCATGTTGTCATCTAAAATCTGAACCGTTTAAGACAATAAAACTTGGGCAAATAAATGATAAAATGCTTTACTTCTTGTATCCACACCTCACCTTTGCCATGCTACTTCAATGCCATGTAAATTGTGCATCATTCATCATGGCATGCTTGGTTGCTTGTTGCATTTCAATTTATATGCTTGCGCACTTTATTTATGTTGGCCCTTGTTTGTTTGGTTCTTCTTCGAATAGACGCCCAGCAGGAGAATTATCAGGAATCACAGGAGTATTACCCAGATCCATCTCTCGCTTCAACTGAGCTGCCAGGCAAGCACTACCACATGCTTGCATACATACAGTACCTATTGCCTCTATCTTATTCTTGCATCATTGAGTCGCGGTTGCATAAAATTGAATCCCAAGTACTGCATAGCCTTTACTTTTAAACCACATTAAGCCTGTTCCGGTCCCATGAGCCATTACTACAGGAGTTGTTTGAGCCATGCGAGTCGTAGAAAAGCATGAGTAGGGTATGTGAGTGTCGGATGGATAACGAGGTACCTAAACAACATAACCTGAGTAGTAATGGGATAACTAAAGAAAGAGGCACCGGTGAGCAATATCTGCTATTTGGTTTTTCCTGCTCACTTGTGTCCCGTAGGACCCCCGAGTACTTGATTCCTGTTCCTTGACTATTCGCACTATCCACATCCGGGAGGCCTATGGACCCCCCTGAGCCAGAGCTTGATTCAATCTTATTTCTTGGGGCCACAAGTAGTTTGGGGCTTTATTACTATTCTGTACTTATGCCATGTTACTGCTTTATTTAAGATTGTGCGTGGAGCACCTGTACTGTTTTGGATTGTGGAATGTTTTCGCGGTATCGACAAGCCCAGTCACATTTTCGGGTTCCCAGTCGTTTACAGCCATTGACACAAACCTTGGGTCCGTCTCGGAGCCGGCCAACTTCGTTGCGGGTAGCTTAATGGGGTGGCCCCCTGAAATATTTCTGAATCCTGTGATTGCTTTGTCGTGAATGCCTCGTTGGGTTTTAATTTGGTTTTTCCGAGGTTGATCGAGTGTGTGTTGCTATTCGTGCACCCCTGCAGGGTAAATCTTTCTGAAAGCCGTGTCCGCGGTTATGGACGACTTGGAGCACAGTTTCTCGATCATAGACAAGTATAACTAAAGTACCGCTTTTAATTTGACTAAGTACTTGACTAGTAAATAGCGCAATACTCATGGAATGGATAATAAAACTACCAACGGATGATGGGGGTTGTTCGTCCGCTTCCTCGTTGGTAAGCGAGGAGGAGGAGGGATCTGTTAACTATACTGTTATAACTGTTGATCTTAATTCACGGACTTCCGTCTATCATTGGTTAGGCGGAAGGTTAGCGAGTCTCTATAGAATTGTTAGGTATTATCTTTTGCTGCAATTGCGTCACCCCAGGTTGTGTCCCCTTTAGTGGCATAAAGACTTGCTGAGTACCCCTAGGGTCTCACACGATAAATTGTTTGATTCAGATGAACAGGTGTACCCGCAAGATGGATACTGGGTGGAAGAGTCAGATGATGTTGGCAACGATCATTTGGTGTAGAGATTCCGGGAACGGGGATCCGTGTGATCTGTGGGCGGGATGTGTTAATTTATAGGGCATCTTATGCCAATTTGCTTCTTATCCGTACTCGGATCTTGTTTCCGCTTCCGCCTGATTCTCTGATGTGTGATGTATGAGGAGCTATCCTAAATTATTATATCTATCTAGGATATTTGGATCTTGCCGTATGGCGTTGCAATATTTCTATTTCTTTTAGATGGAATGGCTCTGATGTACTGTTGTATGTGGCTTGCATACATACTCATTTGTGTATGTATTTGATCCCTTCGCCTGCCGATTACGCCGCTCGTTCTTGTTCCGTTGACTGAAAGTGGTTAGGACGGCCGAAAGGTCTACCGTGAGTGGCCCTGGGCCCCACCGTACTATTTTAACCACTTTCGATCATCCAGGCATTAACTAAGAGCGTAATTCACCGAGGTAGTTACAATTGGTATCAGAGCCATCCCGCCCTTCAGGGTCTCAGCCAAAATGGTCGTTGTCTGTCTAGCAAATATTTTGGTAGTTATGTATACTAGGGAAAAACAAACGTGAGAGTAGGATTGCTTCCATTTTTCTTCTTACCCACCCACCCACCATTTTCTGGTAAGGAAGTGTAACGTTTTCAATCCTCTTCTAAACTTCAAACTAGGATTCACGTGTTCTGGGTTCCGTAGTACCATAGGGTATGTTGGTGTGTGTGTGTGTGAATTCCTTGTCTATCTGTTGCATCCAAATGTTAGCACTATCTGCCTTTTGGTTATCAACTGTTGGTACATTCCCTACCGACAGTCCTTTGTAAACCGACGCGATCTATTCTGATTCGTTGTACACCGATGCGATCTATCTTACTCTTTGTTATCCGACGTTATCTTGTTGGGGTGTTCTTTTCCGTAGTTACCAATCTTTAGGTTCACCTTAAGAAGAAGTTGTTGGGATATGTGTTTTACTGATTCATGTGCGAAGTAATGATTTGAGTGCGGGATGGAGTCGCGACCATACCACTACTTTTGTCATTTGCTTTTGTATATTGAACTAGTAGAGTTGCTAATCTTGATTCGTTAAGTGGTTTTGCGCATTTAGTGGTATTTTAATGCCAAAAATTGCGGAAATTTTTTTTTCTTTGTTAGTTTGTATACCACACTCCTTGTTCAGTCGTGTGTGTTATGCTTAATACCTTCTAATTTCCTTGAACTTTGTTGATATTTTAATATCACCTCAGTGAATTGCATTCCTTAATCTTGATTAATTCCATTTTGGTACTATTTTGGATTATTATCATTCTCCATTATAGTACTGACTTGTGTTTTATATCAATCACAGGATGGCACCACCACGCCGTTCTGAGGAGGATATACCACCTGAACTTGGGGCCGCTTTGGCAAGTATTGCAAATGCTTTGGGCACTATGCAGCAAAACCAGCAGCGCTTCGAGGAAAGTGTGAGGAGGAATGAGTTTGCTCCGCTACCTCCACCTCCCAAGCGAGGAGACATCAAGAGTTTTCTCAAGTTCAACCCACGCCAATTTGAGGTGTCTGATCAGCCACTTGATGCGGATGATTGGCTTCGTGAAGTGTCAAGGTTGCTCATCACTGCGGATGTTCCCGAGCAAGAATGGGTCAAGTGTGCTACTCACCTTCTGAAGGGAGATGCAGCTCTCTGGTGGGAAAATTACCTCAAGGCAGATCTTTCTGGTTTTCAGCCTACTTGGGAGCGGTTCACTGCTGCTTTCAAAGAGCAATATCTGTCAGAAATTGTCATGGAAAGGATGAAGGAAGTGTTTCTCAACCTCAAGCAGGGCACTGATAATGTCAACACCTACATCAGAAACTTCATGAACCTGTCTCGTTATGGTGGCGATGAGATCTCTGATGACAAGAAGAAGCAAAAGAGGTTTCGGCAAGGCCTCAATGCTTCCATCAAATATGCAATCACTCATGCAAGGCCAGCATCTTTCCTGGAACTTCAACACACAGCTCTGCAGGAAGAAGCAAGTAGGCAAGTGTTTGAGGAGTCAAAGAAACACAGCCGTGATACAGCAAGCTCTTCTGCTATGACAGCTCCTTCTAAGCGTCGTGTCTGGGTTCCTAACACCCCACCGTCGCTCCCTGCTCCACCAAGACCTTCAAGCTACGCACCAAGGCCACCAAACTCCTTCACTGCGGCTCCCAGGGACTACAACCACAACTACCCTGGAGCGCCTGGCGGAGTCCCTGGCTACGTTGCTCCACGTCCACCTGGTGCTTGTTATACTTGTGGAAACACCGGGCATCAGCAATGGAATTGTCCAATGAACAACAAAGCTCTTCCACCTCCACCTCGGGCTCTCAACATCAACACTAAGCCGGGATCTACGGTTGCTCGTGCCAACTGTGTCAACGCCGCTCAAGCTGAGCATGTTCCTGGAGTTGTGATGGGTATGCTTCCTGTTAACTCAGTTCCTGCACGAGTTTTGTTTGATTCTGGTGCTTCACATTCTTTCGTTTCTCACAAATTTGCAAATGAGCATGAGCTTGTTATCGACCAGCTGGATAAAAAGTTAATGGTTCTTTCTCCCGGGGCAAGATTGTTATCCACTAAGATCAGCCATGGCAATCAAATTGAGATTGGTGGTTCTTCTTTTCCGGCTTCCTTAATTGTTCTGGGCAATTCTGATATTGATGTTATCTTGGGCATGGATTGGTTGACAGCAAATGCAGCTGTGATTGATTGTGCTGAACGTTCGGTTTCTCTGAAAATTCCTGAAGGCCATATAGTCTATTCTCCAAGTCTGACTCCTGCAATTCAGCTTTATTCTTTGGCAGCTCTGAATGATGATGCTATGGAAGGTATTCAGAGTGTTCCTGTAGTTTGTGAGTTTCCAGATGTCTTTCCTGAAGAGTTGCCAGGTATGCCTCCGGATCGTGAGGTTGAGTTTGTGATTGAACTTGAACCTGGTACCGCTCCTATCTCCAAGCGGCCTTATAAAATGGGTCCTGCTGAGTTGGCTGAACTTAAGAGTCAGTTGGATGAACAAGAGAAGTTGGGTTTCATTCAGCACAGTACTTCTTCTTGGGGTAGTCCAACCATCTTTGTGAAGAAGCGAGACAAGACTGATAGACTTTGTGTTGACTATCGGGCACTCAATGCTAAAACAATCAAGAATAAATATCCCCTTCCGCGGATTAATGATCTCTTTGATCAGCTAGCTGGAGCTGTGGTATTCTCTAAGCTTGATTTGAGAAGTGGTTACCATCAAATCAAGATCCGCAAGGAAGATGTTCCCAAAACAGCTTTCACCACTCGCTATGGCCTGTATGAGTACACGGTCATGTCTTTCGGTCTAACCAATGCACCTGCCACCTTCTCGAGGCTTATGAACTCGGTTTTCATGGAGTATCTTGATAAGTTCGTTGTGGTCTATCTGGATGACATTCTAGTCTATTCTAAGTCAAAAGAAGAACATGAAGAACACCTTCGTTGTGTCCTAAGCAAGCTTCGTGAGAACCGCCTGTATGCAAAGTTCTCCAAGTGTGAGTTTTGGCTGCCTCAAGTCACCTACCTTGGTCACGTTATCTCTGCCAAGGGCATTGCCGTCAACCCAGAAACTATTAAGACAATTATGGATTGGCTTCCACCCATAAATGTCAAAGAAGTCAGAAGTTTCCTTGGTTTGGCCAGTTACTGTCGTAGATTCGTTCAAAACTTCTCAAAAATTGCGAAGCCTCTTACCGATCTCCTCAAGAAAGGCAAGAAATATCTTTGGACTCCTGCATGTCAAGCAAGCTTTGAAACACTCAAAGAGAAGCTCACTTCCACACCAGTCTTAGTTCCTCCAGATACATCAAAGCCTTTCCAGATTTTCTGTGATGCTTCATTGCAAGGATTGGGTGCGGTCCTTATGCAAGAAAAGCAAGTTGTTGCTTACGCATCTCGTCAGTTGAAGACGCATGAAATCAACTATCCTACACATGACCTCGAACTCGCAGCAGTTGTCTTTGCTTTGAAAGTATGGAGGCATTACTTGCTGGGCAACCGTTGTGAGATCTTTTCTGATCACAAGAGTCTGAAGTATATCTTCACGCAGCCTGATCTCAACCTTCGTCAGAGGAGGTGGATCGAAACAATCAATGATTTCGATTTGACCATCAACTACACCCCGGGCAAAGCTAATGTCATGGCAGATGCTCTCAGCCGAAAAGCTTATGTCAACAACCTCATGGTGGAAGAACAACAGCCTCTCTTGTGCGAGGAATTCCGCAAGCTCAACCTTGAAATTGTGGATCAAGGTTATCTTCTGAACCTTCTAGCAACACCTCTCTTGGAAGAAAAGGTCCGTTCCATTCAGCTTGGGGATCCTTACACTAAAAAGATCATCTCCAACATTCAGCTTCCGAAGTATGAGTCTTTCCACGTTGATGACCAAGGCACTCTTTTCTTTGAACACCGGATGTTTGTTCCGAACTACCCGGGTTTAAGGGAGCAAGTTCTCAAGGAGGCGCATGATTCTGTTCTTTCCATCCACCCTGGCAGCACTAAGATGTACATGGACTTGAAAACACAATATTGGTGGCCTGGTTTGAAACGATATTGTGCCAAGTATGTCTCGGAGTGTGATGTCTGTCGTAGAGTTAAAGCTGTCCATCAGAAACCTTCCGGTCTTCTACAGCCATTGAAGCCTCCGGAATGGAAATGGGAGAAAGTAGAGATGGACTTCATCACTGGTTTTCCAAGGTCGCAAAAAGGCAACAATGCAATCTTTGTTGTCATTGACAGGCTTTCCAAAGTAGCTCACTTCTTTCCAGTCAAGGAAACAATTTCTGCAATTCAGTTGGCTGAGCTCTATATCAACAGAATTGTCTCTCTGTATGGAGTTCCTCTTGAGATCAGTTCAGACCGTGGAAGCATCTTCACTTCCAAATTCTGGGGAAGTTTCCAAAATGCTTTGGGAACAAAGTTAAACTTCAGCACAGCTTACCACCCTCAGTCGCAAGGACAAGTTGAAAGGATCAATCAGATTCTAGAAGATATGCTCCGTGCTTGCGTTATCTCTTTCGGCATGAAGTGGGAAGAATGTCTTCCTTATGCTGAATTCTCTTACAACAACAGTTTCCAGAAAAGTCTAAAGATGGCACCATTTGAGGCTCTCTATGGTCGCAAGTGCAGAACTCCGATTGGTTGGTCGGGCGCAGGTGAAAGAATATTGTTTGGCCCCGACATTGTAACTCAAGCGGAGGAGAAAGTTCACATCATTCTTGAAAATCTGAAGATTGCTCAAAGTCGCCAGAAGAGCAATTATGACAGAAAGCACACGGACATGGAGTATGTCCCTGGTGATCTCGTTTACCTTCGTGTCACTCCCATGAGAGGCACACACCGTTTTGGTATCAAAGGAAAGCTGGCTCCTAGATACATCGGTCCTTTCAAAATTCGTGGAAGAAGAGGAGAAGTTGCTTATGCTCTTGAGCTCCCTGAACAACTCAAAGTCCATGATGTTTTTCACATCTCTCAACTCAAGAAGTGCTTCAAGGATCCCGGCAGGACCGTGGACCATGAACTCATCAATCTCCAAGAAGACCTTTCTTATCAAGAGCACCCCACAAAAATTCTTGAAGTCGCAGAAAGAAGGACTCGCAACAAGTCCATCAAGTTCTGCAAGGTGCAGTGGTCGCACCATTCCGTTGATGAAGCAACCTGGGAACGTGAAGATGAGCTCCGTGCCAAGTATCCTACCCTCTTTGAGTCTTCTTTTTCCTAGAATCTCGGGGCGAGATTCCTGTTTAGTGGGGGAGAGTTGTAGCACCCCAATTGTCTAACAATTGTAATGCTACTTGTCCTAGTAAGATATTGGCTACTTTATATATATTATTGTTGCATCATAATTATATCATGCTCATGTCATCATGCCACCTTGCATTTGAGCATCATATAAAACTCCTTTTTCTTTTGGTTCTTCTCTCACATGCATTATAAATTGTATTTGCCTCTTGATATTGTATTTGGTTGTTGATACATTGTCTAAATGCCCAAGTTGAGTTGGGGGCATATCTTTTATTTCCATTCCACCACCCTTCTCTTCCACCACTTTATAATTCCACCATCCCTTTAACAATGAGCTTGTCTTTCTTTCTCTTTGATATTTTAATTCTAGCTCATGTAGTTTGGGGTGGATCAATCTTCTAAATTCTTGTGCTTGGTTTTATCTCCATTTTTGGAAATGCATAAGAATAATGCCATCATATTATTATTGTTTTCACAAATATTCAATGGCATTATTATTTTTGCATGGGCCATGCACAAGTCTTCACCACTTTTCTCTTCTTTGGTTTTTCCTTTGGGTTTGATGGATCCTATCTTTGGAAGATCATCTCCTACCATTACACCACCCTCATAATCTCATCCATCTCATTTTCCACTCATTGCTATTTCTCCATGCATGAGCATATGTGGTCTTTTTCCATATATTTCTTTTCTCCCTCTTTCATTCTTATTCCTCCTCCACATTAACTCAAGCAAGTTCAAGCTTCACTTTTCCTTTTGGTTTGGCCTCATCACCTAAATCAAATTTAAATAACTAATAAAATTCAAACCTAGCTTTCTCTTTATTTTCTTTTTACACCTAAATTACACTAAGCCTAACTCTAAACCCCCTCTCTCTCTCACTAGCTTGGCCACCTCTCCCTCTCTCTCTAACCTGCTGTTGGACACCAGACCCCTCTCTCTCCCTGGCCCACCCAGCTAACCTAACCATAGCTAAGCCTAACCCTAACCCTAGCCATGCCCTAACCGAACCCGAGCTCACCCGAGCCCCTTCCCTCCTTTTCTCTCTGCCGTGCGGGCCTAGCTGCACTACCCCGCCGTCCCTGGCCTACTGGCAGCCTCCCCATGCCCTACCTGCCCCAGCCCGGCGAGCACGTGCTCGAGGAGAAGGAGGAAAAGGTGGCACCCGAGCCACCTTTATCCTGCCGTGCCCACCGGCCTCTCCTCTCTCTCCCTCCCACTTTCCCCTCCTCCTCACGCCTCTCTGGCCTCGCCCAGATCCGCCCCAGAGCGCCCCCTCCTTCCCCTTCTTCTCCACCGTCGTCCCCACCTGCCGCCAGTCACCGCCGTCTACCGCCGCCATCTCCTCGTTCCGGCCGTCAAGCTTGTCGTGGAAGTGGCCTGGCAGATCGAGGACGTTCTCCTGCGATGCCCCGTGCACGCGGACGAGGAAGAGAAGCTCCCCAACGCGCCAGTACCTCGCCGTCCTCGCGAAACCCTAGCCGCCAGTACGCCAGCCTCGCCGACGATCCGCCGCGCTACTCCTCGATCCAGCACCACCAGGCGACCCGCGGTGAGCCCCTCCCTCTCCTGGACAACCTCCTCTTCTTCGTCGTGGTCTAGCGTCGCCGGTCGTTTTGTCGAGCGCCCGCCGTGCATGCCGTCGTCGTAGTCTGCAAGCTTTTCCGTGCCGCGCACACCTTACCTAGCGCCCGAGCCACCTCCTAGCAGCTTCCCTAGCATCGCCGCACTGGCTAGCCTCCTCAGCGCGGACTCCCGCGTCCCAGGATCGAACCCCCGCCCCGCGCCGCGCGCCCACCTGCCGCCAGACGCGCGAAGACGATAAACAGTACGGGCGCGTGGTCGATTTGCAAAAAGCCCCTCCCCTTTTTGATTACTGCAACCCGCGCTCCTTTCGGCCCCACCAGTCAGCCACGCCCGCGCGTTTGCAGAAAACCCCCCGGCTTTTCCTGTTCGCAACCCGCGCTCCAGCCGCAGCCCCGCCTGTCAGCCCCTGTCTCCCGCATCGCTGGCACGTGGGCCTTCCGCCGCTGGCCCCGCCTGTCAGTCGCTGTGGGCTAGCCCAGTCCGCGTGCAAAACGCGTTTCTCGCGCGCGTGGCCCCAGTCCGCGGTGACCCCACCTGTCAGTGCCTGTGGCTGGAATTGCCTGGGTGTAAAAAGTTTTTCGCTGAGTTTGTTTTTATTCTTATCTTTTCAAATTTATTTAAATTCAAATTCTTTTCAGATTCAAATAATTTTCAAAATACAAACCCAAATAATACATGTAATATATGTTTTGGAATCAGAAAAATGTGAGGAATTCAATTATGCCCTCCAAAATATATTTTGCACACTTTAAATTTCGAGTTGATCAAAATTACAAGAAAATGTCCTTTTCCTTATTTAATTAATAACTTTTGTTTTATAACTCCAAATTTGACAAATAATATGTCTAAATCGATCAGCGCGACGAGCCCGTTCTATTTATGCAATCCTTGTTCTGAATTGAAGCATGCATCATGTTGTCATCTAAAATCTGAACCGTTTAAGACAATAAAACTTGGGCAAATAAATGATAAAATGCTTTACTTCTTGTATCCACACCTCACCTTTGCCATGCTACTTCAATGCCATGTAAATTGTGCATCATTCATCATGGCATGCTTGGTTGCTTGTTGCATTTCAATTTATATGCTTGCGCACTTTATTTATGTTGGCCCTTGTTTGTTTGGTTCTTCTTCGAATAGACGCCCAGCAGGAGAATTATCAGGAATCACAGGAGTATTACCCAGATCCATCTCTCGCTTCAACTGAGCTGCCAGGCAAGCACTACCACATGCTTGCATACATACAGTACCTATTGCCTCTATCTTATTCTTGCATCATTGAGTCGCGGTTGCATAAAATTGAATCCCAAGTACTGCATAGCCTTTACTTTTAAACCACATTAAGCCTGTTCCGGTCCCATGAGCCATTACTACAGGAGTTGTTTGAGCCATGCGAGTCGTAGAAAAGCATGAGTAGGGTATGTGAGTGTCGGATGGATAACGAGGTACCTAAACAACATAACCTGAGTAGTAATGGGATAACTAAAGAAAGAGGCACCGGTGAGCAATATCTGCTATTTGGTTTTTCCTGCTCACTTGTGTCCCGTAGGACCCCGAGTACTTGATTCCTGTTCCTTGACTATTCGCACTATCCACATCCGGGAGGCCTATGGACCCCCCTGAGCCAGAGCTTGATTCAATCTTATTTCTTGGGGCCACAAGTAGTTTGGGGCTTTATTACTATTCTGTACTTATGCCATGTTACTGCTTTATTTAAGATTGTGCGTGGAGCACCTGTACTGTTTTGGATTGTGGAACGTTTTCGCGGTATCGACAAGCCCAGTCACATTTTCGGGTTCCCAGTCGTTTACAGCCATTGACACAAACCTTGGGTCCGTCTCGGAGCCGGCCAACTTCGTTGCGGGTAGCTTAATGGGGTGGCCCCCTGAAATATTTCTGAATCCTGTGATTGCTTTGTCGTGAATGCCTCGTTGGGTTTTAATTTGGTTTTTCCGAGGTTGATCGAGTGTGTGTTGCTATTCGTGCACCCCTGCAGGGTAAATCTTTCTGAAAGCCGTGTCCGCGGTTATGGACGACTTGGAGCACAGTTTCTCGATCATAGACAAGTATAACTAAAGTACCGCTTTTAATTTGACTAAGTACTTGACTAGTAAATAGCGCAATACTCATGGAATGGATAATAAAACTGCCAACGGATGATGGGGGTTGTTCGTCCGCTTCCTCGTTGGTAAGCGAGGAGGAGGAGGGATCTGTTAACTATACTGTTATAACTGTTGATCTTAATTCACGGACTTCCGTCTATCATTGGTTAGGCGGAAGGTTAGCGAGTCTCTATAGAATTGTTAGGTATTATCTTTTGCTGCAATTGCGTCACCCCAGGTTGTGTCCCCTTTAGTGGCATAAAGACTTGCTGAGTACCCCTAGGGTCTCACACGATAAATTGTTTGATTCAGATGAACAGGTGTACCCGCAAGATGGATACTGGGTGGAAGAGTCAGATGATGTTGGCAACGATCATTTGGTGTAGAGATTCCGGGAACGGGGATCCGTGTGATCTGTGGGCGGGATGTGTTAATTTATAGGGCATCTTATGCCAATTTGCTTCTTATCCGTACTCGGATCTTGTTTCCGCTTCCGCCTGATTCTCTGATGTGTGATGTATGAGGAGCTATCCTAAATTATTATATCTATCTAGGATATTTGGATCTTGCCGTATGGCGTTGCAATATTTCTATTTCTTTTAGATGGAATGGCTCTGATGTACTGTTGTATGTGGCTTGCATACATACTCATTTGTGTATGTATTTGATCCCTTCGCCTGCCGATTACGCCGCTCGTTCTTGTTCCGTTGACTGAAAGTGGTTAGGACGGCCGAAAGGTCTACCGTGAGTGGCCCTGGGCCCCACCGTACTATTTTAACCACTTTCGATCATCCAGGCATTAACTAAGAGCGTAATTCACCGAGGTAGTTACAGACCGCACAAAATCTCTATAGCCAATTTTAAAAATGGGATTCTAAATCTGATTTCAAACAATCCAGAAACTTCCATAACATTTGCGTGATTCAACTTGAGCAACAGATCTTTGGTCCACGCTATCGGCTTCTAACGCGTCTTTCCTGGCATGTACGTCATCGGTGATTTGCCAGCCGCTGCACCGACTCACGCCCTGCAGCTTTAAAAAAACTAGTACAAATAAGAGAAGCTTCTAAAAAAATGAACAAAAAACGCGTTTTAGTTAAGGCTAACTAGTTTGTTCAATAAGTCTTCGTGTCCAAGAAAAGGTGAGCAACTTCAAAGTTATATGAACATCTTTATTCTTCTTTGCCGAGTCTGAAAAACTCTGCAGCATAGCAGTATTGAGCATATCTATGTTGAAGATTTGGTACACAATGGTGTGTAAAGAGGTACCTCCAAGGAACGTCCATGGCCGTCAATCGCTCGATTTTAGACAAGATGTGCAATGGTAGTTGGCCAAGTGTTCACAGATTATGCAGAAAAACAACTTTTGGCTATATCCCATGTTCAGGAAAAAAATCATCCATTCTACTTACCTCCGATTAAGGGTGTGCAAAATCACAAACTGGTCAAACCGTTGCCGGCTACTTGAAGTGTAGTTCATTTTCTTTCACATTTGAAATCATCACCTCTAAACTAGTGCATTTAAACTACCCTCGGTCCTAGAATAACTGGCGCACTAGCTGTTTTGCAAACAAACCCCTACATTTTTTGACCTCAATTTTTCCATCCCGAGCCACATCTCACATTCCCCTTCTTCCCCGTCTCCGACCCCACGCCTCCAACTCACTGTTTTCCTAACGACCCATCCCTTATCCTCCTCGCCGCCACTCCCTCGATGGACACCAATCCCTCGCCCGCGAACCCAAGCGGCGTACCTCAAAATCCGTTCTTTCGTCGCTTCTCCACCGGATCCGGTGACCCTGCGGCCTACATCAACTACATGCTCGCGCTCGTTGGAGCCGGGGACGAAGGCGAGGAGGAGGTACTCACCAGTCTTCTCCCAACCCTACTTCTCCTCCTGCTCCGCGTCGCCTACTGCAACTGTCACCGTCCAAACGGTGCCGCCGTTTCCTCTCCTGCCTGATGTTGTAACCGACGACACCATCTACACCCACCTAGTGAGTACCACTCCTCTCCTCTTCCCCTTTCTCTCCCAGCTCGTGATAAAAGTTGCGATCACGAATTATTGATGCATTCACTTATCAAGCTGGATTTAATTTACACATGTTTACTGTTGTAATTTAGGTGAAACTGGCTAAACCATCCAAACCACTCTTGCACAGGCTTACCTCCGATAGATAAAGTAACAACATGCATTTTTGGAAGAATATGCATTTTTGGTAGAGACTATTGGAAGTTTTCATCTAGCAGAGAATTCACACTCACACATCGCCTGTTAGGATAAGCAGATTACTATACTGCAGTTATGAAAAATGAATCACTTGGAGATGTATAAGTAGACAAAGAGATTGATTTTGGTAGCACTAAGCACAAACCTGGCCGGCGTATCACGTTATGAATATATAGCAAACTAGGGGATTAGAGCGTCTCTAACCAAGCTCTTAAAAAGTTAAAAATGATAATTTTTGGTGTCGTTTTATCATCCAAACATAACCTAGCCGAACCCCTATGGGCTTTAATGATAAAAAATAATAGGAACCGGCCCGCGCGGCTCCTATATTTGCTCGGCTATGACCGCGGATCTTAAAAATATCCCCACCCACACACCGCCCGGCCGACACACTGCCGTCCCCAGTTCTCCCCCAGCCCCCGGAGATGGTTAGGTTTTCTCGCCGCCGGTCCCCACCGCCCATCCGCAACGCGAATGGGGCAGCCGGGCACGTTGGGGCCATGCCCGGGCATGGATCTCCCGCCTCTACCGCTCGGTCATTTCCGCGGCATGCAGCATCGGCAATGGGGACGTGGATTACTGAGATCAACGACGGCAACACCGGCTAACGACTGTGGCTCGGGACATTCCGATTGGTGGCACAGGCGGAGTAGGCCTGCGACATTGCGAATGTCGCACTTGCGGTGACCTAGAGCTCCACTGCATGTTGTAGAGCACGAGTCATTGGCATAATATTTATAAAAGTCCTCTTCCATAAATATTACACCCCTTAGAGTGGTACAACAGAACCGTTGTGGATCCAACTAATTTTTTATTCCTTACTCACAACACAAGAATAATACAAATTTCAGATACTCCTCGGTCTAGTGAGGATTCACTTCTACTAAAAATCCTAAAAATGCTAGCTTGAGAAACAATGGTACTTCTAAGTTAAGCACCATCATAGCATTGCAACTTTATTAGTTATGGTCTAGGTTGCTTAGCCCGATTATCCTAGGCGTGCAGAACTAATCCTCTAGGTCTACGTTTTTCTCTGCTATTTCAAATTCTATTCCGTAGTCTACACCTTCAATTCCTCCTGAGAGATCGGGTTCATCCTAATAAACCTCCTCCTTGATGGTGTATTCTGTAGCATATGTATCTTCGGTCTTTGTGGTACCTAAGCAAGGGTTTTAAGAAGTATAGATTGAGTACGAGCATACTTATCAAAAGTTCTATAGTGGTTGTCTAATGCTCTATCTAAAGCCATAGAATAGGAATCTTGAGCCTATGCTTAGTCTTTGAAATCAGGTTTTTAGAAAAGCTAAGTTTTAGTCTTTTAGAAACTATGTCCGTCAGCTTTCACGGGTTCTACAGGATTTCACAGAAACCCTTTCCCACTACATTCACAATCCTTTCCTAGGATATGGAGTAACATGTCATGGTTCATACACTCTCGAGAGAGGCACTTATTTTCCCACAAATGATCTAAAGCCTGAGTGCATAAAAGGGTATGCCTTCCTATTCAAAACTCCTTGGTTCGAGACTTAGTTAAGATCCAACCCAATCACTTTCCTTTGCCATGACCCATAGTCCACCTATTGTAACGAGTTTCGACTGAGAGACCTACGCTCAATTACCCTCCCTGCTAATATGCTAAGCCGTTACCCTGAAGCACATAATAGGGACGACACGGGCTACCACCCTCTGATCTCCTCTCTAGATCTGAGCCTAACTTAGGATACGAGGATATACGAAAGGAAAAAATCTACAGTCGATTTCTCTATCCCATTTGAGAACTTGTGGTCAATGCGCTTTATATAGGACAATAATTGCCGACTACATTGGTTGTTAATCCTATGTGTATACCCGGTACAATGGAATCTCCACCATTTGGTTTCCCATATCTTAACCATGATTCCATCGCCCACCATTTTGATTATTCGCTCGACTACCTTGAGTCGGTAATCCATAATTCATATTTATTATGAAAATAGTTGTTTGCTTTTAAGTGCATGTGATAAGATTTTGAAAACACTTTCTTAAATACATCAATGGACATATAAGCATTCCCTTGCAATGAATATTCCAAGTTTGGTCTCACAAGGTAATGCAAGAGTGAACTTGCTGTGGTTTTCAAATTCAGGTAATTCGAGGGTTTTATATCACTCTATACCTCTGTTTCTGTAAAGAAGCATCATTCTCTGGTAAGGGCAATGTATAAAATCCAAATGCATTCTTATAGTTTCTAGATACCTATTTTATTTTAGTTGGTTATTCCATTTTCCTATTTTTAGGTGTTTTCTGTTTTATCTAAGTATTTCTGGTGAACTTACTCTAAAAAAATTATATAACTTTCAAGGTTGCCTTTTATTTATCACAAATTTGGTTACTATTATTATTTAGAATTTTATTCAACACTCAAATAATCAAAGGTTCATATTTTTTAATGGATTATTTTATGATTTTTGGGGTATTTATCCCCTTTTTGGTTATTTGAAATTTATTGTAGAGCTTAACTAGAGTATTTAACTGAGTTATCTTGTTTTATAATTCAAGAAAAATAGGAATTATCATTCCATATATTTTCCCCTACTTTTAACCATTTTAAGTTTATTTTATTGAATTTATGTTCTAATTTATGGTTTTAATTCTTTATTAAATGGTTTGCATTTTACATCACTTCATAACTATTTTTAAAAATCTTCAAAAAAATTATTCTACTCATATTTATCTTTCTAGGGGTATTTTTTTATTTTTCTAAAATGGCTAGGGTGGTTTTGGTTAATTGGGCCTTTCTCAAATTGTGAAAAGACCAAAATGCCCCTTGTCCCCGTAATTCAGTCCAATCACTTAAGTAACTGGACCCACTGGATCCACATGCCAGGCCAACCCCACTCTCTTCTCTCTCAGTCGCTCCCCTCCTCCCTCTCATGCGCACGTGGGCGACGCGATGGTGATCGGCGTCGCCAACGTACCTCCCGGCTGCTCCAGATGTCTCTGGCCACCCATACCATCGTGCTTCCTTCTAAACTACTCCCCTACTCCTACCCTACGTTCTTACCAAATATATTCGTCTCTCTCGCCAACTACTACTCGCTGCAACCCTAACCCGATCAAGGGTTTTGCTGATAGCTATGTGGTTGCCTTGTAGCGCAACTCCAGCATCATCCACGCTGTTGAGATGGCCCCTAGCGGTGGATACACCGCCTCCCATAGCTGTTGGGGAAGGTGTAGGTTGAGATGCCCCTTCAGGGTACTACATGTGCCACCATTGCTTTGGTTCTTCTTCCTCTAGTCAACTAGGGGTGAGCTGGGCTCCCACTTTTTGAAGCTAATCTCCTCCTCTTTCCTCTTTTTCTAAAATAATGTTGTTTCACCTGGGAAGTTTTCCCCCAATTTCTAGGGTTTTCCCCTCTATTCTTCCTAGTGGTTTTGATTCTAGGGTTCCTGGTAGGTTCTAGGTAGTTTTAGATGTTTCTAGGGTGTTCCAGAGTACTCTAATGTAGTCTAGTAGGCTAGTTGCTGGTTTGATGCTTAACATGATTTAGTTTTTAGGTTTCTATTAATGTTGCTTAATCTGGTGTTATATAGTTGCTTGATTTAGTGTTTAAGTATGCTCCTATTGAATTGTTAGATTACTATGAGGTTGCTATTCTAACTAATTTTAGGTGTATTGTACTGATCCTTTCATTTGCATGACCAATACCGCTAAGATTCTATTTAGGACTTGTTATTAGCTTACTTAAGTGGTGTTGGTTTCTCAAATGCTTTCTTTCAATCAAATTCCACACCTCAAATGAGTTGTTGGTTTAATAAATGTTCTAAATTAGTGTTTATTTCTTAATGTAGACATAGTTTGATGTGTTGTCATTGACAATGTCTTCTTCATCCTCTGAATTTACAATTCTCTTGGATGAATATGGTGTTGCTTAAGATTTCATTTCATAACTTAGTTTCCATGTGGCCTTGCTACCATAGTTGATTGTAGGTTGTTGTTAGATAAGGTGGTTTACTTAATTACTGCTTCCTTTCATTCATGTTTTTAAAACCTCACTCAATTCTTATTTAATCAATCATTCATTCAATCAAGGTTTAATATGTTGTGCATAGGGCATAGGTGGTTGATTATTGTCTGTCATGCCTCATAATTGAGTGTACACAGATGATAATCTAGTTCTTGTGCTTGTGCTTGCTTCCTAGCAACAAGATCATTATCATAAATGATCTGTTGGTTCTAACAATTAGTGCTACTCCTAATATCCTTCCCTTCCTATTAATAATTGTCCTACCCATCCTAAAAGTTTGTAAGCTAAAACCATCCTAGATTCCTAAGATTGCTTGACGAAGATTTGTAGTAGCTTTCTTCGTCGTCCTCCTATGGTTCTTGAAGTGTTCTTCAAGTTCCTTTATTTTCTTCTTGCTTCTTCTGCCTCGCAGATCTCTCTCTAAATTAGAGAGAGAGAGAGTGTGTGTGTGTGCGTGTTTAGTCTAAGCTAGACTAGTGAGTTGTGAGCTTTGGGTCTCTCGTGGTCATCTATTTATAGTGTTCCTAAATGGCTGTGGTGATAAAACCTATGCCATGCATTTAGGTGATTCACCTGCTTAGGTATGTGTGAAACTGATGTCTACGCACTTCTATTCTTGTAGACAGTTGTTGGGCCTCCAAGTGCAGAGGTTTATAGAACAGCAACAAGTTTTCCCTTAAGTGGATTACCCAAGGTATATCGAACTCAGGGAGGAAGTGGTCAAATGTATCCCCTCTGAAGCAACCCTGCAATCAAGATACAAGAAGTCTCTTGTGTCCCCAATACACCCAATACACTTGTCAGGTGTATAGGTGCATTAGTTCGGTGAAGAGATAGTGAAATACAAGTGGTATGGATAATTATAAGTGGTAAAGGTGCTAGAAAATAGCTTGATGGCATGGAAAAGACTAAAGGTAAACTGAAATAAAGATAGAAGCAAGCAAACATGTAACAAATCTAATTGCAAACGGTGTTTCAATGCTTAGAAACAAGGCCTAGGGATCATACGTTCACTAGTGAAAACTCTCATATAAATATATTCTTCTTTATGATACTACGACGTACTACTCTTCGGTTGGACACTCTAATCCATGGTAGGGCTATAACAGCACACCTCAAAGTTCATCTTTCCCATCTAGATAACCCCATAGTGTCACCTTGAGCACTAGATGGTTTCAACAAACACCACAATTTCATAGACATCCAACTCCAAATATAACTCATAACAAGTATTTGAAATCTCTAGCCTAAGTGCCACCTTGGTGTGCACACTGTCAACTTCACACACATGGGGAGAGCAGAGATCTATTAAAGCACTTGAGTAGCAAGGTAGATCTACTAGATTACAAAGCTCATGATCACAATATGATCATGCATAGAGAGAGAGAGATGAACACATAGATACCGGTAGAACCCTTAGCCTCGAGAGAGAACTACTCCCTCATCATCATGGGAATCAGCAACGGTGATGGAGATGGTGGTGGAGATCGACGGAGATGCCTCCGGGGGCACTTCCCCATCCCAACATGGTGCCAGAAAAGAGACTTTCTGTCACCTGAATCTCCCCTTCGGTGGTGGCGGCGCTACGGAACTTTTCGTGGCTGGAGGCTTGACTACTTATGGTTTTTGCATCGGGAGGCATCTTATAGGCGAAGATGCAAGGTCGATGGGTGGCCAGGGGGCCCACACCACCTGGTGGCGCGGCCAGGGATAGCCTGCGCCACCACATGGTGTGGCCGCCCTGTGGCCCATCTCCGTCTCGTCTTCTGGCTCCGTGAGTCTTCCGGTAAAATATCGACTTTGGCTTTTGTCCGGTCCAATTCCGAGAATATTGATTTTTTGACTTTCCTGGAACCAAAAACAGTAGAAAACAGGCAACTAGCACTGTGGCATCTTGTTAATAGGTTAGTCCAGGAAAGTGTATAAAAAGTACTCCAAAGTGTGGACAAAACATAAGAAAGTAGATAAAACCAAGCATGGAACATCAAAAATTATGGATACATATGCAACGTATCAATATCCCCAAGCTTAACTCCTGCTCATCCTTGATTAGGTAAGTGATAAAAAGAAAGAATGATTTTTTAGGTGACATGCACCATCATAAACTTGATCAAAGTATTTGTAAATCATTGATAGCTGGGATCATAGTACTTCAACATAGCATGAAGGATAAATTTCTAGCAATAAGACATAGCAACTATGTTGCAATATCAAAAGGCACAAACAAAAGATTCATGAATAACAATGCTTTGCAAGACGTTTGTTTGTTTCACATAAACAAAACATAGCATAGTAGCATTCAGATTGTCCCTCATGGAATAGCAAACATAAATGCATAGGACACCTTCAAAGTTCATAAGAGTGACTAGATACAAATAGTTTAAGAACAAGCAATATCAAAGTTATGCATCAAGCAACAAGTTTTGGGACAATGCACATTAAACTAAGAATGACCACTATACTCTCTTAATAGGTGCATAAAGATAGAAGATGGAGACTCAATATAAAAGTGGAAGAAAGGCATTCATAGAAGGAAGTAGGGATTCAAGTCTCATAAAGAGCTTCCAAAAATTATGGTACTTATTAGCTTTCAGCTCTCATTGCCCCTATCATAAGCATCTTGAAGGTTATTAAGGTTAAAGTGACACAACTAAGAGGATATGCTTGACAATTTATAAACCGAAATCTCATGCCCCTTACTTACGAAGACCGAACCTCATGCTACTCAACTTTAGTCACAAGTAAGCTCTTGTCATTGTAAGTACATGTGTATCATAAAGAACCGCCAACGGGGTACCCCTTGCACATGATACAGGAGCTATCCCATAATCAAAATGACAAGGCAAGCAGACAATGAGCATCCCAGCGATCTTTTTATTTGCTATTTGCATAGGTTTTTATTGAGGATGCTTCATAGAGTGCTCATTATGGTTATGCTGCAAGTTTCCACCATGATTAGGCATGGCTTAGGCTAGCGGCCCAGGCGTTTTTCTAACACACATACAAACTCCATGATCGTACAAGTTCCACTTTTATTTCACACCGCCGGGATCCATAAGCAAAAGAACATGATATCAACGGGGTACAAAGTACAAGTGCAATGTTGAAAGCGTTACCCATGATACATGGTTATGATAATTTCAACTTATAAAGTGCAAGCATATACACAACAAAGAAGGACCCAATGGTTCAAGTTTATTAGATGCAAAAAAGTAAAGTGTTGTAACTACCTCAGACCCTACGCTATAAGTTCAAGCCTGGATGAACCGGAAGTGGTTAAAATAGTACAGCGGGGGCCCAGGGGCCACCCACGTGTAGACCTGTCGACCGTCCTAACCTTTTCCAAGACATCGGGACAAGAGCGAGCGGCGTAGGCAACAGGCGAAGAGATTAAATACATACACAAGTGAGTATGTATGCAAGCTACCATACAACAGTTCTCAGAGCCATTCCATCTAAAATAAATAGAAATATTGCAACGCCATACGACAAGATCCAAATATCCTAGATAGGGATAATAGTTTAGCATAGCTCCTCATACATCAAACATCAGAGTATTAGGCGGAAGCGGAAAAACAAGATCCGAGTACGGATAAGAAGCAAATCGGCATAAGATGCCACATAAATAAACACATCCCGCCCACAGATCTCACAGATCCCCATCCCCGGAATCTCTACACCGAGTGATCGTTGCCAACATCATCTCTCTCCTCCACCCAGTATCCATCTTGCGAATACAACTGTTCATCTGAATCAAACAATTTATCGTGTGAGACCCTAGGGGTACTCAGCAAGTCTTTATGCCTCTAAAGGGGACATATACCTGGGGTGACGCAATTTCAGCAAAAGATAATAACTAACAAGTCTATAGATACTCGCTAACCATCCGCCTAACCAATGATAGACGAATGTACGTTAATTAGTAACAACAGTTATAACAGTATAAAGTAACATATCCATCCTCCTTCTCGCTAACCAACGAGAAAGCGGACGAACAACCCATCCGTTGGTAGTTTTATTAACCATTCCATGAGTATTGCACTATTTAGTAGTCAGGTATTTGGTCAAATTAAAAGGGGTACTTTAGTTATACTTTTCTATGATCGAGAAACTGTGCTCCAAGTCGTCCATAACCACGGACACGGCTTTCAGAAAGATTTACCCTACAGGGGTGCACAAATAGCAACACACACTCGATCAACCTCGGAAAAACCAAATCAAAACCCAATGAGGCATTCACGACAAAGCGATCAAAGGGATTCCGAAATATTTCAGGGGGCCACCCCACTAAGCTACCCGCAACGAAGTTGGCCGGCTCTGGAACAGACCCAGGGTTTGCGACGACGGCTGTAAACGACTGGGAACCCGAAAGTGTAACTGGGCTTGTCGATACCGTGAAAACGTGGTGCGATCCAAAACAGTACAGGTGCTCCATGCACAATCTTAGATAAAACGGTAAAACATGGCATAAGTACAGTATAGTAATAAAGCCCCAAAATACCTTGTGGCCCCAAGAAATAGAAATGAATCAAGCTCTAGCTCGGGGGGGTCCACGGCCTCCCGGATGTGGATAGTGCAAATAGTCAAGGAACAGGAATCAAGTACTCGGGGTCCTACGGGACACAAGTGATCATAAAAAACCAAATAGAAGATATTGCTCACCGGTGCCTCTTTCATTAGTTGTCCCATTGCTACTTAGGTTAAGTTGTTTAGGTACCTCGTTATCCATCAGACACTCACATACCCTACACATGCTGTTCTACGACTCGCATGGCTCAAACAACTCCTGTAGTAATGGCTCATGGGATGGAGGAACAAGCTTCGATTTGGTTTAAAAGTAAAGGCTATGCAGTACTTGGGATTCAATTTAATGCAATCGCGACTCAATGATACAAAAATAAGATAGAGGCAATATGTACTATATGTATGCAAGCATGTGGTAGTGCTTGCCTGGTAGCTCAGTTGAAGCGAGAGACGGATCGGGTAGTACTCCTAGGATTTCTGATATTTCCCCTGCTCGGCGTCTATTCGAAAGAAGAACCAAACAAACAAGGGCCAACATAAATAAAGGGCACAAGCATATGAATAAAATGCGACACGCAAACAAGCATGCCATGATGAATGATGCAAAATTTACATGGCAATAATGTAGCATGGCAAGGGTGAGGTGTGGGGACGAGAATAAATCATTTTATTACTTATTTGGTCAAGTTTTATTGCCATAAACAGTTCTGATTTTTAATAATGACATAATGCATGCTTTAATTCATAACATGGAATGCATAGACACAACAGGCTCGTCGCGCTGATCGATTTAGACATCTTATTTGTCAAATTTGGAGTTGTAAAACTAAAGTTATTAATTGATTAAGAAAAGGCATTTTTATTGCAATTAAACAATTTCGAAAATTTAAAGTGGTCAAACAATAATTTGGATGGCAGATTTGAAATCCTCACATTTTTCTGATTCAAAAACATATATTATTTGTATTATTTGGATTTACAAATTAAAAGTTATTAAAAACAGAATTTAAATCACCTTTAATCATTTACTGAAATTGTTTTATTTTAAACAGAAAAACAGAAAGACTTTTTCTACTCGGGCAGAGCTAGCCACAGCCACTGAGGGGTGGGAACAACACTGACTGGGCGAAACGGCGTGGCAGAACTATTCTTACCGTGGCGTTATCCAGCCCGTGCAGTTGACAGATAGGGTCGGTGGTGTGCGGGGCCACGCGCGGGCTCGTGAACCAGGCGCAACCACGTGGCGCGGACAGGGAGCATGGCGTGGAGGATCTGGAACCCCAGGTCCCTTTTTGTAAAAACGCCAGAGGCGCAGACAGGTGGGGACTGGGTGGAGCGCGGGTTAAGACTAAAGAAACGCGGGCGCCTTTCTGTAAAGCTACCATAGGAAAACATGTGGGCCCGGGAGGATCGCGGGTGGAGCGGCAAAAGGTTTGGGAGGGTTATCTGGAAAAGTTCCACGCGGTACTGTTTTTCTTCCCAGGTGTTTGTCTGACGAAACTGACGGGCGGCGCGGCGAGGCGTGGCTCGAACTCGCGACCTGGCGATTGCGCACGACGGCGGCTACCGCTGGGCTAGCTAGGGTTTGGTGCTGGGTTTCTACGACGCGACTAGATGAGGCTATCGCGGCGCAACTGCGAGGGACCGCTCGCGAGCACGCCGCACCGAGAGCGTTCGACGAAGTGACCTAAGCATGCAGGGAACAACGACGAGCGGGAGGTTGTCAGGGGGCAACGGGGGCTCACCGCGAGGCTGATGGTGGTGGTGGAACGGAGAGACGCACAACCGATCGTCGAGGAAGCAGACGCTCCGTGGCTAGGGTTTCGTCGGTGTGCAGCGAGGGTAGGGATTCTCCTCTTCGATGCCGTGTATAGGGGTGCCGCCGGGGTGGTCCTCGGTCTTCCTCGACAACCACTCACCACGCCCGCCTCCTTGATCTGTCGGTGGCAGCCGAAGCCGAGGTGGTGGCCGGCGATGGAGAAGAGAGGTGGTAGGGGAAGATGGGGAAGAAAGGTGTGGCGCAGGGCCCCTGGGGAGGATCTAGGGTAGCTGCACGAGACGGGAGGGAGTAGATAAGGGCAGGAGAGGAAAAAGGGGGGCCGTGGGGCTCGGTGGAGAAAAAGGTGGCTCGGCCACCTTTTCTCTCCTCCTCCTCACGTGCTCGGCCAGGCTCGGGGACAGGAGGGGGTGGCTACGGCTGGGGCCAGAGAAAGGAGAAGGGTGGCTCGGGTGTGGGCCGGATTTGCAGCGAGAGAGATAGAGGAACCGAGAGAGGAGGGGTAGATCGGCATGGGGGTGGCAGGGAGCTAGGGTTGTGCATCGGCCCGGGTTAGGAGGAGTGGATGGGGTGGATGGGGTGGAGTTTAGGCTGGGTTTCACTTCGGTTTAGGGGTTATAGCTAGGTAGGTTAGAGAGAGAGAGACTCACTTGTGGACACACATGCATGTGTAGGGGTGGCATGATTAGCTATGGTGTAAGTGGAAAATAGGTAGAGTTTTTAGTTTAGGAGGTTATTCAATTGTAACACAAGCCCAACAAAAGTTCCAAAAGCCAAAACTCTCTCATAAGCACTAGAAGAAAAAGACTATGTTGGAAAAGGATAGGTTGCAAGGGATGTGGAGGTTTTGGAGGTGAGATAGGATGAGGTCTAGAGGGTGGTTCCAAATTAAAAGAAGAGAGGGGAAGAAAAATAAGTTGGACCATGGGTAAAATACCCATGCCCTACTCAAAGCCAAAATAGAACCAAAGAAAATAGAAAGAAAAGGTGACGTTGCATGGCCCATGCATAAGTAATAAATGCCATGATCATTTTGTTAAAATAATAATAAGGTCTCATGGCATTTATTCACATGCATTCAGAAAATATGGAGCTAAGGCCAAGCTAAATGAATTGAAAAGGATGTTCCTGGTGGAGTAGGTGGGGATGGTCATATTTGAATATAAATAGGACATGCTAGTGTGTATATTCCAGTAGGTGTTTAATATCCTCAACAATATTCTAACATGAGCAACTATTCCCAAAACAATCCATAAGGAAACTAGAAAAAGGGGTACCACTCACAAGGCATGCAAAGGTGGCTCCACATATTAATAATGTGAAAACAACATGATGCTAGAGTGAGAGCAGGTGGAAGAATAGAAGTGAATCCATCCCAACCCACATGAGCTAGAGGTAAAACCAAATGAAATACAAAGCTCCCATAAAGTTGGATGGTGGGATTATAGAGTGGTGACAAGAAAGGTGGTGGAGTTAATAAAAGATATGCCCTCAACTCAACTTGGGCATCAAACACTTACCAAGAACCAAATACAATATATCAAGAGGCAAATACAATTAATAATGCATATGAGATAAGAACCAAATGAAAAAGGGTTTTATATGATGCTCAAATGCAAGGTGGCATGATGACATGAGCATGATATAATTATGATGCAACAATTATATGTTTGAAGTAGCAATTATATTACTAGACCATGTAGCATTACATATGTTAGACAGATGGGATGCTACAACTCTCCCCCACTAAACAGGAATCTCGCCCCGAGATTCTAGGAAGAAGAAGAAGACACGAAGAGGGTAGGATACTTGGCACGGAGCTCGTCCTCGCGTTCCCAAGTGGCTTCATCAACGGAATGGTGCGACCACTGCACCTTGCAGAACTTGATGGACTTGTTGCGAGTCCTTCTTTCTGCGACTTTTAGGATTTTTGTGGGGTGTTCTTGATAAGACAGATCTTCTTCTAGATTGATGAGTTCATGGTCCACGGTCCTGCCGGGATCCTTGAAGCACTTCTTGACTTGAGAGATATGGAATACATCATGGACCTTGAGTTTTTCAGGGAGCTCAAGAGCATAAGCAACTTCTCCTCTTCTTCCACGAACTTTGAAAGGACCGATGTATCTAGGAGCCAGCTTTCCTTTGATACCAAAGCGGTGCATGCCTCTCATGGGAGTGACACGAAGGTAAACGAGATCACCAGGGACATACTCCAAGTTCGTGTGCTTTCTGTCATAGTTGCTCTTTTGGCGACTTTGAGCAACCTTCAGGTTTTCAAGAATGATGTGAACCTTCTCCTCCGCTTGAGTTACAATGTCGGGGCCAAACAATGTTCTTTCACCTGCGCCCGACCAACCAATCGGAGTTCTGCATTTGCGCCCATAGAGAACCTCAAATGGTGCCATCTTTAGACTTTTCTGGAAGCTGTTGTTGTAAGAGAATTCAGCATAAGGAAGGCATTCTTCCCACTTCATGCCAAAAGAGATAACGCAAGCACGAAGCATATCTTCCAGAATCTGATTGATCCTTTCAACTTGTCCCTGCGACTGAGGGTGGTAAGCTGTGCTGAAGTTCAATTTTGTTCCCAAAGCATTTTGGAAACTTCCCCAGAACTTGGAAGTGAAGATGCTTCCACGGTCTGAGCTTATCTCAAGAGGAACCCCATACAGAGAGACAATTCTGTTGATATAGAGCTCAGCCAACTGAATTGCAGAAATTGTTTCCTTGACAGGAAAGAAGTGAGCCACTTTGGAAAGCCTGTCGATGACAACAAAGATTGAATTGTTGCCCTTCTACGACCTTGGAAAACCAGTTATGAAGTCCATCTCTACTTTCTCCCATTTCCATTCCGGAGGCTTCAATGGCTGTAGAAGACCGGAAGGTTTCTGATGGACAGCTTTAACTCTGCGGCAGACATCGCACTCGGAGACATACTTGGCACAACATTGTTTCAACCCAGGCCACCAATATTGTGTTTTCAAGTCCATGTACATCTTAGTGCTTCCAAGGTGGATAGAAAAAACAGAATCATGCGCCTCCTTAAGAACTTGCTCTCTCAATCCCGGGTCGTTCGGAACGAACATCCGGTGTTCAAAGAATAGAGCTCCTTGATCATCGACGTGGAAGGACTCATACCTCGGCAGCTGAATGTTGGAGATGATGTTTTTGGCGTAAGCATCACCTCGCTGACTAGCACGAATCTTTTCTTCCAAGAGAGGGGTTGCTAGAAGATTCAGAAGATACCCTTGTTCCAGAATTTCAAGGTTGAGTTGGCCGAATTCCTCGCACAAGAGAGGCCGTTGTTCTTCCACCATGAGGTTGTTGACATAAGCTTTTCGGCTGAGAGCATCGGCCATCACATTAGCTTTGCCTGGAGTGTAGTTGATGGTCAGATCGAAATCATTAATTGCTTGAATCCACCTCCTCTGACGAAGGTTGAGATCAGGTTGTGTGAAGATATACTTCAGACTCTTGTGATCAGAAAAGATCTCACAACAGTTGCCAAGCAAGTAATGCCTCCATACTTTCAAAGCAAAGGCAACTGTTGCGAGTTCGAGGTCATGTGTAGGATAGTTGATCTCATGCGTCTTCAACTGTCGAGAGGCATAAGCAACAACTTGTTTTTCTTGCATAAGGACCGCACCCAATCCTTGCAAGGAGGCGTCACAGAATATCTGGAAAGGCTTTGATGCATCTGGAGGAATCAAGACTGGTGTGGAAGTGAGCTTTTCTTTGAGTGTTTCAAAGCTTGCTTGACATGCAGGAGACCAAAGGTATTTCTTGCCTTTCTTGAGGAGATTGGTAAGAGGCTTCGCAATCTTCGAGAAGTTCTGAACGAAGCGATGACAGTAACTAGCCAAACCAAGGAAACTCCAGACTTCTTTGACATTTTAGGTGGAAGCCAGTCAACAATTGTTCAAACAGTTTCTGGGTTGACGGCAATGCCCTTGGCAGAGATGACGTGACCAAGGTAGGTGACTTCAGGCAGCCAGAACTCACACTTGGAGAACTTTGCATACAGGCGGTTCTCACGAAGCTTGTTTAGGACACACCGAAGGTGTTCTTCGTGTTCTTTCTTTGACTTAGAATAGACTAGGATGTCATCCAGATAGACCACGGCGAACTTATCAAGATACTCCATGAAAACCGAGTTCATAAGCCTCGAGAAGGTGGCAGGTGCGTTGGTGAGACCGAAAGACATGACCGTGTACTCATACAGGCCATAGCGGGTGGTGAAAGCTGTTTTGGGAACATCTTCCTTGCGAATCTTGATTTGATGATAAACACTTCTCAAGTCAAGCTTAGAGAATACCACAGCTCCAGCTAGCTGATCGAAGAGATCATTAATCCGCGGAAGGGGATAATTATTCTTGATGGTTTTAGCATTGAGAGCCTGATAGTCAACACAAAGTCTATCAGTCTTGTCTCGCTTCTTCACAAAGATGGTTGGGCTACCCCAAGAAGATGTATTGTGCTGAATGAAACCCAACTTCTCTTGTTCATCAAGCTGATGTTTGAGTTCAGCCAACTCAGCAGGACCCATTTTATAAGGCCGCTTGGAGATGGGAGCGGTACCAGGTTCAAGCTCAATCACAAACTCGACCTCTCGATCAGGAGGCATACTCGGTAACTCTTCAGGAAAAACATCTGGGAACTCACAAACCACCGGAACACTCTGAATAGCTTCCCTAGCATCATCATTCAGAGCCGCCAAAGAGAAAAGCTGAATTGCAGGAGTCAGACTTGGAGAATAGACTATATGGCCTTCAAGAATTTTCAGAGAAACCGAGCGTTCAGCACAATCGGTCACAGCTGCATTTGCTGTTAACCAATCCATGCCCAAGATAACATCAATGTGAGAAGTGCCCAGAATAATTAAGGAAGCCGAGAACGAAGAAACACCAATCTCAATTTGATTGCCATGGCTGATTTTAGAAGCCCTCATGTTTGATCCAGGAGATTGCACCATGAGGCGAGTTGGTCAAGCATCAGAAGGTAACCCATTACTCTCCGCAAACTTGTATGACACGAATTAATGTGATGCACCAGAATCAAATAAAACTCGTGCAGGAACTGAGTTAACAGGAAGCATACCCATCACAACTCCAGGTGCATGCTCAGCTTGAGCGACGTTGACACAGTTGGCACGAGCAACAGTAGACCCGGGCTTGGTGTTGATGTTGAGAGCCCGAGGTGGAGGTGCACGAACCATAGAAGAACTTGCCGCAGGTCTTGGAGGTGGTGGTGGAAGTGCTTTCTTGTTCATTGGACAACTCCAGTGTTGAGGCCCAGTGTTCCCACAGGTGTAACAGGCACCAAGTGGACGTGGAGCAGCGTAGCCAGGGACTACGCCAGGCGCTCCAGGGTAGTTGTGGTTGTAGCCCCTAGGAGCCGCGGTGAAGGAGTTTGGTGGCCTTGCCGCGTAGCTTGACGGTCTTGGTGGAGCCGGGAGCGACGGTGGGGTGTTAGGAACCCACACACGGCGCTTAGAAGGAGCTAACATAGCTGAAGAGTTTGCTGCGTCACGGCTGTGTTTCTTGGACTCCTCAAACACTTGCCTACTTGCTTCCTCCTGTAGAGCTGTATGTTGGAGTTCTAGAAAAGACCCTGGCCTTGCATGAATGATTGCATATTTGATGGATGCATTGAGTCCTTGCCTGAACCTCTTTTGCTTCTTCTTTTCATCAGAGATCTCATCGCCACCATAACGAGAAAGGTTCATGAAGTTTCTGATATAGGTATTGACATTGTCATTGCCCTGCTTGAGGTTGAGAAACACTTCCTTCATCCTTTCCATGACAATTTCTGACAGATATTGCTCTTTGAAAGCCCCAGTGAACTGGTCCCAAGTAGGCTGAAAACAAGAGTGGTTTGCCTTCAGGTAATTTTCCCACCATAGAGCTGCATCTCCCTTTAGAAGGTGAGTGGCACATTTTACCCATTCTTGTTCAGGAACATCAGCCGTCATCAGCAACCTTGACATCTCCCGCAACCAATCATCAGCATCAAGTGGCTGATCAGACACCTCAAAATGGCGTGGGTTGAACTTCAGAAAACTCTTGATGTCTCCTCGCTTGGGAGGTGGAGGTAGCGGAACAAACTCATTCCTCCTTACACTTTCTTCAAATCGCTGCTGATTCTGCTGCATTGCTCCCAAGGCATTAGCAATACTTGCCAACGCAGCCCCCAGTTCAGGTGGTATGTCCTCCTCAGAGCGGGGTGGTGGTGCCATCCTGTGATTGATATAAAACACAAGTTAGTACTATCATGGAGAATAATAATAATCCAAAATAGTACCAAAATGGAATTAACCAAGATTTAAAGGATACAAATTACTAAGATGATATTAAAATATCAACAAAGTTCAAAGCACCTCGAAGATATTAAGCATATCGCACACAACTGAACAAGGAGTGTGGTACACAAGCTAACAAAGAAAAAAATTCCGCAAATTTCGGCATTAAAATACCACTATATGCGCAAACCCACTTAACGAATCAAGATTAGTAACTCTACCCATTCAATATACAAGAGAGAATGATAAGAGTAGTGGTATGGTCGCGACTCCATCCCGCACTCAAATCATTACTCCACACATGAATAAGTAAAACACATATCCCAACACCTTCTTCTTAAGATGAACCTAAAGATTAGTAACTATAGAAACGAACACCCCAACAAGATAGCGTCGGATAACAAAGAGTAAGACATATCGCACCGGTATACAACGAATCAGATAGATCGCGTCGGTTTACAAAGGCCTGTCGGTATGGAATGTACCAAAAGTTGATAACCAAAAGGAAGATAGCGACAACAAATTGGATGCAACAGATAGACAAGGAATTCACACACTCACACAACCTATGGTACTACGGAACCCCGAACACGTGAATCCTAGTTTGAATTTTAGAAGAGGATTGAAAACGTTACACTTCCTTACCAGAAAAAGGTGGGTGGGTGGTTAAGAAGAAAATGGAAGCATTCCTACTCTCACGTTTTTGTTTTTCCCTAGTATACATAGCTACCAAAATATTTGCTAGACTGACAACGACCATTTGGCTGAGACCCTGAAGGGCGGGATGGCTCTGATACCAATTGTAACTACCTCGGACCCTACGCTCTAAGTTCAAGCCTGGATGAACCGCAAGTGGTTAAAATAGTATAGCAGGGGCCTAGGGGCTACCCACGTGTAGACCTGTCGGCCGTCCTAACCACTTCCAAGACATCGGGACAAGAGCGAGCGGCGTAGGCAACAAGCGAAGAGATCAAATACATACACAAGTGAGTATGTATGCAAGCTACCATACAACAGTTCTCAGAGCCATTCCATCTAAAAGAAATAGAAATATTGCAATGCCATACGGCAAGATCCAAATATCCTAGATAGGGATAATAGTTTAGGATAGCTCCTCATACAACAAACATCAGAGTATCAGGCGGAAGCGGAAAAACAAGATCCGAGTACGGATAAGAAGCAAATCGGCATAAGATGCCACATAAATAAACACATCCCGCCCACAGATCTCACGGATCCCCATCCCCGGAATCTCTACACCGAGTGATCGTTGCCAACATCATCTGTCTCCTCCACCCAGTATCCATCTTTTGAATACACCTGTTCATCTGAATCAAACAATTTATCGTGTGAGACCCTAGGGGTACTCAGCAAGTCTTTATGCCTCTAAAGGGGACATATACCTGGGGTGACGCAATTGCAGCAAAAGATAATAACTAACAAGTCTATAGATACTCGCTAACCATCCGCCTAACCAATGATAGACGGATGTACGTTAATTAGTAAGAATAGTTATAACAGTATAAAGTAACAGATCCATCCTCCTTCTCGCTTACCAACGAGAAAGCGGACGAACAACCCATCCGTTGGCAGTTTTATTAACCATTCCATGAGTATTGCACTATTTACTAGTCAGGTATTTGATCAAATTAAAAGGGGTACATTAGTTATACTTGTCTATGATCGAGAAACTGTGCTCCAAGTCGTCCATAACCGCGGACACGGCTTTCAGAAAGATTTACCCTGCAGGGGTGCACAAATAGCAACACACACTCGATCAACCTCAGAAAAAACAAATCAAAACCCAACGAGGCATTCACGACAAAGCGATCACAGGATTCAGAAATATTTCAGGGGGCCACCCCACTAAGCTACCCGCAACGAAGTTGGCCGGCTCCGGAACGGACCCAGGGTTTGCGACGACGGCTGTAAACGATTGGGAACCCGAAAGTGTGACTGGGCTTGTCGATACCGCCAAAACGTGGCGCGATCCAAAACAGTACAGGTGCTCCACGCACAATCTTAGATAAAACGGTAAAACATGGCATAAGTACAGTATAGTAATAAAGCCCCAAACTACCTTTGGGCCCCAAGAAATAGAAATGAATCAAGCTCTGGCTCAGGGGGGGTCCACGGCCTCCCGGATGTGGATAGTGCGAATAGTCAAGGAACAGGAATCAAGTACTCGGGGTTCTACGGGACACAAGTGAGCATGAAAAAACACATAGCAGATATTGCTCACCGGTGCCTCTTTCATTAGTTGTCCCATTGCTACTTAGGTTAAGTTGTTTAGGTACCTCGTTATCCATCAGACACTCACATACCCTACACATGTTGTTCTACGACTCGCATGGCTCAAACAACTCCTGTAGTAATGGCTCATGGGATGGAGGAACAAGCTTCGGTGGGGTTTAAAAGTAAAGTCTATGCAGTACTTGGGATTCAATTTAATGCAATCGCAACTCAATGATGCAAGAATAAGATAGAGGCAATAGGTACTATATGTATGCAAGCATGTGGTAGTGCTTGCCTGGCAACTCAGTTGAAGCGAGAGACGGATCTGGGTAGTACTCCTGGGATTCCTGATATTTCCCCTGCTCGGCGTCTATTCGAAAGAAGAACCAAACAAACAAGGGTCAACATAAATAAAGTGCACAAGCATATGAATAAAATGCGACAAGCAAACAAGCATGCCATGATGAATGATGCACAATTTACATGGCAATAATGTAGCATGGCAAGGGTGAGGTGTGGGGACGAGAATAAATCATTTTATTACTTATTTGGTCAAGTTTTATTGCCATAAACAGTTCTGATTTTTAATATTGACATGATGCATGCTTTAATTCATAACATGGAATGCATGGACAGAACGGGCTCGTCGCGCTGATCGATTTAGACATCTTATTTGTCAAATTTGGAGTTGTAAAACTAAAGTTATTAATTGATTAAGAAAAGGCATTTTTATTGCAATTAAACAATTTCGAAAATTTAAAGTGGTCAAACAATAATTTGGATGGCAGATTTGAAATCCTCACATTTTTCTGATTCAAAAACAGATATTATTTGTATTATTTGGATTTACAAATTAAAAGTTATTAAAAACAGAATTTAAATCACCTTTAATCATTTACTGAAATTGTTTTATTTTAAACAGAAAGACTTTTTCTACTCGGGTAGAGCTAGCCACAGCCACTGAGAGGTGGGACCAACGCTGACTGGGCGAAACGGCACGGCAGAACTTTTCTTACCGCGGCGTTATCCAGCCCGTGCACTTGACAGGTGGGGTCGGTGGTGTGCGGGGCCACGCGCGGGCTCGCGAACCAGGCGCAGCCATGTGGCGTGGACAGGGAGCACGGGGTGGAGGATCTGGAACCCCAGGTCCCTTTTTGTAAAAACGCCAGAGGCGCAGACAGGTGGGGACTGGGTGGAGCGCGGGTGAAGACTAAAGAAACGCGCGCGCCTTTCTATAATCTACCACAGGCAGACATGTGGGCTCGGGAGGATCACGGGTGGAGCGACAAAAGGTTTGGGGGGGTTATCTGGAAAAGTGCCACGCGGTACTGTTTTTCTTCCCAGGTGTTTGTCTGACGAAACTGACGGGCGGCACGGCGCGGCGAGGCATGGCTCGAACTCGCAACCTGGCGATTGCGCACGGCGGCGGCTACCGCTGGGCTAGCTAGGGTTTGGTGCTGGGTTTCTACGGCGCGGCAAGATGAGGCTATCGCGGCGCAACTGCGAGGGACCGCTCGCGAGCACGCCGCACCAAGAGCGTTCGACGAAGTGACCTAAGCGTGCGGGGAACGACGACGAGCGGGAGGTTGTCAGGGGGAAACGGGGGCTCACCGCGAGGCTGATGGTGGTGGTGGAACGGAGAGATGCGCAACCGATCGTCGAGGAAGCAGAAGCTCCGAGGCTAGGGTTTCGTCTCGGCGTCGTCGGCGTGCAGCGGGGGTAGGGCTTCTCCTCTTCGATGCCATGTACAGGGGCAGCGCCGGGGTGGTCCTCGTTCTTCCTCGACAACCACTCACCATGCCCGATCTGTCGGTGGCAGCCGAAGCCGAGGTGGTTGCCGGCGATGGAGAAGAGAGGTGGTAGGGGAAGATGGGGAAGAAAGGTGCGGCGCAGGGCCCCTGGGGAGGATCTGGGGTAGCTGCACGAGATGGGAGGGAGTAGATAAGGGCAGGAGAGGAAAAAGGGGGGCCGTGGGGCTCGATGGAGAAAAAGGTGGCTCGGCCACCTTTTCTCTCCTCCTCCTCACGTGCTCGGCCAGGCTCGGGGACAGGAGGGGGTGGCTACGGCTGGGGCCAGAGAAAGGAGAAGGGTGGCTCGGGTGTGGGCCGGTTTTGCAGCGAGAGAGATAGAGGAACCGAGAGAGGAGGGGTAGATCGGCATGGGGGTGGCAGGGAGCTAGGGTTGTGCATCGGCCCGGGTTAGGAGGAGTGGATGGGGTGGATGGGGTGGAGTTTAGGCTGGGTTTCACTTCGGTTTAGGGGTTATAGCTAGGTAGGTTAGAGAGAGAGAGACTCACTTGTGGACACACATGCATGTGTAGGGGTGGCATGATTAGCTATGGTGTAAGTGGAAAATAGGTAGAGTTTTTAGTTTAGGAGGTTATTCAATTGTAACACAAGCCCAACAAAAGTTCCAAAAGCCAAAACTCTCTCATAAGCACTAGAAGAAAAAGACTATGTTGGAAAAGGATAGGTTGCAAGGGATGTGGAGGTTTTGGAGGTGAGATAGGATGAGGTCTAGAGGGTGGTTCCAAATTAAAAGAAGAGAGGGGAAGAAAATAAGTTGGACCATGGGTAAAATACCCATGCCCTACTCAAAGCCAAAATAGAACCAAAGAAAATAGAAAGAAAAGGTGACGTTGCATGGCCCATGCATAAGTAATAAATGCCATGATCATTTTGTTAAAATAATAATAAGGTCTCATGGCATTTATTCACATGCATTCAGAAAATATGGAGCTAAGGCCAAGCTAAATGAATTGAAAAGGATGTTCCTGGTGGAGTAGGTGGGGATGGTCATATTTGAATATAAATAGGACATGCTAGTGTGTATATTCCAGTAGGTGTTTAATATCCTCAACAATATTCTAACATGAGCAACTATTCCCAAAACAATCCATAAGGAAACTAGAAAAAGGGGTACCACTCACAAGGCATGCAAAGGTGGCTCCACATATTAATAATGTGAAAACAACATGATGCTAGAGTGAGAGCAGGTGGAAGAATAGAAGTGAATCCATCCCAACCCACATGAGCTAGAGGTAAAACCAAATGAAATACAAAGCTCCCATAAAGTTGGATGGTGGGATTATAGAGTGGTGACAAGAAAGGTGGTGGAGTTAATAAAAGATATGCCCCCAACTCAACTTGGGCATCAAGCACTTACCAAGAACCAAATACAATATATCACGAGGCAAATACAATTAATAATGCATATGAGATAAGAACCAAATGAAAAAGGGTTTTATATGATGCTCAAATGCAAGGTGGCCTGATGACATGAGCATGCTATAATTATGATGCAACAATTATATGTTTGAAGTAGCAATTATATTACTAGACCATGTAGCATTACATATATTAGACAGATGGGATGCTACAAGTATGCCATCAAGTTCGTGAGAGCTTTAATCACTAGTTTTCTCATAACAAGTTTAATTTGGAAGGTAAACAAAAGCATGAATATACTTGGAATAGCATAAGCTAGTAGGTAGGTATGGTGGACTCTTTGGAATAACTTGGTTTAGGGAGGTTGATGCATGAGTGGAACTCATACTTGGTTGTGGAGGCTAGCAAAAGACTGGGAGCGATAAACTAAGAGAGCAATAATGGCCATAATCATGCAGAGCGACAAAACATCATTGACCAAAGCATAAAGTGATACTACAAGTTGAAAACTAAAGGATCATAAAGGCTATGGTGACTTTGGATAGTCATAACATGGTGTGAGCATGCGCCAAGTCAACCCAAATAAAGCATCAAAGGAGAATACCACTATACTATGCTTTAATATGCTAAAACAGCGCATGATTCATCCAAGGCACATTAAGCAATCTCAATTGTTTATAACAAGTCATGCTACAGGAAATTATACTAAGCATAAAGCCAAAATAATATCAAGCATGGCATGACAAAGCATAGGCCACAGTCAAAAACAAGCTCTTTTTACCACATAAGCATGAACTTTCCTACTCTTTTCCAAACCAAACCAAACTATTTGCAAACCAATGTATGAAAGAGGGGATCCAACCAATTTATTCAAGAAAACTAAGAAAACCAAGCAAACGAAAACCAGAACAAAAAACGAAAAAGAAGATGCTCCAAGAACAACACAACTATGCATGAAATAATAAAAATGAAGTGTTTGGAAGAAACCTGGGATTTTTATTGATGAAGAGGAGTATGCCTTGGGCATCCCCAAGCTTTGACGCTTGTACTTCTTGGGTATTTCTTGGGGTGACACGCGTGGCATCCCCAAGCTTGAGCTTTAGTCCATCCTTTATCTCATTACTCATTCCTTTCATACACCTGAAATTTTTCCTTCATACAAAACTTCACACAATCTTTATTAGCAACATTAGTGCATTCAAGATAATAAGTCTTTAGGTTCAGTTCTAACACCAATAAAACTTCCATTAAAACACTAGCTACTGTAGCACTTCCCTCAAAAATCTCAATTCCCCAAAAGAACTCAAAAAGGAACCAACAAGAAGCAAATGCAGAAAATGGCAGAAATCTGTCAAAACAGAACAGCAGGTAAAGACGAATTTTTTTGAAGACTTTCTGTTGCTCAAATCGAAAAGTGTTGAACTAATGAAAGTTCGATAACAACTTGGGGCAGAAGCACAAAAATTCATGCCTCAAAAGGACGTACAGAGATTTTACACGAATGTTTACGGTGAAGCACAGAAATCTGTTTCGGGACAACAACTTTCCCAATCATTACTTCTCTCTCATTACAGGTTACTCTTGGCACAAAAAGAAAATAAAAAGGATAAGGAGCGGTTATTACTGAAGCAATAACTTCCAAGACTCAACTAAAACTTTTGGGTTATCTCCGAATAAGTACTTTTCTTTAACGCCTTTAAGTTAGGCATGATAGTTTGAGAAGATGCTCACATAGGAAATATGATTTGAAGTAAAAGAGAGCATCAAGAAGCAAACTCAAAACACATTAAAGTCTCACCCACTTCCTATGCATAGGAATCTTGTAAATAAACAAGTCATGAAAGCACAAAGCAACAACATAGTAAAGCAAAACAAGTGCAACTTCAAGACTTTCAACATAAAGAGGGGAAACATTATATTGTTGAGACACATAAAACCATGTTTCCCTCTCTCACAATAACTTTCAGTAGCATCATGAATAAAATTAACAATATAACTATCACATAAAACATTCTTATCATGAGCCACATGCATATAATAATTATTACTCTCCACATAAGCATAGTCATTCTTATTAATTGTAGTGGGAGCAAATTCAACAAAATAGCTATCATTATTATTCTCATCACCATAATCATCAAATATAGGAGGCATATTGTAGTCATAATGAATTTTCTCCTCAATAGTAGGTTGACTGAAAATAACATATTCATCATTTTAATCATCATATATTGGAGGCATAGTATCATCAAAGTAAATTTTCTCCTCCATGCTCGGGGGACTAAAAAGATCATTTTCATCAAAAACTAGCTTCCCCAAGCTTAGACTTTTCCATAGAATTAGCAATAATGGTGTTCAAAGAATTCATACTAATAATATTGCTATTAGCATGCAAATAAAGTTCCATAGGTCTTTTAATTTTCTCTTCAGACAATTCATGTTCTAAATTAGGAAAAATACTAAAAAGTTCTCTAATTTTGTTGTTGTTTTCCATTAAGCCTAACTAGTGAAACCAAGAAACAAAAAGACAAAATTGCAGAATCAAAAGGAAATAACTTCGAGCACTCACACCGAAGGATTGTGTACCTTTTACCTTACCTCCCTGGCAACGGCGCCAGAAAATAGGCGTTTGCCGTGGGAGGTTCTTATTCTTTAATCCTCCGGTGTGAATACTTTTTACCTTAACTCCCCGGCAACAGCGCCAGAAAATAGCTTGATGTCTACGCACTTCTATTCTTGTAGACAGTTGTTGGGCCTCCAAGTGTAGAGGTTTGTAGAACAGCAGCAAGTTTTCCCTTAAGTGGATTACCCAAGGTTTGTCAAACTCAGGGAGGAAGTGGTCAAAGGTATCCACTCTCAAGCAACCCTACAATCAAGATACAAGAAGTCTCTTGTGTCCCCAACACACCCAATACACTTGTCAGGTGTATAGGTGCACTAGTTCGGTGAAGAGATAGTGAATTACGAGTGGTATGGATAATTATAAGTGGTAAAGGTGCTAGAAAATAGCTTGATGGCGTGGAAAAGACTAAAGGTAAACTGAAATAAATATGGAAGCAAGCAAACATGTAACAGATCTAATTGCAAATGGTGTTTCAATGCTTAGAAACAAGGCCTAGGGATCATACTTTCACTAGTGAACACTCTCATATAAATATATTTTTCTTTATGATACTACGCTATACTACTCTCCGGTTGGACACTCTAATCCATGGTAGGGCTATAACAACACACCTCAAAGTTCATCTTTCCCATCTAGATAACCCACACTGTCACCTTGAGTACTATATGGTTCCAACAAACACCACAATTTCATAAAGACATCCAACTCCAAATATAACTCATAACAAGTATTTGTAATCTCTAGCCTAAGTGCCACCATGGTGTGCACACTGTCAACTTCACAAACATGGGGAGAGCAGAGATCTATTAAAGCACTTGAGTAGCAAGGTAGATCTATAGATTACAAGCCCATGATCACAATATGATCACGCATAGAGAGAGAGAGAGAGATGAACACATAGCTACCGGTAGAACCCTTAGCCTCGAGAGAGAACTACTCCCTCCTCATCATGGGAATCAACAATGGTGATGGAGATGGCGGTGGAGACCGATGGAGATGGCTCCAAGGGCACTTCCCCGTCCCGGCAGGGTGCCAAAACAGAGACTTTCTGTCCCCCGAATCCCCCCTTCGGTGGCGGCGGCGCTGCGGAACTTTTCGTGGCTGGAGGTTGATGATTTAGGGTTTATGCATCGGGAGGCTTCTTATAGGCTAAGTGGCAAGGTCGGTGGGCGGCCAGGGGGCCCACACCACCTGGTGGCGCGGCCAGGACTAGCCCGCGCCACCACATGGTGTGGTCGCCCTGTGGCCCATCTCCGTCTCGTCTTCTGGCTCGATGAGTCTTCCGGTAAAATATCGACTTTGGCTTTTGTCCGGTCCAATTCCGAGAATATTGATTTCTGACTTTCCTGGAACCAAAAACAGCAGAAAATAGGCAACTGGCACTATGGCATCTTGTTAATAGGTTAGTCTAGGAAAGTGTATAAAAAGTACTCCAAAGTGTGGACAAAACATAAGAAAGTAGATAAACCAAGCATGGAACATCAGAAATTATGGATACGTTTGCAACGTATCAGAAACCATATCTATTGTATAACTTATTCATAGGTGGCATGTTGCTTTCGATGGTTAATCTCATGCCAGCTTTAACTTATGTGTGTAAGCCAAAATTGACATATAAGTTCTTTGTTTGTATATCAGTGGGTGAGTATCTGCATATTCCTAAATAGGTTTTTGTCAGGTTCTGGTTTTGAAACATGATTTATATGTGGATCTTATCCATGAATCCTAGCACTTCCTATTGGATGAATGTTCTTAGTTATAGCAACTATGAAGTTTGATTGGTTTACTTTCCTCAGGTATTATATTTTAAACTCCTACTGTTCTAGGGTTCTAGGGATTTTGTAAGGCCTGGTTATATCCTTTGGTGGTTGATCATGTTCTGTGATTTCTATCACTTCTACTAGTTAACATGTTGCATTTTCCATGATCTAAATTTCTGGGATTTTCATGTCCTTGGTAGAATTTCTAGGCATGGGGTTTTCCTTTGGTTAGTATGCTTGTTTGATGGTTGCTATGATTCCTAAAGGTTTAGAATTCCCATTGGTGATGTTGAGAATTTATGGAATGGTTTCTATTTCTAAGTTTTTAGCCTGTTTGAATTCCATCAGTGTACTAGGATGCAATTATATTCTGGGGTCCTTTCATGGTCTAGTTATGTTTTGACTGTTTCTTAGGATTTCTCTAGTTTCTTATATTTGGGTGTGATGAACTATAAGTGTTTATCCCCCACTGTTTGGTGTTTTTGTATGAATCCAAGGCTTGGGTCAATGATTTGGCTAAAAGAATTTTCTGTTATGTCCTAATGTTTATCTAGTTGGCTTATGGTTGATTCCTAATTACTACTAGAGGTTGGCTACAAGTTCTTGCCTAATGTTACTGTGAGGTAGCTATTGTCTACTATAGACATAAGTCCATCCTGATTGGGTTTTGGTTCTTATTGTTCACTTTGGTTGTCATTTAATGGGGTTTTTATTTTCTTTAGCTCAAGCCACTGGGATTCATGACTAGTTCCTAGATCCTAGTTTTGGATTCAAAATTTATTTCGTTTTGCCCTAAACCTACATTTTAATCTTAACAATATTCTGTTATGTGTTTGTGTGTTGCAGGTTGGAGATGATCAAGTGACATCAAGGGTAAGAGTTTTATATAGGTAGTGTAGGTTTAGATCAAGATCGAGATAAGATGAAGAGTAGAATGTGGATAAGAGAATAGGAAGTAGGTAGGTTTAATGTTAGGGTTTTAATTCCCCTTTGTATCAAACTTGTAAACCTCAAACATGTATTCATTTGGATTATGAATAAAGTTTAGATTACTTGAGTTTGTTGAGGCTTGGATATTTCTTTTATTGTTGTTTTATTAACTTGAGAACTAAGGTTTGAATTATTCAAACCTCCAATTTGAATTCCAAGAGATAATATGTATTATTCTATTTACTTATTTTATCAAGAATGTGTGTGGGCTTATAAACATATCTTTTAAGTTTGATAAATGTATTCACTCAAGTGACTTTCAAACAATTCATACTTCAATTTGAATTCAAATCCTAGGGTTATCTTGAGTTAAACTCAACTCTAGTTAAAATTATCATGTGTTAATATTCAAAGCCTAAAAAGTTAAAATTACCTCTCATTTTCATTTCCTAATATGAAATGCACAAATTCAATATCAGCCCTGATCCCTTTACTAAAAAATTGGGTCATTACAGGTCTCCACGACAACGACTGCGGCGATCTCAAATCCCCCTCGGCTACGGAGTAACTAGTAGATATACATATATTAAAGACAAATCATTTCTCATACCATCAGTAATCCAGGCACGCGCGAGAGAGATATCTTACTATATATTTCATGTTTTATCCAATCCATTAGCAACACGTGGAGGTTTCATGATAGAATGGCATCATCCATCCACGCGAGTCCAGGTTTCCATTTCCTTTTATTTTAACTTTTTATTCTATGTTAAAAGGCAAGCTTTCCCGTGGCTTCTGGTTTCGCGCATCCTTTTGTTTATGTTCATGTGTTAACCATGTCTCTCTTTTCCACTCTTACCATCATGGTCGCCCAGGGTCCAACCTTATCCTTTCTTCCTCCCATCCATGGCCAGGCGCGACTGTCATCGGCTGGTGATGCCCTGGATTGTCAGTCCCACTACAACATGGAGGTCGGGCCCTAGCGCTTATAAATGCCGAGGCACAACCTTAGTCGTCGTGCTCGCGCTGGCGTGACAAAAAAAGGCTGCCAGGAATAATTGTGTTGGGGATTGTGCATCTGCGGTGGATTTTTTTGGCTCGGCACGACGTTATCCGCCGTCCTAACGCTTCTGCGGTGCGGCAGAGGAAGTGCCACATTAGATTAGAAAAGAAGACGGAAATTTAGTGCCGTGTAATCGCGCATTATTTGCCATGTTACACCGTCCAACATCACTGAAAGTTAATTACATTAACAATAACTCATTTGCGTTGCTGATCTCATTGCAATTCGGACACTACAATTTATACATATATAAAGTATTCATTACATCATATCATATTACACTAGATTTTAGCCCCTCTCTAATAATTAAATTAGTGGTAGCTGAAGAGAATATGCCCGAGAGAGGCAATGATCAAGTGGTTATTATCTTATTCCATGTTTATGATAATAGTTTATTTCTCATGCTATAATTGTGTTAATTGGAAAATTTAATACATGTGTGCTTAATAAACAAATAAATAGTTCCTAGTTATGCCTCTCATATAATTAAACTAGCTCGCTGATTAACAAGATGATCAAGGTTTCTTGATCATGGACATTGGATGTTGTTAATAACGAGGTCACAACATTAGTGGAATGATGTGATGAAGATTCACCCAAAGTATATTAATACGATCAAAGTCATTATGTTTACATTGCTATAACATCATGCAATGTTACCTTAGTACTTAGACCATGAGATCATGTTAATCACTAACACCGAAAGAGTGCCTTGATAACATCAAATGTCACACCGTAATAGGATGACAATAAATGTGGGTTCAGATACTCCGAAAGTGCTATGTAGAGGCTCATAGATCAAGAGTGGCTTTTGTCCATCCCGGTGATGGAGAGATGTACTCAGGATCCTCTCAGTGATATCACATTGACATAGTTTGCAAGCAAGTGATAAGATCACTAAGAATATTATATCACGGAAATGAGAAAAGAGTACTTGCTGGTAAAAAAATCAAACTAGGTATGGGGATACCAATGATCGAATCTCGTACATGTAATATATTGCGAGACAAAGGGATTTAGTAACAACATCAAAGGTTCTCACGATCACTAGACTCATCGTTGAATATGTGGGAGTCAGTATGGATCTCTAGGTGCCGCTGCTAATTATTGACCGGAGAGGGGACTCTATCATGCCTGCATTATTCACAAACTGTAGGGTGACACACTTAAGGTATACTGACACCAAATGGAGCAGATATAATACCAGAGAAAGGATTTAAAAGCGCTGAGATTATTTCAATGGATACCGGAATTGTTTTGGGTCAAATTGCTGAAAATGATTTCAAATGTGATATCGAAGTATTGTAAGGGGTTTTATGCAGATGTTTGTTAATTAAAGTAATTAACAAAATTTCTGAATAAAATAAATAAAATATTTCTATTAGATGAGAGTTGACATTAATTTTGGTGGAAAATTAATGCAAGTGAATGGGATTGTGAGTGGAGATAAATTTGTGTGAGTGGAGCCTCCACTCACATGAATGAGGGAGAGGTGAGGGAACCCACCTTGGACGCCAGCCATGGCATGGGGATGCCGCTTCCCATATAAAAGGAGCCCTCTAATGCTCTTACTCTCACACCTCCTCGTGAAGGATCTCTCTCCCCCTCTAGTAAATTCCCCATGGTTTTGGATTAGCGAAGTACACGTTCTCGGTGGTTTCTCTAGAAGGATCTGCTGCTTTCGCTGCTTTACTAGAGCGATGACTCGGAGGTTGTCAGGGTGCTGGACGTGTGTGCGCTCACGGATGCGCTGCTACTTTGCGGCACTGGACTTTAACTCGATCTTGAGATCGGCAAGTGTACGACTACATCATCCACGAAACCAGATTTCATTAACAAAGCTTTTCGGTGTTCGAGGGTAAGATCTCTATGGATGTATATCCACTTGTTGATTGTATCCAGGTAGATAGATCTTGTTGCTTAGTTGTTCATATCGTAGGAATATTTTGTTTTTCTATGCTGCAAACCCAAAAATAGCATCTGCTAATAACATCGAGGGTCTTGAGCCCCTCTCTATTCAGTAGATCTATCTCTAAAACCTAAAACTACACCTAATTAAGAGAAAAATCCTACCTAATCCTAGAATTTTTGAGCGCGTCTGTATTCCGATCGACATCAACACATGTCAGCACTAAAGAGTCTATGCTCGCCAACATCTAAAAACGGATCTGACTTTGAGCACACGCCATATGCTGGTAACTTTGCTAAGAATAACAAGAAAGATGATTAAGATGCGAAAGAGCAAAGTAGTGGATCTAAAAGAGCCAACAAAGATGTGTACAGAAGATGAGGACCAAACCTGTGGATCAAACAAGCCAACGGCGGGCCTGTGCAAGATCCAGCGCAGTGCCCCTCCCCCAAAGATCCAGCGTGGCAGGGCCAAGCAAGATCCAGCGTGATGGGGCCGACTAAGATCCGGAGAGCCAATGGTCGCGCAAGATCTGGGACGGTACGACCACGCTAGCTCATGCGCTACCCAGTTGAGATGCTGGGCATGGAGTTCTTGAGTTGGAGGTGTTTGTGTGAGCTGGGGACTGATAATGGGATTAATTTCTATGGTTCCTCTATATTTTATATAGAGTGGGGAGTGGGGAGTAGCATGTCTGGACCATTTGAGTAAGTGCGGTCTAGGCATCTAGGTTTGGGGCCGCATTCGCAAGGGCTATAAAGAAATTGAATAACACTTTCCTTCTCCTTATAGCCGCACATGAGAAGGATTGTAGTAATCTAAAAACAAAAAGATGAGAATGATTGGAGGAGGCGGACATTCTTGATTTAATTGCGGGAGATGATCCCTCAAAAAATAAATTTACGGGAGAGGAAAAGGAAAAGATTCATTTTGTCTCTACGATAAAAAAAACAACCGACTCTAATAGGAAACAACTTGTTAGTGGTGGGTCTCATCACATAGTGTGATGCGTTTGACCAGTCAGCATGACACTTACGATCCACGGTGCAATCGTAAAAACCTTCATCGAGATACCACGACATTTGTTGTCGCCAGGTGTGCTAGTGACGTACCATGGCACCATAATCTGCTAGTATCGAGTGTGTCATGGTGTATAAATGACCTCCATGATAAAATGATGCCGCGACAGCCCATCCACCGCATAACCAACTTTTGTCGGTTATTTTTGCTTATGTCGTTCCAAAAATCCGCCGGGTACGCCAATATTTTTGTAGTGTCCCTGGTCCATTTCGTCGTCCGCCTTCCTTCCATATCGCATGCTCAGACTATGCATCATCACTGTAGTTTGTCGAACATGGTGTGTCCCATCTCGATCCATCTGTGCCACCACCCACCTCGAGAATTTGAGATCCTCCTCCTAGCCACCGTATGCCTCGAGAAGGAGGAGGTCGTGTCGCACATACGGCTGCATCGGTACTAAGCCGAGGGCGAAAAGGGCACTGGCATCCATGATACCACGGAGCTGGTGAAGGAGGGCGGCCGTGCCGATCTGGTACGAGGGTGCCGACAGTGAGCCTCGTGTCAAGAGGCGGCCCGACACGTTTGCGGCCAACGGGGAGCTGAGGAGAGCCGCCGCATCGGCAGGGAGAAGCAGGAGGGCCGCAGAGCTGACAAGAACAAGCAAGTAGGTCTTCTTTGATGTGCCCTTTGTGTTCTGACTGTGATGGCTCCTTTATCAGTTGGTGTCGACGTCCTTCTTCCCCCTCTTTGTCAGCTATTTCAGGGAACTACTCGCCATCGGTCTCGCCGACGGCCTCCCCTTGATGGCATGGGGTTGCCGCCGCTGCAACTAGAATGGAGCAGGCACCATGCTCAATATTTTCTTTTGTTGCATGAATGCATTGCCTACTTTGGCATGTGCCTACACGAGCTATGATGAGTGTAGCGGCATTCATGCTAGATACAGCTAATATATGTTGCTACTGCTATCCTCCTCGGTGGCTCGGAATGGATCGGTGCAATTTGATCATGGGTTTCTTCTGCATGGTGCATGAAAAGTTCAGATTTCATTTTCTATCCGTTTCGGTATACGATTAATTGTTGGGGTGTTTGGTGATGGGGCGTGCTGACCCTCCCGGGGATCAAATCCCGCGATCCCTGGGTCAACAACCATACGATGCGAGCAATCGGAACAGTTCGACCTGGGTCAACCCGACTCTGCCCTTCCATGCAGAAAATAAAAAGACGCCCCACAGCATCAGAACATCGTCCTCTTGAACTGTCATCGCCGCACCGACAGCACCACAGCTGATGGTCAAATCCACCATGGCGTCTCTGGAGAACCCCCGCGTGTTGTCTCCGTTGGGAGAAAAACCTCCTATCGTCGGGAGCAACATCGGGCGCTGCTAGGAGCAACGCGCCACGCCCACCCCATCGTTGGTAGAAAGTCCTCACGCCATCGACATCAAGGCAGGCTGTCGTTGGTAGCAAGGCAAGCCATCATTGGTAGCAAGGCCGGTCGTCATCGGTAGCAAGACCGGCCGCTGTTGGCAGGAAGGTCCCGCGATGTCTCCCCATGTAGCAAAGCTGCTCGCCAATTGTAGCAACATCGGTCGACAATTGTAGCAAGGTTGGCCATTATCGGAAGCAAGGCTGGCCGCCGTCAGCAGCAAGGTCCGGCAACGTCTCCCCTTGTAGCAAGGTTGGTCTCCAACTCTAGCAATGGCGGTCAACAATTGTAGCAAGTCTCACTGTTGTCGGATTGATGACAAGTACGCCATGAGGGGGTCCTCGAGGCGTGCGGAAGAGAGGGGGGTGAGACATACGGTATTCCGGGACGGTGAGCACACAAGTTTACCCAGGTTCGAATCTGCCCGCTTTGGACGGGCCCTACTCCTACTAGCAATCCAGTAATACGGCAGCGCCGGATATGGGTTACAAGGGTATCGCCTGTGCGAGTTGAGATTGTAGACTATTGAGGTTATGCCCTAAAGGCTCTCCCTAGGACGGCTTATATAGATATCCGGCCTAGGGTTTACAAGAGAGATCAATCCGGCTACGACTAAGAGTTGGTTACAGAGTACATCTTGAACTACAAGTAACATTATGGGCCTAAGTCGGTAAGTCTTCTAGGCCTTCCCGTAACCGGATTGGACTCTACTCTCTCTAACTGGGCTACCCGTGAAGCAAAGCTCTAACCCGAAGTGGGCCACCCTGGTCAGTGAGGAACTGTGAGGATACACGGAAAGTATATCCCCAACAGCAGCCCCCGGAGGCCTCCAAGATCCAAAGTCAGATTTTATCATCGTCTAGCTTGATCTTTGGCTTGCAGAATCTTGAAGGGTTCCTGAAACTTCACAACAAAAAATACGATCCGGGTCTTAAAAGTAAGTCGGACCTTTCAATTGGTTACTCGGATTTTCCAGCTCGTTTTTAAACTAAGCCGGAACTTGGTCTCTAACGCCACCTGACACAAGCATGGTCAAGTCACGTCATCTGACAGACGTTCTGTCAGCACGACCGTTGGTGGGTCCGCGGTTCGCGGAACCGAGGCGCCGTTTCAATGCATGCGTGGAGATCGAGGCGACACAATCATCGCGCGGGCCCTTCCCAGTACTTTCCACGACGCGTGGTGGTTACACTGTAGCGTTTGCACGAATCTTGGCGCAGGTAAGTGGATATAAGGGGTTTAGATTTCTTCTTCTCCTCTCCACCAGTCCTTTGCCGTTTCCTTCCTTCCCAATCCTCCTGCGCGCCCAGAGCCTCCTCTTCCTCCTCCCACAGAGCTCCTAGCGCCGCCAGTTTAAGGTCACCTTTTCCACCGGAGAAAAATGGCTTCATCTTCTTCTTCCTCTAGTTTGGCGACGGTAGCGGCGGCGGCGACGGCGGAAGCAGCTACGGAGAAGGAGAGTTTCCGGGGAATCTGGATCCCCTGCGCCCTCGACGAGGATGACCTCAAAAACGTGGAGAAGGAGGGGCTTCTCGCCGCCGGCATCTGGCGGAGCGGCTTCGGCGAAACCGTCCCCAGCCCACGCGAGGGCGAGCGTGTCCACTTCGGCACCCATCTGGACCGAGGTTTGTCCTTTCCTCCCTCAGAGTTCTTCTCCGAGGTGATAGATCACTATGGAGTTCAACTCCACAATCTTCCTCCCAATTCTCTTCTAGAAATGAGCGCATACGTTTCTCTTTGCGAGGGCTTTCTCGGCATTAGGCCGAGTTTGCTTCTCTTCCGATACTATTTCCATGTCCGGAGAAATTCCATCACTGCTGGTGTTCCTTATATCACCGGTACCATTAGTTTTACTCTTAGACGAGACCGGGCCTATCCCAAAATTTCTGCCAGTGACTCGGTCAAACAATGTCCAGCCACTTTTTTCTACCATTGGGATATTCTGGCTCTCGACAAAGCTACTGCTTTGCCGGCTTTTGTCGACGGAGCCGCCACAGCCCAACCTTCCTGGGACGAGGCTGCTCCGGCTCTCACCGACGGTCTGATCCTCGCTAAGAGGTGGATCGAATATCTTATCAAGCACAAGGGTCTGAAAGGATCCGACTTGGTCCAGTGCTGGGTCTCACGTCGGATCCAGCCACTTCAGTACCACGGGGATAGACTGATGCATTCTATCACGTCTTCCAAAAAAGACTCCCTCCGCATCAGCCCCAAATCCTACACCACTCCAGGCTACATCAGCCAGATCAAGTGGCTGATCAAGGAACGGATCGAGAGGAGGATTACGGAGATTTCTTTGGAAATGTACACAGCGGAAAACCCCGTTGTGCCGGTAAGCTTTCATCAATACACCTTTTATGTGTTTCAATCTCTAAGTTATATACTGCAATGCTGATATGTTTTCTTGTTTTCAGCTTGCTGACCTCCCCGAGTCGGAGCTTGCTCCGCTCGAAGGATATCCTCCTGAGTTTTCTCAGGAGACTGAAGTGGTCCCATTGCCGGACCTTGCGCTCAAGAAGCGCAAAGATCTGACAGTGGCTGTTGGCACAAAGGAAGTGCCTGTTGTGAAGAGGTAACTTTCAATCACAATTTCCGCCTTTGTACCTTTCCCGAATTTCTTTCTGAGATGTAATGTTTCTGACTTTACTACATTCTCAGAGCAAAGCCTCTCATCAAGGGTAAGGGGAAAGGGATTCCTTCGAAGCCCCTGCGACAGACAAAGCTTACCATAGCTTCCCCTGCCACGGCTCCTCCGACTCTTGCCCCTCAACCTTCTGCAACACCGGCGATTACTCCTTCTCCAGTTGTTGCAGAAGATCCGGCTCCTCCAACGGCGCCTGTGATCCTTGGGTCACACACTGACCTCACCGTGGGTGCGTCAGCTCAAGATAAGGGTGAACCCTCTTCGGGTAATGAGCCCTCGGCTGAAGTCTTCGCCGACAACCTCCTCAGCAATCCCGGACTTGCCAATTTTGGCTTATCCTGGAAATCTGCAGAGGAGATCCAGCGGCTGGCCAGGCAAGTCCTGGACAAAAGCCATCTATCCTCGGAGGAGGAAGCGCAGGAAGCAGAGGACGTCAAGTTCTCTGACCTTCTCTCTCAAGTCCGCCTTCGCAACGAGAGGATCAGGACTGGCGAGCTTCCAACAGCCCCAGTAATTCCTCTTACGCTCGCCTAAAAGGTGGCAGCTGAAGTGAACGCGGGGTTAGACAAACTTACCCGCGAACAATATGTAAGTCGGAATTCCAACTCTTGTTTTTACATTATGTTATATCATATCCTCTAGCCCCCAAGCATGAAGTAGGATATAGAAATCCGGGTTTATGCTTTCATTAGGATGCCAAAGAACGAACTAGTATAGCCCCCAAGGCTCATGCTGATATTTAGCAAAAAATATTAGCCCGAGTCTTAAGTAGCTTTCTGACTTTGAGTATTTTGACTTATAGAAAGTATGTTCCTATAACCAGGAATTATTAACCAATGTCTGTGATAAGCGGAGAGAGATCAAAGCTCTCCGGCTTAAAAATGCTGAGCTTAAGGTAGCCAAGGATGAAGCCGAAGGTAAACATTTCGAGATTCAAACTTTGTCTTTTGATTTTTCAATGTCGAATTTTTCTGAACTGTTGTTCTTTTTGACCTATAGCGTTGGTGAAACAATCCATCGCTATGATTGAAGAGGCCGAGAACCTCAAGACCCTAGTGGTGGAGAACAAGGGACTTCGCCAAGAGCTGGATAAGCGCAAGTCGGATCATGAAACGAGCATAGATCAAGTCTTGTAATCCTCCTCCATGGCCACTGAAGAGCGTGATCGCAAGATCGCCGCTAAAGATAAAGTTATCTAGGACCTCAAGAATGAGCTTGGTAGAGAGAAGGATCTCACCGAAGCGCTCCGGGCTGAACTCCAGAGTCTCCGGGAGGAGAAGACCAAGATTGACGACGTCATTCTTGGTATGTTCCATCTTTCTGACTTATCTTTTCTTTGACTTCTATCATTGTCGGTTTTTTTCTTAACTTGTTTTGTGTATAGGTCCTCTGAACTTGACGGACACCTCCTCGTCCGAGCCCCGCACTCACCGGCTTTACCCAAGGCGGTGATCTTCTTCATGACTACCGCCAGTCCCTTGAGGACACTGGTGAGTCATTCAGGATTTCGGACATGCCAAGCATGTCGGACTTCCAGGTGCGGGAGAAGGCCAAGGAGATGCCGCAACTCGTTCGGGACTGGAACATGTCCTACGCGCGGACTGCTACGCCGAACGCTCTCACCATGGTCATGAGCCACCATGGAAACATGGAGATATGGCAAGTGACTAGAGGGTACTGCAAAGTTGACGAAGACGGCCAGGAGCAGGACCTTCAAGCCATCATGCACTCCTACGCGATATGGGTGCCACGTAGCTGACCTGACCAGGTACGAGGTACCCTTCTTCACCCACGTGGATACTTCGCCACCTCCTCCATAAGAAGCCGAAGAAGTTTCCGACGATGAACGGACCACCTCGGATCTGGACATCTCGGCACGATATCAAGGTGGAGTAACCAGTGAGCCGACAGCTCCTTCATCTCCTCCTGCATCATAGATCAGAAAACTATGTATTATTCTGGAAAGACATGATGCGTTTTGTAAATATTAAGTATTATGACTTTTGCTAGTGCTAAGTTTTTTATCTATTTAGCACTTTTGGCTTTTGAAATTTTTGCGTGCCTGAAATGTTCACATAAGCACTTGAAATTTTCCGTCTCTACTTATCGTTTATCTGGCTTTCCGCCTCGTCCCTTTCGTGAGCTGGCTAAACCTTCAGCCGGAAACTTTGCCGAGCAACGGAGCTCAATTGCTAAACCAGTTTCAACTCGGAAACAAAGCCGGCTTCCAGTTCCAACAATTCACTACTCGGACAATACCCGCATTCAGCAATCAGACAAATAACCAAAGTAAAGCCTAGAATTTTTAGAGTTATACCCGAAGGTAGCAGTTTTAGAATCGGAAATCTAAACCAGAACGAACATGAGCATAAAGTACTTTCAAGCATTCTAGGATTTTCGACTATGACATGATCATTAGGAAATAAGATGGTACAAACTTGTCAGAAAAAACTTTGAGGCAACCAAAACTTTTATTTCTCACAGAACATGTACATATGTATGATTACAAAGAAGGATAAACTAAGAATAAAAGGGACGTAGCTGAGCAATATTCCACGGTCTGTCTAACTCATCCGGATTTGTACTGCCTCCAGCTCTCTTTCTCTTCTTAGTAGCAGGTCTTTCTTTGACTGGCCTCATGTCAGTTAAGTAGTACGATCCATTGTGCAATACTTGACTAACTAAAAAGGGCCCTTCCCATACTGGGGAAAGTTTGTGCTTTCTTTGTTGCACAAGCCGGAGAACCAAATCACCTTTATTGAAAGATCTAGTTCGGACTCTCTGGCTATGATACTTGCGTAACTTCTGCTGATAGGCTGTAGATCTCATTTCAGCAATGACGCGAACTTCTTCGACTAAGTCGAGATCATTTTGTCGAGAATTCTCGGCATCCTCTTCGATATACGCGGCCACTCTAGGAGAAGTATGAATTAAATCGCTAGGAAGAACTACTTCTACACCATAGACCAAGAAGAAAGGTGTGTATCCTGTTGACCTATTCGGAGTTGTTCATAGACTCCAAATTACAGAGGGTAATTCCTCTGCCCAAGCCCCAGCAGCACGTTGTAGTGGTGCTTCGAGTCTTGGTTTGAAGCATTGTAGAATTAAACCATTTGCTCTTTTGACTTGTCCGTTAGCCTGTGGATGTGCGACTGACGCAATGTCAAGCCGGATACTTTGTTCATCGCAGAATTCAGCCAATTCTCCCATGGAAAATTTACTCCCATTGTTTGTGATAATACTATGCGGATAACCATACCGGATAATAGCATCCTCGACAAATCTTTTGGCTGTTGCTCCATCACAACTAGTGACAGGTTTAGCCTCGATCCACTTTGTGAATTTGTGCACCATCACTAAGAGATGAGTGAATCCACTTGGGGCTCGTTTGAAAGGTCCTACCATATCAAGCCCCCAGACCGCAAAGGGCCATGCTATAGGTATTGTTCGCAGCTGATCAGCCTGAACATGAGCTTGCTTGGCGTACTTTTGACAGCCTTTGCATGTCTTGACTAATCGTTCGGCATCTGCCTGAGCTGTAAGCCAGAAAAATCCATGTCGAAAAGCTTTTGCCACTAAAGATTTGGCTGCAGCGTGGTGACCACACTCGCCTTCGTGGATTTCCCTTAAGATCTCCACTCCTTCTTCCGGAGATACACAGCGCTGAAAACCCCAGAGACACTCCGTTTATGGAGCTCACCTTTAGCAATAGTATAGGCTTTTGCTCGTCGGATAATCTGTCGGCTCAGTACCTCGTCTTCGGGTAATTTACCATCGACCAAATAATCGAGGTAGGGTTGAGTCCAGCTGGGGATTACAGCCAGCACTGCTATCAAAGGTGAGTCGGATTTGGTCGGATATTCCTCGTCTACTCCCTTTATCGAGGGAACTTTGAGGTGCTCTAAAAATGCGCCATCCGGGACCTCTTTCCGCGTAGAGCCTATTCGAGATAGTGCATCTGCTTCCTCGTTTTCTGCTCAAGGGATGTGTTGAACTTCAAAACCCTCGAACGATTTAGATAGATCATCCACGACAGCTTTATATGCTGCCATGTGCTTATTTGCATTACAAATATCCGAGACTTGCTGAGCAACAAGATCTGAATCTCCGTAACACATCAAACGTCGGATGCCAATATCCTTAGCAATCCGGATTCCATGCAGCAGTGCTTCATACTCGGCAATGTTGTTTGTCGCTGTGAAGTGGATCTGCAACACGTATAAAAGTTTATCTCCTTGGGGTGATTTGAGCACCACGCCAGCCCCGAGCCCCCGAGAGCCTTAGACCCATCGAAAAAGAGGGTCCAATATTCCAACACAGGGAGGACCATGTTCTCCTTGGTCTCTGTCCAATCAGCGACAAAGTCAGCAAGGATCTAGGATTTGATTGCTGACCGGGGTTTGTACTCAATATCGAAAGCCGCAAGCTCTATGCCCCATTTGGCGACGCGTCCTGTGGCATCGCTATTGTTTATTATATCTCCCATGGGATACTGACGACTTTATTTGTCGCAGCAATGTAAAGCAACAACGGTTCCTGAGGTTCCGGTGCTGCAAGGATAGGAGCAGATGAGAGTACTTTCTTCAGGTCTTGTAGTGCAGCTTCAGCTTCGTCAGTCCAGACAAAATCCTTGGTCTTCTTCAGGAGTTTGTATAATGGTGCAGCTCTTTCACCAAGCCGGCTTACAAATCGACTGACCGCAGCAATGCAACCAATTAATCTTTGTACGTCCTTCAGGCGAGTTGGCCTGGAAATATTGAGAATAGCCTCTTTGAGACACGATGAAACCTAACAATTTTCCGGCTGGTATTCCAAAGAAGCATTTCTTCGGGTTAAGCATGATGTTGTATTTTCGTAGATTGGCGAACGTCTCCTCCAAGTCGGAAATCAACGTTTCCTTCTTTTTGGACATGACCGCGATATCATCCACGTATGCATGTACATTGCGTCCGAGTTGGTCATGGAGGCAACGCTGCATCGTGCGTTGGTACGTAGCTCCTGCGTTCTTTAGCCCAAAGGGCATCGTAACAAAACAGAAGGTTCCGAAGGGGGTTATGAATGAAGTTTTGACTTTGTCAGATTCCTTCATCTGGATTTGGTGATATCCGGAATATGCGTCGAGAAAACAGAGGAGCTCCGAGCCTACCGTAGAATCGATAACTTGATCAATTCTAGGCAGAGCGAACGGATCTTTTGGACAAGCCTTGTTCAAGGCAGTATAATCAACACACATCCTTAAATCAGTGGTGTCCTTTTTAGGGACCATTACAGGGTTGTCCAACCAATCAGTATGGATGACCTCTTCTATGAATCCGGCTAACTCGAGCCGCGCTAGTTCCTTAGCTATTGCCTTACGCTTTTCATCGCCAAACCGTTGTAAGGACTGTTTGACGGGTTTAGCATTCGGGTTTACATTTAGAGAGTGCTCGGCAAGTTCCCTAGGTACTCCGGTCATGTCAGATGGCTACCATGCGAAGATATCTTGATGTGCTTGGAGGAACTTGACGAGCGCGCTTTCCTATGTGCTACTTAGGCCTACGCCTATCTGGGTCACCTTGGAGGAGTCATCATCCTTCAACAGTGTCGTATTCGTCTCTTCTGATGCCTTGAACTCCGGATTTGGCTTTGTGACCTCCTTCTTCGTTGCGGGCATCTCTGACGGCTCTATGCTCTTCTTGATCTCCTGGTTCTCCTGGGCATGCAGCACGGCTTCGGCAAAGCAGCATTTCCATCTTCGCACTCTCGCGCCTTCTTCGGGTCTCCCCTGATGGTGATCACGCCGTTGGGACCTGGAATTTTCATCATATTGTAAATGTAACATGGACGAGCCATAAAAGCCCAGTAAGCCGGACATCCGAATATAGCATGGTATGCGCTGTTGAACGGAACCACTTCGAAGGATAGTGCCTCCGTCTGATAATTCTTTGGAGTTCCAAAAGTAACATCCAAAGTGATCTCTCCCAGGGAATTAGCTTGTCTTCCTGGGACAACTCCGTGAAAGATCACAGAGCTATGGTTCAGCTGTGTTTCCGAGATCTTCATTCGGCGTAGCGTTTCGACGTAGAGAATATTGATGCTGCTACCACCGTCCATGAGGGTCTTGGAGAAACCATAACCGTTAATAAGTGGATTGACGATTAAGGCGTATTTTCCTCGCATGTGTAGTTTAGGCGGATGATCAACGCGGTCAAATATGATTGCCACTTCCGACCAGTCCAGATACTAAGGGACAGCCAGAACTGTTGCGTTGAGCTCGTGGAGAACTGCTTTCTTGACCTTTGCTGGTTGAGATCCGAGGAAGGTGACGTAAGTTTCCTTCTTGGTGGGAAAAGTTTTCTTTCCTTCCGACTTGGGATTTGAAGCATCGGCTTCCTCCATGTCAGAATCTTCCTTTGTCTCTTTGTCCTTTTTCAGGATTTTTCTTTCCCTTCTTCCGCTTAGCTTTGTAGCCCGCGGTATCATCTCTATTGATGTCGTCGTTAAAACGACACTCAGCGTTGGTGTGGGACGAGCCCCCATTGGCGTCCAAGTGATGCACACATGGGTTATTGGCGATGTCGGCCCAAGTGTAGGTTTTGCCTGGTTGTTGCTCTCCTCTGCCTTGGACCCTTGACGTCCCACGGCCACGCCCGCGGCCTACGCCACGTCCTCCTCGTCCTCCAGACCCGGAAACAGTAGTGACTACTGTTGTCTCCGCGTTGGGTTTTTCTTCCGAGGTATTTTTGCGCTTCTGAGCTTGTTGCTTTGGTTGTTTTGCTGACTGAGGCACAGCCAGGATATTGAGTAATCCCTCTGCATCGTCGTCAGCATATGCATACTTGCTCGCTGTTTCTATCATCTCTCCTAGATCAGTAACCTTGTCACACTTCAAGCGATGGCGCAGTAAACCAATTAGGAGACCTGCGATGAAAGCTTCAATCGCAGTTTGATCATTTACTCCTTCGCAGGAGTTCTTGGTGTCAATCCATCGTCCGAGATAATCCCGACAAGTTTCTCCGGCTTTCTAGGTGCAACACTGTAGGTCTCCAACCGTACAGGGCCTCCGATATGTGCCTTCGAAATTCCGAAAGAACACACTTTGTAAATCATACCAGTTGTGGATGGTGTTCGCTGGAAGTTCATTGAGCCATGATCGTGCTGTCTTCCGCAACATAAGTGGGAGATATCGGGTTGCGACCAGGCTGTTTCCGCCTTTGGCGATGCAACAAGCTTGGAAGAAATCCTGTAACCAGGTGTCTGGCCGAGCAATGCCGTCGTAGGCTTGGATATGTCTTGAGATAGCAAATCCTTCCGGGAATTTTGTAGCTCTGATGCGTGGTCCGAAGCACTTTGGGCCCACGTACACGTCATCGTTTTCATAGCACCAAGCCTCTATGTTGGAGTTGATCCTGTGCCTTGCGTCGTTCGGGGATAGGGATCGTCCCGAATGTCGGTTGTGGCTGCGGTGCCTTGGAGCCGGACGTCGGCTTCTGCCACCACCTCCTCCGCCATGTCGTCCTCCTTGATCTCCTTGGGGGCCGTTTTGATAACTATGTTGTGGAGAGGGTGGTGCAGCTGGGTTGTTTCCGGCTGATCGCCGGCCTCCGTCCGGAGCGTCATTATTCCGGTTCCGGGGAGGTTCTTGACTATGACGAGCCTCCTGCCGGCTTGTGCCAGCGTGGTTTCCGTCGTTCCTTCGTCCGTCGTTCCCACCATGGTGAGGCTCAGCCGGACGGTTTTCATGTCTAGGAGGTGGCATTCTCTGACGATCCTCCTCCCGACGTTTCTCTTTATCTTCTCCCTTTCGGGGAGGATTCCTCAGATTCAGTGCAGTGATCGCGTCTTTCTCGGCTCTGGAGCGACGTTGCTCCAGTTATGTGTAGCTCTGCGGTGCTGCCCCGACGATCTGGTTCTTGAATAATTGTCTTCCCTGCGTTCGGGGTGACGATACTGTGCCCGAACGTAGTGGAATCTTATGTCAGCCCATGCCGGATCTGTGCGACATTGGTCGGAATCTGAGACCAGCTTTTGACTTCCAGAGAGGGCGACCTTTTGCTGCTCCAGTCCCTTATTGAGTAGCTTGATACCCAAACGTATCTCCTCCGGTCCTGGATTAGCCGATAGAATTTCGCGAGCTGCCACGGTATTTTGCACTGGTGTTGGGTAAACCCAATCTCTGTTGCTATCCTTCCATGGTTTCCCCATCTCATCTCCAAAAAGGACGGCACGAACACGTGGGAATTGGTTGTGATCTATGTGACGCTTCCGTGTCTTCTGATGTAGACGGGACATGTACTCCTTGTTTGACATGCGCTTCTTCTCCACCTCGATGTTCTTGGCTTCATCGAGGAGTTGTTGACGACGCGCTTCTAGGGCTTGGGCCCTTTCGTCCATCTCATATGCAGTAAGTTCTGCAGCTGTAGGGATAGGTGTGGTTAATGCGGCATCGATGAGTTTACGCGCACCTTCAGTGATCACGTGTCCATCCACCGATGCTTCTTTTGTCGGCTCATCTAGGATTAGTGCAGCATCCGAGTCTTCCTCGTATTCCTCAGCAATCACCTCCTCTGCCAGAGGGTCTTTTGCCGGGGTCTTGTTCTTCTTGTTCTTCTTCTTTGCCTTCTTGGCGGCGCCGGTAGCAAAGACGGCTTTGGGTCTGTTTCCCGGAGTCAAGCTCTGATCGGTACTTTCGGACATCTAGACTTCGGGATTGTCTCTGAAGTCCATGTCATCCTGCGCTTTGGGAGAGTGTTCCCCGGATCCTTCATCCATGGCATCTCCTTCTTATGCAGATTTGGAGTTGTACTCCTCTTTGTATTCCGCGGAGAACTTTTGGAAATCTGCCGACGTTATAGATTCATCCGAGGATGCGGGAAAGTCGGCGTTTGTTCCAATTGCCTCCAGCACCGAGTCGGTGTTTTCTCCAGCATCGGCAGAGCCGGATCCGGATCCTACGTATCCGACGAAGTGCGATGCGTGCTTCCTGAGGTACCTACGGCTTTCGCGATTAGCCATATCGAAACTTTTAATGGTTTTGAGGATTGCATCTGCGCTAGCGCCTTGCAGTATCATACACCTTAGTGTGTACCTGAGGAAAGGCCTGTCTGTCCCAGCATCATCAGAGCCGGAATCAGTGTCGGTGATGTGCTCCTCCTGGATTTTGACTTCCACGGGTGGGTCGATCTGGGATTCAGCTTCTCCTGGGAGATCCACTCCAGATTCGACTTGGACCATGAGGTCTTCTTCAGGCTCGGATTTCTCCACTATCTCCACAACTGGTGCGGGCTGGGTGGGATAAGGGTTTTCTGAGATCCGGAACTCTGCCGCCTCCGTGGACAAAGGGGACCCAGAAGATTCTTCTGCCTCTATCATCACCGCTGGGGTGGGTTGGGCAGGTTCACCGAAACCGATGTAAACATCGATCTCGCCAAAAGACATGATAGTATAGGCAGCCACGGCCTCCCTAGCCGGAATCCAAGTCTCATCGAGAACGATGAGAGGGACGTCGCTGGCATAGAGGATGCAACCGACGGCGATGGTCTCGCTGATTCCGATTCTTGCAGATTCCGCTCGGAACGCAGATCCGAAGCTCACTTGCCCCACGGTGGGCGCCAACTGTCGTCGGATTGATGACAAGTACGCCATGAGGGGGTCCTCGAGGCGTGCGGAAGAGAGGGGGGGGGGTGAGTCGTACGGTATTCCGGGACGGTGAGCACACAAGTTTACCCAGGTTCGAATCCGCCGACTTTGGACGGACCCTACTCCTGCTAGCAATCCAGTAATACAGCAGAGCCGGATATGGGTTACAAGGGTATCGCCTGTGCGAGTTGGGTTTGTAGACTATTGAGGTTATGCCCTAAAGGCTCTCCCTAGGACGGCTTATATAGATATCCGGCCTAGGGTTTACAGGAGAGATCAATCCGGCTATGACTAAGAGTTGGTTACAGAGTACATCTTGAATTACAAGTAACATTATGGGCCTAAGTCAGTAAGTCTTCTGGGCCTTCCCGTAGCCGGATTGGACTCCGTCTTCTCTCTCTAACTGGGCCGCCCTTGAAGAAAAGCTCTAACCCGAAGTGGGCCACCCTAGTCAGTGAGGAACTCTGAGGATACCAGGAAAGTATATCCCCAACACTCGCCTCTGTTGGCAGCAAGGCCGGCCGCCGTCCTGTCACTGTCGATGCAGCAGCTAGTAGCACCCCAGATGTGCCTTGGTAGCAACGCCGATGGCTGCTGGCAGCAATACAGACACGCCATGGTAGCAAGTCCGCCAGCTCCATGTAGCCTCGCCACCAACACTTGTAGCAAGGATGCTCCCCAATTGTAGCTAGAGAAGTCGGCCATTGTAGCAAGGCCCTAAGGGAGTTGGCAGCACGGCCAGCCGGCGGTGGCAGCAACCCCCAATGACCATGGTCGTCGGTCGCCGTCCTAGACCTTGCAACAGCGGGAGGTGTTGGAAATATAATTTCCGTGTATCCTCACTATGCCTCGCTGACCAGGGTGACCCACTTCGGGTTAGAACTTTGCTTCACGGGCAACCTAGACAGGGAGAAGAGACGGAGTCTGATGACCCACAAGTATTGGGGGTGTATCGCAGTATTTTCGATAAGTAAGAGTGTCGAACCCAACGAGGAGCAGAAGGTGCTGGCTAGTGGCTTGGAGCAGGAATTCTCTGTAAATACTTAGCAAACGGATTTTTAGGGGTTTTTTATAATGCAAGTAAATAAAGTACGAGTAAACGAAAGACAATAAGTATAAATGCAGCAAGTGCCCCAATCCTTTATTCAGCAAAGGACAAGCCAGTTGTATTAGTTAAGATGACCAAACGTTCTCGAGGACACACGGGAATTCTGTCAAGTGCTTTCGCTTCATATAGTTGATTAATCTTCTTTAGTTTGCTAAGTGTTATGTGGGTGAACCTGTGCTAATGTACTGACCTTCCTAGGACTAATACATACTTGTGATTATACCCCTTGCAAGCATCCGCAAGTACAAGAAAGTAATTAAGGTAGAAACCTAACCACAACTTTAAACTCTAAGACCTCGACGTCCCTTATGCAATGGTTTCCTAATGGGGGTTTAGGTTTCTGTCACTCCGGCAACCCCTACGATTAGTATCCAAATACACAATGCATTCCCCTAGGCTCATATAGGTGAAGTGTCATGTAGTCGACGTTCACATGACACCACTAGAAGAAGTACACCACAACTTAAATATCAAACTATTGAATCTTTCTCAACACAATTCCACTACTAACAACATGACTTCTCCCATGTCCTCAAGAACAAATCGAACTACTCACAAGACATCATATGGATCATGATCACATATGAAATAATGATGTAACAATCTAAACGTAAACAATAATTCAACGGTTCACTCAATAGCATCAAATACAAGGAGTAATCAACAACGAGAAAGTTTCCCCTAAGAACTATGCAAGATTCAACCCAATTGTTATAGCGGTATGGAGGTGGTGATGATGGTACTGATGGAGATGATGGTGGTGATGATCCCGATGAAGTCCAGCTTGATGGTGGTGTTGATGGCGACGATCTCCCCTCTCCGGGAAGGAATTCCCTCGGCAGAATTCTGTCTACCGGAGAGATCTTTCTCTCTTAGTGTTTTCCACCCCGCAAAGGCGGCGGAATCTTTCTATGGTCGCTCCCTCGGTATTAGGGTTCCGTGGGGATAATATACGCCAGAGGGGAGAGCTGGAGGTGGGCTAGGGCGGCCACACCACCTAGTGGCGCGGCCTAGGCTGGCCCGTGCCAGGTGGTGGTGTGGGCCCCCTCTGGCCCATCTCCACTCCTCCTTCTGGTAGTCTTCGTCTTCTGGAAAAATAGGATTTTCCATTTTTTTTCCTGTATTTTCTGATCTTCGCGAATTTTGCCTCCAAACATCACCTTTTCCATCAGAATCCTGACTGCAGCGGTCCATGCTGCAAAAGTCATCAACCATGCAAAAACATATGAAATAACATAAGTATCATATCTTAATATGAAATATATCAATGAATAACAGTAAATTATGATATAAAATAGTGATGCAAAATGGACGTATCAACTCCCCCCAAGCTTAGACTTCGCTTGTCCCGAAGCGAGACTGGGCTCAATAAACATGGCCTCAGGTTTATGGAGTGAAGAGTCGATAAAAGAATACAGATAGGAAGCATCACATTCATCAATACATAGATCATAATAGAAGACAACTCACTATTATATAACTTAACTTGCAATAAGTAAAGGAAACACAATAAATATACATAAATTAAATCATAATTGGTAATGGCAAACTTAGCTCTTGGACGAAGAATAGTTTACAATTTGCTAGAGTTCACAAATAACTGATTTTCAATGATAGCTTTCAAAGTAGTAGACACTATAAGAGCAATGTGCAAAACAAGGAACATAAGGAACATGATTGAGTAAATCATCATATGAATGAATGAAACAAAACAACTCAAAAAAACATGCTGAGATAGAAGGGAATAGGTTTACTGACTCAACTAAAAAGTAAAAGAAAGGCCCTTCATAAAGGGAAGCAGGGATTTCAAGTTTCATAAAGCGCTTCCAAAAATTATGGTACTTATTAGTTTTCAGCTCTCAATGCCCCTGTCATAGGCATCTTTAGGTGATTAAGGTCAAAGTGACACAACTAAGAGGATATGCTTGACAAGTTATAAGTTGAAATCTCATGCCCCTTACTTACGAGTACCGAACCTCATGATACTCAATTTCAGTCACAAGTATGCTCTTGTCATTGTAAATACATAAGTATCATAGAGAACCGCCAACGGGGTACCCCTTGCACATGATAAAGGAGCTATCCCATAATCAAAATGACAAGGCAAGCAGATAATGAGCATCTCAGTGTTTCTTTTATTTTCTATTTGCATAGGTTTTTATTGAGGATGCTTCATAGAGTGCTCATTATGGCTATGCTGCAAGTTTCCACCATGATTAGGCATGGCTTAGGCTAGCGGCCCAGGTGTTTCTCTAACACACATATAAACTCCATGATCTTACAAGTTTCCCTTTTATTTCACACCATCGGGATCAATAGGCGAAAGAATCATGATATCAACGAGGCATAAAGTACCAGTGCAGTGTTGAAGCGTTCCCCATGATACATGGTTCTGCTAACTTCAACTCATAAAGCGCAAGCATATACGCAACAAAGATGGACACAATGGTTCACGTTTATTAAGTGCAAGAAAGTAAAGTGTGCCATCAAGTTCGCGAGAGCTTTAATCACTAATTTTCACATAACAAGTTTAATTTGGAAGGCAGATAAAAACAAGAATTTACTTGGAATAGCAATAGTGCTAGTAGGTAGGTATGGTGGACACAAATGGCATATGTTTTGGTTTAAGGATTGGATGCACGAGAGGCATTCCCTCTCAGTACAGGTTTTTGGCTAGCAAGGCTAGGTAGCAAGCATAAGAGTTGAAGGAAACAAACAAACATACAAGCAATAAAAACAAACATGCAATCTTCCTTGGAAGCACAAAAGATCTTAACAAGAGAATACTAAACTTATGAGCAAATCAAGAAAGAAAGATGATGAAATTATATTTCTTTAGAGTACTTTTATATTTTCATTCAATTCTCAAAAATAGTGTTGCTACTGACCGAGCCAGGTTTGCCAAAACTAAGTAAATTAACTCAATGATCCCAAAGTGATATCAATACTAACAACAAGATCAATCATATAACCACGAATTGAAAACTAATATAAGATATGCAAAAGAGTAAATGATAGGACTTCTCATTAATATTTCATAACGGTAACTCACACCAAGGGATACATATCTAACGAGAGAGGGGATACTTCCACAATGCAAACCATCCTACATGATAACTTCTCTATTCATGATATGACTCTACTAAAAAGGTAAAAAGATAGATGATAGTGACGTGATACTGCGGCACCACCCAAGCTTGGAACAAACCAAGGGGGTGCCAAACCTAATGACGAATTACTCCTTCGATGGTGGTGGTATCCTCTCGGTTGGCGCGAGGAAATCTTCCAGCCATTTGCGGAGCTTGTTATTCTCCTCTTGAAGCATATCCACCTTCCTCCTCAAGACTTGGTACTTGTCGCAGAACTCATTAGTGACTCGTAGAGCTTCCACTGCTGTAGGGCAAGAACTGAGATCTAGAGTTGGAGGTATCAGCCCCTTCATGCCTGCTGTCATGTCCTTTACTTCCTCCCTGCTGTTCTGATCCATTTCTTCGCACCTAGTTGCGATCTTTCTTCTTCCACCCATCCTACAAAGGTCTTCAGCTCAAGATTGTGATGGAGCTCGCGATGGTGTCGCAGCTCGTAATCCTTTGAATATGAACCCCTGAACGACATCTGAACAAAACAGACCGAAACAAAAACACGACAAAAACACAATATACGAACCTCGGGGGATCCAAGGGATTATATATTACGAAGTTTTACAACAAAAGGAAGGTACTGGGAGAAAACAGGTCGGAGACGGAGTCCGAGGTGGCCACACAACCTGGTGCCGCGGCCAAGGGTGGGCCCGCGCCATAGGGTGGTGTGAGCCACCCTGGATCCATTTCCGTCCCTCTTTCACTTCGTGGCTTTCCTTGTTGGCTAAAAAACTGCAAAAATATAACTGGACAGATCTTTCGCAGAACTTTTCTTACTAGAACTGTTACCTATTCGAAAACAGACTCAGCAGGTCTTTGAATTTAGTATTTAGTAGATTCTTCCGGAGTCACCACTTGAATAACATCAATATCTTCATCTTCATACACTTATTGCTTGAGTCATCAAAAATTTCACTTTCTTATTACACCATTATCTCCACTAACCTGGAAATTTCTTTCACACAAAACTTCACATAGTTCTCATTAGCAACATTAGTATAAGTGAAGTGATAAAACCTTTTGAGTCCAATTTCAAATGAAAACCATCAAAACCTAAGCTACTGTAGCAACTCCTTCCGAAAACCCAAAAAGAAATAAAAAAAGGAAATCGATTTAAGAGGCAAATGCAAGAGTGGAAAAATCTGACCAGCAGGTAAGGATCAATTTTTTAGAAAATCTTCCGTTGCTCAAATCAAAAAGTGCAAAACTAATGAAACTTAAATAACAACCTGGGGCAGAAGCACAAACAATTACAGCTCAATCGGACAGACAGAGATCTCTCACGAATTTTTACGGTGAAGCACAAAAATCTGTTTTGGGACAACAACTTCCCTAAATCTTACTTGTGTCTGATTAGAGGTTGATATTGACACAAAAACCAAACAAAACGATAAGGATAGGTTATTACCGTAGTAATAACTTCCAAGACTCAAAGAAAAACAAAAACAAACCGAAAACATAAATAAATTGGGTTGTCTCCCAAAAAGCTCTTTCTTTATAGCCATTAAGATGGCATGATGATTTCGAAGATACTCACATAGGAATATGATTTCAAAGAGCATTAAGAAGGAAAAATACACACGTTTAAGTCTAACCCACTTCCTATGCAAGGTACTAGCCTGCTAGCATAGGAAGGCAAAAGAAGTGCAACCTAAAATCTTTTAGCATAAAACGAGGAAACTTGATATTATTGAGATGCATTAGAATACTTTTCCCTTTCTCATAATAACTTTTAGTATCATGCATAAACTTAATAATGTAACTATCAAAAGAACCATCGTAACAATGATCACTTATTTTAACAGAAAACACAGGAATACTAGTTCTTATAACACTACTTTGTGAAACAATATTAGGGATATCCTTACAAAGGATAGTGTGTCCCCCTTCTACATATTTAGTGACAAAGTATTTCACACTTGCTATTATAGGTTCATCATCCATTTGTTTATCAGGCTCAATAGCTTTATTTGTAATTTCATTAACCGTACTAGCTATCATAGAATGTTCCTTTATCTTAACTGGGAAAGGGATTTTCTCAATGTAAGGTTCAGGTAAAACATGATTAGTAGTATAAACTTCAGTATTTCTTGCAGGAACACACTTAGCAACATCTTTATATGGTTCATGATACTTATTCCACTTCTTTTTAGGCACTTCAATGTAGGAAGCAAAAGCCTTAAAATAAGTTGCAATAGCTTGAGAGTCTACACCATAAGAATTTTTAATATTTTGAAAGTCACCAGTTCCCATAAAAGATTCAATGCATTCATAATTATAATTTATACCTAACTTTCTTCCTTTGCCATTCTCCCATGCTTCAACATTGTCTTGAATACGGTCCAGAAGATCCCATTTAGCTTCTTCTTCCATGCGAGTGAATGATCTAGCACAAGAAGCATCCAATAAATCCTTATCATGAAGAGAAAGCCTTGCATAAAAGTTATTGATAATAATATTGTTGGGGAGCTCATGAATGGGACATTTGAGCATTAGTAACTTCAATCTCCCCCAAGATTGAGGTGTACTCTCTCCATCAAGAGGCCAAAAGTTGTATATTTGATTCCGATCTTTATGAATCTCACTAGGAGGATAAAACTTTGAATAAAAGAGATGCACTATTTCCTCCCATTCAAGAGCTTGACCATTCTTCAGCAGCTTATACCATTCCTTAGCTCTTCCTTTCAGTGATAATGAGAATAACTTCTTCTTAACTTGATCTGTAGTAATACCTGCACACTTGAACAACCCGCATAATTCGTGTATAAAGAGTAAATGATCACCGGGATGGACAGTTCCATCTCCAACATAATAGTTATCCATAACACGATCAATAATTCTCGTAGGTATTTAAAAGTATCATTCTCAGTAGGTGGTGGTTCATCTACTACCTTAGCAGAGGTAGTAGCATTATGAAATAAGAAACTCAGTAAATTATCCATATTGAAAATAAAGCAACTAACAGAAATAAACAATACTCACACTAGAGGTTTCCTTTACCAGCTCCACTCTCCAATAGCGCTTCACTCCCCGGCAAAGGCGCCAGAAAATAGTCTTGATGACCCACAAGTATAGGGGGTGTATCGCAGTATTTTCGATAAGTAAGAGTGTCGAACCCAACGAGGAGCAGAAGGTGCTGCCTAGTGGCTTGGAGCAGGAATTCTCTGTAAATACTTAGCAAACAGATTTTTAGGGGGTTTTGATAATGCAAGTAAATAAAGTACGAGTAAATGAAAGAAAAATAAGAATAAATACAGCAAGTGGCCCAATCCTTTATTCAGCAAAGGATAAGCCGATTGTATTACTTAAGATGACCAAACGTTCTCGAGGACACATCGGAATTCTGTCAAGTGCTTTCGCTTCACCTAGTTGATTAATCTTCTTTAGTTTGCTAAGTGTTGTGTGGGTGAACATGTGCTAATGTACCGACCTTCCTAGGACTAATACATACTTGTGATTATACCCCTTGTAAGCATCCGCAAGTACAAGAAAGTAATTAAGGTAGAAACCTAACCACAACTTTAAACTCTAAGACCCTGACATCCCTTGTGCAATGATTTCCTAATGGCGGTTCAGGTTTCTGTCACTCCGGCAACCCCTATGATTAGTAGCCAAATACACAATGCATTCCCTAGGCCCATATAGGTGAAGTGTCATGTAGTCGATGTTCACAGACACCACTAGAAGAAGTACACCACAACTTAAATATCAAACTATTGAATCTTTCTCAACACAATTCCACTACTAACAACATGACTGCTCCCATGTCCTCAAGAACAAATCGAACTACTCACAAGACATCATATGGATCATGATCACATATGAAATAATGATGTATAACAATCTGAACATAAACAATAATTCAACGGTTCACTCAATAGCATCAAATACATGGAGTAATCAAAACCGAGAAAGTTTCCCCTAAGAACTTTGCAAGATTCAACCCAATTGTTACAGCGGTATGGAGGTGGTGATGATGGTGATGATGGAGATGATGGTGGTGATGATGATGATCCCGATGAAGTCCAGCTTGATGGTGGTGTTGATGGCTGATGTCTACGCACTTCTATTCTTGTAGACAGTTGTTGGACCTCCAAGTGCAGAGGTTTGTAAAACAGCAGCAAGTTTTCCCTTAAGTGGATCACCCAAGGTTTATCGAACTCAGGGAGGAAGTGGTCAAAGGTATTCCCTCGCAACCTACCCTGCAATCTAGATACAAGAAGTCTCTTGTGTCCCCAACACACCCAATACACTTGTCAGGTGTATATGTGCACTAGTTCGGCGAAGAGATAGTGAAATACAAGTGGTATGGATAATTATAAGTGGTAATGGTGATACAAAATAGCTTGCTGGTGTGTGGTTGACGTGGGAAAAGACTAAAGACAAACTGAAATAAAGATGGAAGCAAGCAACCATGTAACAGATCTAGTAGCAAACCGTGTTTCAATGCTTAGAAACAAGGCCTAGGGATCATACTTTCACTAGTCAACATTCTCATATAAATATATTCTTCTTTATGATACTACGCTGAACTACTCCCCAGTTGGACACTCTAATCCATGGTAGCACTATAACAGCACACCTCAAAGTTCATCTTTCCCATCTAGATAACCCCACACTGTCACCTTGAGTACTAGATGGGTCCAACAAACACCACAATTTCATAACGACATCCAACTCCAAATATAACTCATCACAAGTATTTGTAATCTCTAGCCTAAGTGCCACCATGGTGTGCACGCTGCCACTTTCACACACATGGGGAGAGCAGAGATCTATTAAATCACTTGAGTAGCAAGGTAGATCTACTTGATTACAAAGCTCATGATCATAATAAGGTCATGCATAGAGAGAGAGATGAACACATAACTACCGGTAGAACCCTTAGCCTCGAGGAAGAACTACTCCCTCATCATCATGGGAATCAGCAACGGTGATGGAGATGGCGGTAGAGAGCGATGGACATGGCTCCGGGGGAACTTCCCCATCCCGGCAGGGTGCCGGAACAGAGACTTTCTGTCGCCTGAATCTCCCCTTCGGTGGCGGCGGTGCTGCGGAACTTTTCGTGGCTAGAGGCTTGACGACTTAGGGTTTATGCATCAGGAGGCTCTTATAGGCGAAAGGGGAGACCGAGGGTGTGCCGGAGGGGCCCACACCACCCCCTGGCGCGGCCTGGCCTGGCCCACGCCACCAGGTGGTGTGGTCAGCCCCTAGCCCCTCTCCGTCTCGTCTTCTGGTAAAATATCGACTTTGGCTTTTGTCTGGTCCAATTCCGAGAATATTGATTTTCTGACTTTCCTGGAACCAAAAACGGCAGAAAACAGGCAACTGACACTGTGGCATCTTGTTAATAGGTGATACATTGCAAATGAATCTATAATTTTTGATGTTCCATGCTTGGTTATATCCACGTTCTTGTGTTTTGTTCCAACTTTGGAGTCCTTTTCATATGATTTCTTGGACTAACCTATTAACAAGAGACACAGTGCCAGCTGCCTGTTTTCTGCTGTTTTTAGTTCCAGGAAAGTCAGAAAATGAATATTCTCGGAATTGGACAGGACAAAAGCCAAAGTGCCTATTTTTCCGAAAGTCATCAGATGCCAGAATACGAGACGGAGAGGGGCCAGGGGGTCACCACACCACCTGGCCGCGCGGCCCAGCCTAGCCCACGCCAGGGGTTGGTGTGGCCGCCTCCGGCACCCCCTCGGCCTCCCCTTCCGCCTATAAGATGCCCTCGGGACGAAAACCCTAAGGGCCCGATCAAAAATCCACGAAAGAGTCTATAGCCTCCATCATCTCCATCCCTAGATCGGGAGGGATCTGAAGCTCTTCCCTACCCTGCCGGAGAGGGGAATTCCCCCTGGAGGCCTTCTTCATCACCATGCAATCCTCCGGTGTGATGCGTGAGTAGTTCATCCTTGGACTACGGATCCATGTAGTAGCTAGATGGCTGGTTCTCCTCCTTTGTGCTTTCATGTATAGATCTTGTGAGCTCCGTTCATGATCAAGATCATCTATTTGTAACTCTGCATGTTGTGTTTGCGGGGATCCGATGGATATTGAGATGCTATTTCAGATTGATTATTGATTATATCATGTCTTTGTTATTTGTGATCTTGCATGCTTTCCGTTGTTAGTAGCTATCTTGGCCAAGTAGATGCTAGCAACTCCAAGAGTTAGTATTTATGCTCGATAGTGGGTTCATGCCTCTGGTAATCTGGGGAAGTGACTGAAATCTCTAAGGTACTAGATTTGCTGTTGCTACTAGGGAGAAAACAACAATCCTTTGTTCATAGAACAATCGTATTGTTTACCGCAAAACACGGTTAGATTGACAACCTCATCGCAAGTTGGGGACAAAGTTCTGTGGTTGTGTTGTGCAGGTCTCCACGTTGCTACTAGCACCGGTAGTGCGCCCTGCCAAGGCTCAGCTAGCAACACCTTTGGGGTGTTTCCTTGCTCCTACTGGTTCGATTAAACCTTGGTTTCATAAATGAGAGAAACTTGCTGCCGTGCTCATCATACCTTCCTCTTGGGGTTCCCAACGAGCTATACATCAACACCGCACCAGCATTTTCCTGGCGCCGTTGCCGGGGATTCAAGGACATCTTCACAAGGGGATTCCCTCATAACCAATCTCTTTACTTTGTTATTTTTGTTTTGCTTAGTTTCTTTTTGTTTTGTTTGCTTGTTTCTTTATCAAAAACACACAAAAAATAGTTTTACTAGTTTGCTTTCTTATTTGAAAACACACAAAAATGACTACTATGGAAAACACTAAGTTGTGTAACTTCACTAGCACCAACAATAATGATTTTATGAGCACACCTATTGCTCCACCTGTGCCTGAAGATACTTTCTTTGAGATAAAACCTGCTTTACTCAATCTTGTTATGAGAGAACAATTTTATGGTATTGGTAATGAAGATGCTACTTCCCATCTAAATAACTTTGTTGAACTTTGTGAGATGCAAAAGCATAGGGATATAAATGGTGATATTATTAAGCTGAAATTGTTTCCTTTCTCTTTGAGAGGAAAAGCTAAATAATGGTTGAATTCCTTAACTAGGAATAATATTTATTCTTGGACTAAATGCAAAGATGCTTTCATTGGAAAATACTATCCTCCTACTAAGATTATATCTATGAGAAGTGAAATAATGAAGTTTAAACAATCTGATAATGAACATGTTGCTCAAGCTTGGGAAAGAATGAAATCTTTGGTAAAGAATTGTCCCACTCATGGACTGACTGCTTGGATGATCATCCAAACTTTTTATGTAGGATTGAACTATTCTTCAAGGAACCTATTGGATTCTGCTGCTAGAGGTACCTTTATGACCATCACTTTGGGTGCTACAACAAAACTTCTGGACAATATGATGGTTAATTATTCTGAATGGCATACTAAGAGAGCTCCACAAGGTAGGAAGGTAAATTCTGTTGAGGAAACCTCCTCCTTGAGTGATAAGATTGATATTATTATGTCTATGCTTGTTAATGGGAAAGCCCATATTGATCCAAATAATGTTCCTTTGGCTTCTTTGGTTGCTCAATAAGAGCAAGTTGATGTGAACTTCATAAGAAATAATAATTTTGGCAACAATGCTTATAGGAATAATTTTGGTAACAACAATTATAAGCCATATCCTCCCAACAATGGTAATGCTTATGGAAATTCTTACAACAATAATAAGAGTGCTCCCTCTAAACTTGAAGTTATACGTAAAGAGTTTATTAGTAAACAAACAGCTTTCAATAAAACTATTGAGGAAAAACTCTCTAATGCTAAAAGAAATATAGCATCCTTGGCTAAAGCTCAATCTTCTTTGAATAAAATGGCTGCTAAACCTGAAACTAATGATAGTCCCTTTGCAGCTACTAATGCCATACAAGTAAGAATTGATGAAAATGTTAGACTATTAGCTGAATTACATGCTAAGTGGGAAAGAGAAGATGAAATTGCTAGAAACATTAGTGTTTCTACTATTACCACCACTAGTGAAGAGGCTAGTAATAGTTCTACTACTTTAGATGATAAATTTGATTTTGATCTTGATGGTTGAAATATCTCGAAAGTTATTAAGTTCCTACAAAAGCTTGCTAAAAGTCCTAATGCTAGTGCTATGAACATGGCCTTTACAAAACACATTACTAATGCTCTCATAAAGATTAAAGAAGAAAAGATGAAACATAAAGCTTCTATTCCTATAAAATAAGAAGATGATTGGGAACCCATCATTAATATGAAAGTGAATGACTTTGATTTAAAAGCTTTATATGATCTTGATAGTAGTGTTTCTATTATGCCTAGAAGGATTTATGATATGCTTGATTTGCCTCCTCTTCAAGATTGTTATTTGAATGTCCCACTTGATGATAATGCTAAAAAGAAAATCATGGAGAATCATAATGATTTTCTTATTATGGTTAACAATGACTATGTCCCCGTTGATTTCTATGTTTTGGATGTTGAATGAAATGCTTCTTGTCCTATTACTTTGGGAAGACCTTTTCTTAGAACTGTTGGTGCCATTATTGATAGGAAAGAAGGCACCATTAAATATCAACTCCCACTTAAGAAAGGTATAGAACACTTCCCTAAGAAGAGAGAGAATATTTCTTTTTCTTCTCCTATGAAAACAAAATTTGGTCTTAATGCTTCTTCATTCGAGAACACTTGATTCTTTTTCTTGCTTCTTATGCCTAACTTAAAGGCGTTAAAGAAAAGTACTTATTGGGAGATAACCCAGAAGTTTTGGATGAGTCTTGGAAGTTATTACCTCTGTAATAACCGCTCCTTATCCTTTTTATTTTCTTTTTGTGCCAAGAGTAACCTCTAATGAGAGAGAAGTAATGATTGGGAAACTTGGTGTCCCGAAATAGATTTCTGTGCTTCACCATAAAAATTCGTGTAAAATATCTGAACGTCTTTTTCAGGCGTGAATTTTTGCCCTTCTGACCCAGGTTCTTATATAACTTTCGTTAGTTCAACCCTTTTTAATTTGAGCAACAGAAGGCTTTAGAAAAAATTCGTCTTTACCTGCTGGTCTGTTTTGACAGATTTCTGCCATTTTCTGCATTTGCTTCTTGTTGGTTCCTTTTTGAGTTCTTTTGGGGAATTGAGCTTTTTGAGGGAAGTGCTACAGTAGCTAGTGTTCTAATTGAAGTTTATTTGGTGTTAGAACTGAACCTTAAGACCTATTTATCTTGAGTGCACTAATGTTGCTAATAAAGATTGTGTGAAGTTTTGTATGAAGGAAAAATTTCAGGTGTATGGAAGGAATGAGTAATCAGATGAAGGATGGACTAAAGCTCAAGCTTGGGGATGCCACGCGTGTCACCCCAACAAATATCCAAGAAGTAAAAGCATCAAAGCTTGGGGATGCCCAGGCATCCCCTTCTTCATCAATAAAAATCCCAGGTTTCTTCCAAACGCTTCATTTTTATTGTTTCATGCATAGTTGTGTTGTTCTTGGAGCGTCTTCTTTTTCGTTTTCGTTTTGGTTTTTCGGTTGCTTTGGTTTTCTTAGTTTGCTGAATAAATTGGTTGGACCCCCTCTTTCATACATTGGTTTGCAAATAGTTTGGTTTGGTTTGGAAAAGAGTAGGAAAGTTCATGCTTATGTGGTAAAAAGAGCTCGTTTTTGATTGTGGCCTATGCTTTGTCATGCCATGCTTGATATTGTTTTGGCTTTATGCTCAGTAGTCTTTGCTGTAGCATGACTTGTTATAAACAATTGAGATTGCTTAATGTGCCTTGGATGAATTATGCATTGTTTTAGCATATTAAAGCATAGTATAGTGGTATTCTCCTTTGATGCTTTATTTGGGTTGACTTGGCGCATGCTCACACCTTGTTATGACTATCTCAAGTCACCATAGCCTTTATGATCCTTTAGTTTTGAACTTGTAGTATCAATTTATGCTTTGATCAATGATGTTTTGTCGCTCTGCATGATTATGGCCATTATTGCTCTCTTAGTTTGTCGCTCCCAATCTTTTGCTAGCCTCCACAACCAAGTATGAGTTCGACTCATGCATCCAACTCCCTAAACCGAGTTATTCCAAAGAGTCCACCATACCTACCTACTATCTTATGCTATTCCAAGTATATTAATGCTTTTGTTTACCTTCCAAATTAAACTTGTTATGAGAAAACTAGTGATTAAATCTCTCACGAACTTGATGGCACACTTTACTTTTCTTGCCCTTAATAAACTTGAACCATTGTGTCGTCTATGTTGTATATGCTTGCACTTATTTGTTGGGAATTAGCAGAACCATGCTTTCATGGGGAATGCTTTCAACATTGCACTTGGTACTTGTACCTAGTTGATATCATGCTCTTTTGTATATGGATGTCATCGGTGTGAAATGAAAGGGGAGCTTGTAAGTCCATGGAGTTATGTATATGTGTTAGAGAAACGCCTGAGCCGCTGGTCTAATCCATGCTGACATGGTGGAAACCTGCAGCGTAACCATAATGAGTTGTCTATGAAGCATTCTTCTTATTAAAAAAGGAGTCCTATATTGAGAAAAAAAGAGAAAAAGAAAAAAAAGAGATTATGAAAAGAAGAAAGAGAGAAAAAAGCACCATATTCCCAGGGTAAATAAGAAGATTGCTGAGATGCTCGTTGTCTGCTTGCCTTGTCATTTTGATATGGGGATTCTTCCGTATCATCAGGCAAGGGGTACCCTGTTGGCGGTTCTCTATGATACACATGTACTTACGATGACAAGAACTTACCGGTGACTAAACCTGAGTAGCATGAGGAGCGGCCCTCGTATACAAGGGAAATGAGATTTCTATCTTATACTTCGTCAAGCATGTATGCCATAGTTTGTTCACTTTAACCTTAATGACTTCAAGATGCTTATGATGGGGTAATGAGAGATGAAAGCTATCAGTACCATAATTTTTGGAAGCTCTTTATGAGACTTGAATCCCTACTTCCTTCTATAAAAAGGCATTTCTTCCACCATTATATTATGTCTCCACCTTCTACCTTTATGCTCCTACTTTGAGAGCATAGTGGCCATTCTTAGTTCTCTGTGCATTGTCCCAAGACTAGATGATTGATGCATAACTTGATATTGCTTGTTTTAAACTATTTGTATCTAGTCACTTTTATGAACTTAGAACGTGTCCTATGCATTTATATTTGCTACTCTATGAGGGACAAGTTGAACACTATTATTCTATTTTTTCTTTATGTGAAACAAACAAACGTCTTGCAAAGCATTGTTATTCATGAATATTTTGTTTGTGCCTTTTCATGTTGCATCATAGTTTCTTTGCTTATTGCTAGAACTTTGTCTTTCATGTTATGATTGAAGTACTATTATCCCAGCTTTGAATGTTTTGCAAATACTTTGATCAAGTCTTTGATGGTGCATGTCACCTCAAAAATTACTTCTTTTTATCACTTACCTACTCGAGGACGAGCAGGAGTTAAGCTTGGGGATGTTGATACATTGCAAATGTATCTATAATTTTTGATGTTCCATGCTTGGTTTTATCCATTTTCTTGTGTTTTGTTCCAACTTTGGAGTACTTTTCATATGATTTCTTGGACTAACCTATTAACAAGAGCCACAATGCCAGCTGCCTGTTTTCTACTGTTTTTGGTTCTAGGAAAGTCAGAAAATGAATATTCTCGGAATTGGACGGGACAAAAGCCAAAGTGCCTATTTTCGGAAGTCATCAGATGCCAGAATACGAGACGGAGAGGGGCCAGGGGGCCACCACACCACCTGGCCCGTGCCAGTGGGTGGTGTGGCCGCCTCCGGCACCCCCTCGGCCTCCCCTTCCGCCTATTAGATGCCCTCGGGATGAAAACCCTAAGGGCCTGATCAAAAATCCACGAAAGAGTCTGTAGCCGCCGTCATCTCCATCCCTAGATCAGGAGGGATCTGAAGCTCTTCCCGGCACCCTGCCGGAGAGGGGAATTCCCCCTGGAGGCCTTCTTCATCACCATGCAAGCCTCTGGTGTGATGCGTGAGTAGTTCATCCTTGGACTACGGATCCATGTAGTAGCTAGATGGCTGGTTCTCCTCCTTTGTGCTTTCATGTCTAGATCTTGTGAGCTCCAATCATGATCAAGATCATCTATTTGTAATTCTGCATGTTCTGTTTGAGGGGATCCGATGGATATTGAGATGCTATTTCAGACTGATTATTGATTCTATCATGTCTTTGTTATTAGTGCGCTTGCATGCTTTCCGTTGTTAGTAGCTATCTTGGCCAAGTAGATGCTATCAACTCCAAGAGTTAGTATTTATGCTCGATAGTGGGTTCATGCCTCTGTTAATCTGGGGAAGTGACAAAAAATCTCTAAGGTACTAGATGTGTTGTTGCTACTAGGGAGAAAACAACAATCCTTTGTTCGTAGAACAATCGTATTGTTTACTTTACACGCAGTTCGTAAAGCAATAATATGTTGCTTGCAACTTAATGCTGGAGGGGGTTCGGATGATAACCTGAAGGTGGATTATTAGGCATAGATGCAGTTGGATGGCGGTCTATGTATAATGTTGTAATGCCCAATCAAGTCTCAAAGGAGTCAAGATGATTAGTATATGCATGTATTGCTTTCTCGATGTTTGTCAATTGCCCCGTTGTAATTTGTTCACCCAGCATTCTATCTATCTTAAGCAGAGCCACCTCTAGTGAATTATGGATCCTGGTCCTTGTCTTTTACATTTAATCTATAAACTGTTTACTGCTTTGTGTTTACTTTCTACAAAATTTTACTTCTTTCCATTCAATATGTTTAATCCTTTGTTTTCTGCAAAACATGGTGAGATTGACAACCTCATCACAAGTTGGGGACAAAGTTATGTGGTTGTGTTGTGCAGGTCTCCATGTTGCGACTATCACCGGTAGTGCGCCCATCCAAGGCTCAGCTAGCAACACCTTTAGGGTGTTTCCTTGCTCCTACTGGTTCGATTAAACCTTGGTTTCATAAATGAGAGAAACTAGTTGTTGTGCTCATCATACCTTCCTCTTGGTGTTCCCAACGAGCTCTACATCAACATCACACCAGCATTTTCCTAGCGCCATTACAGAGCCATAAGAAAGTCTATAAAAGTAGATAAAAGTACTCCAAAGTGTGGACAAAACATAAGAAAGTAGATACTAAACAAGCATATAACATCAAAAATTATAGATACATTTTGAATGTATCAAAATCCCCAAGCTTAACTCCTGCTCGTCCTCGAGTAGGTAAGTGATAAAAAGAAAGAATAATTTTTGAGGTGACATGCACCATCAAAGACTTGACCAAAGTATTTGTAAAACATTCAAAGCTGAGATCATAGTACTTCAATCATAACATGAAAGACAAAGTTCTTGCAATAAGACAAATAAACTATGATGCAACATGAAAAGGCACAAACAAAAGATTCATGAATAACAATGTTTTGCAAGACGTTTGTTTGTTTCACATAAAGAAAATATAGCATAATAGTATTCAGCTTGTCCCTCATAGAGTTGCAAATATAAATGCATAGGACACCTTCAAAGTTCATAAGAGTGACTAGATACAAATAGTTTAGAACAAGCAATATCAAGTTATGAATCAATCAAATAGTCTTGGGACAATGCACATAGAACTAAGAATGGCCACTATGCTCTCAAAGTAGGTGCATAAAGGTAGAAGGTGGAGACTCAATATAATGGTGGAAGAAAGGCCTTCATAGAAGGAAGTAGAGATTCAAGTTTCATAAAGAGCTTCCAAAAATTATGGTACTTACTAGCTTTCAGCTCTCATTGCCTCTATCATAAGCATATTGAAGTGATTAAGGTTAAAGTGACACAACTAAGAGGATATGCTTGACAAGTTATAAACCGAAATCTCATGTCCCTTACTTATGACGACCGAACCGAATGCTACTCAACTTTAGTCACAAGTAAGCTCTTATCATTGTAAGAACATATGTATCATAAAGAACTGCCAACAGGGTACCCCTTGCACATGATACAAGAGCTATCCCATAATCAAAATGACAAGGCAAGCAAACAATCAGCATCTCAGCGATCTTTATATTTGCTATTTGCATAGGTTTTTATTGAGGATGCTTCATAGAATGCTCATTATGGTGATGTTGCAAGTTTCCACGATGATTAGGCATGGCTTAGGCTAGCGGCCCAGGCGTTTCTCTAACACACATACAAACTCCATGATCTTACAAGTTCCACTTTTATTTCACACTGCCGGGATCCATAAGCAAAAGAACATGATATCAATAGGGTACAAAGTACAGGTGCAATGTTGAAAGCGTTCCTCATGATACATGGTTCTGCTAATTTCAACTTATAAAGCGCAAGCATATACGCAACAAAGAAGGACCCAAGGGTTCAAGTTTATTAAATGCAAGAAAGTAAAGTGTGCCATCAAGTTCGTGAGAGCTTTAATCACTAATTTTCACATGACAAGTTTAATTTGGAAGGTAGATAAAAACATGAATATACTTGGAATATCATAAGCTAGTAGGTAGGTATGGTGGCCTCTTTGGAATAACTTAGTTTGGTGAGTTGGATGCATGAGTGGAACTCATACTTGGTTGTGGAGGCTAGCAAAAGACTGGGAGCGACAAACTAAGAGAGCAATAATGACCATAATCATGCAGAGCGACAAAACATCATTAATCAAAGCATAAAGTGACACTACAAGTTGAAAACTAAAGGATCATAAAGGCTTATGGTGACTTGGGATAGTCATAACATGGTGTGAGCATGCGCCAAGTCAACTCAAATAAAGCATCAAAGGAGAATACCACAATACTATGCTTTAATATGCTAAAACAACGCATGATTCCTCCAATGCAAATTAAGCAATCTCAATTTTTTATAAAATGTCATGCTACAACAAAGAATACTAAGCATAAATCCAAAACAATATCAAGCATGGCTTGACAAAGCATAGGCCACAGTCAAAAACAAGCTCTCTTTAACACTTAAGCATGAACTTTCCTACTCTTTTCCAATCCAAACCAAACTATTTGAAAACCAATGTATGAAAGAGGGGGTCCAACCAATTTATTCAGAAAACTAAGCAAACCAAGCAAACAAAAAACCAAAACGAAAACAAAAAGAATACGCTCCAAGAACAACACAACTGTGCATGAAACAAAAAAAATGAAGCATTTGGAAGAAACCTGGGATTTTTATTGATGAAGAGGGGGATGCCTTGGGCATCCCCAAGCTTTGACACTTTTACTTCTTTGATATTTCTTGGGTTGACACCCGTGGCATCCCCAAGCTTGAGCTTTAGTCCATCCTTCATCTCATTACTCATTCCTCCCATACACCTGAAATTTTTCCTTCATACAAAACATCACACAATCTTTATTAGAAACATTAGTGCACTCAAGATAAATAAGTCTTAAGGTTCAGTTCTAACACCAAATAAACTTCCATTAGAACACTAGCTACTGTAGCACTTCCCTCAAAAAGCTCAATTCCCCAAAAGAACTCAAAAAGGAACCAACAAGAAGCAAATGCAGAAAATGGCAGAAATCTGTCAAAATAGACCAGCAGGTAAAGACGAATTTTTTAGAAGACCTTATGTTGCTCAAATAGAAAAGTGTTGAACTAACAAAAGTTAGATAACAACCTGGGGAAGAAGCATAAAAATTCACCCCTGAAAAGGACATACTGATATTTTACTCGAATTTTTACGGTGAAGCACATAAATCTGTTTCGGGACAGCAACTTTCCCAATCATTACTTCTCTCTCATTAGAGGTTACTCTTGGCACAAAAAGAAAAATAAAAAGGATTAGGAGAGGTTATTACAGACTCATCTAAAACTTTTGGGTTATCTCCCAATAAGTACTTTTCTTTAATACCTTTAAGTTAGACTTGATAGTTTCAGAAGATGCTCACATAAGAAATATGAATTGAAGTAAAAGAGAGCATCAAGAAGCAAATTCAAAGCACATTTAAGTCTAACCCACTTCCTATGCATAGGAATCTTGTAAAGAAACAAGTCATGAAAGCACAAACAAACAAGCATAGGAAAGCAAAACAAGTGCAACTTCAAGACTTTCAACATAAATAGGGGAAACTTAATATTGTTGAGATACATAAAACCATGTTTCTCTCTCTCATAATAACATTCAGTAGCATCATGAATAAAATTAACAATATAACTATCACATAAAACATTCTTATCATGAGCCACGTGCATAAAAAAATTAATACTCTCCACATAAACATAGTCCTTCTTATTAATCATAGTAGGAGCAAATTCAACAAAATAGCTATCATTATTATTCTCATCACCATAATCATCAAATATAGGAGGCATATTGTAATCATAATTAATTTTCTCCTCAATAGTAGGTGGACTGAAAATATCATAATCATCATTGTAATCATCATATATTGGGGGCATAGTATTATCAAAGTAAATTTTCTCCTCCATGCTTAGGGGACTAAAAATATCATGCTCATCAAAACTAGCTTCCCAAGCTTAGACTTTTCCATAGCATTAGCAATAATGGTGTCCAAAGAATTCATACTAATACATTGCTATTAGCAAGCAAATAAAGTTCCATAGGTTTTTTAATTTTCTCTTCAAACACTTCATGTCCTAACTCAAGATAAATACTATAAAGCTCTCTAATGTTTTTGTTGTTTCCATTAAGCCTAACTAGTGAAAATAAAAACAAGAAACAACAAGACAAAATTGCAGAATCTAAAGGAAATAACTTCGAGCACTCACACCGGACGATGTGAGTACCTTTTACCTTACCTCCCCGGCAACGGCGCCAGAAAATAGCTTGATGTCTACGCACTTCTATTCTTATAGACAGTTGTTGGGCCTCCAAGTGCAGACATTTGTAGAACAACAGCAAGTTTTCCCTTAAGTGGATCACCCAAGGTTTATCGAACTCAGGGAGGAAGTGGTCAAAGGTATTCCCTCTCAAGCAACCCTGCAATCAAGATACAAGAAGTCTCTTGTGTCCCCAACACACCCAATACACTTGTCAGGTGTATAGGTGCACTAGTTCGGCGAAGAGATAGTGAAATACAAGTGGTATGGATAATTATAAGTGGTAATGGTGATAGAAAATAGCTTCCTGGCGTGTGGTTGACGTGAGAAAAGACTAAAGGCAAACTAAAATAAAGATGGAAGCAAGCAACCATCTAATAGATCTAATAGCAAATGGTGTTTCAATGCTTAGAAACAAGGCCTAGGGATCATACTTTCACTAGTGAACACTCTCATATAAATATATTCTTCTTTATGATACTACGCTGAACTACTCTCCGGTTGGACACTCTAATCCATGGTAGGGCTATAACAACACACCTCAAAGTTCATCTTCCCAATCTAGATAACCCCACACTGTCACCTTGAGTACTAGATGGGTTCAACAAACACCACAATTTCATTAAGACATTCAACTCCAAATATAACTCATCACAAGTATTTGTAATATCTAGCCTAAGTGCCACCATGGTGTGCATGCTGTCACTTTCACACACATGGGGAGAGCAGAGATCTATTAAAGCTCTTGAGTAGCAAGGTAGATCTACTTCATTACAAAGCTCATGATCACAATAAGATCATGCATAGAGAGAGAGAGATGAACACATAGCTACCGGTAGAACCCTTAGCCTCGAGGAAGAACTACTCCCTCCTCATCATGGGAATCAAAAACGGTGATGGAGATGGCGGTGGAGATCAATGGAGATGGTTCCAGGGGCACTTCCCCGTCCCGTCAGGGTGCCAGAACAGAGACTTTCTGTCCCCCGAATCTCCCCTTTGGTGGCGGCGGCGCTGCGGAACTTTTCGTGGCTGGAGGCTTGACGACTTAGGGTTTATGCATCGGGAGGCTCTTATAGGCGAGAGGGGAGACCGAGGGGGTGCCGGAGGGGCCCACACCACCCCCTGGAGTGGCCTGGCCTGGCCCGCGCCACCAGGTGGTGTGGCCATCCCCTGGCCCCTCTCCGTCTCATCTTCTGGTTCCGTGAGTCTTCTGGTAAAATATCGACTTTGGCTTTTGTCCGGTCCAATTCCGAGAATATTGATTTTCTGACTTTCCTGGAACCAAATACAGCAGAAAATAGGCAGATGGGACTGTGGCATCTTGTTAATAGGTTAGTCCAAGAAAGTCTATACAACTACTCCAAAGTGTGGACAAAACATAAGAAAGTAGATACTAAACAAGCATGGAACATCAAAAATTATAGATACATTTGCAATGTACCAATGGCGATGATCTCCCCTCTCCGGGAAGGAATGCCCCGGGCAGAATTCTGTCTGCCGTTTCTGCCCCGTAGAGGCGGCGGAATCTTTTTGTGGTTGCTCCCCCGGTATTAGGGTTCCGTGGGGATAATATATCCTAGAGGGGAGAGCTGGAGGTGGGCCAGGGAGGCCACACCACCTGGTGGCATGGCCTAGGCTGGCCCATGCCAGGGGGTGGTGTGGGCCCCCTGTGGCCCATCTCCACTCCTCCTTCTAGTAGTCTTCGTCTTCTGGAAAAATAGGATTTTCCATATATTTTCCCGAATTTTATGATCTTCGCGAATTTTGCCTCCAAACAACACCTTTTCCATCAGAATCCTGACTGCAGCGGTCCATCCTCCAAAAGTCATCAACCATGCAAAAACAGATGAAATAACATAAGTATCATCTCTTAATATGAAATATATCAATGAATAACAGTAAATTATGATATAGAATAGTGATGCAAAATGGACGTATCAGAGTCCAGTCCGGCTACAGAAAGGCCCAGAAGACTTACCAACATAGGCCCATAGTGTTACTTGTAGTTCAATATGTACTCTGTAACCGACTCTTAGTCGTAGCTGGATAGGTCTCTCTTGTAAACCTTAGGCCGGATATCTATATAAGCCGTCCTAGGGAGAGCCTTTAGGGCACCCTCACAATAGTCTACAATCTCAACTCGCACAGGCGAAATCCTTGTAACCCATATTTCGGCTCTGCCGTATTACTGGATTGCTAGCAGGAGTAGGATCCATCCAAAGCCGACGGATTCGAACCTAGGTAAACTTGTGTGCTCACCATCCCGGAATACCGTACGTCTCACACCCCTCTCTTCCACATGCCTCGAGGACCCTCTCATGGCGTACTTGTCATCAATCCAACGACAGTTGGCACCCACCATGGGGCTAGTGAGCTTCGGATCTGCGTTCCAAGCAGAAAATGCAAGAATCGGAATCGGCGAGACCATCACTGTCGGTCGCGTCCTCTATGCTGGCAATGCCCCTCTCATCGTTCTTAACGAGACCTAGATTCCGGCCAGGGAGGCTGTGACTGCTTACACCATCATGTCCTTTGGTGAGATCGATGTGTACATCAGTTTCGTTGAACCTGTCCCACCCAACCCAACGGTGATGATAGAGGCAGAAGAAATTTCTGGGTCCCCTTTGTCCGTGGAGGCGGTGGAGTTCCAGATCTCAGAAAACCCTAATCCCACCTAGCCTGCATCTGTTGCGGAGATAGTGGAGAAAGCTCAACCTGAAGCAGATCTTGCAGTGCAAGTCGAATCTGGAGTGGATCTCCCTAGCGAGGCCGAATCCTAGATCGATCCACTTGCGGAGGTCGAAATCCAGGAAGAGCAAGAAAAAAACTCTGATTCTGGCTCTGATAATACCGGAACCGATAAACCCTTCCTGAGATATACATTGAGGCGCATGATGATGAAATACGCAAGCGTGGATGAAATTCTCGAGACCATCAAACGTTTTGAGGAAGCCGACCAAGAAAGCCACAACTATCTCAGGATGTAATCATCACACTTTGTTGGATATGTTGGATCCGGATCCGGATCTGGGTCTGCCGATGCTGGGACAACGAAGACTCGGTGCTGGAGGCAATAGGAAGAAACATCGACTTACGGGCATCTTCGGATGACTCCATGATGTCGGCAGATTTCTGGAAGTTCTCTGCGGAATACGAAGAGGAGTTTAACTCAACAGCTGCAGAAGAAGGAGAAGCCATGGACGAAGGATCCAGAGAAAACTCTCCCAAAGCGCAGGATGGTATGGATCTCGGAGACAATCCCGACATCCGGATGTCTGAAAGTACCGATCAGAGCTTGACTCCGAGAAACGGACCCAAAGCCGTCTTTGCTACCGGCGGTGCCAAGAAGGCAAAGAAGAAGAACAAGAAGAACAAGACCCTGGCAAAAGACCTTCTAGCGGAGGAAGTGATTGCCGAGGAATACAAGGAAGACTCTGATGGAGCACTTATCCCAGAAGACCCAAAGAAGAGTCGGTGGATGGACACGTGGTCACTGCAGATGCGCGTAAACTCATCGATGTTGCATGATACATTGCAAATGTATCTAAATATTTTGATGTTCCATGCTTGGTTTTATCCACTTTCTTGTGTTTTGTTCCAACTTTGGAGTACTTTTCATATGATTTCTTGGACTAACCTATTAACAAGAGCCACAGTGCCAGCTGCCTGTTTTCTGTTGTTTTTCGTTCCAGGAAAGTCAGAAAATGAATATTCTTGGAATTGGACGGGACAAAAGCCAAATTGCCTATTTTTCCGGAAGGGATCAAGTGCCAGAGTACGAGACGGAGAAGGGCCATGGGCCGGCCACACCACCTGGCCGCATGACCAGGCTTGGCCCGCGCCAGGGGGTGGTGTGGTGGCTCCCGGCACCCCCTCGGACTCTCCTTCCGCCCATAAGTTGCCCTCGGGACAAAAACCCTAAGGACCCGATCAAAAATCCATGAAAGAGTCTGTAGCCGCCGTCATCTCCATCCCTAGATCGGGAGGGATCTGAAGCTCTTCCCGGCACCCTGCCGGAGAGGGGAATTCACCCTGGAGATCTTCTTCATCACCAGGCAAGCCTCCAGTGTGATGCGTGAGTAGTTCATCCTTGGACTACGGATCCATGCAGTAGCTAGATGGCTGGTTTCTCCTCCTTTATGCTTTCATGTTTAGATCTTTTGAGCTCCGTTCATGATCAAGATCATCTATTTGTAATTCATACATGTTGTGTTTGTGGGGATCCGATGGATATTGAGATGCTATTTCAGATTCATTATTGATTCTATCATGTCTTTGTTATTTGAGATCTTGCATGCTTTCCGTTGTTAGTAGCTATCTTGGCCAAGTAGATGCTAGCAACTCCAAAGAGTTAGTATTTATGCTCGATACTGGGTTCATGCCTCTGGTAATCTGGGGAAGTGACAGAAATCTCTAAGGTACTAGATGTGTTGTTGCTACTAGGGAGAAAACAACAATCCTTTGTTCATAGAACAATCGTATTGTTTACTTTGCACATATTTCGTAAAGCAATAATCTGTTGCTTGCAACTTAATACTGGAGGGGGTTCGGATGATAACCTGAAGGTGGATTATTAGTCATAGATGCAGTTGGATGGCGGTCTATGTATTATGTTGTAATGCCCAATCAAGTCTTAGAGGAGTCAAGATGATTAGTATATGCATGTATTGCTTTCTCGGTGTTTTTCAATTGCCCCGATGTAATTTGTTCACCCAGCATGTTATCTATCTAAGGAGAGCCACCTCTAGTGAACTATGGATCCCGGTCCTTTTTCTTTACATACAATCTACAATCTTTTACTGCTTTGTGTTTACTTTCTGCAAACTTTTACTTCTTTCCATTCGTTACGTTTAATCCTTTGTTTTCCGCAAAACACGGTGAGATTGACAACCTCATCGCAAGTTGGGGACAAAGTTTTGTGGTTGTGTTGTGCAGGTCTCCACGTTGCTACTAGCACCGGTAGTGCGCCCTGCCAAAGCTCAGCTAGTAACACCTTTGGGGTGTTTCCTTGCTCCTACTGGTTCGATTAAACCTTGGTTTCATAACTGAGGGAAAACTTACTGCTGTGCTCATCGTACCTTCCTCTACGTCGAAAGTCGAGCGCATCAAGATTTTCTGGCGCCTTTGCCGGGGAGTCAAGGACATCTTCACAAGGGGAGTCCCTCATAACCAATCTCTTTACTTTGTTATTTTTTGTTTTGCTTAGTTTCTTTTTTCTTTGTTTGCTTGTTTTGTTCTTCAAAAATCACAAAAAATTAGATTTACAAGTTTGCTTTCTTATTTGAAAAACACACAAAAAATTAGTTCCTATCCTAAGTTGTCACTATGTCTAGCCTTGCTCCAGTCACTATGTCACCCGAGAAAATGATTTTCACTTTTAAACAAGGAATTGAGGAAAGTTTTAAGGAAGCTTAGTCTAGAATCTCCGATCTACATGAAAAAACTGAGCCTAAAAACTGAGCTTAGTCTAGAAAGTTTGTTCCTTAGCAGTTTTTACCTTGGGATTGCTCTTTGCTATAGATATGCCTTAGATGCTATTGTGGGAGGAGATTTCCTCCAATGTAATGAGGATGATGCTATTAATGCTATAAAGAAATTGATCCTCACTTACAACATGCCTAGCCAAACTGATATTTCTTTCACAAAAGTATTTGCTAGGTTGGACACTCTTGAGGCTAGCATTACTAGATTAGAAAGGTGCTATAATACGGTTAGGGAGCATCACGATTATGTTCCAATAAACTCTGAACCATCAAAGTGGTTCCCTATAGTAAATATTGAGATGAACACTGAAACTTTTCAAGCTCGCTGTGATATCATGTCTGAATTTTCCCTTATGCCTAAAGATATTTATAAATCTCTGAATACTTGGGGGCTCATTGAAGGAGGAAAAAAATATCTCTTACTAATAATACTACCATATTACCTCTTAGAATAGCTGAATGAGTGTTTACAAAGATCCTTGGGAAAACGATTTCTATTGATTATCTTGTTATTGAATGTGCAAGAAAAGGACAAATTACACTTGGAAGGTCCCTATTAGAACTCCTTGGAGCAATAATAGATGTGGAAAGGGGACCATGAACCTTTCTTATCCACCAAACAATCACATTTCCCCAAGGTTAAGAATAAAAGTAAGAGAGGTAAGGGCAAGAAATTTGGTCTTAATGCTTCTTCATTTGAGAACACTTGATTCTTTCTTTGCTTCTGATGTCTAACTTAAAGGCGTTAAAGAAAAGTACTTGTTGGGAGATAACTCAAGAGTTTTAGTTGAGTCTTGGAAGTTATTACCTCTGTAATAACCTCTCCTTATCCTTTTTATTTTCTTTTTGTGCCAAGAGTAACCTCTAATGAGAGTGAAGTAATGATTGGGAAAGTTGCTGTCCCGAAACAGAATTTTGTGCTTTACCGTAAACATTCCTGAGAGAGCTCTGTACGTCGGATTGAGCTGTAATTGTTTGTGCTTCTGCGCCAGGTTTTTATATAACTTTCGTTAGTTCAACACTTTTTGATTTGAGCAAAAAAAGGTATTCGAAAAAATTCATCTTTACCTGCTGGTCTGTTTTGAAAGATTTCTGCCATTTTCTGCATTTGCTTCTTGTTAGTTCCTTCTTGAGTTCCTTTGGGGAATTGAGATTTTTGAGGGAAGTGCTACAGTAGCTAGTGTTCTAATGGAATTTTATTTTGTGTTAGAACTGAACCTTGAGACTTATTTATCTTAAGAGCACTAATGTTGCTAATGAGATTGTGTGAAGTTTTGTATGAAGGAAAAATTTCAGGTGAATGGAAGGAATGAGTAATGAGATGAAGGATGGACTAAAGCTCAAGCTTGGGGATGCCACGCGTGTCATCCCAAGTAATATCCAAGAAGTACAAGCGTCAAAGCTTGGGGATGCCCAAGGCATCTCCTTCTTCATCAATAAAAATCCCAGGTTTTTCCAAACGCTTCATTTTTATTGTTTCATGCAAAGTTGTGTTGTTCTTGGAGCGTCTTATTTTTCGTTTTGGTTTTGGTTTTTAGTTTGCTTGGTTTTCTTAGTTTTCTGAATAAATTGGTTGGACCCCCTCTTTCGTACTTTGGTTTGCAAATAGTTTGGTTTGGTTTGGAAAAGAGTAGGAAAGTTCATACTTATGTGGTAAAAAGAGCTCGTTTTTGAATGTGGCCTATGCTTTGTCATGTCATGCTTGATATTGTTTTGGCTTTATGCTTAGTATTCTTTGCTGTAGCATGACTTGTTATAAACAATTGAAGATTGGTTAATGTGCCTTGGATGAATCATGCGTTCTTTTAGCATATTAAGGCATAGTATAGTGGTATTCTCCTTTGATGCCTTATTTGGGTTGACTTGGCACATGCTCACACCATGTTATGACTATCACAAGTCACCATAGCCTTTATGATCCTTTAGTTTTCAACTTGTAGTATCACTTTATGCTTTGATCAATGATGTTTTGTCGCTCTGCATGATTGTGGCCATTATTGCTCTCTTAGTTTGTCGCTCCCAGTCTTTTGCTAGCCTCCATAACAAAGTATGAGTTCCACTCATGCATCCAACTCCCTAAACCAAGTATTTCCAAAGAGTCCACCATACCTACCTACTAGCTTATGCTATTCCAAGTATATTCATGCTTTTGTTTACCTTCCACTTGTTATGAGAAAACTAGTGATTAAAGCTCTCACGAACTTGATGGCACACTTTACTTTTTGCCCCTAATAAACTTGAACCATTGGGTCCTTCTTTGTTGTGTATATGCTTGCGCTTTATAAGTTGAATTTAGCAGAACCATGTTTCATGGGGAACGCTTTCAACATTGCACTTGTACTTTGTATTCCGTTGATATCATGTTCTTTTGCTTACGGATCCCGGCGGTGTGAAATAAAAGTGGAAAGATCATGGAGTTTGTATGTGTGTTAGAGAAACGCCTGGGCCGCTAGCCTAAGCCATGCCTAATCATGGTGGAAACATGCAGCATCACCATAATGAGCACTCTATGAAGCATCCTCAATAAAAACCTATGGAAATAGCAAATAAAAAGATCGCTGAGATGCTCATTGTCTACTTGCCTTGTCATTTTGATTATGGGAAAGCTCCCGTATCATGTGCAAGGGGTACCCTGTTGGTGGTTCTTAATGATACACATATACTTACAATGACAAGAGCTTACTCGTGATTGAAGTTGAGTAGCACGAGGATCGGTCTTCGTAAGTAAGGGGCATGAGATTTTGGTTTATAACTTGTCAAGCATATCCTCTTAGTTGTGTCACTTTAACCTTAATCACCTTCAAGATGCTTATGATAGGGGCAATGAGAGCTGAAAGCTATAAGTACCATAATTTTTGGAAGCTCTTTATGAGACTTGAATCCCTACTTCCTTTTACAGAAGGCCTTTCTTCCACCATTATATTGAGTCTCCACCTTCTATCTTTATGCACCTACTTTGAGAGCATAGTGGCCATTCTTAGTTCTATGTGCATTGTCCCAAGACTAGTTGATTGATGCATAACTTGTTAATACTTGTTTGAAACTATTGTATCTAGTCACTCTTATGAACTTTGAAGGTGTCCTATACATTTATATTTGCTACTCTATTGGGGGACAAGTTGAATACTATTATGCTATGTTTTCTTTATGTGAAACAAACAAATGTCTTGCAAAGCATTGTTATTCATGAATATTTTGTTTGTGCCTTTTCATGTTGCATCGTAGTTTCTTTGCTTATTGCTAGAACTTTGTCTTTCATGTTATGATTGAAGTACTATTATCCCAGCTTTGAATGTTTTGCAAATACTTTGATCAAGTCTTTGATGGTGCATGTCACCTAAAAAATTATTCTTTATTTTTATCACTTACCTACTCGAGGACGAGCAGGAGTTAAGCTTGGGGATGTTGATACATTGCAAATGTATCTATAATTTTTGATGTTCCATGCTTGGTTTTATCCATTTTCTTGTGTTTTGTTCCAACTTTGGAGTACTTTTCATATGATTTCTTGGACTAACCTATTAACAAGAGCCATAGTGTCAGCTGCCTGTTTTCTGCTGGTTTTGGTTCTAGGAAACTCAGAAAATGAATATTCTCGGAATTGGACGGGACAAAAGCCAAAGTGCCTATTTTTCCAGAAGGGATCAAGTGCCAGAATACGAGACGGAGAAGAGCCAGGGGCCGGCCACACCACCTGGCCGCGCGACCAGGCCTGGCCCGCGCCAGGGGGTGGTGTGGTGGCTCCCGGCACCCCCTCGGGCTCTCCTTCCGCCTATAAGTTGCCCTCGGGACGAAAACCCTAAGGACCCGATCAAAAATTCATGAAAGAGTCTGTAGCCGCCGTCATCTCCATCCCTATATCGGGAGGGATCTGAAGCTCTTCCCAGCACCCTGCTGGAGAGGGGAATTCACCCTGGAGGTCTTCTTCATCACCATGCAAGCCTCCGGTGTGATGCGTGAGTAGTTCATCCTTGGACTACGGATCCATGTACTAGCTAGATGGCTGGTTTCTCCTCCTTTGTGCTTTCATGTTTAGATCTTGTGACCTCCGTTCATGATCAAGATCATCTATTTGTAATTCATACATGTTGTGTTTGCGGGGATCCAATGGATATTGAGATGCTATTTGAGATTGATTATTGATTCTATCATGTCTTTGTTATTTGAGATCTTGCATGCTTTCCGTTGTTAGTAGCTATCTTGGCCAAGTAGATGCTAGCAACTCCAAAGAGTTATTATTTATGCTCGATACTGGGTTCATGCCTCTGGTAATCTGGGGAAGTGACAGAAATCTCTAAGGTACTAGATGTGTTTTTGCTACTAGGGAGAAAACAACAATCCTTTGTTCATAGAACAATCGTATTGTTTACTTTGCACATATTTCGTAAAGCAATAATCTGTTGCTTGCAACTTAATACTGGAGGGGGTTCGGATGATAACCTGAAGGTGGATTATTAGTCATAGATGCAGTTGGATGGCGGTCTATGTATAATGTTGTAATGCCCAATCAAGTCTTAGAGGAGTCAAGATGATTAGTATATGCATGTATTGCTTTCTCGGTGTTTTTCAATTGCCCCGCTGTAATTTGTTCACCCAGCATGTTATCTATCTAAGGAGAGCCACCTCTAGTGAACTATGGATCCCAGTCCTTTTTCTTTACATACAATCTACAATCTTTTACTGCTTTGTGTTTACTTTCTGCAAACTTTTACTTCTTTCCATTCGTTACGTTTAATCCTTTGTTTTCCGCAAAAGACGGTGAGATTGACAACCTCATCGCAAGTTGGGGACAAAGTTTTGTGGTTGTGTTGTGCAGGTCTCCACGTTGCTACTAGCACCGGTAGTGCGCCCTGCCAAAGCTCAGCTAGTAACACCTTTGGGGTGTTTCCTTGCTCCTACTGGTTCGATTAAACCTTGGTTTCATAACTGAGGGAAAACGTACTTCTGTGCTCATCGTACCTTCCTCTTGGGGTTCCTAACGAGCTCTACGTCGAAAGTCGAGCGCATCACTGCATTAACTACACCTATCCCTACAACTGCAGAACTTACTGCTGAAGAGCTGGAGGAAAGGGCTGAGGCCCTAGAAGCGCGTTGCCAAGTACTCCTGGATGAAGCCAACAACATCGAGGAAGAGAAGAAGTGCATGTCAACTGCAGATAAGTATATCTCTCGGCAGCATTAGAAGACCCGGAAACGACACACACATAATGATCAATTTCCAGAAGTCCACAAGGTTCTCTTTGAAGGAGACCCAAGGATGCCTCGACTCGACAGCAAGGGAGATCTGGTGTACCCAACACCGGTGCAAAACACTACCGCAGCTCGAGATATCCTGGCAAATTATCCAATCCCGAAACAGGTTCGATTGGGCACTAAGCTACTCACTAAGGGTCTGGAGCAGCAGAAGGTCGTGAAGTCCGGAAGCGGAAAACTAGTTTCCCAATCCGACCAATGTCGCACGGATCCGGCCTGGAATGACGTAAGACCCCAACGGGTTCTGGAACAACATCACCATTCTGACCATCGGGAAGACAACTACTCAAGAACCGGATCTTCGGGGCAGCATCGCAGAACTGCACGTGACTAGCGCAACGTTGCCCCATCAGTAGAGCAAGATGCATTTGCTCCACTGTATCCGAGAAATCCTCCCCCGCGAGAGTCAAACAATCGCAGGGAAGAAGACAAAGAGAAACGTCGGGAGGAGGACCGACAAAAAATGCCACCTCCTATACATACAAGCCATCCGGCTGAGCCCTACCATGGTGGGAGTGACGGACGAAGGAACAACGGACACCGTGCCAAGCCAAGCTGGCAGGGGGCTCGTCACAATGAAGACCCTCCCCGGAACTGGAATAATGCCGCTCCAGATGGAGACCGGCGATCAGCCGGAAACAATCCACCTTCTCCATGAAATAGCCACCACAACGGATCCCAAGGAGGCTAAGGAGGGCGTTGTGGTGGAGGAGGTGGTGGCAAAAGCCGAAGTCCGGCTCCAAGGCACCACGGCGTCAGCCGTCAATCAGGACGGCGATCTCTGTCGCCAAGTGATGCGAGACATCGGATCAACTCCAACATAGAGGTGCGGTGCTACGAAAACGACGAAATCTATGTGGGACCAAAATGCTTTGGACCTCGCATAAGAGCAACAAGATTCCCGGAAGGATTTGTTATATCAAGGCATATCCAACCCTATGACGGTGTAGCTCGGCGAGATACTTGGCTCCAGGATTTTTTCCAGGCGGAAACAACTTGGTCGCAACCCGATATCTCCTACTTATGTTGCGGAATATGGCACGATCATGACTCAATGAACTTCCAGAGAACACCATCCCCAACTGGTATGACATGCAAAGTGCGTTCTTTCAAAATTTTGAAGGCACATACTTGAGGCCCTATACGGTAGGAGACCTACATCGTTGCACCCTGATGACCCACATGTATAGTGTTGAACCCAACGAGGAGCAGAAGGTGTTGACGAGTGGCTTGGAGAAGGAATTCTCTGTAAATACTTAGCAGATGGATTTTTAGAGAATTTGATAATGCGGGTAAATAAAGTACGAGTAAATGAAACAAAATAATAATGAATGCAGCAAGTGGCCCAATCCTTTCTTCAGTAAAGGACAAGCCGTTTGTATTACTTAAGATGACCAAACGTTCTCGAGGACACATGGGAATATTGTCAAGTGCTTTCGCTTCATATAGTTGATTAATCTTCTTTAGTTTGCTAAGTGTGATGGGTTCGTAGCATGGAAAACAAAAATTTTCTACCGCAAGAACGAACAAAACCCAGATCTAATCTAGATAAAAGCCAAGATCTAATCTATTAGACATGAGCAACGAGATAGATAGGAACTAACCCTCGTAGATCCGCAAGCGTTAACGAGATTAGATCTCGTGGTTGATGTAGTCGATCACTTGCCGATCTCAAGATCGTGTGGACGATCCTTCCGGCGTCGCGTTCCGGCAGCGCTCCCGCAGTCGGTCAAGTTGACGATCCTTCCGGCGCCGCGTTTTGGCAGCGCTTCCGCAGTCGGTCACACGTGCGGAGTCGAAGCAGACCTTCCTCTCCCCATTCCAGCGAGCAGCGGAGGTTGTAGATCTTCTCCACGGAATCCCAGCAGCACGACGGCGTGGTGGTGGTGGTGGAGTAGAGAATTCTGCAGGGCTTCGCCTATGCCTGTGCAGAAGAAAGGTGGAGGAGAGAGGCGGCAGAGATTGGGTGTTATGGGAGCAGGGGTGGAGGGGGCGCCCCTGCCCCTATATTTAAGGGGGGTGAGGCGCCATGGGAGGGGGAGTCCTTGTAGGACTCCCCTTCCTCTAGGCCAGCGGATTGGGAGTGGGGGGAGGAGTCCTCCTCCCCCACGACTCCTAGTCTTGACCCACCAGGACTCCTTGATCCCTTCCTTGGTTTTCAAGCAAACTCCAAGAAACCTTCCAGAACCTTCCGGAACATTCTGAAACCTTCTAGAACCCTCAGACAAATACTCCGGAACATTTCCTAACTCAGAAAATGATCCCCAATATATGAATCTTATTCTCCGGACCATTCCGGATCTCCTCGTGGTGTCCCGAATCCAATCCGAGACTCCGAACAACATTCGGTCTCCAACACACATTCCATATCTACTTAAAACAACTTCGAACCTTAAGTGTGTCACCCTACGGTTCGTGAATATGTAGACATGATAGAGACACATCTCCTATCAATAACCATCAGCGGGACCTGGAGATCCATAATGGCTCCCACATACTCAACGATGACTTCGTGATCGATTGAACCATTTACATACGAAAACAATTCCCTTTGTCTCGCGATACTATACTTATCCGAGGTTTGATCGTCGGCATCTCTATACCTAGTTCTACCTCGTTACTGATAAGTACTCTTTACTCGTTCCGTGATATGTCATCCCTTGTGACCTAGTCACATGCTTGCAAGCTAACTAGATGACATTCCACCGAGAGGGCCCAGAGCATATCTATCCGTCATATGGATGGACAAATCCCAATCTTGGTTCATGCGCTTCAACACATACTTTCAGAATACCCAATGACACCTTTATGACCACCCAGTTACGAAGCGGCGTTTGATGTCATCAAAGTATCCATCCGGTGATGGTGATTAACATAACCTCATGGTCGAAGGATTAGATTACTATGTATTTGAAAGCTTACAGTAATACGAACTTAATGACTTGATCTTATGCTACGCTTACTATGGGTGTGTGTCCATCACATCATTCTCCTAACGATATAACCTTGTTATTAATCACATCCTAATGTCCATGATCAGGAAACCATGATCATCAATTAATCAACAAGCTAGTTCAACAAGAGGCTTACTAGGGACTCTCTTATGTTTACAAAACACACATGTATTAGTGTTTCCTAATAATACAATTATAGCATGGGATGTAAACATTTATCATAAACATAAAGATATAATAATAACCATTTTATTATTGCCTCTTGGGCATATCTCCAACAGTCTCCCACTTGCACTAGAGTCAATAATCTAGTTAAAAACTTGTGCATTCAACACCTATGGCTTTCTGGTGTTGTATAGACACTATTGCTAGTGGTAAACATAATCTTCGGATCTGACACTTCCAGGTCCGTGGGTATTTGCATGTCCTTGCGTCTCTACGCATTACTCATTCTCCAGTGAGATGGCATTGTATAATTTGGTCCTTTGGTGAGACCTTTAGTTCCTTCGGCTCAAAATATGTTGATATTATTGTCACACAATATATCTTCATAGTATTAGCCCACTTTGAACCACACCTAGTTTGATAACAAACTACTTAACACAAATGCCCTCCTTTGCTGCTACTATAGCAGTTATATATTTAGCCTTTTGTTGTAGTATCCGTCACAATATCTCAACTTTGGAACTCATCCAAATCCATCATGGAACATCCTTTCCATTATATTGTGCTACCCATAGTCTAAATTGAGATAAATTTAATTTGTATCTTGTGACAACACTAGTATCAATGTAACACTTTACAATGAACTACCTTTAACTATTTGTCACTTATACATGGTATATTCTTAGTTCTTCCAAAGCTCATAAGAATATCTTTACTATTGTCCAATGATTATCTTATGAATCATTCTGGTATACGCTCATAACATTTAGAGCATAGGACATATCTGGATGTGTACATCTCAAAGAATGATTGATCAAACTATTCTTGTGATTTCACCAAGTGTCAAAACACTTTAATCTCGTGTCAACACACTCGAATCTTGATTCAGTCCTTTCCGTGCGTCAAGAACCTTTCTTGTTGTTTCCATATTGAACTCATTCAACATCTTATCTATGTACATTTGGAAAAACCATATTAGCGCCTCAATCTATCCATATAGACATTGATGCCTAATTCTTGGGTTATGCCTAAGTCTTTCATCAAAATGAAATTCTTAACCTGTTTCAATACAAGATACATCATTTCCAATCAACAATATGTCCTCTACATAATGTATTAGAAATATGTCTCAGCGCTCCCACTTAATTTCTTGCAAATGCAAGCATCTTCATCATCTCCGATGAATTTAAACTCTTTTAACAGTTTCATCATGGTGAAGATTCCAACTCCGCTATGCTTACTTCAACCATTGAAGTTTTGCATACTCTTTTAGCATCCTTTGAATTAACAAAACCCTTTGGATCGTGTCATTTACACGTCCTAGGTAACCATTCTATTAGAAGAACTTGTTTTGTTTGTTCAACTACCATATACCAAAATATATGTAGTGGTTGCTACATTAATCCGTCCTGACTAAATATCGCTATGAAAGATCAAATCTTATCATAGTCAATTCCTTGAACATTGTCGTAAACTCTTTCCGACATGTCGACTATTTCAGATTTGAAACATCCATGTCTATTTCTTTATATATCCAAACACGACCGATAGGCTTCACGCCTTTCCGGAGGGTCTTCCAAGTTCAGAAACTTGATTTCTCATGTATGGATACTATCACGGTTTCTATGACTTCTAGTCATTTTATGGAGCCAGGGCCCATCATCGCTTCTTTGCATGTAGTCGGTTTATCATTGTCAAAACAATAGCGACTTGCTTATCAAATCTTACTATTTGATTCTTACCGACCCATAGGGTTCTATAGGAACTCTAATCTCCGAGATCACACCTTTTGTAATCACGAGAGCCATGAGCATTGTGGCTGCCACCGGGACACTTTCCGGTGCTGCGCTACTTAGCACATATAGCTAAGGTTCAACAACCTTATCAAAGTTCTATTGTCCTCCCACTTAACTTTTCACGAAAAATTCCTTCTCAAGAAACTTGACGTTCCAAGCGACAAACTCTTTTGTCCTCGGTGTTATGGAGAAATTCCCAACAAATTCTTTGGAATAACCTACAAAGACGTGCTTATCCGACTTTGGTTGTAAACATTTTACTTATGCCTAGCATACCAAAAATTTAAGAAAGGACAATTCGGGTTTTATCCCAAACCATGACTTATATGGTGTCATTTCAACGGATCATGATGGAGCTCTTTTCAGTGTAAAAGTGGTAGTCACTTAAAGCTTTAATCTTTAATATATAATGGCAGTTTTATAAATGACACCTTTGATCTTACCATGTAAAACAAGGTTTCATTACATATCTCGAACACTCCATACTCCTATGGTGTTTTGGGAAATGCAAATCCATGGAACGATTGCTCAAATCTTAGGTGTTTTGCTAAACTTGTAACTCAAACATCTTTCTTTATGATCCAATCATAAACTCTTTTATTTTCTTGTTACAATGATTTTCCACTTCATCTTGAAAGTCTTTGAACATTTTTCAAATGTTTCATACTTCTTCCTTATTGAGTAAGTATATACATATACTCACTCAAATCTTCGGAGAAAGCATATGAAGTTGAAATCCATCGCCCACGACTACACATAATGGACTATATACATCAATATGTACAAATTCCAATCAGTTGGTCGTTCGTTCCTCTTTTGGCCTACGAACGGAGTTTTTAATTATCTCCAGGAAAGTATCACAAGCGTCATTTGATCCAAATCAAAGACTCCAAAAATCCATCAACATGGAGTTTCTTCATGTATCCCTTTCAATATAATTTAAATGGCGATGTCACTTTGCAAGTGATCTTTCAATCATTTGTCTTGCAACATTTTAGCATTAGTTTTATGGTCGTTATTTCTCCAACCAGACTTGTATACAATCCATCTATTATGAAATACGGTAATTATTTGAACAACCTTTTGTCGTCATAATACCTATTCAAAATAACAATTATTGAAACACATCTTGAAGGCAAGCTTTGATGTTAACGAGCAACACAACAACCCTTTGTTTGTTTTCGATGAACATCATCACATATTCTCTTGCTAGTTAATTAGGCCATTGCAGTTCATGAATTGTGTTGTCCTGTATGAAATTTCATACCAACCAATTCGGTATCCAATACCGGAGAACCACATTGTTTAACAGGCAAGGAATACAACCATAACATGTATATCTTCTATATGCCTAAGTTGGACATCTGCAACCTTTTATTTTCTGCCAAATATTTTATAGATTCTCTTTCAGCAATTCCTTTTCTTTTAAAAGAATCTATCAACATCAATAGTGGTGTCATCAACATGACACATGGTACAAAGCATATATAGTCAACTACTAATACCTTTGGACTTGCACTTTGAGGTGGATCACCATCATCAAATGTTTGGTGTTCTTTCAAAAATCCATTCTTTAGTAATCTTTTAGTGTAGTAAACATTTTACTTACATCTTCTATTCATCCTTATCATGACAACTTTCATGATCAAGCTGCTATAGCTTATAAAGGTGAATTGCGAGTATAATGTTTCTTTTTCAAAACCTTTTGGAGGATTAGGACGACTAGCGTCTCCAACCTTCACAAATTCTCATCAAATATGAGGACGTATACTCTATCATGTTGTAACCAACACATTGTTTTAGATATCGCAATACCTTTCACATATGATGGTTTCTGAAACATTGCTTTCAGCTCTTAGATAAACTTGATATTAAAAACAATCTTTTGAGTATCAAGAATCATGGAGGCAAACATGATACATTAGATACTAACAATGGAATTGTTACTCTTGATTTAATACTATTTATTAAACTTCATGGAGTAAATAGAGTTTGCTGAAAGTTTGCAATAGGACTTATAAACTTTAAATTGACATTCAAAACAATACGATACCAGTTCGTAAAGTAAATATCCAGAATTTCTATAGTTCCACTATCTCAACTATAACTAAGCGTAAGGTGGTGAACGGATGCCAATGACTACAACAAACTATGCAAATTCACTTTGATTATGTTTATGATAAATTGAGTTTGACTAATCCAAATTACAAATGAACTCCCACTCAAAACAACATCCCTTGAGTTGTTTTAGTGATTACACGAACCAAATCCACTACACCAAGTCCGATCATCACGTGAGATGATGTAGCTTTAAAGGCGAACAATCAACATGCTCATCATATCATCCAAGTGACTCATGCTTTACCTTTCGGTATTCTGTGTTCCGAGACCATGTCTGTACATGCTAGGCTCGTCAAGGTTAACCTTAGTTTCTGCATGTGCAAATCTAGCTTGCACCCGTTGTGTGCACACGTAGAGTCTATCACACCCGATCATCACGAGATGCTTCAAAACGATGAGTCTTAGCAACGGTGCCAACTAAGGACGAACACTTTATTACTTGATAGTTAGTGAGAGGGATAATCTTATAATGCTACCGTCGCGATCTAAGCAATACAAGATGCATAAAGGATTAACATCACAGGCAATTCATAATATGTGATATGATATGGCCTTTCTTCTTGTGCCTTTGATCTCCATCTCCAAAGCATGGACATAATCTCCATCATCACCGGCGTGGCGTCAAGGTCCATGGCACCGCTTCATGGTTGTCCATCATCACTAGCAACTATTACAACTACTTGGAATAAAGCTATTACAAGATGAATAGACACGCAGGTCTTAACAGAATTAAAAGACAACCATTAGGCTCCTGCCGGTTGCCATATTACAACAAGGATCATTGCATACATCAAATATAATCATAATCACATGATGGCCATATCACATCACAAAACCCCTGCAAAAACAAGTTAGATGCCTCTAATTTTCTTTGCATGTTTTACGTGGTTTGGGGCTTTCGCATAAGACCGATCTTACCTACGAACAAGGACCACAACGTTGATACAAGTGTTGTCAGATGCTCATTGTAAATTGAATCTTAACTATGGTGGGAGAGACAGACACCCGCAAAGCCACTTGTGCAATGCAAGTTGCACGTCAAGCGTGGAGCAAGTCTCATGTGCGATGACATGTAATGTTAGCCCGAGCCGCTTCATCCCACCATGCCGCAAGATGCAAAGTACACGCTAACACACCGACAACAAAAGCATCAACGCCCACAAAAACATTGTGTTCTACTCATGCAACAGATCTACGCATAGATACGGCTCTGATACCACTGATGGGTTCGTAGCATGGAAAACAAAAAATTTCTACCGCAAGAACGAACAAAACCCAGATCTAATCTAGATAAAAGCCAAGATCTAATCTATTAGACATGAGCAACGAGATAGATAGGAACTAACCCTCGTAGATCCGAAAGCGTTAACGAGATTAGATCTCGTGGTTGATGTAGTCGATCACTTGCCGATCTCAAGATCGTGTGGACGATCCTTCCGGCGTCGCGTTCCGGCAGCGCTCCCGCAGTCGGTCAAGTTGACGATCCTTCCGGCGCCGCGTTCTGGCAGCGCTTCCGCAGTCGGTCACACGTGCGGAGTCGAAGCAGACCTTCCTCTCCCCATTCCAGCGAGCAGCGGAGGTAGTAGATCTTCTCCACGGAATCCCAGCAGCACGACGGCGTGGTGGTGGTGGCGGAGTAGAGAATTCTGCAAGGCTTCGCCTATGCCTGTGCAGAAGAAAGGTGGAGGAGAGAGGCGGCAGAGATTGGGTGTTATGGGAGCAGGGGTGGAGGGGGCGCCCCTGCCCCTCTATTTAAGGGGGGTGAGGCGCCATGGGAGGGGGAGTCCTTGTAGGACTCCCCTTCCTCTAGGCCAGCGGATTTGGAGTGGGGGGAGGAGTCCTCCTCCCCCACGACTCCTAGTCTTGACCCACCAGGACTCCTTGATCCCTTCCTTGGTTTTCAAGCAAACTCCAAGAAACCTTCCAGAACCTTCCGGAACATTCCGAAACCTTCTAGAACCCTCATACAAATACTCCGGAACATTTCCTAACTTAGAAAATGATCCCCAATATATGAATCTTATTCTCCGGACCATTCCGGATCTCCTCGTGATGTCCCGAATCCAATCCGAGACTCTGAACAACATTCGGTCTCCAACGCACATTCCATATCTACTTAAAAAAACTTCAAACCTTAAGTGTGTCACCCTACGGTTCGTGAATATGTAGACATGATAGAGACACATCTCCTATCAATAACCATCAGCGGGACCTGGATATCCATAATGGCTCCCACATACTCAACGATGACTTCGTGATCGATTGAACCATTTACATACGAAAACGATTCCCTTTGTCTCGCGATACTATACTTATCCGAGGTTTGATCGTCGACATCTCTATACCTAGTTCTACCTCGTTACTGATAAGTACTCTTTACTCGTTCCGTGATATGTCATCCCTTGTGACCTAGTCACATGCTTGCAAGCTAACTATATGACATTCCACCGAGAGGGCCCAGAGCATATCTATCCGTCATATGGATGGACAAATCCCAATCTTGTTTCATGCGCTTCAACACATACTTTCAGAATACCCAATGACACCTTTATGACCACCCAGTTACAAAGCGGCGTTTGATGTCGTCAAAGTATCCATCCGGTGATGGTGATTAACATATCCTCATGGTCGAAGGATTAGATTACTATGTATTTGAAAGCTTACAGCAATACGAACTTAATGACTTGATCTTATGCTATGCTTACTATGGGTGTCTATCCATCACATCATTCTCCTAATGATATAACCTTGTTATTAATCACATCCTAATGTCCATGATCAGGAAACCATGATCATCAATTAATCAACAAGCTAGTTCAACAAGAGGCTTACTAGGGACTCTCTTATGTTTACAAAACACACATGTATTAGTGTTTCCTAATAATACAATTATAGCATGGGATGTAAACATTTATCATAAACATAAAGATATAATAATAACCATTTTATTATTGCCTCTTGGGCATATCTCCAACAAAGTGTTGTGTGGGTGAACCTGTGCTAATGTACCGACCTTCCTAGGACTAATACATACTTGGGATTATACCCCTTGCAAGCATCCGCAAGTAGAAGAAAGTAACTAAGATAGAAACCTAACCATAGCTTTAAACTCTAAGATCCTGACATCCCTTGTGCAAAGGTTTCCTAACAGGAGTTCAAGTTTCTGCCAGTCTAGCAACCCCTACGATTAGTAGCCAAATACACAATGCATTCCCCTAGGCCCATAAAGGTGAAGTGTCATGTAGTCAACGTTCACATCACACCACTAGAGGAATAACACCAAAACTCAAATAACAAACTATTGAATCTTTCTCAACACAATTCCACTACTAACAACATGACTTATCCCATGTCCTCAAGAACTAAACGAACTACTCACACGAAATCATATGGATCAAGATCATAGATGAAATAATGACAAGTAACAATCTGAACATAAACGATAATCCAATGGTTCCACGCAATAGCATCAACTACAACAAGTAATCAACACCGAGAAACTTTCCCTAAGAACTATGCAAGATTCAACCCAATTATTACAGCGGTATGGGGTGGTGATGATGGTGCTGGTGGAGATGATGGTGGTGACGATGATGATCCCGATGAAGTCCAGCTTGTTGGTAGTGTTGATGGCAATTATCTCCCCTCTCTAAGAAGGAATTTCCCTGGCAAAATTCTGTCTGCCGAAGAGATCTTTCTCTCTCTGTAGTTTTCCGCCCCACAGAGGCGATGGAATCTTTCTGTGGTCGCTCCCCGAGGCATAGGGTTTTGTGGGGATAATATATGCCAAAGGGGAGAGCCAGAGGTGAGCCAGGGTGGCCACACCACCTGGTGGCGCGGCTAGGGGTGGCCTGCGCCAGGGGGTGGTGTGGGCCCCCATATGGCCCATCTCCACTACCCCTTCTAGCATCCTTTGTCTTCTGGAAAACTAGGATTTTCCATGTATTTTCTGGGATTTAATGATCTTTGTGAATTCCGCCTCCAAACAGTGCCTTTTCCATCAGAATCCTGACTTCATTGGTCTATCCTCCAAAATTCATCAACCATGCAAATATAGATGAAATAACATAAGTATCATCTCTTAATATGAAATATATCAATGAATAATAGTAAATTATAATATAGAATAGTGATGCAAAATGGACGTATCAACTCCCCCAAGCTTAGACTTCGCTTCTCCCCAAGCGAAAACTAAACTCAATAAACATGACCTCAGGTTTATGGAGTGAAGAGTCGATAAAAGAATACGGACAGGAAGCATCAGATTCATCAATACATAAATCATAATAGCAGACAACTCACCATTATATAACTTAACTTTCGATAAGTAAAGGAAACACAATAAAGATACACTAAGTAAATCACAATTGGTAATGGCAAACTTTGCTCTTGGTCAAAGAATAGTTAACAATTTGTAGGAGTTCAAACATAATGGGGTTTTCAATTGATAGTTTTCAAAGTAATACTCACTAAGATAAGGGCAATGTGCAAAACAAGGAACATAAGAAACATGATTGAATAAATCATCATATGAATGAGTGAAACACAACAACTCAAAATACTTGCTGAGATAGAAGGGGATAGGTTTACTGACTCAACTAAAAAGTAAAAGAAAGGCCCTTCGCAGAGGGAAGCAGGGATTTCAAGTTTCATAAAGAGCTTCCAAAAATTATGGTACTTATTAGCTTTCAGCTCTCATTTCCCCTATCATAAGCATCTTTAGGTGATTAAGGTTAAAGTGATCAAATATGAGGATATGCTTGACAAGTTATAAGTTGAAAATCTCATGTCCCTTGAATACGAGGGCCGCTCCTCATACTACTCAAGTTTAGTTACCGGTAAGTTCTTGACATAGTAAGTACGTGTGTATCATAGAGAACCACCAACAGGGTACCCCTTGCCCGATGATACGGAAGAATCCCCATATCAAAATGACAAGGCAAGCAAACAATAAGCATCTCAGCAATCTTCTTATTTACCATGGGAAAATGGTGCTTTTTCTCTCTTTCCTCTTTTCTCATCTCTTTTTTTCTTTTTATTTTTTAGTCAATCTTTATCTCTTTTTTATAAGAAGAATGCTTCATAGATTGCTCATTTATGGTTACGCTGTAGGTTTCCACCATGATTAGGCATGGATTAGACGAGCCGCCCAGGCGTTTCTCTAACACACATACATAACTCCATGGACTTACAAGCTCCCCTTTCATTTCACACCGACGACATCCATAATCAAAAGAGCATGATATCAACTAAATAAAGTGCAATGTTGGAAGCATTCCCCGTGACAGCATGGTTCTGCTAATTTACAACTTACAAAGCGCGAGCATATACGCAACATAGATGGGCACAATGGTTCAGGTTTATTAAGTGCAAGAAAAGTAAAGTGTGCCATCAAGTTCGTGAGACCTTTAATCACTAATTTTTACATAACAAGTTTAATTCGGAAGGTACATAAAAACATGAATTTACTTGGAATAGCAATAATGCTAATAGGTAGGTATGGTGGACACAAATGTCATATGTTTGGGTTTAAGGATTAGATGCACGAGAAGCATTCCCTCCGAGTACAGGTTTTTGGCTAGCAAGGATGGGTAGCAAGCATAAGAGTTGAAGGAAAAAACAAACATACAGGTGATTAAAACAAACATGCAATCTTCCTTGGAAGCACAAAAGATCTTAACTAGAGAATACTAAGCTTATGAGCCAATCAAGAAAGAAAGATGATGAAATTATATTTCTTGAAAGTACTTTTATCTTTTTCATTCAATTCTCATAATAGTGTTGCTACTGACCGATCCAGGTTTGCCAAAACCAACGAAATTAACTTAATGATCCCAAAGTGATACCAATACTAACAACAAGATCAATCATATAACAGAAATTGAAAACTAATATAAGATATGCAAAAGAAGAAATGATAGAACTTCTCATTAATATTCCATAACGGCAACTCACACCAAGGGATACATAGAAAACTAATGAGAGGGGGGACACTTCCATAATGCAAACTGATACATTGCAAATGTATCTATAATTTTTGATGTTCCATGCTTGGTTTTATCCACTTTCTTGTGTTTTGTCCACACTTTGGAGTACTTTTCATATGATTTCTTGGACTAACCTATTAACAAGAGCCACAGTGCCAGCTGCCTGTTTTCTGCTGTTTTTGGTTCTAGGAAAGTCAGAAAATGAATATTCTCGGAATTGGACGGGGCAAAAGCCAAAGTGCCTATTTTTCCGGAAGTCATCAGATGCCAGAGTACGAGACAGAGAGGGGCCAGGGGGCCACCACACCACCTGGCCGCGCGGCCCAGCCTGGCCCGTGCCAGGGGGTGGTCTAGCCGCCTCCGGCACCCCCTCAGCCTCCCCTTCCGCCTATAAGATTCCCTCGAGACAAAAACCCTAAGTGCCCGATCAAAAATCCACGAAAGAGTCTATAGCCACCGTCATCTCCATCCCTAGATTGGGAGGGAACTGAAGCTCTTCCCGTCACCCTACCGGAGAGGGCTCTTCCCGTCACCCTGCTGGAGAGGGGAATTCACCCTGGAGGCCTTCTTCATCACCATGCAAGCCTCCGGTGTGATGCATGAGTACTTCATCCTTGGACTACGGATCCATGTACTAGCTAGATGGCTGGTTCTCCTCCTTTGTGATTTCATTTCTAGATCTTGTGAGCTCCGTTCATGATCAAGATCATCTATTTGTAATTCTGCATGTTGTGTTTGCAGGGATCTGATGGATATTGAGAGCCACCTCTAGTGAACTATGGATCCCGGTCCTTTTCTTTTACATACAATCTATAAACTGTTACTGCTTTGTGTTTACGTTCTGCAAACTATTACTTCTTTCCATTCGATACGTTTAATCCTTTGTTTTCAGCAAAACACGGTGAGATTGACAACCTCATTGCAAGTTGGGGACAGATTTCTGTGGTTGTGTTGTGCAGGTCTCCACGTTGCTACTAGCACTACTAGTGCGCCCTGCCAAGGCTCAGTTAGCAACAACTTTGGGGTGTTTCCTTGCTCCTACAAGTTCGATTAAACCTTAGTTTCATAACTGAGGGAAACTTGTTGTTGTGCTCATCATACCTTCCTCTTGGGGTTCCCAACGATCTCTACATCAACACTGAGCCATCACAAACCATCCTACATAATAACTTCTCTATTCATGATATGACTCTACTAAAAAGGTAAAAAGATAGAAGATAGTGATGTGATACCGCGGCACTCCCCCAAGCTTGGAACAAACCAATGGGATGCCAAAACTTGATGACGAATTACTCCTTCGGTTGTTGTGGTGTTCTCTCGATGAGCTTTTCGATCTATTTCCTCAAGTCCTCAATCTTGAAGGTGAGAGTGCGAATAAACTCCGAGCTGTGCTCAATGCGGTTCATGATCATGTAGGGTTGTGAATCCTAGCTCTTACGATTCTTTCCCCACTCTTCCTCCTTGAAGTCTTCTTTTCCTGCATGGTTAGAACGGGGCATGTCCCAATTGGAGGGTAGTTTCTCCTTTGGCACATGCTGGAATTGATGCTCATGTATAAGGGTATGGAAAGGATTATTGGTGCATGGAGAAGGTGACCGCGAAGCCAAACAGTGACGCAGAGGCTTCCCTCCAATATACATCCATGCAGTCCTTTTGAACTTGGCAGGGTTTGCCACCACTCCAATGCTTGCAATGGTGGTGCTGGTGTGCGGATGCTGGTTTTTGTTTGCTTCCTCTTCATCCTTACTCTCGATCTCCTTCTCCTGCTCAGGGCCTTGGAGATCCTCCTTCGCAGGCTCCTTTCCCTTATCATTGGCGGAGACCATTGTGCTTCTAAACTTTAGGAATAGTTCCTGGCAGAAACAGATCGAAATGAAAACATGACGAAAACACGATATACGAACCTCGGGGGATCGGGGGATTCTATATTACGAAGTTTTACAACAAAAGGAAGGTACTGGGAGAAAACGGGTCGGAGACGGACTCTGGGGCGAGGTGAGCCCGCGCAACAGGGTGGTGTGAGTCACCCTAGCTCCGTTTCTATCCCTCTTTCGCTTCGTTGCTTTCCTTGTTAGATAAAAACTGAAAAAATATAACTTGACAGATTTTTCGTGGACCTTTTCTTACCAGAACTGTTACCTATTCGAAAACGGACTATGCAGGTCTCTGAACTTGGTCTTTAATAAAAAATTCCGGAGTCACCACTTGAATAACATCAATATCTTCATCTTCATACACATATTGCTTGAGTCATTTAACCTTTCACTATCTTATTGCACCATTCTCTCCTACAACCTAGAAATTTCTTTCACACAAAACCTCACACAATTCTCATTAGCAACATTAGTGCATGCGCAGTAATAAACCTTTTAAGTTGAATTTCAACAGAAATCCATCAAAACATAAGCTACTAAAACAACTCCTTCCGAAAGCCCTAAAGGAATTCAAAAAGGAAATCGATTTAAGAGGCAAATGCAAGAGTGGTAAAAATCTGTCAAAACAGACCAGCAGGTAAAGATCAATTTTTTCGAAAATATTCTAATGCTCAAATCAGAAAGTGCAAAACTCATGAAAGTTAAATAATAACCTGGGGCATAAGCACAAAAAAATTATAGCTGAATCTGACATACAGAGATTTTTCAAGAATTTTTTAAGCGGAGCACAAAAATCTGTTTCGGGACAGCAACTTTCCCAAATATTACTTCTCTCTCATTACAGGTTGATCTTGACACAAAACCCAAACAAAAAGGATAAGGAGAGGTTATTACCGAAGTAATTACTTCCAAGAGTCAAGTAATGAAAAAAAACAAACTAAAAGCACAAATATATTGGGTTGTCTCCCAAAAAGCTCTTTCTTTATAGCCATTAAGATGGGATGATAATTTCAATGATGCTCACATAAGAATATGAATTGAAGTTAAAGAGAACATCAAGAAGAAAAAATACACATGTTTAAGTCTAACCCACTTCCTATGCAAGAGAATTTTTTAAGAAACAAATTGTTGAAACCAAAGGCTGCTAGCATAGGAAGGCAAAACAAGTGTAAACAAAGATTTTCAGCATAAAGCGAGGAAACTAATATTATTGAAATGCATAAGGACACTTTTCCCTCTCTCATAGTAACTTTCAGTATGATGCATAAATTTAACGATATAACTATCACAAGAACCATCGTAGCAATGATCACTTATCCTAACAGAAAACACAGGTACACTAGTTCTTATAACACTACTTTGTGAAACAGTTTTAGAAGTATCCTTACAAAGAATAGTGTGTCCATCTTCTACATATTTAGTGACAAGGTCTTTCACAATTGCTACTCCAGGTTTAATGTTTATTTGTTCATCAGGTTTTACACCTCTCTTTGTACTTTTATTAATCATACTAGCTATCATAGAATGTTCCTTTACCTTAACTGGGAAACGCATTTTCTCAATGTAAGGTTCGGGTAAAACATGATTAGTAGTATAAACTTCAGTATTTCTTGCAGGAACACAATTAACTAAGTCTTTATAAGGTGCATGATAATTCTTCCACTTCTTTTCAGGAATTTCAATATAAGAAGCAAAAGCTTTAAAATAACTTGCAATAGCTTGAGAGTCTAGACCATAAGCATTCCTAATATTTTGGAAGTCATCAATTCCCATAAAAGATTCAATGCATTCATAATCATAATTTATACCTGACTTTCTTCCTGTATCATTCTCCCATGCTTTAGCATTGTCTTGAATACGGTCTAGAAGATCCCATTTAGATTCTTCTTCCATGCGTGTAAATGATCTAGCACAAGAGGCATCCAATAGATCCTTATCATGAAGAGAAAGTCTTGCATAAAGTTATTGATAATAATATTGTTAGGGAGCTCATGAATAGGACATTTGAGCATTAGTAACTTCAATCTCCCCCAAGCTTGAGCTGTACTTTCTCCATCAAGAGGCCAAAAGTTATATATTTGATTCCGATCTTTATGAATCTCACTAGGAGGGTCAAATTTAGAATAAAAGAGAGGTACTACTTCCTCCCATTCAAGAGATTGACCATTCTTCAGCAGCTTATACCATTCCTCAGCTCTTCCTTTCAGCGATAATGAGAATAAGTTCTTCTTGACTTGATCTGTTGTAATACCTGCACACTTGAACAACCCGCATAATTCGTGTATAAAGAGCAAATGATCACCGAGATGGACAGTTCCATCTCCAACATAATAGTTATCCATAACACGATCAATAATTCTTGTAGGTATTTTGAAAGTATCATTTTCAATAGGTGGTGGTTCATCTACTACCTTAGCAGTGGTAGTAGCATTACGAAATAAGAAACTAAGTGAATTATCCATATTGCAAATAAAGTAACTAACAGAAATAAACAATACTCACAATAGACGTTTCCTTTACCAGTTCCACTCTCCCATAGCGCTTCACTCCCCGGCAACAGCGCTAGAAAATAGTCTTGATGACCCACAAGTATAGGGGTGTATCGTAGTATTTTCGATAAGTAAGAGTGTCGAACCCAACGAGGAGCAGAAGGTGTTGACGAGTGGCTTGGAGCAGGAATTCTCTGTAAATACTTAGTAGACAGATTTTTTGGGATTTTTGATAATGCGGGTAAATAAAGTATGACTAAATGAAAGACAATAATAATGAATGCAGGAAGTGGTGCAATCCTTTCTTCAGCAAAGGACAAGTTTGTTGTATTACTTAAGATGAAAAAACGTTCTCGAGGACACACGGGAATATTGTCAAGTGCTTTCGCTTCATATAGTTGATTAATCTTCTTTAGTTTGCTAAGTGTTGTGTGGGTGAACCTGTGCAAATGTACTGTGGTGACCCAGCATACCACTCCATGTGTAGTACACTTTAGTCATTGACATGACATCCACAGAACACCGTTCTGTAAATATCACATCCCTTAGAGTGGTACAACAGAAACATTGTGGGTCCACAATACAAACATACAGACTTTATTATTATTACAAACCAGGAGTTCCAAATTTCAAGTGTTACAAAATTACAAACAAAACTTAAGTAGTCTCAGCAGAAGATATAAAGTTCAAACTCATACTCCAAATTGAGCTCAACAAATTATTTTATAAAGTTCCTGCTACTCGGCTCAATTGGCTTATTAATAACTAAGGAAACTACTCAGACTCGTTCCCCTCCACTCCATAATGTATTTCATAGTCCACCCCTTCAACTCCTTTGGACAAGTCGGGCTCCTCATAGTAGACATTCTCCTGCCCTTGAGCTGCGTACATCGAAGTGTCTTCTGGATTCTCAGAGTCTAAGCAGGGGTTCAAAGGAAAGAGTGAGTAACAGCGTTACCCAACAAGTTCATTATATGCAAGGTGGGAAGTTTGATGCTCTATCTACCAGCTCGGACCATCAGTCTTTGGCTCTATGCAGTTTTCATAAACATTTCTTCAAAGATTCATTTTATTATTGAAAACTATGCCATTAGCCTTCACAGGTTGACCAGAACTTCATGGAGTTCCTTTCCTGCCGTGTTTGTAGCTCCTTCCCGGAACAAGGAGTAACAAGTTACAATTCTTACACTTTGCAGAGGTGCGTTGCTTTACCCATGAGAGATCAAATCTTTGTTGCAAAACCGAGCGTACTTTCCCTTCCACAATACCGTGATGTGGGGCCCAGTAGGTGATCCAAGCCAATCACCGCCCCTCTCCACGACCCCATATGTCTGCACGATCCTCCGAGCTGAGCTCCATCTTTGTTCAGCCCCCTTTCGGGCAAGCTATAACCCTAATGAGTTCCCGAAGACTATGAGCCGGTTATGCCCCTGGCAAGATCCATAAAGGTCTGACTATACCTCCGACAGCCGCTCACAGATAATCTAGATACCAAAAGCATGGGGCCTAAGGGTGCCCACCCATATATTGGATCCACACAAGGAATCAAAACGTCATGATAAGGTCATCTTGCCTCCATATCAAAGGAAGAAGGTCCAGCTAACTTCTCTGTCCCATTCCAAATCTCATGGTTAACGCATAATATACGGCGCTAGAATCACTAATGTCATGGGTTGTTAATCCTATAGTGACTTGTGCAATCGGAACCCTAAGTTCCATTGCTCTCTATCATCACTTAGGATGATAACCACATCTTATTTATTAAAGAAGATAATATTTTCTTTCTCCAGATCATAGATGATAACACACAATTTGCAATATCTTTGATAAAGATTCTTCAAAGGATATGAGCAAGTGATGAACTTGCCTTGTGACTGCAAGGTAGTGAAGTCGGATGCTTCCACCTGACCTTGAGCTCTGGTTTCTACAGAGAACCATTATTGCTCGGTAAGGACAATATTTAAAGAAGCAATATGTAATGCATAGTAATGTAATGCAAGGTTCATAATTTGCATGTTTTACGCTCTTAATAAAAGTTTGCTATTTTCTTTAATTAAAAGAAAATAATATTACTTTAAGTCTTTGAAATTTTTATAAACTTTACATTTAGTATTTTTATAATGTCTAGTACTATTCAAAGAGTTTTAAATTGAATTTATTTAAGTTTTAACTTTTAAATATTTAACTAAAATTCCTTTAAGGAAATAAGGCATTGTTTTTATTACATTTAATTTACCTTTCAAAAATACAAATTAGTATTTTTCTATAATACCACTTCCTTTTAGAATTATAAAAATGGGGTTTATTCAATTTTTATGTGTTTGTATATTTTTATAAAATCCCAAAAGGAATATATACCTCAGCAATAATAATTTTAATTTTAATTACCTATAATTTCATTTGTTATTTTTTGAATAGAGGACATTTTTATGAGTCCATTAATATTTTATTGATATTTTTAGGATTTTCTATTTTATTCTTCTAGAACTATTTAAGTTCTAGGGGTATTTTGGTCATTTTTCAATTAAATTTTCCTTTTTAAAACTGGACCTAGCCCATTGGGATAGCCTAGCCCTGACCCGGCCCAACTGGGATGGTCAAAGCCTCTCTAGTGAGGGGTAACGGACCACACCGGCCCAGTATGCACCCTTCACTCCTCTCGCCCCATCGTGTTCTTCCTCGACCTCATGCGGCATGTGTCGCCGATGCCGTTGTCGCTCGATTGCCGCTACCCTGGGCTTCCCCGATCACCGCAGTGGTGTGTGGCGAGGTAGCTGGCGCCGCTCCGATGACTAGTTCATCTCGATTCGTCTTTGGACTTACCTTCTGCCAAGATTGATCCCATCCTGAACTCTAGGGTTTTGGATTGCCGGTGATGTGGAGCTTCGTCGCCTCTATGGTGTTGTGTTGTGCTACTAGTGACCTTGTGGTGCCTCTGCTGCTGCCTGTGTGACTATGGCCACCGCCGCATGGCCGGTGCGGGTTGTAGCACCCTCGGGTGCTCCCCATGCTGTCGTGCGGGCTCGTTGTCCTTACTAATTCCTCTTCTCTACTCTAGCGAGGACCATGAGTAAGTTCTTCTACTTCCCCTATGTATTCTCCCTCTACTCCTCTTACTAGCCACTGTGTGCTCCTAGAGAGAAATTCCTATCTAGGGCTTACCTATTCTATTAGGAATTTACTCCTCTATGTGGATATTTGAGAATACTGAGTTATTCAGAACTACTCCTGGGTTTATTCTATGTGGATCCATGTTCTACTGATGGCTTAGAAATTGCTAACAGTTCTATGAGATAAACCTTTATCTAATGTTGGTTACTGTAATTGCACATATGGATTGTTGTGACTCTATTCTAGCCTAGTATATGATTAATGATGATGGTTAACTAATTTCAGTATTGGAACATGTATTTGGTTACCTGAGAACTATCATCGATGTCTCTAGTGATAATTCTTCTCTGTAAGAGAATGATTCCTAATAGTATATTAGGAAGATGATTGAATATGCTTCTTACATGATCTGGATTATGTCATTGGGTAGGATCTGCTTGGTCAGAACAAATCCTTGTGACACCTTCCTTGGAATGGTACACAGGGTTTGTTCAAGTACTGGATTTATTCTACACATGTTCCAGAGTGACTTGATGCTAGATTGAGTTGAAAACTTCTGCTGGCTATGTTAGCTTATGATGTTCAATAATTGCATTATGCATGTGATGCTGGTCTGAGGCATATGAACTAGTTTCTTACCTTACTATCCCTCATAGATATGTTCTGGTATTGATACCAGTTACTCATTCTGGAACTCTTTTGATAAATTGGTTGGTGTGCTTATATGGATCCATAAAATCTATGGATTCTAGGGTGCTACTCTTTTAAGAGGTGTCCCCAGAATTCATAACCTTGTCTATTTTTATATTGGAATATGGAATATAACTTTATATCCAGGATCAATGATGTTGGTCTGAGATCCTGTTTTAGTTTGCATAGTTTATTTATGGCTTTTGTATTCAAAATTCCTCTATGATGGATTCACCCCACTTGGGTGATTTCTGAGAGTTTAAGTATAAAACAACACATGACTTCTTATCTAGATGAGATAGTTAGATCATGTGAGGGTTTTATATGACTCACCACAACAGTTGAGTTGCTGGTGTTGTTGCTGGTTGATCTGGTTGCTTGATCTTGCTAACTTGCTTTTCTGGTTTGATCTTGTCCTTCACTTCCTGGTGCTTCTCCTGCGACTTCTGGATCCTGGAATCTTGTCCTTGATCTTTATGTCCACCTGCTCCACCCCCTCCTTAAGTCACCATCTTGTGAATGTTTGGATGATCAGGTGTATGGCTTGGCTGGTGGTTTGCTTGATTTTGGCAGGATTGATGTGTTCCTGATCTGGTGTTTGAGAAGAAGTGTGAGCTGCTGCGGCTGTGCACTTCACCTTTTGCTTGTGTGGCTGTTGTTGCTGTGGTGATAGCACACCCCATGCATTTGGTGGCTGAGCTGTGTGTTTGTGTGGGCCAGTCATGTGGATCAGCTCAAGTGAAAATTAATATCTCCACTTGTGACCCTTTTACTAATTTCTTCCTGGTGAAACTTGCCCCTCTTTTATTACTCAATAATGTAATTTGAATAGTGCATTTCACTGTTAACAAATGAGAGTAAATCTAACGAATTACCTTTGTTTTATTTTTTAGTTGTTTTATCTTATTTGTAGGAACAATATCTGGAGATACAAGATTGAATATAGGAATAGATAAGTAGCATAGGTCTTAATTGTAATCTTCTTTCATTTTTTTCTTCTAAAGAATCTTGTAAAGATTTATTATAAGATAATAAAGTTGTATTTCTATTCTCTGTAATCTTCTACTTTTGATGTATTTATTACAATTTGTAATGTTGTAATGTAATCAGAAAATAAGAGTTCATTTCTTATCTAATTTTTTATTGTCTCAAATCCTTTGTGATGTTTGCTATATGTATAATTTAATCAAATAATGTTAATAAGATATTTTGGAAAAAAATTAATATTACTAACTTATAGTTTTCAAATACTTTCAAATTGATTTAAATTTCAAACATGAATTCAAAATAACTTCCCCAAAAACTTAATAATTCCCAAAGGTCATGTCAGAATTCATAGCAATCACTAATAAGAGTTATTCCTACCTCAAGTTAGTGAAAGAAACTATGATCCCTTTAGGTTTTTGTTTGGCGAAAAATTTACCCTAATTTTACAGGATGCATGCATGCACAAACTAGATTCCTATTTCTACCCTTCGTTGGATCTTAATGCTCGGATGTTACAAACTTCCCCCCTTAAATTAAACTTCGTCCTGAAGTTTGCGGATGTGTACTTGAATAGTTCTGGATATGCTTCCCTCAAGTCATCCTCTTTCTCCCATGTGGCTTCTCGCTCTAGGTGATGTTCCCATTTTACCTTGCAGTATTTGATTGCCCTGTTTCTCAACCTTTTCTAGTTCTCGTCTAAAATCTTACAGTGTTTCTCGACATAGGTCAAATCTTCTTGTAACTCAATTTCTTGATGTGTGATGGCATCATCGGGAACTTTAAGACATTTCCGAAGTTGTGATACATGGAAAATATTGTGAACCTGAGCTAGCCTTTTTGGTCACTCGAGAGCATAAGCTATTGTTCTATTCTGACTCAGTATCTTGAATGGTCCAATATATCTTGGGCTTAGTATTCCTTTGACTCTGAATCTCTTCACTCCCTTCATTGGACTTACTTTGAGATATACCATATCCCCCACTTCTGGATGCCATGATCTTCTACTTTGATCAGCATAACTCTTCTATCGACTCTGAGCTATCTTTAATCGATCTCTAATAATATCAATGATATCTTGCTTTTCCCTGATATAGTCTGGTAAAAATTCTTTGCTACTACCAGGTTCATACCAGCATATAGGTGATATACACTTTCTTTCGTATAGTACTTGGTGAGGTGCTGCCTTCAGACTACTCTGATAGCTATTGTTGTAGGAAAATTCTGCCAATGATAGATGATCTTCGCACGAACCTCCAAAATCTAATGCACACGCTCTTAGCATGTCCTTCAAGATTTGATTGGTCCTTTCTGTCTAGCCTCCAGTTTCTGGATGATAGGTTGTGCTAAAATCCAACTTGGAGCCAAGTACTTCATGTAATTGTTTCCAAAATGCTGATGTAAACACAGATCCTTTGCCCGATACAATTTTCTTGGGTACCCCGTGCTTACTCACAATTCTTTGACATAGATTTCCACTAATTTCTCAGCATTATCCTTTTGGTTTACTGGAATAAAATGTGCACTTTTTGTGAATCTATCCACAATCACCCATATCATTGTAGGGGTTCCGCGCATGAAAACAATAAAATTTTACTCTACGCCCCTGAACCCATGATGCTGCCAGGACCTATCTATTAGTACTACAGAAACGGGAGGGGCTTTTCGCGAACTTACCCTTGAAGACCGAAAAGCGTTATCAACGCTCAGGACAATGTGGTTGATGTAGATGAGCCGAAGCCGACCTCAAGGTCGTGATGAAGTCCTTGCGCTCCTTCTGGCTCCAACGACTTGAGTGCCTCAAGTGTGACACCTCGTAGGAGTTACACACGTCCGGTGCCTGATGATGACTCCCGCTTCCCCGATCCAGCAGCAGTTGCAGAAGTAGAGCTCCCGGATCCGAATCCCGCAGCGCGATGGCGCTCCGCGGTGAAGATGTCTCTCGCTCGCGCAGTCCAGACTTGGGACCACGGTCACGAGAGAGAGAGAGAGAGAGGGGAAGAGAGAAAATATCAATTGGAGGTCCTCCCAAAAGTGGGGAGACCTTTATTGATTATTGGGTGTTTTTTCTAGGCCAAATACCCCACTTTATATAGTGGGAGGGGAGATACTACCTCCCCTCAAGTCCCGGGGTGGGACTAAAGGAGAGGAGGGGGGACGAGGTGGGCGCCCGCCACTAGTGGGCCCCGCAGGGGGGGGGGCTAGGCCCAGCCGGCCTCCCCTTTCTCCTTTTCCCTAATGGGCCCTCTCCCTCTGAAAATTGGCCCATTAAGCCTTTTGACCTTTTAATTTATTTTCTCTTTATTAAATAATTATGAATAAATGATTAAACCAATATTTAACATTCATTCATATATTATCTAATCTCTGTGGCTATGGAACACCTTCCACCTCCACTCCGGACATCCTCCGGACTTACCGAAACCCTTCCGGTTTTCTCCCTTCTTTTCTTCGGCGATTCTACCGATCCTATAAACACTCTCTAAGCATCATCAAGCCCTTAAGCGATACCCTACGGTTCGGGAACACTCCAGACATGGTCGGGACACTCCCGCACCAATGATCAACAGAGGGACCTGGATGGCCATGTGACCCCTGTGCGTTCCACGAAGATCTTTCGTCGTTTAAACCGGGACAGTCATGTTTTATTCCCTTTGTCATTCGATACTTGCGTTGCCCGAGATCTGATCAATGACATCACCATGTCGGGTACAATCTCGTTACTGAACAATGCTACTTAACTCGTCCCGACAAGTGATATCCCCGTGATCTAATCACACGCTGCGCAGCTATTGGATATAATTTCTCCGAGTGGGCCCTTGAGTATCTTCCCGTCACATGGACGGACAAATCCCGCTCTCGACATATATTGCCTCTACAGTTTCCTCCGAATACCTGAACACACCTTTATAACCACCGTTTTACCAGATGGCGTTTAATGATATCTAAGCACCTTCGGGAGACAGTGATTGATATAGCCTCACGGTCTAAGGAATAGTCTACGAGGATCCATTTCTAATCATCGTAACTTGAACTTCGTGACATGATCGGGTCACGATGTTTAGGTTGGGTATTGGTTCATTATCTCATTCTCCGAATGAGATGACCTCATTTCCAACTGGCATAAATGCCACATGATCAGGAAACATGATCATTTGTTGACCAATGAACCAGTGACTAGAGTTTCACTCGGAACCCCTGGTTGTTTGTATATCACACATGTATTGATGTTTCCACTCAATACAGTTATAGCATGATATAAAACTTAATCATAAACTATATGAAATATGATAATAGTCCTTACTACTATTTGTCTCTAGGGCATATTTCCAACAGTCTCCCACTTGCACTAGAGTACAAATACACTAGCTGCATTTGTTCTCAATCATTGGCACCATATACCCGGTACCCTGAACATGCTTGCTCATGGAAGAGGTTGAGACTTGGGTCTGTATTTATAGTCCCAAATCCTTTGCAATTTAGTAATGTCACCTTGATTGACATTAATACTCTATCATCACATGATAGCATCTATTTGTATGCATCGTCGCCATGGCGGCAAAACGAGGCCTGATTCCAGGAGCCAACAGTGACGTTGGATCAACCTCAAGGGCTTTCATGGGCACTGTGCCCTAGGACACATCATTCTACATTAAAAGCGAACTAGCCCCGCCATAACATTATACAACACCTTAGATGGTACCCTTATCTATTATTATAAATGTATTCATCGAAACTCCCATGCACTTTGTGCAACTTTTGATGTTTTGTTCACCTCACTTCCTACTTGACTTTAATTGGCATCTACAGGAGTTTCCAACATATTCCCTTATAACATAACTCTTTATGCTTTAAGACATGTCATCCTTTATGGATTTGGAAAATATATCCATAGTTCTCTACTAGACACTGTGGACAAACTTAGCTCAACGTTCTGTGATTTGAACTTGATCACTTTCAAATGTTCCTAACTTTGGATCACATATTATGCTAAGTTATCATCATGGTTTACTAAGATAGAACCTATGTCTTAACATAGTGGATGACGATCATCCTTTTCTTTCTTTCAACCATTGATGTAAAACTTAATACTATTCCTAATTTGAGTTATTAAGGACCAGTTAATTAACTTCTATTCCGAAACCCCTTTCAGAATCCCTTAAGGAATACCTCATAATATCATAATACACCTATTATCAACTTCTACATCTTATAAATCCTTATTTATAAGTATTTGTGCTTTCATCCTTAACTTACTTTAAGAATTACTCCTATAATCTCCCACTCAAACAATGTTTCTAACATATTTGGGTATGAGTCAGTACTCTTACTCAAACAATGTTCCTACATATTTGAATTTGAGTCTTATATTGCTCCCACTTAAAAATATGTCAATCACATATTATTTTAGGAAGACTTACATAGCTCCCACTCAATTTTATGCAAATTTCATATCTCCTTACTACATTGAACAACTTCAAAATCCTTTGATCAAATATCAAACTTGGAGATTTACTATGAGATACTAGTACTTTACTAGTTTTAAATCCACTAGACATTTAGCACACATGAATCAAATTCATTTGAATTCATCCAATGCTTGACAAATTGTGCTTTTGTCATTCACCCCCTTTTTTTCTACTATGGCTTTGCAGTCATTTGGGAAAATTCCAAGTAATCCAATTACTTGTGAGATTCAGCAATGAATTGCTTTCTAATCTCAAGGGAATTTTACTTCTAGGATTTCTCATAATTTAGTTTACCATTATTTCCCTTGTAGTTCGTAGGTATGTCATATTCCAAAAATCATGAGAAGTGATTCACAAATGTCTCCATACAAGATATGGATTTACATTTTGAATCCTACTTCATGTAGTGAAAAAAATAATGGAGGGGAAAACACAATGATCAAAATCATTGATTCTTTCCTTCTGTGAGGAGAATCGTTCAGGAATACTGTCCGTTGCACTTTCTCAACACTCTGATGCAGGGTTTTGAATCCTCATCGTGTTTTAGACTAATTTCCATTTGATCCATAATTGAGAAACATCACTCGAAGTGAGCTTTTCTCAAGAATGCACCAAAATCCAAGCAATACAAGTTTTGCTTTCCTTTTGGTTTAGCTATGGATTTCGTATTCAAAATTTCCAATGAATACACTACAAGGACTTATTCGCTATTGTTTTGGTTATATTGAATAACCCCAAAACTTTCACGAATTCAAATGGTTTACTATATTTTAATTGAGTGCTAACTATTTCTAACTAATGGTCTCTACATATACTCTACAACGATTTATTTGGTGCCTTCTATTCAACCCCTTTTGATATCTAATATCACATTGTGATGCTTTGTATTTTGACATTTCAAAACACTTCACATTCCACAATTTCTTTTATGCCATTCTTATAAAGTCGAATTTCATTACTATTGAGCAAATCATAGCAATTGGATTCTCTTTTATATTTATACCCTTTTATTGATGAAACACTTTGATCAAATCAAATAGTTCCACATTCATGTTTCCTTTGGTAAACTTACTTTACACATTTAAACCATCATTCAATGATAATTACCATTTTCGTTAAAACCCAATACATCGAATATGTATTTACTTTTAACAATTCATTTAACACTTTGTATTCAAGTAATACACGGTGTTTAAGTTATTTTGCCGAGCTTAGGCATGATTCATATGTGACAAGAAATCGAATGACTTTCACATATTATCACATAACTTTGAATTCAACCAATGGTTTCATTCATTCATTAATGAAATATCATTAAGTTGGGTATTTTAAACAAGGCATTTTAATATTTTACAAATGTTCATACATTATCAATTAGTTTCAAACAATAAGGATAATTCACCAGCAATCAAACAAGATTTGAACACGAATAGAAATCATTCATAAAAGTGGAACAACTGTTTGTTACAAACTTATATGAATAACCGTCTCACGAAGTGTGAGAAACACTAAAGAAGTTCAAATCTCTCGATTACATTAATCATCCTAAAACACAAACTAAGTGATAAATGTCGAGGGAGAGTGTCGTCGGCTATCATCATCATGCTCGCCATCAACACGCAACGTCACCTCCTCTCTAGCAAGCACCTCTATGCAGAAGGACCAATTTTCAATAAAACAGAACAAGTATCAGATATACTTAACACTGCAATGTGTTTGCAAGATTATAACATTTATAAAACTATATATCAAATATATACCTTTGTCGTTGACGACCTGAGCGACATCTGGTTCAACCAACACATTCCTACGATGTGTCATGAACCGGTGGAACTCCATTTCCGTGTCGCCCCTCATCACGCAAGTCCTGACTTGTGCTTGGTAGCTTGGTGGCAGCGACCGCAGCACAACAGCATTTGCGAAAGAGCCTGAAATCCAGACGTCTAGGAAGTATTCTGGCCTCATGTACACATCATGCATGTGCTGTAAGTGGCTGTCCAGTGATGAGTTCTCCTCCATCTTAATGGAGAGGAAGTCTCCCATCAACTCATGCTCCCAAATGCGTGTCTGATCCACGAAATGTGTCCTAAGTTGTAGCATCACCGAACGAGGGTTGACATCACCCACGAAAGGCCACAGCTCGTCCACCATTCCGAAACACATCACAACTGAAATATAGGAGGCTATCTCGCGACGGAGATAGCGGTCTTTCAGCTCCTCTGGGGTCTCAAGGTCCGTGGGCTGATCCAAATCCATCCCGTCGAGTATGTAGTCGACCATGTCGTTCTCTCTAAGGACAACATGGAGACTGGCAACCCAAGTGGAGAAGTTCGATCCATCTAATCTGAGCTTCTCTCCTTCTAACCATTTAGTTGTCAACACGAAAGAACCCATCTACATTTATAATTGCAAAAGGAATTTAGACTAAGTGTATAATTAAATGAGTTAATAATAACTCCACTCAGAAACACCTATCCCCAAAGAGGGTTCCTAGTGATAACACGACCCCTATCAGCCACATCTCCCCTGATCATCACGGCCACCAATGTGGGTTCAAGGGTGGACGCTAAACGTCGGTCACATCATTCATGCGACTCGTGCTCGATCTTTCGACCATCCGTGTTTCGAGGCCACGCTTCTATAGCGTGCTAGGCTCGCCAACTCAACCTTAGTGTATTCGCTGTGCAACATGGCTTGCACCCACTGTATGCGAACGTAGATATGTCTGACACCCGATCATTAAGGCCTGCCTCATACCGAAGAACTTTCTTGGTGGTGCACACTAAGGGGGAACACAATCGTTGGTTATTTTAACAGGGATCATCTTATTAGGCTACCGTCGAGTATCTAATACTAGCACACAATAAGACATACAAACAATAACATTGAATGTAAATGCTATGTGATATGGTCCTTCACGTCGTGATCTCCATCCGTCGTCACCGGGTTCCGGCGCTAGGGTTTCGGTGTCGTAGACACTAGGGTACTAGTGTCATTCCGGCGTGGTAGTTTGTCATTACCGTGACTATCTACTACTATGTAACAAAAGGTAATCACTTTACCTTTGCCACAACCATATCACAAAGCAACGCCCTCCTACAAAACAAAGTTAGACGCCTCTACTTTATCTTTGCATGTTTTACGTGGCTGAATGGGCTTTCGCACAAGAACCGTTCTTACCTACGAACTTTCAGCACAACGCTGATCAAGTAGTTGTCTCTACTACAACCCTTTCGGGGCCCTCCGTTGCAAATGGTATACCAACTAATGCGAGAGAGACAGACACCCCCCTAAGCCACCTTATACGGTACAAGCCGTATGTCAAGCGTGGAACAGTCTTGCGAATGAACGCATAAAGTCAGTTGGGGGCCGCTTCATCAAGCATTACTGCGGTATACCCAAGTACACGTGGGAGGGTAACAACTAAAAGAACAACGCCCACACGCTACATCTCGTGTGTTCTAACCGTACTAGCATTACTGCGCATAGATCTAGCTCTGATACCACTCTAGGGGTTCCGTGCATGAAAACAATAAAATTTTACCCTACGCCCCTAAACCCCTGAAGCTGCCAGGACCTATCTATTAGTAATACAGTAACGGGAGGGGCTTTTCGCGAACTTACCCTTGAAGACCGAAAAGCGTTGTCAATGCTCAGGAGAGCATGGTTGATGTAGACGAGCTGAAGCCGACCTCAAGGTCGTGATGAAGTCCTTGCGCTCCTTCTGGCTCCAACGACTTGAGTGCCTGAAGTGTGACACCTCGTGGGAGTTACACATGTCCAGTGCCTGACGATGACTCTCGCTTCCCCGATCCAGCAGTAGTTGCGGAAGTAGAGCTCCCGGATCCGAATCCCACAGCGCGACGGCGCTCCGCGGTGAAGATGTCTCTCGCTCGCGTAGTCCAGACTTGGGACCACGGTCACGAGAGAGAGAGGGGAAGAGAGAAAATATCAATTGCAGGTCCTCCCAAAAGTGGGGAGACCTTTATTGATTATTGGGTGTTTTTTCTATGCCAAATACCCCACCTTATATAGGGGGAGGGGAGGTACTACCTCCCCTCAAGTCCCGGGGTGGGACTAAAGGAGAGGAGGGGGGAGGAGGTGGCTTCCGGCCACTAGTGGGCCCCACGGGGGGGGGGGGGGGGGCTACGCCCAGCTGGCCTCCCCTTTGGCCGTTCTCCCCTTTCTCCTTTTCCCTAATGGGCCCTCTCCCTACGGAAATTGGCCCATTAAGCCTTTTGACCTTTTAATTTATTTTCTCTTTATTAAATAATTATGAATAAATGATTAAATCAATATTTAACATTCATTCATATATTATGTAATCTCCGTGGCTATGGAACACCTTCCACCTCCACTCCGGACATCCTCCGGACTTACCAAAACCCTTCCGGTTTTCTCCCTTCTTTTCTTCGGCGATTCTACCGATCCTATAAACACTCTCTAAGCATCATCAAGCCCTTAAGCGTGATACCCTACGGTTCGGGAACACTCCAGACATGGTTGGGACACTCCCGCACCAATGATCAACAGAGGGACCTGGATGGCCATGTGACCTCTGTGCGTTCCACGAAGATCTTTCGTCGTTTGAACCAGGACAGTCGTGTCTTATTCCCTTTGTCATTCGATACTTGCATTTCCCGAGATCTGATCAATGACATCACCATGTTGGGTTCAATCTCGTTACTGAATAATGCTACTTAACTCATCCCGACAAGTGATATCCCTGTGATCTAATCACACGCTACGCAGCTATTGGATATACCTTCTTCGAGTGGGCCCTTGAGTATCTTCCCGTCACATGGACAGACAAATCCCGCTCTCGACATATATTGCCTCTATGGTTTCCTCCGAATACCTGAACACACCTTTATAACCACCATTTTACCAGATGGCGTTTGATGATATCTAAGCACCCTCAGGAGACAGTGATTGATATAGCCTCACGGTCTAAGGAATAGTCTACGAGGATCCATTTCTAATCATCGTAACTTGAACTTCGTGACATGATCGGGTCACGATGTTTAGGTTGGGTATTGGTTCATCATCTCATTCTCTGAATGAGATGACCTCATTTCCAACTGGCATAAATGCCACATGATCAGGAAACATGAACATCTGTTGACCAATGAACCAGTGACTAGAGTTTCACTCGGAACCCCTGGTTGATTGTATATCACACATGTATTGTTGTTTCCACTCAATACAGTTATAGCATGATATAAAACTTAATCATAAACTATATGACATATGATAATAGTCCTTACTACTATTTGTCTCTAGGGCATATTTCCAACAATCATATCCTTCCGCTTCGGTGTCATGGGTAACCCTGTAATAAAGTCCATACCAATTTCCTCCCACTTCCATTCTAGAATTTCTAAAGGTTGCAATGGTCCGGCTGGACTTTGATGTTCCGCCTTTACCCTTTGACAAGTATGGCATTCAGATACATAATTTGCAATATCTCTTTTCATATTGTTCCACCAAAATAATTCTTTCAAATCCATGTACATTTTTGTACTTCTAGGATGTATAGAATATGGTGTTTCATGAGCTTCCCGAAGTATCACCTCTCAAATTTCTGGCACATATGGTACACAAAGAAGGTTTTGAAACCATAAAGACCCATAATCTCCTCGGTGAAAAGCTGATGCCTGACCTTGGGAGATTCTTCGAAGTTCTTCAGTAATGAAAGGATCTTCACATTGATGTCTAAAAATTTCATGCCGAAGATCACTACTCCGCTCTTCAATTACTCTCACGGTAGCTAATCCTCCAAGAACTAATGTACTAATAAATTGCCATTCCAACCTTTCCAAATCCATCTGTAATTCTCTTAGCAATTCCCTATTAATAGGTTGCATATTTGTGTTTTTCTGACTTAAAGCATCTGCCACAACATTTTGTTTTCGAGGGGTATAATTGATTGCTAGATCATAATCTTTAATTAACTCCAGACAATGTTTCTGTCTCATATTCAATTCCTTTTGAGTGAAGAAATATTTCAGACTTTTGTGGCCAGTGTATAACTCACACCTTGCCCCATACAGAAAATGTCTCCATCCTTTTAAAGCAAAGACTACTACTGCTAACTCTAAATCATGAGTTGGAGAATTCACTTCATGTGGTTTCAGTTGTCTAGATCCGTAAGCAATTACCTTACGATCTTGCATAAGAACACAACCTAATCCTTCCTTAGATGCATCACAATATACTGTGTAATCTTTTCCTGGTTCCGGAACTGCTAGGATTGGTGCGGTAGTTAATCTGGTCTTTAACTCCTGAAAACTTGCTTCACGCTTCTCGTCCCATTTGAAAGGTGTATTCTTTCTTAACAAGTTTGTCATTGGTCCAACTATCTTGGAAAAACCTTCAATGAATCTCCGATAATAACCAACCATGCCTAAGAATCCTTGGATTTGCTTCACATTGGTTGGTGCCTTCCATTCCAGCACTGGTTGAACTTTGGACGGATTTACAGCAATTCCATCCTTACTGATTACATGACCAAGAAACTCTACTTTGTCCAAGCAGAATTCACACTTACTGAACTTAGCATAAAGCTTATGTTCTCTTAGGATTTGTAATGCTATTCTCAGATGCTCCGCATGCTCTTCTTTATCCTTAGAGTATATTAAAAAATCATCAATGGACACTATGACAAACTTGTCCAAGTAAGGCATGAAGATTTTGTTCATCAAATTCATGAATATCGCTGGTGCATTGGTCAAACCAAAAGGTACGACGAGATACTCATGATGTCCATACCTTGACACAAATGTTGTTTTAGGACATCTTCGGGTTTAATTTTTTTCTGATGGTATCCTGATCTAAGATCAATCTTTGAAAATACTCTGGCTCCCTTGAATTTTTCAAATAGATCTTGAATTCTTGGTAATGGGTACTTGTTCTTGATGGTGACATTGTTGAGATTTCTATAATCCCCACACATTCTTTGTCCTCCATCTCTTTTATCTACAAAAATTATCGGAGTTCCCCATGGGAATACACTCTCCTGAATAAATCCTTTTCTGGCAAACTCATCAATTTGCTCCTAAACTCTTTTAATTCTATTTGCCCCATCTTATATGGTGCTTGGGCTATTGGTGCTGTACTAGGTATCAGTTTAATAGTGAACTCTATTTCCTGATTAGGTGGCATTCCTGGTAACTCAGCTAGAAAAAACATCTTGAAATTCCTTCACCGCATGAATATTTTCCAATTTGACCTCCTTCATTGAGTTCAACTGCAGATCCACCATGATATGACTATGTTTATCTGCCTGATATACTATCCTTCCTCCACTTCGATACCTGATTAAAACGGTTTTCTCCTCACAATTGATCTGAGCTCCATAGTCTGTCATCCAATCCATCCCCAGCACTACTGCTGTTCCTCTTAATGGGATCACATAAAGATCCGCATAATAGGTTTGACCACAGATTGAGATGACTTAGTTTAATTTAATGTTTCTAACTACCACGGTCCCTCCGGCGGTAACTACGGTCATAGGTTTTTCTAACAGAGCCCTTCTAATCCCAAATTTATCACAAAATTCTTCCGATATGAAAGAAGTAGTTGCACCCGTATCAAATAAAACTTTTCCAGGATTTGTGAGAATATTGAGCATACCTATCACCGCTTGATCCGATTTATCCACCTCCTCCAAGGTTGCGCAATTCAGCTTTCCAGTAGGTTTACCCATCTTGCCATTATCAATTTTGCCATAGCTTCCACCTCTATTAGGTTCTTCACCTCCACCTCTTGCTTGACCACCGCCTATTGTAGTCTAACCACCGGGTGGCTTACTTGGGCACTTTGGATTGATATGACCCTTTTGACCACAACCAAAACAAATAATTACTGGCTTCTTGCAATCCTTGCTAATATGTCCCGTAAGTTTGCAATTGTCACATATGACATTCCTTCTAGGATTGAATTGTCCTCCAATGTTGTTGCTACTCTTGTTGTTGTTGTTGTTGTAGGGTCTGTTTCTAGGTTGGAATTCCAAATTCTTTTGGGTTTGCTTGCTTGAATCCTCTTTGTTTCCTTCTTTGCTCTCTTCCTATGGCCCTCTTGGACATTCTTATAATCATCTTCAAAGGTTATAGCTGCATCAAACAACTATTGAAAAGTTTGGGTTTTTTCAAGCCTCAACTGCATCTTAATAAATGGATGCAGTCCACGCATGAACCTCTTCTTCCTCTTTGCCTCCATGCTGACTTCATCAGTAGCGTAACGAGATAGACCACTGAACTCCCGCATGTACTTCATGACACTGGAGTACCCATGTTGCTGCTCTTCAAACTCCCTATGCTTCAACTCAATGATACTTTCCGGAACGTGGTATTCACAGAATCTCTGCTTGAACTCCTCCCAGTTATACTCTCTTCTTGGAAGTTGCATAGCTAACTGACCCTCCCACCATGCTGTTGTAGGTCCGGTCAATAAATGTGTTGCATACCTCAACTTTTCTTCCTCATTGCATCATATAGTTTTCAACTTCCTTCCGGTATATGCTAACCAATCCTCTACATCCATTCGTTCTGGGGCGGATGCAAAAGGCAAAGGCATTTTATCTTGAAAATCTGAAAGACTTACACCACGTCCCTGAGGTACCCTCTGCTGTCCCACTCGATCCACTAACCCCTCCATGAACTTGTTCTGGGACTCCTGCATCATTTGCATGTACTACATAAAGTTATGCTCCATCAATGACCTCATTGGTGGTGGTGGTAAATTTGCTTGCATTCAGGCGTCTAAATCCGCCTTTTCCTTGGCTTCGCGCTCCATGCGCTGATGTTCAGTCTCGTTCTCTACACCCGTTTCCATACCCCCTAGTCCTATAACATAAAGCAAACACTCATAATTACATCATGCATATGTGTTATGAGCTCAACTTCATGCACAAAACTAGTCACACAACAGAAAACAAGATCCAAATATGCATTACACACACATTATACGTTACAAACAACATAGTTGATACAACGTGATTATAAGCCCTTACTATTTAAGCATTACAAGCTCATGTGGATACTATCCCACTTATTTATTTACATAAAGTTCTCAGAATCTAACTCCCGTATCACAATTGGAATACACCTCCTCAAGGTCACGCTCCCCAGAAGCTGCGACGTTCATCATACATACCCGAAGTACAAACGTGCTGATGTTAAGTACGATGCACCGTCTGTGGAACGACTTGCCTCTTCGACGGACGATACTCAATATCAAAGTCTCCGGACTTGACACATCATTCAACTGAAGTGCATCCATACCTTCCAACTCATCTGAAGTATCCTCAGAATCATTCTCATCACTGTCTTCTTCATCCATCTCCTGCATCCTGACTCTAGAGGAATCAACATATTCCCCTTCCGGTGCTCCCCAAGTACTCTGTTGGGTACGATAGTCCTCCGCTATGATTGGATAATGCACGTTATCTGGAGTAGGATAATGTTCTAGTGACTCAAACACCCTTTATTCAGGATCTTCCTCATCGGACTCCACATCCTCCACATGGACATCTCTTCCATCAATGGAATAAGATCTCACGCCCATGCGACTAGTCTGCCCAGTATCTCCAACTGAATCTTCCACATGAATAGGATTCCCATCAGATCCATCCATTGATCTGTACTTCCATCCTTCGGAATTTCCGATAGGTAGTTCCGAGTCTTCAGTTCCCCAAGAACTCTATGGTACTGGATGACTAGTGCCCTCATTAGGATATCTAGTGGGTTCTGGTATAGGTGAGTAAGGATATGGTGTAAAAGATGTGTGATCTATAGGTATATCCTTAAAAACTAGGTTAGCCCTATCTACTGCTTCATTCTCCAATTTAGATGCTAACTTCTCCCTTCTTTCAGGATTCGTTAAATCCTCTAACATATCAACCTGATCTTCTACAATCACCTGATGTGTCTTATACAAAGATCCAACCATTAGTCGATACAAATCCATAAACTTAGAAGCTAGTTTTGGATGCTTCCTTACTAAAGTAAGATGATCCGGTTCTGGTTCCTCATCTATATAGTCATGAGGAATCACAGAATATGTGCTTCCAGCTAACTCTTCTGCTTTGTGCTCCCGAACATTGGCTATCGCCTTCACAATAGCAACATGGTATGCTGCTAAGTGACTTCTACCTTCTCCCATAGGTAAATCGTGATGTAAACCAAGCTTCTTTGGTAGTTGGATGCTAACACAATATTTGGATAACATTCGCCTGTCATGGTATGTCATGGTATTGACTGGGATATTAGTTGTGCAACCAAATACTCTCAGAAGTTCTCAAAGCTGTTCAGTTAAAGCCCCTGATAGTCATCGAGAGTATCTTCTTTCCTTACCAAAGTTTGTTTTGGAAACTTTGGTGCCATTTCCACTTTATACCAAAAAATATTAATAATTAGTATCCAGTAGTTATAATGATGCATCATAATGAAGAATTATCGCACTAAAAAATATAAAAAAATATTCCCAATTGAATATTCGTCATATAATCTAGAGAACTCTTTACCGTTGCTCCTAGACTCCTACAAGTAGTTCCCTTTACTAGATTTCCAACCTAAGGTCAAACCAATTGCTCTGATACCATCTGCGGTGACCCAGCATACCACTGCATGTGTAGTACACTATAGTCGTTGACATGACATCCACATAACACCGTTCTGTAAATATCACATCCCTTAGAGTGGTACAACAGAAACATTGCGGGTCCACAATACAAACATACACACTTCATTATTATTACAAACCAGGAGTTCCAAATTTCAAGTGTTACAAAATTACAAACCAAACTTAAGTAGTTTTAGCGGAAGATATAAAGTTCAAACACATACTCTGAATTGAGCTCAACAACTTATTTTATAAAGTTCCTGCTGCTTGGCTCAATTGGTTTACTAATAACTAAGGCAACTACTTAGACTCATTGCCCTCCACTCCATAACGTATTTCACAGTGCACCCCTTCAACTCGTTTGGACAAGTCGGGATCCTCATAGTAGACATCCTCCTGCCCTTCAGCTCCGTAAATCAAAGTGTCTTCTGGATTCTTAGAGTCTAAGCAGGGGTTCAAAGGAAAGAGTGAGTAACAGCGTTACCCAACAAGTTCATTATATGCAAGGTGGGAAGTTTGATGCTCTATCTACCACCTCGGACCATCAGTCCTTGGCTCTATGCAGTTTTCATAAACATTTCTTCAAAGATTGATTTTATTATTGAAAACTATGCCCATCGGCTTTCACAGGTTAACTAGAACTTCATGGAATTCCTTTCCTCCAGCGTTCGTAGCTCCTTCCCGGAACAGGGGTAACAAGTTACAGTTCTTACACTCTATAGAGGTGTGTTGCTTTACCCATGAGAGATCAACTCTTTGTTGCACAACCGGGCGTACTTTCCCGTCCATAGTACCGTGATGTGGGGCCCGGTAGGTGATCCAAGCCAATCACTGCACCTCTCCGCAACCCCATATGTCTACACGATCCTCCGGGGCGAGCTCCATCTCCGTTAAGCCCCCTTTTGGGCAAGCTATAACCCTGATGAGTCCCCGAAGACTATGAGCCGGTTATGCCCCTGGCAAGCTCCATAAAGGTCTGACTATACCTTCGGCAGCCGCTCACAGATAATCTAGATACCAAAACCGTGGGGCCTAAGGGTGCCCACCCATATGTTGGATCCACACAAGGAATCACAACGTCACGATAAGGTCATCTTGCCTCCATATGAAAGGAAGAAGGTCCAGCTGACTTCTCCGTCCCATTCCAAATCTCATGGTTAACGCGTAATATACGACGCTAGAATCACGGATGTCATGGGTTATTAATTCTATAATGACTTGTGCAATCGGAACCCTAAGTTCCATTGCTAATCTCTATCATCACTTAGGATGATAACCATATCTTATTTATTAAACAAGATAATATTTTCTTTCTCTAGATCATAGATGATAACACACAATTTGCAATATCATTGATAAAGACTCTTCAAAGGACATGAGATGGTGATGAACTTGCCTTGTGACTGCAAGGTAGTGAAGTCGGATGCTTCCACCTGACCTTAAGCTCCGGTTTCTACAGAGTACCATTATTGCCCGGTAAGGACAATATTTAAAGAAGCAATATGTAATGCATAGTAATGTAATGCAAGGTTCATCATTTGCATGTTTTACCCTCTTAATAAAGTTTGTTATTTTTTTAATTAAAAGAAAAGAATATTACTTTAAGTCTTTGAAATTTTTATAAACTTTACATTTAGTATTTTTTATAATGTCTAGTACTATTCAAAGAGTTTAAAATTGAATTTATTTAAGTTTTAACTTTTTTAAATATTTAACTAAAATTCCTTTAACGAAATAAGACTTTGTTTTTATTACATTTAATTTACGTTTCAAAAATACAAATTAGTATTTTTCTATAATAGCACTTCCTTTTAGAATTATAAAAATGGGGTTTATTCAATTTTTATGTGTTTGTATATTTTTATAAAATTCCAAAAGGAATATGTACCTTAGTAATAATAATTTTAATTTTAATTACCTAAAATTTCATTTGTTATTTTTTGAATAGAGGATATTTTTATGAGTCCATTAATATTTTATTGATATTTTTAGGATTTTTTATTTTTATTCTTCTAGAACTATTTAAGTTCTAGGGGTATTTTGGTCATTTGTCAATTTAATTTTCCTTTTTAAAAGTGGACCTAGCCCAGCCCTGACCCGGCCCATCTTTTCTGGTCAAACCCTAGTGAGGGTTACTAGACCACACCGACCTAGTACGCACCCCTCACTCCTCTCACCCCCTCGTGTTCTTCCTCGACCTCCTGCGCCGTGTATCGCCAACGCCGTTGTCGCTTGATTTCCGCCACCCTGGGCTTCCCGGATCGCCGCCGTGGTGTGTTGCGAGGTAGCTGGCGCCGCTGAGTTTCCCCATCCCTGGGTTTCCCCCATCCCGAACCCTAGGGTTTGGGATTGCCGGTGATGTGGAGCTTCGCCGCCTCTATGGTGCTGTGATGTGTTACTGGTGACCTTGCGGTGCCTCTGCTTTTGCCTATGTGACTGTGGCCGCCGCCGCATGGCCCAGTGCAGGTTGCAGCGCCCTCGGGTGCTCCTCGTGCCGCCGTGCGTGCTCGTTGTCCTTACTACTTCCTCTTCTATACTCTAGCAAGGACCATGAGTAAGTACTTCTCCTTCCCCTACGTATTCTCCCTCTACTCCTCTTACAAGACACTGTGTGCTCCCAGAGAGAAATTCCGATCTAGGGCTTACCTGTTCTATTAGGAATTTACTCCTCTGTGTTGATATTTGAGAATACTGAGCTATTCAGAACTACTCCTGGGTTTATTCTATGTGGATCCATGTTCTACTAATGACTTAGAAATTGCTAACAGTTCTGTGAGATAAACCTTTGTCTAAAGTTGGTTACTGTAATTGCACATATGGATTGTTGTGACTCTATTCTAGCCTAGTATCGGATTAGTGATGATGGTTAACTAATTTCAGTATTGGAACATGTATTTGGTTACCTGAGAACTATCATTGATGTCTCTAGTGATAATACTTCTCTATAAGAGAATGATTCCTAATAATATACTAGGAAGATGATTGAATATGCTTTTTTACATGATCTGGATTATGCAATCATTGCGTAGGATCTGCTTGGTCAGAACAAATCCTTGTGACACCTTCCTTGGAATGGTACACAAGGTTTGTTCAAGTACTAGCTTTATTCTACATATGTTCCAGAGTGACTTGATGCTAGATTGAGTTGAAAACTTCTGCTGGCTATGTTAGCTTATGATGTTCAATAATTGCATTCTGCCTGTGATGCTAGTCTGAGGCATAGGAACTAGTTTCTTACCTTACTGTCCCTCATAGATATGTTCTGGTATTGATACTAGTTACTCATTCTAGAATTCTTTTGATAAACTGGTTGGTGTTCTTATATGGATCCATAAAATCTATGGATTCTGGGGTGCTACTCTTTTAAGAGATGTGCCGAGAATTCATAACCTTGGCTATGTTTATATTGGAATATGGAATATAACTTTATATCCAGGATCAATGATGTTGGTCTGAGATCCTGGTTTAGTTTGCAATGTCTATTTTTGGCTTTTGTGTTCAAAATTCCTCTATGATGGATTCACCCTACTTGGGTGATTTCTGAGAGTTTAAGTATAAAACAACACATGAATTCTTATCTATATGAGATAGTTAGATCATGTGAGGGTTTTATATGACTCACCACAATAGTTGAGTTGTTGGTGTTGTTGCTGGTTGATCTAGTTGCTTGATCTTGCTAGCTTGCTTTGCTGGTTTGATCTTGTCCTTCACTTCCTGGTGCTGCTCCTGCGACTTCTGGATCCTGGAATCTTGTCCTTGATCTTTCTATCCACCTACTCCACCCCCTCCTTAAGTCACCATCTTGTGAGTGTTTGGATGATCAGGTGTATGGCTTGGCTGGTAGTTTGCTTGATTTTGGCAGGATTGATGTGTTCCTGATCTAGTGTTTGAGAAGAAGTGTGAGCTGTTGTGGCTGTGCACTTCACCTTTTGCTTGTGTGGTTGTTGTTGCTGTGTTGACAGCACACCCCATGCATTGTGTGTCTGTGTGGGTTGGTCATGTGGATCAGCTCAAGTGAAAATATCTCCACCTGTGACCCTTTTACTAATTACTGCCTGGTGAAACTTGCCCCTCTTTTATTACTCAATGATGTAATTTGAACAGTGCATTTCACTGTTCACCAGTGAGAGTAAATCTAACTAATTAACCTTTGTATTCTATTTTAGTTGTTTTATCTTATTTGCAGGAATAAGATCTAGAGATACAAGATTGAATATAGGAATAGATAAATAGCTTATGTCTTAATTGTAATCTTATTTCATTTATTCTTTTTTTGTAAAGAACCTTGTAAAGATTTATTATAAGATAATAAAGTTGTATTTCTATTCTTTGTAATCTTCTACTTTTGATGTATTTACTACAATTTGTAATGTTGTAATGTAATCAGAAAATAACAGTTCATTTCTTATCTAATTTTTTTATCGTCTCAAATCTTTTTTGATGTTTGCTATATCTATAATTTAATCAAATAATGTTAATAAGATATTTTGAAAACAATTCAATATTACTAACTTATAGTTTTCAAATTGATTTAAATTTCAAACTTGAATTCAAAATAACTTCCCCAAAAAACTTAATAATTCCCAAAGGTCATGTCAGAATTCATAGCAGTCACTAACAAGAGTTATTCCTACCTCTAGTTAGTGAAAGAAACTCTGATCCCTTTAGGTTTTTCAAAGAAATATGCCATGAAAGGCAATAATAACGTTGTTATTATGTATTCCTTTTATATGATAGATGTTTATTTTGCATGCTATAATTGTATTGATAGGAAACGTCAATACATGTGTGTTTAATAAACAAATAAAAGGTTCCTATTTATGCCTCTCTTATAGACTAGCTCGTTGATTAACAAGATGATCAAAGTTTCCTGACCATGGACATTGGATGTTATTAATAACGAGGTCACAACATTTGTGAAATGATGTGATGAACATTCATCCGAAGTATAGGGTTACGATCAAAGTCATTATGTTTATATTACTATAACATCATATGAAGTAATCTTTGTCCTTAGACCATGAGATCATGTTAATTGCTAACACCGGAAGAGTATCTTGATAACATCAAACGTCACACCGTAATAGGGTGACCATAAAGGTGGGTTCAGTGCTACGAAGGTGTTATGTTGAGGCTCATGGATCAAGAGTGGAATTTGTCAAGCCCGATGACAGATAGATATAATCTGGGCCCTCTCGATGATATCACATTAAGATAGCTTGCAAGCAAGTGATATGATCACTAGAATGTTATATCACGAGAACGAGAAAAGAGTGCATGTCGGTAATGAGATCAAACTAGGTATTTGGATACCGATGATCAAATCTCGGACATGTATTATATCATGAGACAAAGGGGTTAAGTTACTAGCGTTGAAGGTTCTCACGATCACGGAAGTCATCGTTGAATGTGCAGGAGCCAGTATGGATCTCGAGGTCCCGCTTCTGATTATTGATCTGAGAGGAGTCTCAATCATGTGGGCATTATTCACGAACCGTAGGGTGACACACTTAAGGGTTGCCGGGCACCATTTTGGAGCACATATGTTTCAGACGAAAGAATTGCAAAGCGCAGGAATTGTTTCGATGGAAACCGGAATTGTTTCAGGTGAAATTGCAGAAATTGGTTCTGCATGTGATTTTGAAATGTTACAAGGGGTTTTATGTGAATGTTTGTTAATTAAAGTAATTAAAAAAATTCTGAATAAAATAAATAAAAGAGTTTTATTAATTGAGAGTTGCATTAAATTTGGTGGAAACTTAATGCATGTGAGTGGAACTTTGGGTGGAGCTTGAATTGATGTGAGTGGAGCTTGCACCACATGAATGAGGAAGAGATGGGGGCACCCCCCTTGGCCGCCGGCCATGGGAGGGGAGGAGCCCCCCATCTCCTATAAAAGGCCCCCCTCTCCTCCCTCACAAAGCACACCTCCTTGTGAAGGATCTCTCTCCCCCTCTAGATATATTCCCCATGGTCTCGGATTAGCGAGATACATGTTCCTGGTGGCCTTGCGTCTGGAAGGAGTTGCTGCTTCCGCTGATTCGCTGGAGCGAGGAGGTGGAGGTTGTCCGGTGGCTTGAACGTGTGTGCGAGGATGGATGCGCTGCTGATTTGCGGTGCTAGGACTTCCATACGATCTTGAGATCGGCAAGCATACGACTACATCATCCATGAGTTCCAACTCGTTAACAAAACTCTGTTGTCTTCGAGGGTAAGTTCTCTATGGATATATATCCACCCGTTGCTTTGTATCTAGTAGATAGATCTTGGCGTATAGTTCTCATCATAGGATTTTTTTGTTTTCTATGTTGCGAAACCAACAGTGGTATCAGAGCCTGATATATGCGTAGGTGCTTTGCACAGGTAGTACACATATGTTTATATGTGGGCGATGATGATCATGTTATTGCTTCTTTCATGTATTTTGGATATTGGTGGCATAGTGGGATGAAGCAGCCCGGACCAACCTTACATGTCATCACACATGAGACCGGTTCCACGACTGACATCCAACTAGTTTTGCATAAGTGGCTGGCGGGTGTCTGTCTCTCCTACTATAGTAAATATCTGATTTACAACGAGTTTCTAATAACTTGGTTATCCTCGTTGTGGTTCCATGTTCATAGGTAAGAACGGTTCTATCTCCGAAAGCCCTAAGCCAAGTAAAACTTGCAATGGATAAATTAGAGGCATCTAGTTTAGATCGTTGTTGGGCTAATGTCTTGATATGGTATTGTTGTAAGTAGATGTATGATAGATACTCTTACAACACACTTAACGTGTAAGTTCCATAGACCTTGGCCTTACACACAAAGGAATGATAGAGATCATACCACGATGCATATGATAGAGATCAAATGCATGGACCATATCATCTCACTTTACACATTACATGTTTGCATCTTATATTGCTAGTTTGGCGCCTTTAGTAGCATTGTAAGATGATCCCTCATTTAAATATTAAGATAAAATGTGTTCTTCCTTAAGTATGCACCGTTCTATGGATCGTGTTTCGAGACATCACGTGATAATCGGGTGTACTCGACTCTACGCTTTCATACAACAGGTGTAAGACAGTTTTACACACGCGAATACTAAGGTTCTTACTTGGCGAGCCTAGCATGTACAAACATGGCTTCGGAACACGGACCGAAAGGTTAAGAATGAGTCAAATAGTTGATATGATGGCCATATAGATTCTCGCCTTTGAAGTTACACCCACTCACATGATGATCGAACTTGGTGTAGTGGATTTGGTTCATGTAATCACCAAAACGGCACGCGGAATGTCGTTTTTGAGTAGGAGTTCATTAGTAATTTGGATTAGTTGAACTCAATCTATCATAAACTTAGTCTAAACAAACTTTACAAATTTTGTTGTAGATGGCACCACCTGCTTTTAATTTCAATGTATTCATGGAGAAAGAAAACTTGCTGCGAATGGTAGCAACTTCACCAACTAGGCTATGAATTTGAGGATTCTCCTCACTGCTGCACAAAAGCAATATGCGCTAGAGGCGCCGCTAGGCCCCCCACCAGCTCCTGATGCCCCTGACGAGGAAAAGAATGTCTATATAACTCATCAGGAGGACCACAACTTAGTTCATTGCAGCATACTGTATGGGCTAGAGCCAGAACTTCAAAAGCGTTTCGAAAATGGCAATGCCTTTGATACCATGGGAGAATTGAAAATGATTTTCGATACCCATGCTACCGTAGAGAGTTATAATGCTTCTGAAAAGTTCTTTAGCTGCATGATGGAGGAGAACAACTCTGTTTGTGAGCACATACTCAAAATGTCTGGGTACGCCGATAAGCTTGTGTCCTTGGGCATAACAATTCCCATTGACTTAGGAATACATCATGTTCTCCAATCTCTGTCACCTAGTTACAAGAGCTTCGTGATGAACTATAACATGAAGGGCATGAAGAAGTCTCTTGCCGAGCTTCTATCAATGCTTAAGACTGTAGAAGTGGAGATTAGGAAAGAACATCAACGGTTGATGATCAATAAGACCACCGATTTCAAGAAGGACAAGAAAGGCAAGGAGAAGGGAAAGAAGGGCGTAAAATCTGTTGCCGCACCTGAAAAGAAATCCTGAGCTAGCCCTAAGTCTGATACCGAGTGCTACTATTGCAAGGGGACTGGCCATTGGAAGCGCAACTGCCCCAAGTATTTGGCGGACAAGAAGGCCGGCAAGGCAAACACAGGTATATGTGATATACATGTTATTGATATGTACTCGACTAGTACTCGCAGTAGCACCTGGGTATTTCATACAGGATCGGTTGCTAATATATGTAACTCGATTCAGGGGCTGCGGAACAAGCGACAGCTAGCAAGGGATGATGTCACGATGCGGGTCGGCAATGGATCAAGAGTTGATGTGATCGTCGTCGGCACGCTGCCTCTCCATATGCCGTCGGGATTAGTGATAAATCTAAATAATTGTTATTTGGTGCCTGCACTAAGCATGAACATTGTATCCGGATCATGTTTTATGCGAAGTGGTTATTCCTTTAAATCTGAAAACAATGGTTGTTTGATTTATATGAATGATATCTTTTATGGTCATGCACCTATGATGAATGGTTTATTTCTTTTGAATCTCGATAGTAGTATTACGCATATTCATAATTTTGATGCTAAAAGGATTAAACTTGATAATGATATATCTGCATATATGTGGCACTGCCGTCTAGGTCATATTGGCGTTAAACGCATGAAGAAACTCCATTCTGATGGACTTTTGGAATCACTTGATTTTGAATCATTTGATACATGTGAGCCAAGCCTTATGGGCAAGATGACTAGAATGTCGTTTTCTGGTTCAATGGAACGAGCGACAGATTTATTGGAAATCATACGTACTGATGTGTGTGGACCAATGAGTGTGTTGGCGTGAGGTGGATATCGTTATTTTGTTACTTTCATGGATGATTTGAGTAGATACGGGTATATCTATTTGATGAAACATAAGTCTGAAACCTTTGAAAAGTTCAAGGAATTTCAGAATGAAGTGGAAAATCATAGTAACAGAAAGGTCAAATTTGTCGTGGAAATGGCCACGGCAGTCGCTGCTACTGGCAGGGATTGATTGTAACGTGAGGAAGAGCTGGCGGCCATCTACGGTGCGAGATGGGGCTGCACATGGTTTTACCCAGGTTCAAGCTCGGCATCTAAACAGCGAGTCGCTCGAAGGGGTGTATGATGGAACGTAAGTCCTCAGGATACCCTATGGAGGTTTATATATGGGACATCTCGTTAGGGTTTACAGTCTACAACCGAACAAGATATGGGTTCGGAGCCTTTTGACCTAATCCGACTGGGCTTCAAACGCACTCCTAGGCCTCCAGTCTCTAGTCGACAGGCCTTCTTCTCAGTCGCATTCTAGTCGTCATCCTACAGGCCCACTTGTGAGACCTTTGGCCCAATCAGAACGTCCTGCTGGGCATACCCCATTTGGCATATCCCCATCAGTAGTCCCCGAGGCCATCGTTGATTCAGACGCAGGTGGTCATTTGGCAGTCGGAGTAGGCGATTCCAATTTGGACGCCCAATCGAATCGGCGGTGGACTCCACCGAGACCAAGGAAATTTCCCTAGGTCATCAGTCGCTGCTTCGACGAACGCTATAGACATCTAGTCGCTGCTTCGGCGAGTGGATGTGGACCAGCTACAAACGAGTTGAATGGAGGAGTTGGACCGTCAATCTAGTCAAACTATCCGTTGGAAATTCCAATGGTAATTTTGGCGTAATTACCGCGGGTAACGGCTATCCCGAGTTTGGCGGGTAGCGCCTATTTATAGGGGGAGTAAAGAATCAGCCCTATAGATCCTTCCCCGTATTCTTCATTCTTGCGCGTCCATTTCTCCTATATGCGTTCGATCCACACCCCTCTAGACCAAACGACTCCACTTTCCTTCTTGATGGCGCCTCTGAAAGGCTCGTGGGGGAAGTCCAAGTGCTCCGTGGCGCAACTCAAGTCCTTCGAGGATGCCGGTATCCTTCGCAAGGGGAATTGGAGGATCCCCGCGTCTTCCGAGATCGAGCCAAAGCCACGCGTCAGCGAATTCATTTGTTTTCCCAGTCATCTTGAGAGGGGTTTGGGGTTCCCCACCTCACTGTTCTTTTGGCGCTTCTGTGCGTATTATGCAATCAAGCCGTCGGACCTTGGCCCACACAGCATTGAGCAGCTGGCGATCTTTGTCGCCTTTTGGGAATGCTACCTTGGCTGCAGACCTTACTTTTCCCCTATGGTTGGAGCTCTTCCACGGCCGCATCGGGCGCAAGGCGTCTAGTGGCCTGATGTTGGCGGCTGGTGGCGTTACCTTCCAATTGAAGTCGAGGGACAACTTCGTCAAGCTTCTGCAGCCAAAGAATGCCACGAGAGAGTGGAAGAGGAGCTGGTTCTACATGAAGGAGTCCACTCCCTCCGACGAAGTGGCGCTTGCCGAGTTCGTCGCGGAAAGGAGCGAGCCTTGTCGGCTGGCGCTGAAGAAACTCCCTGAAGACCAGAAGATGGCCGTGGCGGAGATGTTGGACTAGATCTAGCGGCTGAAGGATCAAGGGCTATCCTCGATCAACCTCTACAACTTCTGGCTCGTGTGGCGTATGGTTCCATTAGCGGCCCAGCCTCATTGGATGTATGAGTACAACGGGAAGAACGATCCCTCCCGCACCAGCAAAGAATCGTGGGAGGCCGAAGATAATAAGGCCGCCCTGAAGAAAATCACCGACGCTGAGTTTAGAACCATGTCGGCCGGGCTTGCCCCGTACACTCCCGTGAAGAGCGAAGCCCCTATAGTAAGTTCTCCTCTCTAAATTTTACCTTCATTCGCAACTCTCGCAGTCCAATTCACACCTATGTTGTCTGAAATTTACTCGTATCTATCCTCAGTTGTTTCAGGTTTTGGAGGGCTGGCTCCCCCCACTCGACGAGGAGGTTCCCCACGAGCTCGAAGAGGGGGCCTCAGGCGAATCTTCTGCGGAAGAGGAGGAGACGGAGGCTCCTCTCCCAGCACCCGCGGCTCGCAAGACCCGCATGCAGAGGCAACACGAGCTAGAGGCGAGTCACAACCTCAAAGAACTTGAAGAAGGCGATGAAGCCTTGCAGGAGCACACTTCTCGGAGAATGGCGACGCCGCGAAACCCGCTCGCAAGGCAAAGTCGTCAGCAAAGAAGGCGGCGTCTCTGGCTAAGTCGGCGGTGGTCTTCGAGTTGGATGACGATTCTGATGAAGACTCCCCTGACGTTTCGCTCAAGATCCCGGAGGGCGCAATTCCGATGACAGGGTTAGAGGTGAAAGATGCCGAGGCGGCAGTAGAGGTCCCTCTAGCTGTGCTTGTGCCCACGGCTTCGATGGCGCCTGATCAGGAGGCAGCCGACGTCGTGGCTTCAAAGTCGCCGCAACCTTCTCGAGCGGCTGCGTCTTCAGATCCGGAGATTCCAATGACCGCAGCTTCATCATCAAGGAAGCCCGCGGTGTCGTAGGTTTCAGACGTCTTCGAGAAAGGTCTCTCGCGCAAGCTGGGGCCAGAACTAAACAAACCTTCCCACATCAGTACCGGGCTACGCTCTCTTCCGGTCGCCAAGTAAGTTTCTCCCCTTTTCTTCCAAACCTTTCTAGATTTCTGTGTTTTCTCCTCTCTGATGTCAGAGGTTTCACAGATCTGGTGCTAAAAAGATTGGTCGCCCTTCAGTGGCAAAGATTCCGCCAGTCGCCACCGTAGGGGAAGGCAACCTCCCCTCGGAGAGGAAGCCTGTTGCAGATGTTGCGCCTGTAGGGGGCATGAAGAAGCACAAAGGAGATGCAAGCGACACCATGGCGGGAGGTAGTGCCAAGGGGAGTGGCCCTACTGTGTCCGCCAAAGAGGTGGTCGCTGCCTAGTCGGAGCCAGCCAAGGGGGCTCCGATGATGGAACCCCTGGCTCCGACGACTAGTGCCCCGGCCAGGGTGTCGGTAATGTTTCTGTGCTTCCTGGCGAAGGAGTTAATTTCAGTCTCCAGTCCCCGAGTTCCTGGTCACTGAATTTCAGCGGCTGGGAACTGAATTTCTGTTTCTATGAATGCTGACTTTTACTTTTTGTTTCAGGGCTAGCAGAGGGAGTCGACGGACCGTCAGGGCACAAACGAGCATCTTGAGCAGGATCTGCGTGTGGCGCAGGAGGTGAACTGACGACTCCAGGAAACTGTTGGTGAGTGCTTGATTCGTTTTTCAACTGTGAGCTGTTTGTGTTCCGTCGTTTTGACGATTTCTTCTTTTCTATTCAGATGGTCTTCCGGCTGAGATTTCCAAGGCTCATGAAGGGTATGTCCCAATTGCCGAGCTGGACGTGGCGAATGGGCGAATCTCCTCGCTGGTCAAGGAATTGGAGTAGGCCAAAGCGGCCTCGATTTCTTCTGAAGATAGAGCAAAGGCTGCGGTCGCTGCGGCTGAAGAGGAGCGGAAGGCCGCAGACTCGATCATTCTGGGGCTGTAGAGCGATCACGCCTCCTTGGAGAAGCACGTCACCGACAACTGCCGGAAGCTCCTTGGTAAGTCTCTGTTCTTTTGCTTAACCTCTGTAGTGAGTCCCCGAGTGGGGGAATCCATAGTGTCACTGACGTTTGATGTTGCAGCTTTGATAGAGCAAAGCGACCGGTGGTGCAGACCTTCAACGCCCCGCAGTGCGTGACTACCGTCGTGAATGCGGCTACTGCCCCAGCGTTGTGCATCCAGGCAGTCCTTAAAGGAATGTCTCCCACCGAAGTTATTCCCGGTGGGCTGACCGAAGTGCGGTGCTATCTGGAGGAGGTGCCCAGCGTCGTGAAGTGGATGACACGCTCAGCTTTTAGGCGTGGGGCCACCACGGTATTGAGCCTGGGTCTTGCCCACTTCCCCGACGACTTCGACCTCGACGACGTCACCAGCGGCAATCCTTCGATGACTGATACGGTGGAGATGTCGGAGGTACTGAAGCTGACTGCCAAGGCCGCCCCCTTTGCTAATCGGGTGTTGGCGATGGGGGACCTTCTGCTGTACCAGGAGATGGTGGTGGCGCCTAGCGACCCCGAGCCGGAGCATCACGACCTGAGGTCGGAGCAGCCCTTCTGGTCGGCGCTGGCGAAGTTGCTGACGACCTTCCCGTCGAACCCATGGCAACCTTTCGTCCGCGTCAAGGGTGGTGGGGATGCTTCCTCGTCGGGTCCTGCGAAATAAATAGTATCTCTGGGCAGGTTGTAATATGTGCCAAGTGGCGACTTTTGTAATGTAACCAATATTTTGAGTGAGAGGAGTCAATCGGCTCGCAATACGAGCTATATTGTGTGGTGTTTTTAACTTTTTTGTTTGAGCGAGTCCCCGAGCGCGTCCGCGCATTAATGGGGTATAACTCGTATGTATACATATGTGTTTTCTTTGGATTGTGCGTTGTTTGTCTTTTGCGTCTTCTGAAGGGGCGAGTCCCCGAGCGCGAATGGGGTTGTTTGTAGGCGAGTCCCCGAGCATAGTACTTTTGGGCACGTGCCTTTTGCGAGTTGCTGGTGTGTTGTTTGTAACGCGTCTCCTCCCATGGCTCGGAGAGCCAGTCGCTGGGCGAGTCCAAGGCAGCTCTCTTACTTGGTGTGTTCCCGAGCGACGTGAGGGTTTCCATTTTGCGGAGTCCCCGTGCGTGGTACTTAACCGTTCGAGTCGCTTTGCGCGAGGATGGGAGGGACAGGTCGCTGTGAGAAGCGTGTGCCGGTCGTCTTGGCCTGATGGGCTAGTCGAGCTAGGCGACTCCAATGGTGGATCCGAATTGATGTATTCGTGGACGTCCTAAGGCCCGAATATTTTTGATGCCCTTAGGCCGCACTACTTAGCCGTGTCGGTCGCTCGACCAAGGGTTGACTTTTGTGGGTAGCGTATTGCTAATTGTACGAGTGCGAGTGGCACAAGAGTATGGCGAGTACACACAATTTGTGTGATCCGAATGAGTTTCATTATATATATATATCGACCGAGTACAAGTTGTTCTATGTATAGAACTTTCGGAGGAGGTTCACATTCCATGGCCTTCCGACCTCGAGCTGGCCATCGCCTCATATGTCGATGAGGTAGTAGGCGTCGTTTCCAAGCACTCGCCTTATGGCGAATGGCCCCTCCCATGGGTGGAAAGTTTGTGCATGCCCTTCTTGTCTTGAACCAGTCACAGGACCAGGTCGCCCTCCTGGGAGGTGCGAGTCCGGACTCGGCGGCTATGGTAGCGGCGGAGTCCTTGCTGGTAGATGGTGGTGCGAGAGCGAGCCAGGTCGCGTGCCTAATTGGTTGGTGCTGTCTTGGCGGGCGATCTCGTTTTCGCCTCGACTCGAGGTGATTCGTGCTCCAGGTCCATTGGCATTACTGCTTCGGCGCCGTACACCAGGAAGAAGGGCGTGAATCTGGTGGAGCGATTGACGGACGTGTGGATCCCCCATATTACGGAGGGGAGTTCTTCGACCCAGCATCCTGGGGTTTGCTCGAGGGGCACCTGGAGTCGCGGCTTGAGCCTATGGAGGACGCTCTGGTTCGCGCGTTCTGCTTGGCCATTCGACTCCGGGTGGGCGACTGAGGCGAGGTCGAGTCGAATGGCGTGTTCTTCACAGAATTCCGCCATGGCCCCCTTGGCGAAGTTGGTGTCGTTGTCCGTTATGATGTTGTGCGGGTAGCCGTACCGGTAGATGAGCTCGCGTAAGAACTTGGTGGCGGTCTTGCTGTCGCACTATTTGATTGGCTTGGCCTCGACCTATTTGGTGAACTTGTCGACCGCGACCAAGAGATGGGTGAAGCCGGATGGGGCCTTATTGAACGGGCCTACCATGTCCATGCCCCATATAGCGAATGGCCATGTGATGGGGATGGTCTTGAGTGCTGAACCAGGGATGTGCATCTAGTTGGCGTATTTCTGGCACCCGACGCATCGTTGGACGATGTCGGTGACGTTGGCATGCGCGGTGAGCCAGCAGAAACCGTGTCGCATGGCCTTGGCGACCAGCGACTTGCCGCCTGCGTGATGGCCGCAGTCGCCGGCGTGGATGTCCTAGAGAATTTGCGGCCTTCTTCTAGCTGGACGCAGCGTTGGAAAACGCCAGTTACGCTGCGCTTGTGGAGCTCGCCATTGATGATGACGAAGGATTTGCAGCGACGCATGATACATTGCAAATGTATCTATAATTTTTGATGTTCCATGCTTGGTTTTATCCACTTTCTTGTGTTTTGTTCCAGCTTTCGAGAACTTTTCATATGATTTCTTGGATGAACCTATTAACAAGAGCCACAGTGCCAGCTGCCTGTTTTCTGCTGTTTTTGGTTCCAGGAAAGTCAGAAAATGAATATTCTCGAAATTGGACGGGACAAAAGCCAAAGTGCCTATTTTTTCGGAAGTCATCAAGTGCCAGAATACGAGACGGAGAAGGGCCAGAGGGTGGTGTGGTGGCCCCTGGCACCCCCTCGGCCTCCCCTTCCAACTATAAGATGCCCTCGGGACGTAAACCCTAAGTACCCGATCAAAAATCCACAAAAGAGTTTGTAGCCGCCGTCATCTCCATCCCTAGATCGGGAGTGATCTGAAGCTCTTCCCGGCACCCTGCCGGAGAGTGGAATTCACCCTGGAGGCCTTCTTCATCACCATGCAAGCCTCCGGTGTGATGTGTGAGTAGTTCATCCTTGGACTATGGATCCATGTAGTAGCTAGATGGCTGGTTCTCCTCCTTTGTGCTTTCATGTTTAGATCTTGTGAGCTCCGTTCATGATCAAGATCATCTATTTGTAATTTTGCATGTTGTGTTTGCGGGGATCCGATGGATATTGAGATGCTATTTCAGATTGATTATTGATTCTATCATGTCCTTGTTATTTGAGATCTTGCATGCTTTCCGTTGTTAGTAGCTATCTTGGCCAAGTAGATGCTAGCAACTCCAAGAGTTAGTATTTATGCTCGATAGTGGGTTCATGCCTCTGGTAATCTGGGGAAGTGACAGAAATCTCTAAGGTACTAGATGTGATGTTGCTACTAGGGAGAAAACAACAATCCTTTGTTCATAGAACAATCATATTGTTTACTTTACACGCAGTTCGTAAAGCAATAATCTGTTGCTTGTAACTTAATACTGGAGGGGGTTCGGATGATAACCTGAAGGTGGATTATTAGTCATAGATGCACTTGGATGGCAGTCTATGTATAATGTTGTAATGCCCAATCAAGTCTCAAAGGAGTCAAGATGATTAGTATATGCATGTATTGCTTTCTCGGTGTTTGTCAATTTCCCCGCTATAATTTGTTCACCCAGCATGTTATCTATCTTAAGGAGAGCCACCTCTAGTGAACTATGGATCCCGGTCCTTTTCTTTTATATACAATCTACAATCTTTTACTACTTTGTATTTACTTTCTGCAAACTTTTACTTCTTTCCATTCGATACATTAATCCTTTGTTTTCCGCAAAACACGGTGAGATTGACAGCCTCATCGCAAGTTGCGGACAAAGTTATGTGGTTGTGTTGTGCAGGTCTCCATGTTTCTACTAGCACCGGTAGTGCGCCCTGCGAAAGCTCAGCTAGTAACACCTTTGGGGTGTTTCCTTGCTCATACTGGTTCGATTAAACCTTGCTTTCATAACTGAGGGAAACTTGCTACTGTGCTCATCATACCTTCCTCTTGGGGTTCCCAACGAGCTCTACATCAACACTGCACCAGCACTTTTCTGGGCGCCGTGAATTGAGCCATCAAGCGATTTTCTGGCGCCGTTGCCGGGGAGTCAAGGAAATCTTCACAAGGGGAGTCCCTCATAACCAATCTCTTTACTTTGTTGTTTTTGTTTTGATTAGTTTCTTTTTCCTTTGTTTGCTTGTTTGTTTATTCAAAAACACAAAAAAATTAGTTTTACAAGTTTGCTTTCTTATTTGAAAACCCAAAAAAATGACTACTCTTGAAAACACTAAGTTGTGTGACTTCACTAGCACCAACAACAATGATTTTATGAGCACACCTATTGCTCCACCTGTGGCTGAAAATACTTTCTTTGTGATAAAACCTGCTTTGCTCAATCTTGTTATGAGAGAACAATTTTCCAATATTGGTAATGAAGGTGCTGCTTCCCATCTAAATGACTTTGTTGAACTTTGTGAGATGCAAAAGCATAGGGATGTAGATGGTGATATTATTAAACTAAAATTGTTTCCTTTCTCTTTGAGAGGAAAAGCTAGAGAATGGTTGAATTCCTTAACTAGGAATAGTATTGATTCTTGGACTAAGTGCAAAGATGCTTTCATTGGAAAATACTATCCTCCTGCTAAGATTATATCCATGAGAAGTGAAATAATGAAGTTTAGACAACTTGATAATGAGCATGTTGCTCAAGCTTGGGAAAGAATGAAATCTTTGGTTAAGAATTGTCCCACTCATGGACTGACTGTTTGGATGATCATCCAAACTTTTTATGCAGGATTGAACTATTCTTCAAGGAACCTATTGGATTCTGCTGCTGGAGGTACCTTTATGACCATCACTTTGGGTGCTGCAACAAAACTTTTGGACAATATGATGGTTAATTATTCTCAATGGCATACTGAGAGAGCTCCACAAGGTAAGAGGGTAAATTCTGTTGAGGAAACCTCCTCCTTGAGTGATAAGATTGATATTATTATGTCTATGCTTGTTAATGGGAAAGCCCATATTGATCCAAATAATGTTCCTTTAGCCTCTTTGGTTGCTCAAGAGGAGCAAGTTGATGTGAACTTCATAAGAAATAACAATTTTGGTAATAATGCTTATAGGAACAATTTTGGTAACAACAATTATAAGCCATATCCTCCCAACAATGGTAATGCTTATGGAAATTCTTACAACAATAATAAGAGTGCTCCCTCTAAACTTGAATTTATGCTTAAAGAGTTTATTAGTAAACAAACTGTTTTCAATAAAACTATTGAGGCAAAACTCTCTAATGCTGAAAGAAATATAGAATCTTTAGCTGAAGCTCAAACTATTTGAATAAAATGGCTGCTAAACCTGAAACTAATGAGAATCCCTTTGCAGCTACCAATGCTATACAAGTAAGAATTGATGAAAATGTTAGACTATTAGCCGAATTACATGCTAAGTGGGAAAGAGAAGATGAAATTGCTAGAAACATTAGTGTTTCTACTATTACCACCACTGGTGTTGAGGATAGTAATAGTTCTACTACTTTAGATGATAAGTTTGATTTTGATCTTGATGGTTGCAATATCTCTGAAGTTATTAAGTTCCTACAAAAGCTTGCTAAAAGTCCTAATGCTAGTGCTATGAACATGGCCTTTACAAAACACATTACCGATGCTCTCATAAAGATTAAAGAAGAAGAGATGAAACATAAAGCTTCTATTCCTATAAAACAAGAAGATGGTTGGGAACCCATCATTAATATGAAAGTGAATGACTTTGATTTCAAAGCTTTATGTGATCTTGATATTAGTGTTTCTATTATGCCTAGAAGGATTTATGATATGCTTGATTTGCCTCCTCTTGAAGATTGCTATTTGAATGTCCCACTTGATGATAATGTTAAAAAGAAACTCATGGGGAGTCTTAATGATGTTCTTATTATGGTTAACAATTCCTATGTCCCTGTTGATTTCTATGTTTTGGATGTTCAATACAATGCTCCTTGTCCTATTACTTTGGGAAGACCTTTTCTTAGAATTGTTGGTGCCATCATTGATATGAAAGAAGGCGCCATTAAATATCAAATCCCACTCAAGAAAGGTATAGAACACTTCCCTAAAAATAGAGAAAAGATATATTTTGCTTCTCCTATGAAAACAAAATTTGGTCTTAATGCTTCTTCATTCGAGAACACTTGATTCTTCCTTTGCTTCTTATGCCTAACTTAAAGGCGTTAAAGAAAAGTACTTATTGGGAGATAACCCAAAAGTTTTAGATGAGTCTTAGAAGTTATTACCTCTGTAATAACCTCTCCTTATCCTTTTTATTTGCTTTTTGTACCAAGAGTAACCTCTAATGAGAGAGAAGTAATGATTGGGAAAGTTGCTGTCCCGAAACAGATTTCTGTGCTTCACCGTAAAAATTCGTGTAAAATCTGTGAACGTCTTTTTGAGATGTAATTATTTGTGCTTCTGACCCAGGTTGTTATATAACTTTCTTTAGTCCAACACTTTTTGATTTGAGCAACAGAAGGTCTTCGAAAAAATTCGTCTTTACCTGCTGGTCTGTTTTGACAGATTTCTGCCATTTTCTGCATTTGCTTCTTGTTGGTTCCTTCTTGAGTTCTTTTCGGGAATTGAGATTTTTGAGGGAAGTGCTACAGTATCTAGTGTTCTAATGGAAGTTTATTTGGTGTTAGAACTGAACCTCAAGACTTATTTATCTTAAGTACACTAATGTTGCTAATAAAGATTGTGTGAAGTTTTGTATAAAGGAAAAATTTCAGGTGAATGGGAGGAATGAGTAATGAGATGAAGGATGGACTAAAGCTCAAGCTTGGGGATGCCACGCGTGTCACCTCAAGAAATATCCAAGAATTACAAGCATCAAAGCTTGGGGATGCCCAAGGCATCCCCTTCTTCATCAATAAAAATCCCAGGTTTCTGACAAACGTTTCATTTTTATTGTTTCATGCACAGTTGTGTTTTTCTTGGAGCGTCTTCTTTTTCGTTTTTGTTTCTGTTTTTAGTTTGCTTGGTTTTCTTAGTTTTCTGAATAAATTGGTTGGACCCCCTCTTTCATACATTGGTTTGCAAATAGTTTGGTTTGGTTTGGAAAAGAGTAGGAAAGTTCATACTTATGTGGTAAAAAGAGCTTGTTTTTGACTGTGGCCTATGCTTTGTCATGCCATGCTTGATATTGTTTTGGCTTTATGCTTAGGATTCTTTGTTGTAGCATGACTTTTTATAAACAATTGAGATTGCTTAATGTGCCTTGGATGAATCATGCGTTGTTTTAGCATATTAAAGCATAGTATAGTGGTATTCTCCTTTGATGCTTTATTTGTGTTGACTTGGCGCATACTCACACCATGTTATGACTATCTCAAGTCACCATAGCCTTTATGATACTTTAGTTTTCAAATTGTAGTATCTTTATGCTTTGATCAATGATGTTTTGTTTCTCTGAATGATTATGGCCATTATTGCTCTCTTAGTTTGTCGCTCCTAGTCTTTTGCTAGCCTCCACAACAAAGTATGAGTTCCACTCATGCATCCAACTCCCTAAACCAAGTTATTCCAAAGAGTCCACCATACCTACCTACTATCTTATGCTATTTCAAGTATATTCATGCTTTTTTTACCTTCCAAATTAAACTTGTTATGAGAAAACTAGTGATTACAGCTCTCACGAACTTGATGGCACACTTTACTTTTTGCATCTAATAAACTTGAACCATTGGTCCTTCTTTGTTGCGTATATGCTTGCGCTTTATAAGTTGAAATTAGCAGAACCATGTTTCATGGGGAACACTTTCAACATTGCACTTGTACTTTGTACCCCGTTGGCGGTTCTTAATAATACACATGTACTTACAATGACAAGAGCTTACTCGTGACTGAAGTTGAGTAGCATGAGGATCGGTCTTCATAAGTAAGGGGCGTGAGATTTCAGTTTATAACTTGTCAAGAATATCCTATAAGTACCATAATTTTTAGAAGCTCTTTATGAGACTTGAATCTCTACTTCCTTTTACAAAGGCTTTTCTTCCACCATTATATTGAGTCTTCACTTTCTATCTTTATGCACCTACTTTGAGAGCATAGTGGCCATTCTTAGTTCTATGTGCATTGTCCCAAGACTAGTTGATTGATGCATAACTTGATATTGCTTGTTTTAAACTATTGTATCTAGTCACTCTTCTGAACTTTGAAGGTGTCCTATGCATTTATATTTGCTACTCTATTGAGGGACAAGCTGAATACTATTATGCTATGTTTTCTTTATGTGAAACAAACAAACGTCTTGCAAAGAATTGTTATTCACGAATGTTTTGTTTGTGCCTTTGCATGTTGCATCATAGTTTCTTTGCTTATTGCTAGAACTTTGTCTTTCATGCTATGATTGAAGTACTATGATCCCAGCTTTGAATGTTTTTGCAAATACTTTAATCAAGTCTTTGATGGTGCATGTCACCTAAAAAATTATTCTTTATTTTTATCACTTACCTACTCGAGGATGAGCAGGAGTTAAGCTTGGGGATGTTGATACATTGCAAATGTATCTATAATTTTTGATGTTCCATGCTTGGTTTTATCAACTTTCTTGTGTTTTGTTTGAACTTTGGAGTACTTTTCATATGATTTCTTGGACTAACCTATTAATAAGAGCCATAGTGCCAGCTGCCTATTTTCTGCTATTTTTGGTTCCAGGAAAGTTAGAAAATGAATATTCTTGGAATTGGACAGGACAAAATCCAAAGTGCCTATTTTTCCGAAAGTCATCAAGTGCCAGAATACGAGACGGAGAAGGGCCAGAGGCCGGCCACACCACCTGGCAACGCAGCCAGGCTTGGCCCGCGCCAGGGGGTGGTGTGGTGGCCCCTGGCACCCCCTTGGCCTCCCCTTCCGATTATAAGATGCCCTCGGGACGTATACACTAAGTACCCGATCAAAAATCCACGAAAGAGTCTGTAGCCGCCGTCATCTCCATCCCTAGATCGGGAGGGATCTGAAGCTCTTCCCGGCACCCTGCCGGAGAGGGGAATTCACCCTAGAGGCCTTCTTCATCACGATGCAAGCCTCCGGTGTGATGCGTGAGTAGTTCATCCTTGGACTACGGATCCATGTAGTAGCTAGATGGCTGGTTCTCCTCCTTTGTGCTTTCATGTTTAGATCTTGTGAGCTCCGTTCATGATCAAGATCATCTATTTGTAATTCTGCATGTTGTGTTTGCGGGGATCCGATGGATATTGAGATGCTATTTCAGATTGATTATTGATTCTATCATGTATTTTTTATTTGAGATCTTGCATGCTTTCCGTTGTTAGTAGCTATCTTGGCCAAGTAGATGCTAGCAACTCCAAGAGTTAGTATTTATGCTCGATAGTGGGTTGATGCCTCTGGTAATCTAGGGAAGTGACAGAAATCTCTAAGGTACTAGATGTGTTGTTGCTACTAGGGAGAAAACAACAATCCTTTGTTCATAGAACAATCGTATTGTTTACTTTACACGCAGGTTGTAAAGCAATAATCTGTTGCTTGCAACTTAATACTGGAAGGGGGTTCGGATGATAACCTGAAGGTGGATTATTAGTCATAGATGCACTTGGATGGCGGTCTATGTATAATGTTGTAATGCCCAATCAAGTCTCAAAGGAGTCAAGATGATTAGTATATGCATGTATTGCTTTCTCGGTGTTTGTCAATTGCCCCGCTGTAATTTGTTCACCCAGCATGTTATCTATCTTAAGGAGAGCCACCTCTAGTGAACTATGGATCCCGGTCCTTTTGTTTTACATACAATCTACAATCTTCTACTTCTTTCCATTCGATACGTTTAATCCTTTGTTTTCCGCAAAACACGGTGGGATTGACAACCTCATCGCAAGGTTGGGACAAAGTTCTGTGGTTGTGTTGTGCAGGTCTCCACGTTGCTACTAGCACCGGTAGTGCGCCCTGCCAAAGCTCAGCTGGTTCCTTGCTCCTACTGGTTCGATTAAACCTTGGTTTCATAACTGAGGGAAACTTGCTACTATGCTCATCATACCTTCCTCTTGGGGTTCCCAACGAGCTCTACATCAACACCGCACCAGCACTTTTCTGGGCGCCATGCATTGAGCCATCAGCGCACGATCATGCGCGCCTCCGTCTCATTGCTTGGGAGGATTTTGTGCTCGATGAAGGCGACGTATGGTGCCATCCAGTCGCTGGGCTCCGCGACCATGGCGACTAGAGACGGCTCGGGCTGTAGTGGTATCCCGATGTCGATCTCCTTTGGTGGGCAGACCGAAGGCTTGTGGATGATGTCGAGGAAGACGCCTGCGGGTGGCGTTTGTCGAGCCGACCCGATGCGTGAGAGGGCGTCTGCTTCCTCATTCGTGCGTCTATCAATCCACTCGACGGATTAGCCGTTGAAGTGTCCTCCTAGCTGGTCTACCGCTTGGCGGTACGCGATCATTGTTGGAGAGACGGCGTCACATGTCCCAGAGACCTGGCCGGTGACTAGGTTGGAGTCGCCATAGCATCGTAGGCGGTTGATGTTCATCTCCTTGGTAGCCCGCATGCCATGGAGGAGGGCTTCGTATTCTGCCATGTTGTTGGTGCAGGGCTTGAAGTTGAGGTGGAGCACATAGCGGAGCTTGTCTCCTTTTGGGGAGGTCAGTATGACCCCGGCGCCTGCGCCATCGGCGTTCTTGGAGCTGTCAAAATGGAGCGACCAGTAGTGGAGGTATGGGAGCTTCTTTGGCTGTTATGCTTCTTCCCAATCTGCAAGGAAGTCAGCTAGGGCTTGTGAGATCGCTTTGCGGGGCTCGTATTTGATGTTGTGGACGCTGATTTCGACGGCCCACTTGGAGACTCTCCTAGTCGCCTCGCGGTTGCGTATTATGTCCAGCAGAGGTGCGGAGGAGACCACCGTGATTGGGTGCTCCTAGAAATAATGGGGGAGTCGCTGATGAGCTCGGAACACCGCATACACCAGTTTCTGGTACTGCGGGTAGCGCTGTCGTGAGTCCGTCAGGACTCCGCTGATGTAGTAGACAGGGTGTTGTATGGGGCGCTCCTTTCCCTCCTCTGGCCGTTCGACGACCCTCACGGCACTGACGACTCGAGCAGAGGCCGCCATGTATACGAGCATTGGCTCTTTGTCGACTGGGGCGGCGAGGAGTGGAGCCGCGGGTAGCACTTCTTTGAGTGCTTTGAGTGCATCATCCGCTTCCGCGTCCCATTGGAACGTGGGGTTCTTGCGTATCAGGCGGTAGAGAGGCATTGCCTTCTCGCCTAGCCAGGGGATGAAGCGACTCAGAGCCGCAACTCGCCCGGCCAACTTCTAGACATCGCGTAGGCACTCAGGTTTTCCCAAGTCGCGCGATGGTGTCGATCTTGGTGGGGTTGGCCTCGATGCCCCGCTTGGAGACTACATATCCCAGTAGTTGTCTGGTGGGGACGCCGAAGGTGCATTTTCCTAGGTTCAGCTTGATGTTATACCTCCGTAGATTTGCGAAGGTTTCGGCCAGGTCAGCGATTTTACCACCACGTCATCGATGTAGACGTGGATGTTGCAGCCAATTTGGCTCGCGAGGCACTCCTGCATGCACCTCTGGTATGTGGCGCCGGCATTCTTGAGGCCGAACGTCATGGCCGTGTAGCAGAAGGCGCCGAATGGCGTGATGAACGCCGTATTTTTCTCATCCTCGACCGCCATTTTTATCTGGTTATAACCAGAATATGCATCGAGGAAGCACAGCGACTCTGATCCCGTGGTCGAATCGATGATCTGATCGATGCGCGGTAGGACGAACTACTCCTTCGGGCAGGCGTTGTTGAGGTTGGTGTAGTCGACACACATTCTCCATGTGTTGTTCTTTTTCAGGACTAGGACTGGGTTTGCCAGCCACTTGGAGTATTTTATTGGCCGAGTGAAGCCTGCGGCTAGCAGGCGCTGTACTTCTTCGGCGATTGCTCGACGGCGCTCTTCATTGAAGGGCCGTAGTGACTGCTTTACTGGTCACACTTTGGGGTCAGCATTTAATTTGTGCTGAGCGAGTTCCCTCGGGATACCTAGTATGTCAGATGGCTTCCATGCGAAGATGTCGCGGTTCTCACGGAGGAACCCGATCAATGCGCTTTCCTATGTGGGGCTCATGTGCGCCCCGATGGTGACCGTCTAGCTAGAGTTGCCCAGGACGAGCTCGATGGTGCGAGTGTGCGTGGTTGCTTCCAACGTGGAGTTCGTGGCGGTTGGCTTCTTCAGGATGGTAGGATCGTCCTTGTTGATGTTGCCCGCGTATTTCGCGAGCTCCTCCGCGTGGTTAGTCTCCGCGGCAATAACAGCGTCGACGAGTTCGGCGCCTTTGTCCTCGCATTCCACATCCATATCGGGGTCGCCGTGGACGGTGATGATGCCACTTGGCCCTAGGAACTTCATCATGTTGTAGGCGTAGTGTGGGTTCACCATTCATTTGGCAAACACTTGGCGACCCAAGACGCAGTGGTAGGGGCTGCGGAAGTTCACCAGCTCGAACACGATCTTTTTTGTTCGGTAGTTTGCCGGTGCGCCGAAGGTGACTGGCAGCTTCACTTTTCCGATCGGGTACGCCTTCCGACCAGGGACGATACCATGGAAGGTTGTCAGGGTTGGCTTGATGGCTGCTTCTGGGACCTGGAGCCTCTTGAATGTGTCCAGGTACATGATGTTGATGGAGCTCCCGCCGTCCATCAGTGTCTTGGGTAGCCAGTAGTCAGCCACCTTGGGCCTGACCACCAGGGTGACTCGCTCTGGGTATTCGATTTTGGGCGCATGATCTTGGCGACTCCAGGTAATGCTCTGCTCGGACCAGTTGAGGAAGCGAGGGATGTCTACTTGGGTCACCACATTGACAGCGACCGCGCGGGCGAGCACCTTCTTCTCGCGCTTGGTGCCGAGACCGGTGAAGGTGTGTAGCGAGCCGACAGTGTTGCCGAAGCCGCCGACGTTTCCGTTGTCCCGAGGTAGGTTGTTGTTAGGGTCTTCTCTTGCTCGCCTTGCCTTTTCGATCTCTTTGAGAGAGTGGCACTCCACGGTGGTGTGGGTGGCGGGTTTTCCCTCCCTGATGTGGTAGATGCAGGGTTAATTGAGCAGGGCAGCGGGGTCGAATTTTGGCCTCGCCGCGTTGTTGGCACGGTAGTTTCCACTGTCGCGGTAATTTCCTCCATCGCGACGGTAGCTCTTGGAGTTGCGTTGGCCATAGCCGGTGTTGGCGACGAAGTCGACTCGCCCATCCATGTGGAGCTTGTCGATGATGTGGGTGTTGCTATAGCGCATGTCGCGCAGGCGCCCGCTGTCGTGGATGCTGGTGCGGCGCCTTCCTCCCGACTCGTCATCGGAGTCTTGGTTGGGGTCTTCCTTCGCGTAGCGGTTGGAGATATCGAGGAGGTTGGGGATGTTGTCGAGCGTCCGGTAGACCCGCTTGATCTTGGCGACCAGGGGTTCATACCGGCACGAGTTCTTGAAGCAATGTATCCCCGTGTCCGGGTGGATGCCGGAAGCATTGATCCATAGTTCTTGCCACCTTTTGATCCAGTGGCGGGTCAACTCGCGTTGTCCCTGGATGCACCGCTCTAGGTCTTCGATGGTGGTGGCGCGGGTGTAGGAGCCCTCGAAGTGCCTGACGAAGGCGTCCCGCATTTCCTCCCAGGAATCGATGCTGTCCGTGGGGAGGGTGTTTATCCATTGCCGGGTCACACCTTCCATCATCAGAGGGAGGTAGCGAGCGGCGAGCAGGTCGGTGTGACCGGCGATTCCCATCGCCATGAGGTATGTGTCCAGGCACACTACTGGGTCGTACGTTGGATCGTACTTTTCGATCTCTTTGGGCGCCTTGAAGTTGGTGGGGTACTTTTCCCCTCTGATCATAGGCCCGAAGCATTAGGGGTCGACTAGGCTGAGCGAGCCCCTAGGTTCGGGGTCGCCGCGATTATTGAGGGTATGCCTCAAGTCGTTGGGTTGGCGCGCCCGCCATGCTTGGATGTTGACGATGTGCGTGCGGGTGTCAATGGGCTGCCCGTTGGCAGCGTCCGTGATGTTCGCCAGTCGCGGTTCGTTGGTGGAGAGTGCGGGGTTGGCGGCCCGAGGCTGGTTCGGCAGTGTTCGCGGTGGTGGGCAGTTTACGGCATTGGCTATGGTGGGGTGGCCGCTTGAGGCCGCCCTGCTTGCTGAGGAGCGGGAATACATCCGACCCCGCGGGTCGACTCCTACGGCTTGTTGCTCGACGGCCCTAGCAAGTAGGGCCTTGACATACTGGATCTGTAGCGCGTCGTCTCCCTGGACGTCGAGGTTGGCAACCGCGGCGTCGGCCGCTACGACATTGTCCATCGGGGTGGAATAGAGTGGGAGTCCGTTGGCGTCGCGGGCTTGCGGCGAGATGATGATCCACGGCTGGTCCGGCGGGGGCGCGCGGCCGATGGGTGGTGGAGGGGCTCCGGTCGCCGGTGCGCTAGGTGGTGGATGGTTGCTTCCACCTGGTGGCGTGTTCTCGCAGTACTCGCGCTCGGCCGCGCGTGTGGGGGTCGCTTTCGTCGTTGAAGTTCAGGACGCGACCCTGGACGTTAGAGTTCAGGCGGGTCCTGATGCGGCGCTGGTGATAGAGCGATAGCTCCCGCGCCGTTTCCCGCTTGAGGCGATATTTCTCGCGCTCGGTGAGCTCATTGCGCTGCGCCTCCGCGAGTCGAAGGTGGGCCTCCTCCACCTCTGTGGCCGTGGCAGTCGGCAGGATCGGTGTGGAGAACGGATCTGGCAGGACAGTCGTGCTGCCCGCCATGTAGACCGCATTAAAGCGATTGGATCTAGCGCGGAAGTCTTCGGGCGACTCTGAGCCAAAATCGGAATCGAAGATCCCGAGGATGGAGGAGTCCTCGAAATCCTCAGGGTTGGAGACCCGCGTGATGGAGTCCTCTCGTGATGCTACGGTGATAGATCCGTCGATCGAGACAGGGGTCGCGGATTCGGCATCGTCGTTTAGGGCCTCGTCATTCGTCGCGGCGTTGGTCTCGGCCGTGTTGCTGGCGGCCGAGTCGTACTCGGTGACGAGGCTCCTGATGGAGTGTACCTGCTCCTCCAAGAGCAGATCGTGGTGTGGCACCGATCTGCCAACGATCACCGTCACCGCTGGGTCGACCGTGCCGGTGAAGCCGACGAAGAGGTTTATGGAGCCGACCGGCATCACCGCGCCGTGGGTGACTGGGCGCGACGCCGAGATGTAGCTGCTGGGCAGGATCTGTAAGATCCCGCCGATGGCGATCATGCGACCGGTGGCGAGCGGCTGATCGATTGACGCGTAAGATCTCGCCGCAGAACTCAGGCCAGTCCGGTTATGCCCCACGGTGGGCGCCACTATCGTGGAAATGGCCACGGCAGTCGCTGCTACTGGCAGCAATTGATTGTAACGTGAGGAAGAGCTGGCGGCCATCTGCGGTGCGAGATGGGGGCGGATGCACATGGTTTTACCCAGGTTCAGCCCCCCGGAGGGTAAAGACCTACTCCTGCTAGATTGGATTGACGAGGAGCGAGTTAGAAGGGTGGCGAGCTCGGCGTCTAAACAACGAGTCGCTCGAAGGGGTGTATGCTGGAACGTAAGTCCACAGGATACCCTAGGGTGGTTTATATATGTGACACCTCGCTAGGGTTTACAGTCTACAACCGAACAAGATATGGGTTCAGAGGCTTTTGACCTAATCCGACTGACTTCAAACTCACTTCTCGGCCTCCAGTCTCCAGTCGCCAGGCCTTCTTCTCAGTCGCATTCGAGTCGCCGTCCTGCAGGCCCACTTGTGAGACCTTTTGGCATATCCCCATCAAAATTTCTGTGGTCCGACCGTGGAGGAGAGTAGCTTAGCTACGAGTTTAGCACACATATGAAAGACTGTGGAATAGTTTCACAACTCACGCCTGCCGGAACACCACAACGTCATGGTGTATCGCAACGTCGTAATCGTACTTTATTGGATATGGTTCAATCTATGTTCTCTCTGACTGACTTACCACTGTCATTTTGGGGTTATGCACAGGAAACCGCTGCATTCACTTTAAATCGGGCACCATCTAAATCCGTTGAAACGACACTGTATGAATTATGGTTTGGAAACAAACCTAAGCTGTCATTTCTTAAAGTTTGGGGATGCGATGTTTATGTGAAGAAACTTCAGTCGGATAAACTCGAACCCAAAGCGGAAAAATGCGTCTTCATAGGATACCCTAAGGAAACGATTGGGTATACCTTCTATCACAGATCCGAGGGCAAGGTTTTTGTTGCCAAGAATGGATCCTTTCTTGAGAAGGAGTTTCTCGTGAAAGGTGTGAGTAGTCGGAAGGTAGAACTCGAAGAGATTATTGAACCTTCTCTTCATGAAATGGCGAGTGGCGCAGCACCGGAAATTGTTTCGGAGTTGACTTCACCTGATGAACAGAGAGCTAATGATAATGATCATGAAACTCCAAAAGAGGATACTACCGAACCTCTCAGGTCAAGCAGGACACATGCAGCTCCTGAACTGTACGGAAATCTTGTTATGAATTTCATGATTGATGAAATGGATGACCCTGCGACATATGAAGAAGCGATGATGAGCTCGGATTCCAACAAATGGCTAGAAGCCATGAAATCCGAGATGGAATCCATGTACGAAAACCAGGCTTGGACTTTGGTGGACTTACCTCACGATCGAAAGGCCGTTGAGAATAAATGGATTTTCAAAAGAAAAACTGATGCCGATGGTAATGTGACCATCTATAAAGCTCGACTTGTCGCAAAGCGGTTTCGACAAATTCAAGGAGTTAACTACAATGAGACATTCTCTCTCGTAGCGATGCTAAAGTCGGTTAGGATTATGTTAGCAATTGATGCATATTTCGATTATAAAATATGGCAGATGGATGTCAAAACTGCGTTCCTCAATGGTAATATTGAAGAAGAGTTTTATATGATACAACCTAAGGGTTTTGTCAATCCTAAGGATGCTGATAAGGTATGCAAGCTTCAGCGATCCATCTATGGACTGAAGCAAGCATCCCGGAGTTGGAATCTCCGCTTTGATGAGGTGATCAAAGAGTTTGGATTTGTCCAAACTTATGGAGAGGCTTGTATTTACAAGAAAGTGAGTGGGAGCAATGTGGCATTTCTAATATTATATGTGGATGACATATTATTGATTGGAAATGATATAGATCTTTTAAATAGTGTTAAAAGTTATCTAAACAACAAATTTTCGATGAAGGACCTTGGTGAAGATTCATATATATTAGGCATTAAAATCTATAGAGATAGATCAAGGCGCCTAATTCGGCTATCGCAAAGTACATACCTTGATAAGATATTAAAGAAGTTTAATATGGACAGAAGTAAGAAGGGGTTCTTACCTATGTTGCAAGGCAAGACATTGAGTAAGACTCATAGTCCGGCTACGGTGGAAGAAAGAGATATAATGGATAAGATCCCCTATGCCTCAGCCATAGGCTCTATAATGTACGCCATGCTATGTACAAGACCGGATGTGGCACATGATATTTGTTTGACTAGTAGGTACCAATCTAATCCAGGTTCGGAACACTGGATAGCGGTCAAGAATATCCTTAAGTACTTAAGAAGAACTAAGGATATGTTTCTTGTATACGGAGGTGAAGAAGAGCTAGTCGCTAAGTGTTATGTCGATGCTATCTTTGACACCGATCCGGATGACTCTAAGTCTTAATCTGGATATGTATTTCTCTTGAACGGAGCAGCAGTTAGTTGGAGGAGTTCCAAACAACCCGTGGTGGCTGGATCAACGACGGAGGCGGAATATGTTGCTGCTTCAGAAGCGGTTTGGATGAAGGAGTTCATAACGGAACTAGGTGTGGTTCCTAGTGCATTGGACCCAATGTTGATCTATTGTGACAACAATGCAGCCATAGCCAACGCCAAGGAACCAAGGTCTCACAAGAATGCCAAGCATATTAAGCGCCGGTTTCACTCCATCCGCGAGCATGTCAAGGATGGAGATATAAAGATTTGTAAAGTACACACGGGCCTAAATGTAGCAGATCCATTGATTAAAGTTCTCCCTAGGGAAAAACATGATTAACACCAGAGCTCCATGGGTGTTAGATTTATCACTATATGAACTAGATTATTGTCTCTAGTGCAAGTGGGAGACTGAAGGAAATATGCCCTCGGAGGCAATAATAAAGTTGTTTTTATGTATTCCTTGTATATGATAGATGTTTATTTTGCATGCTATAATTGTATTGATAGGAAACGTCAATACATGTGTGTTTAATAAACAAATAAAAGGTTCCTAGTTATGCCTCTCTTATATACTAGCTCATTGATTAACAAGATGATCAAAGTTTCCTGATCATGGACATTGGATGTTGTTAATAATGAGGTCACAACATTTGTGAAATGATGTGATGAACATTCATCCGAAGTATAGCATTACGATCAAAGTCATTATGTTTATATTGCTATAACATCATACGAAGTAATCTTAGTCCTTAGACCATGAGATCATGTTAATTGCTAACACCGGAAGAGTATCTTGATAACATCAAACGTCACACCATAATAGGGTGACTATAAAGGTGGGTTCAGTGCTACGAAGGTGTTATGTTGAGGCTCATGGATCAAGAGTGGAATTTGTCAATCCCGATGATGGTAGATATACTCTAGGCCCTCTCGGTGATATGACATTAACATAGCTTGCAAGCAAGTGATGTGATCACTAGAATGTTATATCATGGGAATGAGAAAAGAGTGCATGTCAGTTCTCGAATCTCGGACATGTATTATATCATGAGACAAAGGGGTTAAGTTACTAGCGTTGAAGGTTCTCACGATCATAGAAGTCATCGTTGAATGTGCAGGAGTCAGTATGGATCTCTAGGTCCCGCTTCTGATTATTGATCTGAGAGGAGTCTCAATCATGTGTGCATTATTCACGAACCGTAGGGTGACACACTTAAGGGTTGCCGGACACCATTTTGGAGCACATATGTTTCAGACGAAAGAATTGCAAAGCGCAGGAATTGTTTCGATGGAAACCGGAATTGTTTCGGGTGAAATTGCAGAAATTGGTTCTGCATGTGATATTGAAATGTTACAAGGGGTTTTATGTGAATGTTTGTTAATTAAAGTAATTAACAAAATTCTGAATAAAATAAATAAATGATATTTATTAATTGAGAGTTGCATTAAATTTGGTGGAAATTTAATGCATGTGAGTGGAACTTTGGGTGGAGCTTGAATTGATGTGAGTGGAGCTTCCACCACATGAATGAGGAAGAGGTGGGGGCACCCCCCTTGGCCGCCGGCCATGGGAGGGGTGGAGCCCCCCTCTCCTCCTTCACAAAGCAACCTCCTCATGAAGGATCTCTCTCCCCCTCTAGATATATTCCCCCATGGTCTCGAATTAGGGAGATACATGTTCCCGGTGGCCTTGCGTCTGGAAGGAGATGTTGCTTCCGCTGATTCACTATAGCGAGGAGGTGGACGTTGTCTGGTGGCTTGAACGTGTGTGCGAGGATGGATGCGCTGCTGATTTGCGCCGCTAGGACTTCCACACGATCTTGATATCGGCAAGCGTACGACTACATCATCCACGAGTTCCAACTCGTTAACAAAACTCTGTTGTCTTCGAGGGTAAGTTCTCTATGGTTGTATATCCACCCGTTGCTTTGTATCTAGTAGATAGATCTTGGCGTATAGTTCTCATCGTAGGAACTTTTTGTTTTCTACGCTGCGAAACCAATAGTTTTTGTTTGGCGAAAAATTTACCCTGATTTTACAGATGCATGCATGCACAAACTTAGATTCCTATTTCTACCCTTCGTTGGATCCTAATGTTGGGATGTTACATGTACCGACCTTCCTAGGACTAATACATACTTGTGATTATACCCCTTGCAAGCATCCACAAGTACAAGAACGTAATTAAGATAGAAACCTAACCACAACTTTAAACTCTAAGATCCCGACATCCCTTGTGCAAAGGTTTCCTATGATTAGTAGCCAAATACACAATGCATTACCCTAGGCCCATAAAGGTGAAGTGTCATGTAGTCGACGTTCACATGACACCACTAGGAGAATAACACCACAACTTAAATAACAAATTATTGAATCTTTCACAACACAATTCCACTATTAACAACATGACTTCCCCCATGTCCTCAAGAACTAAACGAACTACTCACAAGACATCATATGGATCAAGATCAGAGATGAAATAACGACAAGTAACAATCTGAACATAAACGATAATTCAATGGTTCCACTCAATAGCATCAACTACAACAAGTAATCAACACCGGGAAAGTTTCCCCTAAGAACTATGCAAGATTCAACCCAATTGTTACAGCGGTATGGAGTGGTTATGATGGTGCTGGTGGAGATGATGGTGGTGGTGATGATGATGATGATCCCGATGAAGTCCAACTTGATGGTGGTGTTGATGGCAATGATCTCCCCTCTCCGGGAAGGAATTTCCCCGGCAGAATTCTGTCTACCGGAGAGATCGTTCTCTCTCTGTAGTTTTCTGCCCCACAAAGGCGGTGGAATCTTTCTGTGGTCGCTCCCCGAGGCTTAGGGTTTCGTGCGGATAATATACGCCAAAGGGGAGAGCCAGAGGTAGGTCAGGGTGGCCACACCACCTGGTGGCGTGGCCAGGGGTGGCCCGCACCAGGGCATGGTGTGGGCCCCCCCGTGGCCCATCTCTACTCCCCCTTCTGGCATCCTTCGTCTTCTAGAAAAATAGGATTTTCCATGTATTTTCTGGGATTTTCTGATCTTCGCGAATTTCGCCTCCAAACTGTGCCTTTTCCATCAGAATCCTGACTTCAGCGGTCCATCCTCAAAAAGTCATCAACCATGCAAATACAGATGAAATAATATAAGTATCATCTCTTAATATGAAATATATCAATGAATAATAGTAAATTATGATATAGAATAGTGATGCAAAATGGAAGTATCACACGCAGAAAGCCGGAGAAACTTGCCGAGATTATCTCGAACGATGGATCGACACCAAGAACTCCTGTGAAGGAGTAAATGACCAGACTATGATTGAAGCCTTCATTGTAGGACTCCCAATTGGTTTACTACGTCACCGCTTGAAGTGTGACAAAGTCACTGATCTGGGAGAGATGATAGAAACAGCGAGTAAGTATGTAGATGCTGACGATGATGCAGAGGGATTACTGAACGCCCTAGCTATGCCACAGTCGGCAAAACAACCAAAGCAGCAAGCTTAGAAGTGCAAGAACACCTCGAAAGAAAAACCCAACACGGAAATGGCAGTGGTCACTGCTACTTTTAGGTCTGGAGGACGAGGAGGGTGCGGCGGTGGCCGTGGATGCGGTCGTGGGACATCAAGAGTTCAGGGTAGAGGAGACTAGCAACCTGGCAAAATCTACTCCTGGGCCGACATTGCCAATAACCCATGTGTGCATCACTTAGATGCCAGTGGGGGATCGTCTCACACAAACGCCGAGTGTCGTTTTAATGACGACATCAAGAAAGACGATACCGTTGGCAACAGGGCTAAGCGGGAGAAGGGAAAGAAGAATCCCGAAAAAGATAAAGAGAGCAAGGAAGATTCCGACATGGAGGAAGCTGACCCTTCAAATCCCAAGCCGCAAGGAAAGGAAAATATCCCAACAACGAAAGACACTTACGTCACCTTCCTCGGATCTCAACCAGCTAAGGTCAAGAAAGCAGTTCTGCATGAGCTCAATGCAACTGTTCCGGCTGTCCCACAATACCTGGACTGGTCAGAAGTGGCAATCACTTTTGACCGTGTTGATCATCCGCCTAAGTTGCATAGGCGAGGAAAATATGCCTTAATCGTCAACCCACTTATTGATGGCTATGGTTTCTCCAAGACTCTCATGGACGGCGGTAGCAGCATAAATATTCTGTATGTCGAAACACTACGCCGGATGCGAATCTCGGAGACTCAGCTGAATCACAGCTCTATGATCTTTCATGGAGTTGTCCCAGGAAGACAAGCAAATTCCCTGGGAGATATCACTTTTGATGTTACCTTTGGAACTCCAAAGAACTATCGGACGGAGGCACTTTCTTTCGAAGTGGTCCCGTTCAAGAGCATGTACCACACTATATTCGGACGTCCGTCTTATTGGGCTTTCATGGCTTGTTCGTGTTACATTTACAGTATGATGAAAATTCCAGGTCCCAACAGCATGATCACCATCAGGGGAGACCCAAAGAAAGCGCGAGAGTGCGAGGACAGAAATGACGCCTTTGCTGAACCCGTGCTGCACACCCAGGAGTACTAGGAGATCAAGAAGACCATTGAACCGTCCGAGATGCCCGCAACAAAGAAGGAGGTGACAAAGATGAATTCGGAGTTCAAGGCATCGGAAGAGACAAAGAAAACATCGTTGAAGGAAGATGACCCCTCCAAGGTGACCTAGATAGGCGTAGGCCTAGATAACGCATAAGAAAGCATGCTTGTCAAGTTCCTCCAAGCAAATCAAGATATCTTAGCATGGCAGCCATCTGACATGATCGGAGTACCTAGGGAACTTGCCGAGCACTCTCTAAATGTACACTCGAACGCTAAGCCTGTTAAACAGTCCCTATGATGTTTTGGCGACGAAAAGCATAAGGCAATAGCTAAGGAACTAGCCCGGCTCGAGTTAGCCGAATTCATAGAAGAGGTCATCCATACTGATTGGTCGGCCAACCCTGTAATGGTCCCTAAAAAGGACACCACTGAATTAAGGATGTGTGTTGATTATACTGCCTTGGACAAGGCTTGTCCCAAAGATCCTTTCGCTCTGCCTAGAATTGATCAAGTTATCGATTCTACGGCAGGCTCAGAACTACTATGTTTTCTCGATGCATATTCCAGTTATCACCAAATCCGGATGAAGGAATCAGACAAAATCAAAACTTCATTCATAACCCTCTTCGGAACCTTCTGTTTTATTACGATGCCCTTTGGGCTTAAGAACGCAGGAGCTACGTACCAGCGCACTATGCCGTGTTGCCTCCATGACCAAATCGGGTGCAACGTACATGCATATGTGGATGACATTGCGGTGATGTCCAAAAAGAAGGAAACATTAATTTCCGACTTGGAGGAAACATTCGCCAATCTACGAATATACAACATAATGCTTAACCCGAAGAAGTGTTTCTTTCGAATTCCAGCCGGAAAATTGTTAGGTTTCATCGTGTCTCAAAGAGGCATAGAGGTGAACCGAGACAAGATCAAGGCTATACTCAATATTTCCAGGCTGACTCACGTGAAGGACGTTCAAAGACTAACTGGTTGCATTGCTGCAGTTAGTCGGTTTATAAGCCGGCTCGGAGAAAGAGCCGCACCACTCTACAAGCTCCTGAAAAAGACCAAAAAATTCATTTGGACTGATGAAGCTGAAGCTGCACTACAAGACCTAAAAGCAGTACTCTCGTCTACTACTATCCTTGCAGCACCGGAACCAAGGGAACCGATGTTGCTCTATCTTGCTGCGACAAACAGAGTCGTCAGTGTCGTCATGTTGGTGGAGAGACCATAGGAAAATCAAGAACACCTGGTGCAGCGTCCAACTTACTACCTCAGTGAAGTCCTGACTGAGTCAAAACAGCGGTATCTGCATTATCAAAAGATGGCTTATGGTGTGTTTTTCGCATCTCGTAAGTTACGGCATTATTTTCATGAACACCCAATTACCGTGGTGAGCATAGCTCCCATGTGAGATATAATCAACAACAGCGATGCTATAGGACGCGTTGCAAAATGGGGCATAGAGCTTTCAACTTTCGACATTGAGTATAAACCTCATGCAGCAATCAAATCCCAAATCCTCGTTGACTTTGTCGCTGATTGGATAGAGACAACAGAGAATATGACCCTCCCAGAGTCGAATACTGGACCTTGCATTTTGACGGGTCTAAGGCGCTCGGGGGCTCGGGGCTGGCGTGGTGCTCAAATCACCCCAAGGAGATAAGATTTTCTATGTGTTGCAGATCCACTTCACAGCGACAAATAACATTGCCATGTATGAAGCACTGCTGCATGGAATCCGAATAGCTAAGGATATCGGCATCCGACGTTTGATGTGTTATGGAGATTCGGATCTTGTTGCCCAACTAGTGTCGGATATCTGTAATGCAAATAAGCACACGGCAGCATATAGAGTTGTCGTGGATGAACTATCTAAGTTGTTCGAAGGGTTTGAGGTTCAGCACATCCCTCGAACAGAAAATGAGGAAGGAGATGCATTATCTGGAATAGGCTCTGCACGGAAAAAGGTCCCGGATGGCACTTTTTTGGAGCACCTCCAAGTTCCCTCTATAAAAGGAGTAGACGAGAAATATCCGACCAAATCCGACTCACCTTTAGTACCAGTTCTGGCTGTAATTCCCAGCTGGACTCAACCCTACCTTGATTACTTGGTAGATGGCAAATTACCCGAAGACGAAGTTCTGAGCCGTCAGATCTTCCGACGAGCAAAATCCTATACTATAATTAGTGGTGAGCTCTATAAGCGGAGCACGTCTAGGGTCTTTCAGCGCTATGTATCTCCGAAAAGAGTGGAAATCTTACGAGAAATCCACGAAGGCGAGTGTGGTCACCACGCTGTAGCCAAATCTCTAGTGGCAAAAGCTTTCTGACATGGTTTTTTCTAGCTTACAGCCAAGGCAGATGCCGAACGGTTGGTCAAGACGTGCAAAGGCTGCCAAAAGTACACCAAACAAGCTCACATTACGGTTGATCAGCTGTGAACAATACATATAACATGGCCTTTTGTGGTCTAGGGGCTTGACATGGTAGGACCGTTTAAACGGGCTCCAAGTGGATTTACTCATCTCTTAGTGATGGTGGATAAATTCAGAAAATGGATTGAGGCTAAACCTATCACTAGTTGTGATGGAGCAATAGCCAGAAGATTTGTCGAGGATGTCATAATCCGATACGGTTATCCGCATAGCATTATCACGGACAACGGGAGTAACTTCTCTATGGGTGAGCTTGCTGAATTCTGCAACAAACAAAATATTGGGCTTGACATTGCGTCAGTCGCACATCCACATGCTAATGGACAAGTCGAAAGAGCTAACGGTTTAATCCTACAAGGCCTAAAACCAAGACTCGAAGCACCACTACGATGCGTTGCGGGGGCTTGGGCAAAGGAATTACCTTCTGTAATATGGAGCTTGAGAACAACTCCGAACAGGTCAACCGGATACACACCTTGTTCTTGGTCTATGGTTCTGAAGCAATTCTTCCAAGTGATTTGATTCACACTTCTCCTAGAGTTGCCGCATATATTGAAGAGGATCCCAAAATTTCTCGACAAAATGATCTCGACTTAGTCGAAGAAGTTTGCGTCGTTCCTGAGATGAGATCAACAGCCTATCAGTAGAAGTTACGCAAGTATCATAGCCAAAGAGTCAGAAACCAGTCTTTCAATAAGGGAAATTTGGTTCTCCGGCTTGTGCAGAAAAGAAATCACAAACTTTCCCCAGTATGGGAAGGGCCCTTTTTAGTTAGCCGAGTATTGCACAATGGTTCTTACTATCTAACTGATATGCGGCCAGTCAAAGAAAGACCTGCTACTAAGAAAAGAAAGAGAGCTGGAGGCAGTATAGACCCGGAAGAACTAGACAGACCATGGAATATTGGACAGCTACGTCCCTTTTATTCTTAGTTTATCTTTCTTGTAATCATATATGCGTACATGTTCAATGAGAAATAAAGTATTGGTTGCCTCATTTTTTCTGAGAAGTTTTATATTGCCATCTTATTTCTGAATGATCATGTCACAGTCGAAAATCCTAGAATACTTGAAAGTACTTTATGCTCATGTTTGTTCTGGTTTAGATTTCCGATTCTAAAATTGCTACCTTCGGGTATAAATCTAATTTTTCTAGTTTGTACTTTGGTTATTTATCTGATTGTCGGATGCGGGCATTTTTCGAGTAGTGAATTGTTGGTACTGGAAGCCGGCTTTGTTTCCGAGTTTAAACTGGTTTAGCAATTGAGCTCCGTTGCTCAGCAAAGTTTCCGTGTTGAAGGTTGGCCGTCTCACGAAAGGTACGAGGTGGAAAGCCAGATAAACGATAAGTATAGAAAAAAATATAAGTGCTTATGCAAATATTTCAGGCACATAAAATTAAAGCCAAAAGTGCTAAATAGAGATAACAAATCTTAGCACTAGCAAATGTATTATACTACTTATTTATAACCCAAATTGTTTTCAGAATAACACATCGTTTTCCTGATGCTCTACGATGCAGGGAGAGAGGTAGGAGCTGCCGGCTCACTAGAGACATCGACTTTGCCTTGATATCTGTCCGAGACATTCAAATCCGATATGGTTTGTTCATCATCGGAAACATCAGTTGCTTCTTCGGCAGGCGGAGGAGGCATCGCCACGCGAGTGAAGAAGGGAGTCTCGTAGCTGGTGAGATCAGCTAAGTGACACCCATATCCGGCAAAGGAGTTCATGATGGCTTTGATGTCTTGCTCCTGTCCATCTTCATCCACTTTACAGTACCCTCTGGTTACTTGCCAGATTTCCATGTTTCCATGGTGGCTCATAACCATGGTGAGAGCGTTCTGCGTTGTGGTTCGCGTGTAGGACATGTTCCAGTCCTGGATGAGCTAGGACATCTCCTTAGCCTTGTCTCGCACTTCAAAGCCGGACATCCTATGCATGTACGGAACCTTGAGAACTTCGCCAATATCCTCAAAGGATTGGCGGTAGTCATGAAGTAAATCGCCGACTTGTGTAAGCCGGCTAGTGCGAGATTCGGTGGAGGCTGAGTCCAGTAAGTTCAGAGGACCTGCGCATGTAATGCAAAGGGTTAGTCAAATAAATCCGAGCTCCAAAGAGTCGAAACTGCAGAAAAGTCAAAAAGATGGAAACATACCGAAGATGACGTCGTCAACTTTGGTCTTCTCCTCCGGTAGGCTCTGGAGTTCAGCCCGGAGTGCCTCAGTGATATCCTTCTCTCTGAAGAAAGCATCATTGATATCCGAGATTCTCTAGTCCTGGGCAGCGATCCTTCAATCACGTTCGTCGGTGGCCATGGAAGAGGATTCAAGAATCTGAGCAGTGCTCCGTTCATGATCCTCCTTTAGTTTGTCTAGCTCCTGACGTAAATCGGTGTTCTCCACCACCAGGGTCTTCAGATTTTTTGCTTCCTCAATCATAGCACATGATTTCCTTACTGGTGCTGTAGTCAAAAAGAACAATAATGGAATAAAAATTCGAGTATGAACTAAAGGGCAAGGTTTGAGTACTGGAATATTTACCTTTAGCCTCATCCCTTGACACTTTCAGTTGAGCATTTTCAAGTCGGAGAGTTTTGATCTCTCTCCGCTTGTTGCATATATTCTTCGACAATTCCTGGTTATATGAATTAACTTTCTGTAAGTCAGAATACTCAGAGTCAGCAGTCTACTAAAGACTCGGGCTAATATCTTTACTAATATTAGCAGTTTAGCACGAGCCTTGGGGCTACACTAGTTCATTCTTTGGCATCCTAAGGAATCATAAATCCGGATTGTCTATCCAACTTCATGCTTGGGGGCTAGAGGATATGATATAAAATAGCATAAGGAAAAGGTGAGTTGGAATTCCGACTTACATGTTGTTCGTGAGTGAGCTTGCTCAGGCTCACGTTCACTTCTGTAGTAACCTTCTCAGCGAGGGTGAGTGGAATTATTGGTAGTAACGGAAGCACACCGGCTCTTAGTCCCTCGTCGCGAAGACGGATTTGCTCGAGGTGTTCGGAGTACTTGATGTCCTCCGCTTCTTGTGCCTCCTCCTCGGTAGTAATATTCTGGCTCTCTAAGCATTGTCGGGCGAGCCGTTGGATATCCTCCATAGATTTCTAAGTAATGCCAAGTTTGGTAAGACCCGGATTGTTGAGGAGGTTTTCAGCGAAGACCTTTGCTGAGGGATCATTACCCGAAGAGGGTTCACCCTTATAAAAACCTGAGTCACCCATGGTGACGTTAGTTTGCGACCCAAGGATCGCTAGCTTTGCTGATTGAGTCGGATCTTCTATGATGGTCGGAGATGGAATAATCTCCGGCGCCGCAGAAGGCTGAGGGGTAGGAGTCGGAGACGCTGTGGCAGGAGAAGTCAAATTTAGCTTTGACTGGCGCAGGGATTTCGACGAGACTCCTTTCCCTTTGCCCTTGGTGAGTTGTTTAGCTCCGAGAAGGTAATAGAACAAAGAACATTACATCTCGGAAATAATTACGAACAAAGTACAAAAACCTTGTGAGGAAAGTTACCTCTTCACAATAGGCACCTCCTTTGTGCCAATAGCCAGAGTCGGAGCCTTACGCTTTTGAGTAAGGGTCTACGACAGTGGAACCAGCTCCCCAACATCCTGAGAAATCTCAGGAGGATATCCCTCGATAGGAGCAAGCTCTAACTCGGGGAGGTCATCAAGCTGAAAAGAAGAAATATCTTAGTATTGCGAAGAAACACAATGATGTAAAAGTTGAACACATAATTTGATTTGCTGTTGGAAACTTACCGGTACCACAGGATCTTCAGCCATATGTATGTCCAAAGACAGATCCGGGATTTTCCTCTCAATCTGCTCCCTTATCAGCCACTTGATTTCAGACTCGTATTCTTTCTCCGTGTAAGGTGGGGAGCAGATCCGGAGGGAATCTTTCTTAGACGACGTAATGGAATGCATAAGCCGATCTCCATGATGCTGAAGTGGCTGGATCCGGTGTGCCACCCAGCAGTGAACTAAGTCAGACCCCTTAAGGCCCTTGTGCTTCATCAAATATTCGATCCGCCTCTTGGCAAGAAGCAGATCGTCACTGAGAGTCGGCGCATCTATGTCCCAGGACTCTTGGGGTGTAGCGGCACCGTCGATAAAAGCCGGCAAAGAAGTAGCTTTGCCGGGAGCAGGAATATCCTTGTGATAAAAGAAAGTGGACGGCCACTGTTTCACTGACTCACTGGCCTTAATCCGAGGATAGACGCGCTCTCTTCTAACATAAAAACTAATAGTACCGGTAATATATGGATTACCGGCAGTGATGGAATTTCTCCGGACATGAAAGTAAAACCAGAAAAGAGTAAGACTCGGCCTAATGCCGAGGTACCCCTCGCACAAAGAAGCGTATGAGCTCATATCTAAGAGAGAGTTCGGGGGAAGATAATGGGGTTGAACCCCATAATGATCTATAACCTCAGAAAAGAAGTCTGCGGGAGGGAAACTCAAACCTCTGTCGAGGTGGGTGCCAAAGTGTACTCACTTGTCGGTGCGAGGAGTAGGGACGGTTTGGCCGTAGCCGCTCCGCCAGTTGCTGGCATGAAGGAGCCCTTCGTTCTCCATGACATGGAGCTTGGCGTCGTCAAGGACGCACGAGATATAGATCCCGCGGTTGCTCTCCTTCTCCACTGCCAAAGCCATCGCTGCCGTCACCACCACGTCGGAAGATGATGCTAAAGCCATTTTCTTGTGGGCCGGTGACCAGGGATGGGCGGCGCTATAGGATTCTGGTGAGGCAGAAGAGCTCTGTGTTCGTGGGAAGCGTTGGGGAGAAGGAAACGACGCAAGTGCTGGTGAAGAAGATGGGAAGAAGAATCTAAACCACGTATATCCTCTAGCTGCGCCAAGATTCGTGTAAACACAATAGTGAAATGCGCCACGCGTCGTGGAAGGAGCTGGGTAACCCCCACGCGATGATTATGCCACATCGATCTCCACGCACGCATTAAAATGACGTCTCGGTTCCGCAAAAGGCGGTCCCACCAACGGTCGTGCTAATGGGAATGTCTGTCAGTGACGTGACTTGACCATGACTAGTGTTAGATTACGTCAGAGACCAAGTTCCGTCTTAGGTTGAATTTCGAGCTAGAGACCCGAATAATGTATTTATAGGCCCGACTCATTTTGGGACCCAGATCGTATCTTTTCTTTTGAAGTTTTAGGAACCCTTCAAGATTCTACAAGCCGAAGATCAAGCTAGACGATGATGAAATCCGACTCTAGGTCTTGGAGGCTTCCGGGGGCTGCTGTTGGGGATATAATTTCCGGGTATCCTCACTATGCGTGGAGACTAGGGTGGCCCACTTTGGGTTAGAGCTTTGCTTCACGGGCGGCCCAGTTAGGGAGAAGAGACGGAGTCCAGTTCGGCTATGGAAAGGCCCAGAAGACTTACCGACATAGGCCCATAGTGTTACTTGTAGTTCAAGATGTACTCTGTAACCGACTCTTTGTCGTAGCCGGATAGGTATCTCTTGTAAATCTTAGGCCGGATATCTATATAAGCCGTCCTGGGGAGAGCCTTTAGGGCACCCTCACAATAGTATACAATCTCAAATCGCACAGGCGAACCATGTAACCCATATTCCGGCTTTGCCATATTACTCGATTGCTAGCAGAAGTAGCATCCGTCCAAAGCCGACAGATTCGAACCTGGGTAAACTTGTGTGCTCATCATCCCGGAGTACCGTACGTCTCACACCCCTCTCTTCCACATGCCCCGAGGACCCCCTCATGGCGTACTTGTCATCAATCCGACGACAGGAGGATATGGTGGGGAGTAGCAGGAGGCACGCCACGGTACTGGGAGAAGCAGGTCAAGGGAGGAGATTCGATGGGTGTTGATGGCTAGAGTCGTCAAGGAAGATGCCGGCAGAGAGGAGCACGACGAGATCTAAGGAGGAGTCTGTGCGACGGGAGAGAGGAAAAAAATAAAGAAGAACGAGTGGTGAAGACGGTAGATAAGGCGTTCTTTGCACGCGCATGGATGCGTGTCACACGGAGGAGCCGGGGGACGCGAGCTCGATCCATCGGGTGAAAGCCAGCGTTTTCTTTTGGTGATGGCTGACGGGCAAGAGAAGTACAAGTTTACTTTCTATAAGATCTTTCCTCTTATTCTGTAGTTGTTTTATGGCGAGTGCTACGCGTCCCCCGGGGGATATTTCCCCCGGATCCTCCGCCTCCCCGTGCTGACACGTGTCCCCCCCCCCAAAAAGCCTCCAAATCCTGCTTTTGCTACAAACTTACCCGCTTTCTCTACAACTAGTCCCGCTTTTGCTACATGTAGCAGAAAATGGTTTGATCCAGAAAAAAGAACAGACAGACTATACCTCGCTGGAGTGTTCGCCGGAGACATTGTAGCAAAAAAAATATCCTAACGTAGCAAAACCGACTTCGCCGGAGACACCGCCGGAGACTCTCGCCGAAAAACGTCGCTAGAGACCTCGTAGCAAAAAAATTACGCTATTGTAGCAAAACCACAAAATGGTGATAGCAAAAAAAAATTCTAGTGTAGCAAAGGGGACATCGCCGAAGACTCTAACCGGAGACCTCGTAGCAAAACCATATACATTGGTTGTAGAAAAAATGTGCACAAGTAGCAAAAAATATATGAATGGATAGCAAGAATAATATGCTAAGGTAGCAAAATCCTAAGCCCACATGTAGCATCGCCGCCGGCTACTAATAGCAAAACTTGACACCGTTTGTAGCACAGCTGCTGGCCACATGTTGCACACATCGGCGTCGTACGTAGCAGCGTCGGTGGCATCCGGTAGCACCGCTCACATGAGCACCTCCACCCCGTGGACTCCATCTCCGATGACGGGAGACAGGCGAAGGAAGCCTCGACGTCCATGGCCTAGGGTGTCGTCGGATTGAGGACAAGTACGCCATGAGGGGGTCCTCGAGGCGTGCGGAAGAGAGGGGTGTGAGATGTACGGTATTCCGAGACAGTGAGCACACAAGTTTACCCAGGTTCGAATCCGCCGGCTTTGGACGGACCCTACTCCTGCTAGCAATCCAGTAATACGGCAAAACCGGAATATGGGTTACAAGGGTTTCGCCTGTGCGAGTTGAGATTGTAGACTATTGAGTTTGTGCCCTAAAGGCTCTCCCTAGGACGGCTTATATAGATATCCGGCCTAGGGTTTACAGGAGAGATCTATCCAGCTATGACTAAGAGTCGGTTACAGAGTACATCTTGAACTACAAGTAACATTATGGGCCTAAGTCGGTAAGTTTTCTGGGCCTTCCCGTAGTCGGATTGGACTCCATCTTTCTCCCTGACTGGGCCGCCCGTGAAGCAAAGCTCTAACCCGAAGTGGGCCACCCTGGTCAGTGAGGAACTATGAGGATACCCGGAAAGTATATCCCCAACAGCAGCCCCCGGAGGCCTCCAAGATCCAAAGTCGGATTTATCATCGTCTAGTTTGATCTTCGGCTTGCAGAATCTTGAAGGGTTCCTAAAACTTCACAACAAAAAATACGATCCGGGTCTTAAAAATAAGTCGGACCTATCAACAAGTTACTTGGATTTACCAGCTCGATTTCAAACTAAGCCGGAACTTGGTTTCTAACGCCACCTGACACAAGTCATGGTCAAGTCACGTCATCTGACAGGCGTGCCGTCAGCATGACCATTGGTGGGTCCGCGGTTTGCGGAACCGAGGCACCGTTTCAATGCGTGCGTGGAGATCGAGGAGATGCAATCATCGTGTGGGTCCTTCGCAGTTCTTTCCACGACGCGTGGCGGTTATACTGTAGCATTTGCACGAATCTTGGCGCAGTTAGGTGGATATAAGGGGTTAGGATTTTTCCTTCTCCTTTCCACCAGTCCTTTGCTGTTTCCTTTCCTCCCAATCCTCCAACGCGCACAGAGCTTCCACGTCCTCCCCCCACAGAACTCCCAGCGCCGCCCCTTTTAGGTCAATCTCTCGCCGGAGAAATGGCTTCATCTTCTTCCTCCGGCTTGGCGGCAGCGGCGGCGACGGCGGAAGCAGCAGCGGAGAAAGAGAGCTTCCGCGAGATCTGGATTCCCTGCGCTCTCAACGAGGAGGGCCTCAAGAACGTGGAGAAGGAGGGGCTTCTCGTCGCCGGCGACTAGAGGAGCGGCTACGGGGAAACCGTCCCCAACCCGCGCAACGGCGAGCGGGTCCACCTCGGCACCCACCTCGATAGAGGTCGGTCTTTTCCTCCCTCAGACTTCTCCTCCGAGGTGATAGATCATTTCAGAGTCCAACTCCATAATCTTCCTCCAAACTCTCTCTTAGAGATGAGTGTGTATGCTTCGCTTTGTGAGGGCTTTCTCGGCATTAGGCCGAGTTTGACTCTCTTCCGGTATTATTTCCATGTCCAGAGAAATTCCATTACCGCTGGTGTTCCTTACATCACTGGAACTATCAGCTTTTCACTTAGACGCGACCGGGCTTATCCCAAAATTCTAGCTAGTGACTCGGTCAAACAATGGCCAGCCACATTTTTCTATCATAGGGATATTCCGGCTCCCAACAAAGCTACTGCTTTGCCGGCTTTTGTCGATGGAGCCGCCACGGCCCAGCCTTCCTGGGACGAGGCTGCTCCGGCTCTTTCCGACGATCTGATCCTCGCTAAGAGGCGGATCGAATATTTGATTAAGAACAATGGTCTGAAGGGATCCGACTTGGTCCAGTGCTGGGTCTCACGTCGGATCCAGCCACTTTAGTACAACGGGGATAGACTGATGCACTCCATCACGTCTTCCAAAACCGACTCCCTTCGCATCAGCCCCAAAGCCTACACCACTCAAGGCTACATAAGCCAGATCAAATGGCTGATCAAGGAGCGGATCGTGAGGAGAATTCCAGAGGTTTCTCTGGATATGCACACGGCGGAAAACCCCGTTGTGCCGGTAAGCTTCCATCATCACACCTTTTATGTGTTTCATTCTTTTAGTTATACTGCAATACTGATATGTTTTCTTCTTTTTAGCTTGCTGACCTCCCCGAGTCGGAACTTGCTCCGCTCGAAGGATATCCTCCGAAGTTCTCACAGGAGGTAGAAGTGGTCCCATTGCCGGACCTTGCGCTCAAGAAGCGCAAAGCTCCGACAGTGGCTGTTGGCACAAAGGAGGTGCCCGTCGTGAAGAGGTAACTTTCAGTCACAACTTTCCGCCTTTGTACTTCACTCAAATTTCTTTCCGAGATGTAATGTTTCTGACTTTACTACATTCTCAGAGCAAAATCGATCATCAAGGGCAAGGGGAATGGGATTTCTTCGAAGCCCTTGCGTCAGACGAAGCTCACCATAGCTTCCCCCGCCGTGGCTCCTCCGACTCCTGCCCCTCAACCTTCTACAACGCCGGCAATCACTCCTTCTCCGGTTGTTGCAGAAGATCCGACTCCTTCAACGGAGCCTGCGATCCTTGGGTCGCAAACTAACGTCACCATGAGTGCGTCAGATCTAGATAAGGGTGAACCCACTTCGGGTAATGATCCCTCGGCAGAAACCTTCGCCGAAAACCTCATCAGCAATCCGGGACTTGCCAAGTTTGGCCTATCTCGGAAATCTGCCGAAGAAATCTAGCGGCTCGCCAGGCAAGTCCTGGAGAAAAGCCATTTATCTCCCGAAGAAGAAGCGCAAGAAGCAGAGGACGTCAAGTTCTCTGACCTTCTTGCCCAAGTCCGCCTTCGCGATGAGAGGATTAGGACTGGCGAGCTTCCAACAGCCCCAGTGATCCCTCTTACTCTTGCCGAGAAGGTGGCCGCTGAAGTGAACGCGGGTTTGGATAAACTCACCTGCGAGCAATATGTAAGTCGGAATTCCAACTCTTGTTTTTCCATTATGTTATATCATATCCTCTAGCCCCCAAGCATGAAGTAGGATATATAATCTGGTTTTATGCTTCATTAGGATGCCAAAGAACGAACTAGTGTAGCCCCCAAGGCTCGTGCTGATATTCAGCAAAAATATTAGCCCGAGTCTTAAGTAGCTTTCTGACTTTGGGTATTCGGACTTACAGAAAGTATGTTCCTATAACCAGGAATTATTGACCAATGTCTGCGATAAGCAGAGAGAGATCAAAGCTCTCCGGCTTAAAAAAGCTGAACTTAAAGTTGCAAAGGATGAGGCCGAAGGTAAACATTCCGAGACTCAAACCTTGTCTTTGTTATTTTCAATGTCGAATTTTCTGAACTGTTGTTCTTTTTTGACTTACAGCGCTGGTGAAACAATCCGTCGCCATGATTGAAGAGGCCGAGAACCTCAAGACCCTGGTGGTGGAGAACAAGGGACTTCGCCAAGAGCTGGATAAGCTCAAGGCGGATCATGAAAGGAGCATAGATCAAGTCCTTGAATCCTCCTCCATGGCCACTGATGAGCGTGATCGCAAGATCGCTGCTCAAGATAAAATAATCTTGGACCTCAAGAATGAGCTTGGCAGAGAGAAGGACATCTCCCAGGCGCTCCGGGCTGAACTCCAGAGTCTCTGGGAGGAGAAGACCAAAATTGACGACGTCATTTTCGGTACGTTCGATCTATCTGACTTATCTTTTTCTTCGACTTGTATCAATGTCGTATTTTCTTAACTTGTTTTGTGTATAGGTCCTCTAAACTTGACAGGTTCTTCCTCCTCCGAGCCCCGCACCCACCGACTTACACAAGTCGGTGACCTGCTTCATGACTTTCGCCAGTCCCTTGAGGACGTTGGCGAAGCTCTCAAGATTCCGGACATGCCAAGCATGTCGGATTTTCAGGTGCCGGACAAGGCAAAGGAGATGCCGCAGCTTGTTCGGGACTGGAATATGTCCTACGCGCGGACTGCTGCGCAGAACGCTCTCACCATGGTCATGAGCCACCATGGAAACATGGAGATATGGCAAGTGACCAGAGGGTACTGCAAGGTAGACGAAGACGGCCAGGAGCAGGACCTTCAAGCCATCATGCACTCCTGCGCCGGATATGGGTGTCACGTGGCTGATCTGACTAGCTACGAGATCCCCTTCTTCACCCGCGTAGCTACTCTGCCTCCTCCTCCAGAAGAAACCGAAGAAGTTTCCGACGATGAACGCACCACCTCAGATGCAGACATCTCGGAACGATATCAAGGCGGAGTAACCAGCAAGCCGGCAGCTCCTTCATCTCCTCCTGCATCATAGACCAGAAACTTATGTATTATTCTGAAAAAAACATGATGCGTTTGTAAATATGTAATACTTTAACTTTGCTAGTGCTAAGCTTTTGATCTATTCAGCACTTTTCGGCTTAAAATTTTTTTTGTGTGCCTGAAATGTTTACATAAGCACTTGTATTTTTTCATCTCTAATTATCGTTTATCTGTCTTTCCGCCTCGTCCCTTTCGTGGGCCGGCTAAACCTTCTGTTGGAAACGTTGCCGAGCAACGGAGCTCAATTGCTAAACCAGTTTAAACTCGGAAACAAAGCCGGCTTCCAGTACCAACAATTCACTACTCAGAAAATGCCCGCATCCAGCAATCAGACAAATAACCAAAGTAAAGACTAGAAAGTTTAAAGTTATACTCGAAAGTAGCAATTTTTAGAATCGGAAAGCTAAACTAGAACGAACATGAGCATAAAGTACTTTCAAGCATTCTAGGATTTTCGACTATGACATGATCATTTGGAAATAAGATGGAAAAAACTTCTCAGAAAAATTTGAGGCAACCAAAACTTTTATTTCTCATAGAACATGTACATATGTATGATTACAAAGAAGGATACACTAAGAATAAAAGGGACGTAGCTGAGCAATATTCCATGGTCTGTCTAACTCATCCGGATTTGTACTGCCTCCAGCTCTCTTTCTCTTCTTAGTAGCAGGTCTTTCTTTGACTGGCCTCATGTCAGTTAAGTAGTACGATCCATTGTGCAATACTCGACTAACTAAAAAGAGCCCTTCCCATACTGGGGAAAGTTTGTGCTTTCTTTGTTGCACAAGCCGGAGAACCAAATCACCTTTATTGAAAGATCTATTCCGGACTCTCTGGCTATGATACTTGTGTAACTTCTGCTAATAGGCTGTAGATCTCATTCAGCAACGACGCGAACTTCTTCGACTAAGTCGAGATCATTTTGTCGAGAAATCTCGGCATCATCTTCAATATACGCGGCCACTCTAGGAGAAGTATGAATCAAATCACTAGGAAGAACCGCTTCTGCGCCATAGACCAAGAAGAAAGGTGTATATCATGTTGACCTGTTTGGAGTTGTTCGTAAACTCCAAATTACAGAGGGTAATTCCTCTGCCCAAGCCCCCGCAGCACGTTGTAGTGGTGCTTCGAGTCTCAGTTTTAGGCCTTGTAAGATTAAACCATTTGCTCTTTCAACTTGTCCGTTAGCCTGTGGATGTGCGACTGACGCAATGTCAAGCCGGATATTTTGCTCTTCGCCGAATTCAGCCAATTCTCTCATAGAAAAGTTACTCCTGTTGTCCGTGATAATGCTATGCGGATAACCATACCGGATTATAACATCCTCGACAAATCTTTTGGCTGTTGCTCCATCACAACAAGTGACAGGTTTAGCCTCAATCCATTTGGTGAATTTATCCACCATCACTAAGAGGTGACTAAATCCACTTGGAGCTCGTTTAAAAGGTCCTACCATATCAAGCCCCCAGACCGTAAAGGACCATGTTATAGGTATTATTCGCAGCTGATCAGCCGGAATATGAGCTTGCTTGGCGTACTTTTGGCAGCCTTTGCACGTCTTGACTAACCGTTCAGCATCTGCCTGAGCTGTAAGCCAGAAAAAACCGTGTCTAAAAGCTTTTGTCACTAAAGATTTGGCTGCAGCGTGGTGACCACACTCGCCTTCGTGGATTTCCCTTAAGATTTCCACTCCTTCATCCGGAGATACGCAGCGCTGAAAAACCCCAGAAACACTCCGTTTATGGAGCTCACCTTTAACAATAGTATAGGCTTTTGCTCATCGGATAATCTACCGGCTCAGCACCTCGTCTTCGGGTAATTTGCCATCTACCAAATAATCGAGGTAGGGTTGAGTCCAGCTAGGAATTACAGCCAGAACTGCTATGAAAGGTGAGTCGGATTTCGCCAGATATTCCTCATCTACTCCCTTTATTGAGGGAACTTTGAGGTGCTCTAGAAAACCGCCATCCGGGATCTCTTTCCGCGCAGAACCTATCCGAGATAGTGCATCTGCTTCCTCATTTTCTGCACGAGGGATGTGTTGAACCTCAAACTCTTCGAACGATTTAGATAGATCATCCACGATAGATTTATATGCTGCCATGTGTTTATTTGCATTACAAATATCCGACACTTGCTGAGCAACAACATCCGAATCTCTGTAACACATCAAACGTCGGATGCCAATATCGTTAGCAATCCGGATTCCATGCAGCAGTGCTTCATACTCGGCAATATTGTTTGTCGCTGTGAAGTGGATTTGCAACACGTATAAAAGTTTATCTCCTTGGGGTGATTTGAGCACCACGCTAGGCCCCGAGCCCCCTCGAGCCTTAGACCCATCAAAAAAGAGGGTCCAATATTCCGACTCAGGGAGGATCATGTTCTCCCTCGTCTCTATCCAATCAGCGACAAAGTCAGCAAGGATCTGGGATTTGATTGCTGTCCGAGGTTTATACTCAATGTCGAAAGCTGAAAGCTCTATGCCCCATTTGGCGACGCGTCCTGTGGTGTCACTATTGTTGATTATATCTCTCATGGGAGCTTTGCTCACCACGGTAATTGGATGCTCCTGAAAATAGTGTCGCAGCTTACGAGATGCTAGAAAAACACCGTAAGCCAACTTTTGATAGTGTGGATACCGCTGTTTTGATTCTGTCAGGACCTCGCTGACAAAGTAAGTCGGACGTTGCACCAGATGTTCCTGATTTTCCTCTGGTCTCTCCACCACCATGACGATACTAGCGACCTTATTTGTCGCAGCAATGTAAAGCAACATCGGTTCCTGAGGTTCCGGCGCTGCAAGGATAGGAGCAGATGAGAGTACTTTCTTCAGGTCTTGTAGTGCAGCTTCAGCTTCGTCAGTCCAAACAAAATCCTTGGTCTTTTTTCAGGAGTTTGTATAATGGTGCGGCTCTTTCACCAAGCCGGCTTACAAATTGACTGACTGCAGCGATGCAGCCAGTTAATCTTTGTACGTCCTTCAGGCGAGTTGGCCTGGAAATATTGAGTATAGCTTTGATTTTGTCTCGGTTCACCTCTATGCCCCTTTGAGACACGATGAAACCTAACAACTTTCCGGCTGGTATTCCAAAGAAGCATTTCTGCGGGTTAAGCATGATGTTGTATTTTCGTAGATTGGCGAACATCTCCTCCAAGTCAGAAATCAGTGTTTCCTTCTTTTTGGACATGACCGCGATATCATCCACATATGCATGTACATTGCATCCAAGTTGGTCGTGGAGGCAACGCTGCATTGTGCGCTGGTACGTAGCTCCTGCGTTCTTCAGCCCAAAGGGCATCGTAACAAAACAGAAGGTTCCGAAAGGGGTTATGAATGAAGTTTTGACTTTGTCAGATTCCTTCATCCGGATTTGGTGAAAACCGGAATATGTGTCGAGAAAACAGAGGAGTTCTGAGCCTGTCGTAGAATCGATAACTTGATCAATTCTAGGCAGAGCGAACAGATCTTTTGGACAAGCCTTGTTCAAGGCAGTATAATCAACACACATCCTTAAATCAGTGGTGTCCTTTTTAGGGACCATTACAGGATTGGCCAACCACTCAGTGTGGATGACCTCTTCTATGAATCCGGCTAACTCGAGCCGCGCTAGTTCCTTAGCTATTGCCTTACGCTTTTCGTCGCCAAACCGTCGTAAGGACTGTTTGACGGGTTTAGTGTTCGGGTTTACATTTAGAGAGTGCTCGGCAAGTTCCCTAGGTACTCCGGTCATGTCAGATGGCTGCCATGCGAAGATATCTTGATTTGCTTGGAGGAACTTGACGAGCGCGCTTTCCTATGCGCTACTTAGGCCTACGCCTATCTGGGTAACCTTGGAGGGGTCATCATCCAACGGCGCTTTCTTCGTCTCTTCTGATGCCTTGAACTCTAGATTTGGCTTTGTCACCTCCCTCGTTGCGGGCATCTCGGACGGATCTGTGCTCTTCTTGATCTCCTGGTACTCCTCGGCGTGCAACACGGCTTCGGCAAAGGCGACATTTCCATCCTCGCACTCTCGCGCCTTCTTCGGGTCTCCCCTGATGGTGATCACGCCGTTGGGACCTAGAATTTTCATCATATTGTAAATGTAGCACGAACGAGCCATAAAAGCCCAGTAAGCCGGACGTCCGAATATAGCGTGGTATGCGCTCTTGAACGGGACCACTTCGAAGGAAAGTGCCTCCGTCCGATAGTTCTTTGGAGTTCCAAAGGTAACATCCAAAGTGATCTCTCCCAGGGAATTAGCTTGTCTTCCTAGGACAACTCCGTGAAAAATCACAGAGCTATGGTTCAGCTGGGTCTCCGAGATCTTCATCCGGCGTAGCATTTCAACATAGAGAATATTGATGCTGCTACCACCATCCATGAGGGTCATGGAGAAACCATAACCGTCAATAAGTGGATTGATGATTAAGGCGTATTTTCCTCGCCTGTGCAACTAAGGCGAATGATCAGCGCGGTCAAATGTGATTGCCACTTCCGACCAGTCTAGATATTGAGGGACAGCCAGAACTGTTGCATTGAGGTCGTGGAGAACTGCTTTCTTGACCTTTGCTGGTTGAGATCCGAGGAAGGTGACGTAAGTGTCCTTCTTGGTGGGAAAAGTCTTCTTCCCTTCCGACTTGGGATTTGAAGCATCAGCTTCCTCCATGTCAGAATCTTCCTTGGTCTCCTTGTCTTTTTCAGGATTTTTCTTTCCCTTCTTCCGCTTAGCTTTGTAGCCCGCGGTATCATCTCTTTTGATGTCGTCATTGAAACGACACTCAGCGTTGGTGTGGGACGAGCCCCCATTGGCGTCTAAGTGATGCACACATGGGTTATTGGCAATGTCGGCCCAAGTGTAGGTTTTTCCTAGTTGCTGTTCTCCTCTACCTTGGACCCTAGAAGTCCCACGACCATGCCCGCGGCCTCCGCCGCGTCCTCCTCGTCCTCCAGACCCAGAAACAGTAGTAACCACCGCTGTTTCCGTGTTGGGTTTATCTTCCGAGGTATTTTTGCGCTTCTAAGCTTGTTGCTTTGTCTTTGCTGACTGAGGTACAGCCAGGACGTTGAGTAATCCCTCTGCATCGTCGTCAGCATCTGCATACTTGCTCGCTGTTTCTATCATCTCTCCCAAATCAATGACCTTGTCACACTTCAAGCGATGACGTAGTAGACCAATTGGGAGCCCTGCGATGAACGCTTCAATCGCGGTTTGATCGTTTACTCCTTCACAGGAGTTCTTGGTGTCGATCCATCGTCCGAGATAATCTCGGCAAGTTTCTCCGGCTTTCTAGGTGCAACGCTGTAGGTCTCCGACCGAACAGGGCCTCCGATATGTGCCTTCGAAATTCTGAAAGAACGCACTTTGCATGTCATACCAGTTATGGATGGTGTTCTCCGGAAGTTCATTGAGCCATGATCGCGCCGTCTTCCACAACATAAGTGGGAGATATCGGGTTGCGACCAGGTTGTTTCCGCCTTTGGCGATGCAGCAAGCTTGGAAAAAATCCTGTAGCCAGGTGTCTGGCCGAGCAATGCCGTCGTAGGCTTGGATGTGCCTTGAGATAGCAAATCCTTCTAGGAATCTTGTAGCTCTGATGCGTGGTCCGAAGCACTTTGGGCCCACATACATGTCATCGTTTTCATAGTGCCGCGCCTCTATGTTGGAATTGATCATGTGCATTATGTCGTTCGGGGATAGAGATCGCCCCGAATGCCCTGCGGTGCCGTGGAGCCGGACTTCGGCTTCTGCCACCACCTCCTCCGCCATGTCGTCCTCCTTGCCCTCCATGGGGGCCGTTGTGATGACTGTGTGGTGGAGAGGGTGGGGCAGCTGGATAGTTTCCGGCTGATCGCCGGCCTCCGTCCGGAGCGTCATTATTCCTGTTCCGGGGAGGATCTTGACTATGACGAGCCCCCTGCCGGCTTGTCCCAGCATGGTTTCTGTCGTTCCTTTGTCCGTCGTTCCCACCACGGCGAGGCTCAGCCGGACGGCTTGTATGTTTAGGAGGTGGCATTTTTTGACGATCCTCCTCCCGTCGTTTCCCTTTATCTTCTCCCCTCCGATCGTTAGATTCTCGTTGGGGAGGGTTCTTCAGATTCAGTGCAGCAATGTCATCTTTCTCGGCCGCTGGAGCGACGTTTCTCAATTACGCGAAGTTCTGTGATGTTGTCATGACGATCCGGTTCTTGAATAGTTGTCTTCCTGGCGTTCGGGGTGATGATACTGCGCCCGAACGTAATGGGATCTTACACTAGCCCATGCCGGATCTGTGCGACATTGGTCAGAATCCGAGACCAGTTTTTGACTTCCGGACAGGGTGACCTTTTGCTGCTCTAGTCCCTTGTTGAGTAGTTTGATACCCAAACGGATCTCCTCCGGTCCTGGATTAGCCGATAGAATTTCTCGGGCTGCCACGGTATTCTGTACTAGGGTTGGGTATACCCAATCTCCGTTGCTATCTTTCTGTGGCTTCCCCATCTCATCTCCAAAAAGGACGGCACGGACACGTGGGAATTGGTCGTCATCTGTGTGACGCTTCCGTGTCTTCTGATGTAACCGAGACATGTAGTCCTTGTTTGACATGCGTTTCTTCTCCACCTCGATGTTTTTGGCTTCATCGAGGAGTTGTTGACGACGCGCTTCTAGGGCATGCGCCCTTTTGTCCAGCTCATCCGTAGTAAGTTCTGTGGCTGTAGGGATAGGTGTGGTTAATGCGGCATCGATGAGTTTACGCGCACCTTCGGTGATCACATGTCCATCCACCGATGCTTCTTTTTTCGGATCTTCTGGGATAAGTGCTCCATCCGAGTCTTCCTCGTATTCCTCGGCAATCACCTCCTCTGTCAGAGGGTCTTTTGCCAGGGTCTTGTTCTTCTTGTTCTTCTTCTTTGCCTTCTTGGCAGCGCCGGTAGCAAAGACGGCTTTGGGTCCGTTTCCTGGAGTCAAGCTTTGATCGGTACTTTCGGACATCTGGACTTCGGGATTATCTCCGACGTCCATGTCATCCTGCGCTTTGGGAGAGTGTTCCCCGGATCCTTCATCCATCGCTTCTCCTTCTTCTGCGGCTTGGATTTGTACTCCTCTTCATATTCCGTGCAGAACTTTTGGAAATCTGCCGACGTCATAGATTCATCTGAGGATGCGGGAACGTCGGCGTTTGTTCCAATTGCCTCCAGCACAGAGTCGGTGTTTTCTCCAGCATTAGCAGAGCCGGATCCGGATCCCATGTATCCGACGAAGTGCGACGCGTGCTTCCTGAGGTACCTGCAGCTTTCACGGTCAGCCATGACGAAACTTTTGATGGTCTCGAGGATTGCATCTGCGCTTTCGCCTTGCAGTATAACACGTCTTAATGTGTACCTTAGGAAAGGTCTGTCTGTCCCGGCATCATCCGAGCCGGAATCAGTGTCGCTGATATGCTCCTCTTGGATTTTTACTTCCACGGGTGGGTCGATCTGGGATCCGGCTTCTCCAGGGAGATCCACTCCAGATTCGACTTGGACCGCGAGGTCTTCTTCAGGCTCAGATTTCTCCACTATCTCCGCAGCTGGTGCGGGCTGGGTGGGATTAGGGTTTTCTGAGATCCGGAACTCTGCCGCCTCCGCGGACAAAGGGGACCCAGAAGATTCTTCTGCCTCTATCATCACCGCTGGGGTGGGTTGGGCAGGTTCAGCGAAACTGATGTAAACATTGATCTCGCCAAAAGACATGATTGTGTAGGCAGTCACGGCCTCCCTAGCCGGAATCCAAGTCTCATCGAGAATGATGAGAGGGACGTTGCTAGCATAGAGGATGCGACCGACGTCGATAGTCTCGCCGATTCCGATTCTTGTAGATTCCGCTCGGAACACAGGTCCGAAGCTCACTTGCCCCACGGTAGGCACCAATTGTCGTCGGATTAAGGACAAGTACGCCATGAGGGGGTCCTCGAGGCGTGCGGAAGAGAGAGGTGTGAGATGTACGGTATTCCGAGACGGTGAGCACACAAGTTTCCCAGGTTCGAATCCGCCGGCTTTGGACGGACCCTACTCCTGCTAGCAATCCAGTAATACGGCAGAGCTGGAATATGGGTTACAAGGGTTTCGCCTGTGCGAGTTGAGATTGTAGACTATTGAGGTTGTGCCCTAAAGGCTCTCCCTAGGACGGCTTATATAGATATCCGGCCTAGGGTTTACAGGAGAGATCTATCCGGCTACGACTAAGAGTCGGTTATAGAGTACATCTTGAACTACAAGTAATATTATGGGCCTAAGTCAGTAAGTCTTCTAGGCCTTCCCGTAGCTGGATTGGACTCCGTCTTTCTCCCTAACTGGGCCGCCCGTGAAGCAAAGCTCTAACCCGAAGTGGGCCACCCTGGTCAGTGAGGAACTGTGAGGATACCCGAAAAGTATATCCCCAACATAGGGCACGGAGGAGAGCAGGGCACGAGGGCCGATATAGGGCGGTGGAGACCTCGTCGGAGGAGGCGTCGCGGAGGATTCATGATAGAGGCTCGCGGCCGACGGCGCCGGCGACGACCACCATGGAACGAGGAGGGGCCAGACGCGGAGGTCGGAGGCCGGCGTGCAGCGGTGCCGATGATGCCCACCATGGCGGGAAGGCGGCGGGTGCCTGCTGAAGAGAGGAGGGAGCAGCGAGCTTCGGCGGCGAGCGCCTCTGTCCTGGCCACTTTCTCCAGCTAGCGGCGACGCGCAGCAGGGAGGTGGTGGAGGACCTCCGGCCGGCCGCGTAGCAGGGAGGAGGCGCTCCGGCCGGCGGCGCGCAGCAGGGAGGCGGCGGCGTGCAGAACGAAGGCGAGGGAGTAGGCGTGTTTTGGTTTTGCAGTAGAGAAAAAGATAAGGTAGATGAGTAGGATCGAAGGAGAACGCGTCACGCGCGAGGCAGAGCCGGGGGATGGAACGGTTCCATCCCGAGTGATGGGTATCATTTCCCTTGTTTTATTCAGATCTTACGAACGTGACACTCTCCATTTTTCTACGGCATTATCCACTCCTTAAAAACTGACCAGTATAATCCGATCCAATGTCTGACAGGATTTGGCCCAATAAGCCCACTTAGTAATTTTTAGGGACAAAAGACATCGAACCGATGATACATTGAGACGAGCTGGAACCAAACTCAATCGTCACATTGCTTATCCCCGAACATAACACCGCCAGCCGCAGCTGTTGCCGAACGCGAGGCCGCCGTTCTCGTCGTTGTTCCTGGACACCCTCCGCTGCAGCTGTCCCTAGGCGCGAGCCGCCGCTCTCCCCCCGCCATGCGCCGCCGCTCTCCCCTGGACGGGCTGCACGACGCCAGCCGCTGCTCTCGTCGCTGTTCCCAAACGCCCTCCGCCGCAGGTTTCCCTGGACGCGAGCCGCAGCTATCCTACCTTCGTGCGCCGCCGCTCTCCGCCGGACGGGCTCCGCTGACAGAGCTCGTACCCAGGTTCGCGCCGCCACTCTCTGCACCCCACCGCCGCTGGTGTCGGTGCTGCTGCCGCCGCCATAGGGGAGGTCTCATGTCGATCTCTAGTTGTGCATTTCCTCACTGCTGCTCTTTGCTGAAGAATTAGCATATCCGTCTCTTCAAAAGACTCACATTCAGCAGACAGGCAATTGCAACCCACTTCAGCAGATTGATATTCACAACAAGCAAGCTTTTTTTCTTTTCGAAATGGAGGTATTAGCCCCGGCCTCTACATCAAAAAGATGCACACAATCAGCTTTATTTATTATTCAACGAAATCTTACAAAGAGAATACAAAGATTAATTGAAGCCATCTCTCTAAACCAACTTGATGAAGGGGTGGCAATGTCAGAACATTCTAACTGCACACCAACACACATCATCAACATACCGAAGGTCCCAAAGCCGCCCCATGACGGGTCAGGAGCACAAACCGGTCCAGCTGAACTGTAACGCACACCATCGTGCATGCTCAATCTTCTGCTGGCGCCATCTTCCGCCAACCCATCTTCAGAAGGATCAAAATAATTCCCTTATCTGGCCTGCCATCAATGCCACCAAGACACCAAACAGTGCCACCACCCTACACGCGTCCATCAGATACATGCGCAGTCGCCACCGAGACCCCTCGTCACCATGCCGCCGAGTCCCGTCAACCGACGCAGCTAGAACCCATCGGAAGATCCGTCGTGCGTAGCACCTACCGAACCAGGCATGACATAGCGTAGCACCTGGCGGCTAGGCATGACTTGACATCTCCGCCGAAGACTCCGTGCAAGATGAAGCCGCTCCACCTCCCACCTCTGCCATCCGGCGCCGCTCGGCAAACAATGCCCCCAAGAGGGATCACGACACTGCAGTGCCGCCATTGTCCGATTCAAAGATCTTAGGGTTACCCCCAGAGCGGCGCGGGTGGGTAGACGATAATTGTAGGACAATGCCCTCAACAAGGTTACGACGCGAGAGTGCCGCCATCGCCCTCCTTGACCGGTCTCGCAGCCTAGTTTTCACCGGCAACCACGCCGCCCCAACTCGCTACCAGGGCTGAGATGTGGTATGCACCACACCCAGCCACAAACTGGCCAACCATCTCCGGCGAAGAAGATGACCGCCGCCACCCTGCCCGGAGCTGTTGCCTAGGACGTCCTCAATCATGCGAAAGTAGCCCAAGGAGTCCATCCACATCGTCGACGGGCAATAGCAGCTATGCAGATTCCATGGCCAATCTAGGCCCAACGGACCCAGATCTGGTCCGGATCCTCGCCGCCCCTACCAGCTCCGCCACCGACCGTGGACGTCCTGGTCGCCGCCACCCGCACCACCGCTGTTGGAGATGGAGAGGAGTAGCCGCCGCCACCTCTACCAGCTGCAAGCTGGAGGGAAACCGCCGCCGTCGCCGCTGCGCCCGCGGGCCTTTGCCTGGCGACGCCTATGTCGTCGGCGGCGCCAGGGAGAGGGGGGAGGGCGCAGGGAGGGCCTGCAGCGGGTGAGGAGGGGCACCCCGGGGGCGGTGGCAGCGCCGCCTCGGGGGTGGGTGGGAGTCGGGGGTCGGGGTGGGTGGGAGTCTTGTGTATCGCAGTCTAATATCCCCCAATAGCCAACGATATTGATCTTAATTACAACAAGCTAGCTTAATTACCATTCTTTTCTTTAATTACATGGATGGTGAAGGCACTGGCTTGGAGGGAGGAGGCCTGTGGCATTTCCGTTTCTTTACTTCACAACCATGACATGGACTTGAGCTTAATGCAATATATGATCTTGCAATGATGAAGATGTGAATGATCTGCATCCTTGTATATTGTTGTGTGCAATCTTGACATGATATATGAGACAGTGCATTTCTATTTAGTTTCATTAGATTATCTTACATCATGAGTTATCTCTCGTTGAACTATGCAACTAAAGCTATTCTGTAGGTGGGCGTTTAGTAGTTTCAATGTTGTGGCCTAATATCTGTGCATTGAAGCATGAATCTCGATCTTATGTTTTACAACCAGATTAGATTGCTTAAGTTATTCTTATTTTCCTATTATGCATCTTAATAAAGATTCAGCTATTGTTTCCTCTATCAATCTAACACCACCCGAGAAAATACTACTATCATAGTAGGTTTAAGTACTTTCTTGCCCTTGACCAATTGATGGATGCAAACTGTAAGGAAATATGTCTGTTTAGGATATTTAGGTATTTAGATTTTTTTATCAAGGATTTTGTTTTCATGTAGAATTACATACTATTTATCTGTTGTTGCAGCAACTTGTTTAGTTCTTTCTTAATTATATCTTGTTGAATTGCTGATCATATTATTATGCCTGCCTTGTTACATCAAACAGAAGTGCCATATGATGAAGAATAATGATATCACTAAGTTCTCCGGTCTCTATTTCTGTGATGAAAAGCTTCAGAAGATTGTCCTGGCAGCTATATCCTGCATGCCTGTAGCGCCCGTGGCTTTGCATACTACTGCTGCAACATAAGTGGAATTTTTCTTCTGCAATGGGAATTCTATCCTTAGTTATTTCTAAGAGCGCTCATTTTTCTTATGTTAGCTGCGAGTGAGGCCCGTTCCCTTCAGCATTTTGCTTCTGTTTGGTACGACTTGTAAACACTTCTTTTTGTGTTTGATTGACATATTCATTCAGGTTTGTCTAATAAAAGTGTTACCTTGACTGTCTGCATTTTTTCTGTTAGAACACATAATGGTCATGTATATTTAGGCTTGCGAAGCGGCACCCGATCCACCCCGTCCCGCTTCGTAGGCAAAATTTGTTAATCTAGTTCAAAATTTTGCATCAAAATTTCTCTAGTTTGAACTATATTTTATTTTCGCGGGTTGCCGCTTCGCAACCCTATGTATATTGTTCTAGTGTAGTTGTGTTACGTGCAAATGTTGAGAATCCCTACGTGTGAGTGCATAATTCTCCAATAGCTTTTCTCTGTGAACCATTTTCCTCTCTTCTCTCTCCCACAAGGCGACATCTGCACGGATCCTGCGGTCATTGCTTCGAACATTTGGCAGGCTTGGAGTCGGTTCCACTGTACTCGAGCCCGCACACATCCTCGATCACGTCCAAGAGAAATCGGCACACAACAGAAATAACAACGTATGAATCGGCAACATAGCGTCAAGTGCATGCCATGCTGAACCAAGAAATAAGGATTGATTATTCTCCATCTCCATGTGATAAAAAAAACATATAATTATGCGGTTGTAACATTGAAGTACTGATTCTGACTTTTCCATTTAAAATGAGCTCTAACATGTTTATTAAATTAAAAAAATTGCACGATATGAATCATATCTCAATACTGCAGGTTTACTCATTATTCGAGCTATATACAAGACTAGCAATGGACCAGAAAAGTGTCGATTTATTTCCTATATTTGCATTTCTCTTCGTCTAGTCTCTTGCCATGTGATATGTCGTAAGCTACGTGCTTGTCCCTGTAAACAGATAGTTCTGAACACGCAGAGTCCAATTGTAAAATCTGTCGTTCCTTCCCATTCAACAGCAATTGACCATCTCCTTCAACATACTAGTTGAGAAAATCATCCCGGATCGACAAACTACAACCCTGCATACACTCAACAGACCAAAGAAAAGTCTGTTTGGATTTAGGAAGATCAAAATATCAAGTTCTCAAGCAAAGCATAATAAGATGTACCAAGTTCTCAAAAACCCTCAAACAACTGAATGCATACAGCACAAAGAAGTTTCAGTCGCTCACGTGTTATGTAGCTTATTTCTCTCTATCTGTGAGCATTACATATACAAAGTGAAGGTTCAGAGTTTCTCATTAGAAAAGGTTAGAACTATATTGTTGATCCCCATCAGGCCATAACTAGTATACAATACCTGGACTGTAGCAATCCACTGTCTTCTCCCAACTCTGAAAGGTACAAGAATAGAGATGAGCAGATAGTTCAAAACATGTTACTCACAACTTGGAAATTCAAGAAATGATATCCATGACAGAGAGCGAATCAACACATTAGCTACACTCGTTCTGATGATTCCAGAGATGAAATCAAAGACAGTTTTTTGGTACTGTTTCGTGGACGGGGCTGCTTTATGAAACCATGTTTCTAGTATATTTTGAAGAGAATGCATCCAATCACAGAATATATTTATCGGCAAAGTATTAAACATTAACCTTGTTACTCAAATTTAACTAGAGCACTAAGACCGCTTCTGTCCGTCTTCAAAATTCAGGCACAAACCATGCGATGAGCCCTAGAGTCACATTTTACTCCAATTATTACAGTGTTTGGAATTGAATCGTGAGTAAGTTGATTGTACTAATACACAAACTTGATTGTACATAAAAAACTGACAAGACGACGATGGCGACCACCCCACCCACCCTCTCTCTGGCGCACCCGTTGGCTATTCATGGCGATTCCTTCTAAATCCCCAATGCAATGGATCCTCGTGCTCTTGGTGATACTTTGGATTTCTCTCATGGCATGTGAATTGAATTGCAGGTTCGATCTTCCTTTTTCACCCGTGTGCAATCCCCATCTCCTGGATCTGGTTTTATTCCTGTGGTCTCATTTGGCCGAGCCATCTTTAGACTCGATCTAGACAATGTTTCATTGCCCTTCAATCATGCCTTGGTGGAAGTAAATTTGGTTTTCATGTCAGCTTGATTCGTGATCAGACTTTTAAATTTGAAGTATTCTCCAGAGCTGTGGGTTTCATGATCTACAAACTCAGATACTTCGAATGCCCGGAATTTAAATGTTATTTCTCTCTGTGGGGTTATGGGGGTCCGAATTGGATCAAAGAATCGTCAGATTGGTTTCATGAGCAAGAGTTGGACTGGACCATGATTTCTCGCCGGAGATCACGTCTCACCGGAGCCAATTCTTCGCCGTTAGCCTCTCATCGGAGGAGAACCTACGTGACAAGATCGCCGGCAAACACGCTACGTGATCCGATCTCCTCGGATCGGACGCCAGCTTCCCGCCCGGAGTCTCTCTCAAACTCTTGTGAGATTCAGCCCACTGGTTCACCCAACCCAATATTTTCACCCTCCTCGGCCCACATTATCTGCTCCAGATGCCTTGCTATGGGCCACTCAAGCCCGGAATGCCCATCTCAAGTTCGATGCAAATGTTGTTATGGATATAGACACATTAGGAAATATTGTTATATCCGTTTGAGAAAATCTTAGGTTTATCGCATTAAACAAAAACAACCTAAGCATATCATCTCCTCCGAAAGAGGGCTTGTCGTTACGACTTCGGAAACAGTACTCCTTGACCCCTCCGCTCTCCAGGAAAGCCCTGTTCATTTCTCGCCATCGTCGCCACTACAATCTCACACCTGGAACCTCCCCATCTCCTCCACAACAATGGCGAACTACCCCTGCGACCCCAACCCCCACCTCCCACCTGGAGCTGAAGTCATCCAACCCTGCATCCATCGCCGACGTCGGGGTTTTCACATTTTTAGTGGAGATGCCCTGCTTCGGTGTGATGACATGGCCATTGTCATCCTTGAGCCTCCATCTGACCCTGAGCAGTTCGCCGCGGATGCACACCTTATTAGGAACTACTTCAACGATCGCGGCCTCAACATTCGCAATTTCTCTAGGTCTGCCATGGGTGCCGCTCTGGTACAGTTCTCTGATACTTGCGCTAGGGATACTGCTATTGAGCGTAGTCCTTTCTTTGTTGGAGACAGCATTCTTAGGGTGATCCCCCATAATAGAGGTCTGGACCATAGGAACATGACTTTTACACATGATGTGTGGCTGATGATGGTTAATTTCCCTCAAGATGCATGGCTAGTTGATAAAGTTAGAGAATCTGTCAGTGAATTTGGAAACAGAGATTATTCTAACAGAGCTAGAGTCCTGGTTAAAGTCAGAGTGCCAGACATGCTTGAAATCCCTATTAGCCTGGTCCTTGGAGACAATACCAGTGATGAAGGACATGGCCATTCCTGGACTGTGGTGATTTATGTTCTACAGGCTAGAGTGATTGGTGGACTTGGTGGTGATGAGGACCCTCTTCCACCTGATGGTGGTAACCCACACCCCATGCCCCAACCATTTGGTGGACATTGGGATGATATGGTTCATGATCATGTTCCTGAAGAACCAGCAAATGTTGCACCTGTGATACCCAATGTTGTAATACCATATGGAAATGTTGCACCTGCTGCTGACATTGAACCAATGATTGCTACACCTCCCTAGCTCAGTCCTGCACATGCTGATCATATTGCTGAACTTGAACCAATGATGGAAGTTGTGGACTCATTCAATGCCATCCATGGTCTGCTTACTGACATGGTTAAGAATGCACACACTACTCTGGGCAACACTGATATCTCTTGTATCCATGGTGCTGGATTCCAAATTCTTGATGTGGATACTGAACATGGAAAACAGAGGAAGTGTCTTCTGAAACTTTATGCAATAGCCCCTCATGTGCCAGCTTCATCTTCTGTTTGCATCACTGAAATTTCTGACAATAATGTGCAAACCTCTCTGGATGCATCTATTGGTGGATCTTCTGCTGCCATTGAAGACAATATCTCCCTGGTGGCCAAACGCAAATTGCTGGCTCCAAAGGATGTGACTGCTGTCAGACGCAGTAAAAGGATTGCCAACCAATGTGAGGGATACAAGAACAAAGATGCTGCAGATAAAGCCCAGGAGAAAGAATGTTCATCTCTGATCAATACCTCAGGCAAATCCGGGAAGGTGGCCAAAAGCAAAGCCCATCCTCATGAGGTGGTGATCATGGACCAGGATGCTCCACCTCCACCTGTCCTCCCTGTTGACACCATCCAGTCTATTGGTATCAACCAATGCCTGATATCTCCTAGTGAGATTTCTAAGGACAAGCTCTTCTCTGAATGTGGCTAATATTACTGTACCCTTCTGCATGTAATAATGTGTGTCATATATGTTTAATGACACACAGTTTTATGTTTCTGAAACTTCATCTACTTGATACTATCTGGCATGTAATAAGCACTTCTTTATTGCTCATGATGAGAAGAACCATATCCCTATATCTGCTTAAGTACCTGGATGTTTATTTACCGTCATATACATCATCAACACCTTTGTGGGATTTTCAATCTGGGTCCAAGATGCTTTTTATACTTTCATTTGATCTGCCAGCTATCCCCAATAAATACCTGATTAACTATGTTGATCAGAACCTGTGGAACCCTCACCTGTTGAATTATGAATAGGAACTGGATGATTCTTGACTGGAATGTTAGAGGCATCAATTATGAGCTGAGACATGATCAACTTAGAGAAAAAGTTAACTCTAGCAATTGTGATATTATCTGCCTCCAAGAAACTAAAAGGGAAGATTTTGAACACTCCTATTTAAGGAAATTTCGTCCCAGGAGATTATCTCACTTTGCATTTTCTCCTTCACTTGGTAATTCTAGAGGATTAATTACTATCTAGAATGGCAGCCTTTTTTCAGGAGAGCTTATTAGTCAATCGAAATTCCATCTAACTATGGCTCTTACATGTAAACACTCCGGTATCACCTGGATCTTGACCAATATTTATGGACCTGCACACAATGAACACAGAGCTGAACTTTTCAATTGGATGTATAATATTGATACCTCCAATTACCCATTATGGATGCTAGTGGGTGATTTCAACCTCATTAGAAGCCCTGATGATAGAAACAGAGAAGGTGGGGACGCTCATAATTGATGCTCTTCAACAATGTCATCCAATCTCATGACCTTGTGGAAGTACCACTGAAAGGAAGAGCATCCACCTGGAGTAACATGCAAGACCCCCCTCTTCTTGAAAAGATGGATTGGATTTTTACATGTCCTTTATGGACCACAACTTTCCCCAACACTATGGCTCATCCACTCTCCAGAATTGGCTCTGATCATACTCCCATCAGTATCCAAGTGGACACCTCTATTCCTAAAGCACAATTATTCAGATTTGAGAACCACTGGCTGGAATTTGATGGCTTCTATGATACTGTGAATACCCTCTGGAACTCAGCTCCCTATATTAGTGATACTGCACTTGCTATCAACTACAAATTCAAACATCTCAGAGCTGGACTTAAAAAATGGTGCAAAAAGCATTCAAACCTAAATCAGACTATTGAGAACTGCACATTTGTCCTAGCATTACTTGAGGGAATAGAGGATCAGAGACCACTTGCTCTACATGAGAATAATTTTAAAAAGATTTTGATGGATCATACCAACAAGCTCCTGGAGGCTAAAAGAATATATTGGAAAAGCAGAGCTAAAATCAGATGGGCCAAATTGGGAGATGAGAACACTAGATTTTTCCATGATGTGGCTACCTAGAGCTTGAGGAGAAATCTCATCACCCATATCAAGTCTGAAGACAATTTGATTCTGACTGAGCATGAACATAAAGTTGCTGCAATCTGGCAATCTTACAAACACAGACTTGGCACAAGTGAAAATATTACTAATGACATCAACCTTGATGATTTGATTTCACCTCATAATCTTCTTCACCTGGATGCTCCATTCACAAATGATGAGATTGATTCTGTGATCAATGATTTTCCTTCTGATAAAGCACCTGGTCCTGATGGATTCAATGGTAAAATCCTTAAGAAATGCTGGCATATTATCAAAGAAGATTTTGTAAAACTGGTACAGGAGTTCTATGATGAATCAGTTAATCTAAGTGCCATCAACACTGCCTTTATTACTCTCATCCCCAAGATTGATGATCCTGAGACCATGAATGACTACAGACCCATTTCTCTGGTTAGTCTTCCACTTAAATTCATCACCAAGATAATGGCTAATAGACTTCAGAAGGTTATCAAACCCATTATACATAACAATCAATATGGCTTTATTAAAGGGAAAAATATCCATGATTGTCTGGGATGGGATTTTGAATATCTTCACATCTGCCATGTGTCAAAGAAGCCAATTATTATTCTGAAGATTGATTATGAGAAAGCATTTGACAAGATTGAATATAATGCAATTATTAATATGCTGAATGCCAAAGGTTTTGGCCCCAAATGGATTTCCCTGGTAAGATCTATATTGTACTCTGCCTCCACCTCAGTGTTACTGAATGGTGTCCCAGGGAAAAAAAATATGCTGCAAAAGAGGTGTCAGACAAGGAGACCCCCTATCCCCCCTTCTATTTGTTTGCACAGCTGAATTATTACAGGAAATTATCAATGATGCCTGGCATAGAAATGAAATCAGCCTGCCACTTGATAATAATTATGGGCAAAAATATCCAATTATTCAATATGCTGATGACACCCTGCTGATTATAACTTAATAACCTCAATTTACAACTTAATAACCTCAAGACCAGACTCCAACAATTCAACAATATGACAGGGCTCAAGGTAAATTATGACAAATCTACTCTAGTACCTATCAATATAACAGTGGAATATGCATGTCAACTGGCATCTGATTTTGGATGCAAATTGGAGAGTCTACCTTTCACCTACCTGGGTCTCCCTCTTGGTACCACAAGACCATCTATTGATAGCTTGATGCCCATTGTCTCCAAATTTGACAGAAGACTATCTAGACTATCTTCTCTCATGTCATATACAGGAAGACTCACATTACTGAATTCTGTATTAAATTCTATGCCCATCCATGCCATGTGCTCTTTCAAAGTCCCTTTAACAATGTTTACCCAGTTTGAAAAGGGTGGCAGACAGTTCCTCTGGGCAGGAAAAGATATCCACAAACATGGCAAATGTCTTGCTAAATGGGATTTGGTATGTAGACCAAAAGAACAAGGAGGTTTAGGTGTCATAAACCTCAGGGTACAAAATCAGGCCCTTTTACTGAAGAATATTCATAAATTCTACAACAGGGCTGATATACCATGGGTTGATCTTATTTGGAAATCTTACTATCAAGGTGATTCTGCCCCACATTCATTGAATCATATTGGATCATTCTGGTGGAGAGATTGTATGAATTATGTGGATATCTACAGAGATCTGACCCACTACAAAATTGGCAATGGAAAAACTATGCTACTATGGAAGGATCTATGGAAAGGTGAATGCTTTGAAGATAGATACCCACACCTACACTCTTTCTGCCACAATGATACTTTGACCATGGCCAATGCCATCTCTGTAGTTGATAATGATTTTTATGAACTTTTTCAACTCCCCTTATCCATTATTGCTCATGAGGAATTTACTGATATGTTGGAGAATATCAGAAGCATAAACCACACAGACGACCATGATTCATGGTATTTTTCCTGGGGGGAGACTTTCAAAACCAGAAATATCTACATAGCACTCATTGGGGCACACCCAACACCAAAACCCATACTGGATATTTGGAAATCATGTTGTCTACCAAGACACAAATTTTTTGCTTGGCTACTACTGAATAAGAGATTAAACACCAAGGATTTAATGACAAGAAAAAACTTCTTTGTGGAATTCAATGATTGTGTAATATGTGACACCTGTCCTCAGGAAACCCTGCTGCATCTATTTTTTGAATGCAGCTTCAGCCAAGGGTTCTGGTGGGCCTTGGGACTTGAATGGAACACAGATATGGAGATTCATCAGATGATCAATGATGCTAGAAATAGATTCAGTCCCAATTTTCTTATGGAAGTTATCATCACTGGATGCTGGAGTCCATGGGAGCAAAGAAATGGTTATATTTTTAGAGATCTAAATCCCTCCATCACTAGATGTATTTCTTTTTTTAAAGCAACCTTCACCCTTGACTATGCATATAGCTAAGCCTAGTATCAAGGAAGGTATGCAAGAGTGGCTTGACACGCTATGAATGTAACCATCTGTAACACTGGTTGAGTCTGGATCAATCTTTTGTACATTATAAAATTTATAAAATGACACGGTAGGAGACTTCCCTACTGTTTTTGTCAAAAAAAACTTGAACATAGTTATTGCATCTATGGAAATTAAAGCAATTATTATCACTTCCTTCTTCTCAAGAATTTTTTTGGCATACTGATAGTACAAATACTCCATTATCAACTGGTTTTAGCACTTCTCAAATGTGTAGTCATATGTTATACTAGATGGGTAAGCCCTCTTCGCCCCACCGCTTAGAATGCGTTTAGGCTTCCTGAGGTGCATGTTGGGTTTGTATGTTTATTTGGCCTCAAGTCCTCACACGTTTAGTTTTTTCTTTTCTTTTAGTGTCGCACATATATTAAATACATGCCTCAAGTCCTCACACGTTTTGTTTTCGGTGCTAGTTATCTATTTATGTGTTTATTTGACTTAAGTCAGAAAGAACCTGTAAATATGTATAAGTAATTGAAAGACAGAAATGCAGTTTTAGTTTTTATAAAAGGAATACATCTAGACACTTTTTACTATGTAGCTGGAAAAGACGTCTAGATGCACTCATTCTATAAAAGCTAAAACATATTATATTTTGGAAACGGTCAGAGTACTTGTTTAAAATCTTCATCTAATTTGTCTGATTCATTGAATATGTTTGCATTATGTGTTCCTACGAAAACTATGATATTCCCGACATGGGTGACACATGATCTTCGTATTGGGACGCCATAGTCATAGGCGCATCCGGATGTTCATCAGCTCCTTGTAATCCGCCTACTGTTATTTTCTGCTTTCTGGACTTGTGTTGGCCGTGTGCATCCTGGTTATGTAAAGGCCGAGTGTAATACTTGAACTTTTTAAGTAATATATCACCCATTTATAAAAAAGACAAATAGAATCTGATATGCAAATATGGAAGAACAAATATTTCACACGGCAATCAACTGTTTTAGATAAATGAACATTAACCCGGCAAGTTATACAAAATATAACACCCTCCGAAAAATATATTTCATATTAGTTTGCCTTTGTTTGTTTTTTATTTCGCATCACCATGCATCATCATATATTTGTGTCTACAAATATTTTCAATAAAATCCTATCTTCGATTTTCTACATTGTTACCCATCTTTTTTTCAAATTTAAACTATATATTTCTGCTATTTGAATTATCTAGAACTATTCGTAAATTCTTTTAAAACAAAATAAAACTTTTTTGACAGCCAGCCAGACCCATATGCCCAGCTGGCCACCCCCACGCCATATCCTAAACCTAACTCCAGCCTAACCCTAACCGCACACACACGGGCACACCACATATCGCACAACACACCCCACACAAGACACGCACACACACGATGCGGAACAAGACCAACCACACAACCCGTGCAAGACGCCACCTACCCCACCCCCTCTCTCGTTTTCTGTCACGCACCGCCGCTACTACTTGATCCCCATCACCTCTTTCCGCACCCTTCTGCTTCGCTCCTCGTTGTTGACGCCTTGCCCCGCCGCTTGTGCTCCCACCGACGTCGACGCCCCTGCTAGGCTGCCTCGGGTCCCTCTTGATATGGTGTTTGAGCTTTGTCTGCCACTCTACTCCGCAACCTCTACAATCCATGGTCGCTGTCGGTCGTGCCTACTTGGACCTCTACAAGCTCTGCGTGCACTCGACCTCAACCTCTCCGTCTTTCCCAGCATTGGTGGACCTGCGAGCACCTTCATCTCCTTCTGGAGATGTGCGCCTCCTGAGGCTCCACCTCGAATGCTCTAGGTACGCGCCCTGCAACTTCGACATGTGGCACTTCTTGTGTCCCCGCGCCATTCCTGGATGGAGGTGGAGGCTGATACGTCCATGTTGCATCACTATTCTATGTCTTAATTCACTATTATTCATTGATATATTTCATATTGAGAGGTGATACTTATGTTATTTCATCTGTTTTTGCATGGTTGATGACTTTTAGAGCATGGACCGCTGTAGTCAGGATTCTGATGGAAAATGTGCTGTTTGGAGGCAAAATTCGCGAAGATCAGAAAATTCGGGAAAATATACAAAAAATCCTATTTTTTCCAGAAAACTAAAGATGCCAGAAGACGGAGTGGAGATGGTCCACAGGGAGCCCACACCACCCCCTGGCGCGGGCAGCCCTAGGCCGCACCAACAGGTGGTGTGGCCGCCCTGGCCCACCTCTGGCTCTCTCCTCTGGCGTATATCATCCTCCCGAAACCCTAAGACTCGGGGAGCGACCACGGAAAGATTCCGCCGCCTCTGCGGAGCGGAAAACACCGAGAGAGAAAGATCTCTCCGGCAGACAGATTTCTGCCAGGGGAATTCCTTCTCGGAGAGGGGAGATCATCGCCATCAACACCACCATCAAGCTGGACTTCATCGGGATCATCATCATCATCACCACCATCATCACCATCAGCACCCTCATCACCATCTCCATATTGCTGTAACAATTGGTTGAATCTTGCATTAGTTTATAGGTGAAACTTTCCCGGTGTTGATTACTCTCTGTAGTTGATGCTATTGAGTGAACCATTGAATTCTTGTTTATGTTCAGATTGTTATACATCAATATTCCATCTCTGATCATGATCCATATGATATCTTGTGAGTAGTTCGTTTTGTTCTTGAGGACATGGGAGAAGTCATGTTGTTAGTAGTGGAGTTGTGTTGAGAAAGATTCAATAGTTTGTTATTTAAGTTGTGGTGTACTTCTTCTAGTGGTGTCATGTGAACGTCGACTACATGCCACTTCACCTATATGGGCCTAGGGGAATGCATTGTGTATTTGGCTACTAATCGTAGGGGTTGCCGGAGTGACATAAACCTGAACCCCTGTTAGGAAACCATTGCACAAGGGACGTAAGGGTCTTAGAGTTTAAAGTTGTGGTTATGTTTCTACCTTAATTACTTTCTTATACTTACGGATGTTTGCAAGGGGTATAATCACAAGTATGTATTAGTCCTATGAAGGTCGGTACATTAGCATAGGTTCACCCACACAACACTTAGCAAGCTAAAGAAGATTAATCAACTATATGAAGCGAAAGAACTTGACAGTCTTCCCATGTGTCCTCGAGAACGTTTGGTCATCTTAAGTAATACAACCGGCTTGTCCTTTGCTGCATAAAGGATTGGGCCACTTGCTGCATTTATTCCTACTGTCTTTTATTTACTCGTACTTTGTTTACTTGCTTTATCAAAAACCCCTAAAAATTTGTTTGCTAAGTATTTGTAGAGAATTCCTGATCCATACCACTAGCCAACACCTTCTGCTCCTCGTTGGGTTCGACACTCTTACTTATCGAAAATACTGCGATACACCCCCTATACTTGTGGGTCATCAAGACTATTTTCTGGCACCGTTGCCGGGGAGTGAAGCACTATTGGAGAGTGGAACTGGTAAAGGAAACTTCTACTGTGAGTATTGTTTACTTCTGCTAGTTTCTTTATTTTCGTTATGGATAATTCGCTGAGTTTCTTATTTGGTAATGCTACTACCACTGCTAAGGTAGTAGATAAGCCACCACCTGCTGAGAATGATGTTTTCAAAATACCTACAAGAATCATTGATCGTGTCATGGATAACTACTATGTTGGGGATGGAACTATCCATCCCGGTGATCATTTACTCTTTATACACGAATTATGCAGGTTGTTCAAGTGTGCAGGTATTACTATAGATCAAGTTAAGAAGAAGTTATTCTCATTATCACTGAAAGGAAGAGCTGAGGAATGGTATAAGCTGCTGAAGAATGGTCAAGCTCTGGAATGGGAGGAAATAGTACCTCTCTTTTATTCAAAGTTTTATCCTCCTAGTGAGATTCATAAAGATCGGAATCAAATATACAACTTTTGGCCTCTTGATGGAGAGAGTACATCTCAAGCTTGGGGGAGATTGAAGTTATTAATGCTCAAATGTCCCATTCATGAGCTCCCCAACAATATTATTATCAACAACTTTTATGCAAGGCTCCCTCTACATGACAAGGATTTATTAGATGCTTCTTATGCTGGATCATTCACTCGTATGGAAGAAGAAGCTAAATGGGATCTTCTAGACCGTATTGAAGATAATACTGAAGCATGGGAGAATGACAAAGGTAGAAAGTCAGGTATAAATTATGATTATGAATGCATAGAATCTTTTATGGGAACCGATGACTTGTAAAATATTAAAAATGCTTATGGTCTAGACTTTCAAGCTATTGCTTCTTATTTTAAGGCTTTTACTTCCTACATTGAAGTGCCTAAAAAGAAGTGGAATAAGTATCATGAACTTTATGAAGATGTTGGCAAGAGTGTTCCTGCAAGAAATACTGAAGTTTATACTGCTAATCATGTTTTACCTAAACCTTACATTGAGAAAATCCCTTTCCCATGTAAGATAAAGGAACATTCTATGATAGCTAGTATGGTTAATGAAAGTACAAATAAAGCTGTTGAACCTGATAAACAAATGGTTGATGAACCTATAATAGCAAATGTGAAAGACTTTGTTACTAAATATGAAGAAGAGGGACACACTATCTTTTGTAAGGATACCTCTAAAATTGTTTCACAAAGTAGTGTTATGAGAGCTAGTATTCCTGTGTTTTCTGTTAGAATAAGTGATCATTGCTATGATGGCCCTTGTGATAGTTATATTGTTAAGTTTATGCATGATACTTAAAGTTATTATGAGGGAGGGAAAAGTGTTCTTATGCATCTCAATAATATCAAGTTTCCTCGTTTTACGCTGAAAGTTTTTATGTTGCACTTCTTTTGCCTTCTTATGCAAGTTGCCTCTGGTTTCAATAACTTGTTTGTTTACAAAATTCCCTTGCATAGGAAGTGGGTTAGACTTAAATGTGTGTATGTTTGCTTCTTAATGCTCCCTTTCCCTTCAATTCATATTCCTGAGTAAGCTTCTTCAAAATTATCATGCCCATCTTAATGGCTATAAAGAAAGAGCTTTTTGGGAGACAACCCAATTTGTTTTTGCTTTCAGTTTGTGTTTGTTTCTTTGAGTCTTGGAAGTTATTACTTCGGTAATAACCGCTCCTTATCCATTTTGTTTGGTTTTTGTGTCAAGATCAACCTCTAATGAGAGAGAAGTAATATTTGGGGAAGTTGCTGTCCCGAAACAGATATTTGTGCTTCACCATAAAAATTCGTGAGAGATCTCTGTATGTCGGTTTGAGCTGTAATGTTTTGTGCTTCTGACCCAGGTTGTTATTTAACTTTCGTTAGTTTTGAACTTTTTGATTTGAGCAACAGAAGATTTTCAAAAAAATTGATATTTACCTGCTGGTCTGTTTTGACAGATTTAGTCACTCTTGCATTTGCTTCTTTATTCGATTTCCTTTTTGAATTCTTTTTGGGTTTTCAAAAGGAGTTTCTACAGTAGCTTATGTTTTAATGGTTTTCGGTTGAAGTTGGACTCAAAAGGTTCTATCACTTTTCACTTATACTAATGTTGCTAATGAGAACTGTATGAAGTTTTGTGTTAAAGAAATTTCCAGGAAGTGGAGATAATGGTGTAATAAGGAAGAGAAAGGTTTTATGACTCCAATAATAATAGTATGAAGATGAAGATACTGATGTTATTCAAGTGATGACTCCGGAAGAATCTACTCCCTCCGTCCCAAAATAAGTGACGTGAGTTTGTCTAGATTCGGATGTATCTAGACACATTTTAGTATATATGTACATATAAATCTAGATAAACTCAAGTCACTTATTTTGGGACGGAGGGAGTACTAGATTCCAAATTCAGAGACCTGTAGAGTCTGTTTTCAAATAGGTAATGGTTATGGTAAGAAAAGTTCCGCGAAAATATAATCCTACTATGTTTTTGTAGTTTTTAGTCAATAAGGAAAGCTACGAAGCGAAAAAAGGACGGAAACGGAGCCAGGGTGGCTCACACCACCCTGTGGCGCGGGGCCTCCCCTGGCCGCGCCACCAGGTGGTGAGTCCACCCCGGACTCCGCCTCCGACTCGTTTTCACCCAGTACTTTCCTTTTGATATGAAACTTCATAATATATAACCCCCTGGATCTTCCGAGGTTCGTATATCATGTTTTTGTTTCGATCTGTTTCTGCCAGGACATACTTTTTGAAAGTTTAGAAGCACCATGGTCTCCGCCAAGGATAAAGGGAAGGAGCCTATGGAGGATCTCCAAGACCCCAAGCAGGGGCAGGTACCTTTAGTCTCTTGCCCTGCATCAACGGAAGCCCTATGAGTCACTAAAGAGTTCTGCGATAAGTACCGAGACATGCAGAGGAAGGTGGACATGCTTCAATGGGAGAATAATAGTCTTCGCAAGATGCTGGAAGATTTCCTCACGTCAACTAAGAAAATATTACCACCACCACCAAAGTAGTAATTCGTCATCAGGTTTGGCATCCCCTTGGTTTGTTCCAAGCTTGGGGGAGTGTCGCGGTATCACATCACTATCTTCTATCTTTTTTATCTTATTAGTAGAGTCATGTCATGAATAGAGGAGTTATTATGTAGTATGGTTTGCATTATGGAAGTGTCCCCTCTCTCATTAGATATGTATCCCTTGGTGTGAGTTGCCGTTATGGAATATTAATGAGAAGTTCTATCATTCACTCTTTTGCATAGCTTATATTAGTTTTCAATTCGTGGTTACATGATCGATCTTGTTGTTAGTATTGGTATCACTTTGGGATCATTGAGTTAATTTAGTTGGTTTTAAACCTGGCTCGGTCAGTCGCAACACTATTTTTTAGAGTTGAATGAAAAAGATAGAAGTACTCTAGAGAAAAATAATTTCATCATCTTTCTTTCTTGATTTGCTCATAAGTCTAGTATTCTCTAGTTAAGATCTTTTGTGCTTCCAGGAAAGATTCCATGTTTGTCTTTATCATTTGTATGTGTGGTTGTTTCCTTCAACTCTTATACTTGCTACCCAGCCTTGCTAGCCAAAAACCTGTACTGAGAGGGTATTCTTCTCGTGCATTCACTCCTTTAAACCAAAACCTCTGCCATTTGTGTCCACCATACCTACCTAGTAGCATTATTGCTATTCCAAGTAAATTCTTGTTTTATCTACCTCCCAAATTAACTTGTTATGTGAAAATTAGTGATTAAAGCTCTCATAAACTTGATGGCACACTTTACTTTCTTGCACTTAATAAACTTGAACCATTGTGCTCACCTATGTTGCGTATATGCTTGCGCTTTGTAAGTTGTGAATTAGCAGAACCATGTTGTCATGGGGAACGCTTTCAACATTGCACTGGTACTTTGTACCTAGTTGATATCATGTTCTTTTTTCTATGGATGTCGTCGGTGTGAAATGAAAGGGGAGCTTGTAATTCCATGGAGTTATGCATATGTGTTAGAGAAACGCCTGGGCCGCTGGTCTAATCCATGCTGACATGGTGGAAACCTGCAGCATAATCATAACGAGTATCTATGAAGCATTCTTCTTATAAAAAAAGAGATAGAGATTGAGAAAAAGAGAAAAGAAAAAAAAGAGATATTATGAACAGAGGAAAGAGAGAAAAAAGCACCATATTCCCATGGTAAATAAGAAGATTGCTGAGATACTTGTTGTCTGCTTGCCTTGTCATTTCGATATGGGGATTCTTCCGTATCATCGGGCAAGGGGTACCCCGTTGGCGGTTCTCTATGATACACATATTCTTACGATGACAAGAACTTACCGGTGACTAAACTTGAGTAGCATGAGGAGCGACCCTCGTATTCAAGGGACATGAGATTCTCAATTTACAACTTGTCAATGCATATCTCATATTTGATCGCTTTAAACTTAATCACCTAAAGATGCCTATGATAGGGGCAATGAGAGCTGAAAGCTAGTAAGTATCATAATTTTTGGGAGCTCTTTATGAGCCTTGCAATCCCTGCTTCCCTCTTTGAAGGGCCTTTCTTTTACTTTGTAGTTGAGTCAGTAAACCTATTCCCTTCTATCTCAGCAAGTATTTTGAGTTGTTGTGTTTCATTCATTCATATGATGATTTATTCAATCATGTTTCTTATGTTCCTTGTTTTGCACATTTCTCTTATCTTGATGATTACTACTTTGAAAGCTATCGTTGAAAACCAGCTATTTGTGAACTCCAGCAAATTATCAACTATTCTTCGACCAAGAGTTTGCCATTACCAATTATGATTCACTTTATGTATCTTTATTGTGTTTCCTTTACTCATTGCAAGTTGAGTTATATAATAGTGAGTTGTCTTCTATTATGATCTGTGTATTTGATGAATGTGATGCCTCTTGTCCGTATTCTTTTATCGACTCTTCACTCCATAAACCTGAGGCCATGTTTATTGAGCTTAGTTTCGCTTGGGGACAGGCGAAGTCTAAGCTTGGGGGGAGTTGATACGTCCATTTTGCATCACTATTCTATGTCTTAATTCACAATTATTCATTGATATATTTCGTATTGAGAGGTGATACTTATGTTATTTCATCTGTTTTTGCATGGTTGATGACTTTTGGAGCATGGACCGCTGTAGTCAGAATTCTGATGGAAATGTGCTGTTTGGAGGCAAAATTCGCGAAGATCAGAAAATCCGGGAAAATATATGGAAAATCCTATTTTTCTAGAAGACTAAGGATACCAGAAGACGGAGTGGAGATGGGCCACAGGGGGCCCACACCACCCCCTGGCGCGGACAGCCCTAGGCCGAGCCAGCAGGTGGTGTGGCCGCCCTGGCCCACCTCTGGCTCTCTCCTATGGCGTATATCATCCTCCCAAAACCCTAAGACTCGGGGAGCGATCACAGAAAGATTCCGCTGCCTCTGTAGGGCGGAAAGCACCGAGAGAGAAAGATCTCTCCGGCAGACAGATTTCTGCCAGGGGAATTCCTTCCCGGAGAGGGGAGTTCGTCGCCATCAACACCACCATCAAGATGGACTTCATCGGGACCACCATCATCACCATCAGCACCCTCATCACCATCTCCATATTGCTGTAACAATTGAGTTGAATCTTGCATAGTTCATAGGGGAAACTTTCCTGGTGTTGATTACTCTTTGTAGTTGATGCTATTGAGTGAACCGTTGAATTATTGTTTATGTTCAGATTGTTATACATCATTATTCCATCTCTAATCATGATCCATATGATGTCTTGTGAGTAGTTCGTTTTGTTCTTGAGGACATGGGAGAACTCATGTTGTTAGTAGTGGAGTTGTGTTGAGAAAGATTCAATAGTTTGTTATTTAAGTTGTGGTGTACTTCTTCTAGTGGTGTCATGTGAACGGCGGCTACATGACACTTCACCTATATGGGCCTAGGGGAATGCATTGTGTATTTGGCTACTAATCGTAGGGGTTACCGGAGTGACAGAAACCTGAACCCCCGTTAGGAAACCATTGCACAAGGGATGTAAGGGTCTTAGAGTTTAAAGTTGTGGTTAGGTTTCTACCTTAATTACTTTTTTGTACTTACATATGTTTGCCAGCGGTATAATCACAAGTATGTATTAGTCCTACGAAGGTCGGTACACTAGCACAGGTTCACCCACACAACACTTAGCAAGCTAAAGAAGATTAATCAACTATATGAAGCGAAAGCGCTTGACAGTCTTCCCATGTGTCCTCGAGAACGTTTGGTCATCTTCAGTAATACAACCGTCTTGTCCTTTGCTCCATAAAGGATTGGGCCACTTGCTGTATTTATTCCTACTGTCTTTTATTTACTCGTACTTTGTTTACTTGCTTTATCAAAAACCCCTAAAAATCCGTTTGCTAAGTATTTGCAGAGAATTCCTGATCCATACCACTAGCCAGCACCTTCTGCTCCTCGTTGGTTCGACACTCTTACTTATCGAAAATACAGCGATACACCCCCTATACTTGTGGGTCATCAGAGGCGGCACCAGCGAAAGCCACGGGAGGAGGCGACGCTAACTGATTCTAGGTGCGAGTTGGATGTCGAGTCAGCAGAGGTTGTGGGTGGTGGCGGGGCTAGATGTGACGTGAGGGAGGACCGTGGGAGGAGGTGGCATGAGCAAAGGCGACTACGACATGGAATCACAACGGGAGGAGAGAGGCAAGAGCTATTTCCATGGTAAAAATTGTCCACGGTGAGGATCTTCCCATGTAACATGAGCCAAGAAAAGAACCGACACTTCACCTCCAAACCTTGCCAACTTTGAAAGATTCGCAAGTGCCGGTGAATTGGCACCGGTATGCTGACGCTGTCAAGTAGATCCCGAAAGATGTCCATCGCCATGTGATCAAGTCCGGACCATGTTGAAGGGTCACATCCTGCAATAGACTCCAAATCTTGAGAAACTGGGTCAAATGCGCTGGAGATGAGATGTGCACCAAGGAACGAATCTAGTTCCCATTCATTAGGTCTTTTTGCACCGTCCTTCCCTGCGTGTTGCGATTGAGAAAAGGTCTGGATCCTGAAGCCTCAAGGCCCCACCTGGGAGCCATCGGTCATGCTAGAAAAGATACCGAGCCCCGTCATGGACAACGATCTCGGTGGAGGCTCGAAACAACTCTGAGTCAGCAGCGTCGCACGGAAGTGCTGATCCATGCCAAGGCCTGGAAGAATTCGTCCAAGCAAACCAAAGCCACCTAAGCCTCATAGCCCTCCCAAACTTTTCAATGTCAAAAATTCCCAATCCCCCTAACTTCTTGGGGCGATAGACTGTTCTCCAGTTAACTAAAGGGTGCGAGCGAAACCTCGGAGTCACACCCGGCTTCATCCACAGGAAGGCTCGCTCGATCCTCTCAATCTTCTGAATTATCCACTTGGGTAGCTTGAAGGCCGCAAGATGGTACAAAACCATGGAGGAAAGGACGGAGCAACACAGAAGCACCCTTCCCGCACGAGTGAAGTGCTTTCTCAACCATACTGCAAGCCACGCGCCAAGCTTGTAAAGGAGTGGCTAGAAAAGTATGGCCTTGAGGCGAGCGAAATGTAGCGGCAGGCCGAGGTATGTGCATGGGAAGGATCCTCTTTTCACAGGAAAGATTGCCAAGGCCACTGCGACTTGCTCCTCCGAGCACACGATTGGATAGGCCTCGCATTTTGCTAAGTTGGTGCGCAGCCCACTGGCATTGCCAAAGGCCGCAAGAATGCGGCAAACCATAGTCATGTCCTCGCTCGAAGGCCCCACAAAAATGCTCGCGTCATCAGCGTATAGGGAGACCGCGAAGCAAACCGGCCTGGCTCAAATAGGCTAGAGCATTCCCTCCTCCGAGGCCACGTAGAAAAGGTGATGCAAGGGGTCAATCGTGAGGATGAATTGGCAAAGAGAGAGGCTCTCCCCGCCTCAGTCCCCTGGCATGCGAGATGGAAGGCCTCGGCTTGCCGTTCAGAAGCACCTTTGAAGAGGACGTCGACAGAAGCAAACAAATCCACCGCTGCCATCTTGGTCCGAAGCCCAAAACCTCCAAAGCTTCCAGTAAATACGGCCAGCTGACGGTGTCAAACGCCTTCGAGATGTCCAGGTTCAGGAAGAATGCCGCAGTCTTTTCTTTGTGCAACTCCTTAATCAGCCTTTGCACATGAAGGGAATTATCCTGAATGCATCTCTTCTTTATAAAGGCCGATTGACTAGGAGACACCATCTGCGGAAGGAAGGGTGCAAGACACAACTCCAGGATCTTGGAGAAAATCTTGGAGACAGTATGAATGAGGCTTATGGGCCTGTAGTCCACGATCACCCCAGCATCCACCTTCTTAGGTAGCAACACGATGCTAGCCTTATTTAGGAGACCAAAGTTTTCCCCTCCCTGCTCTGTGAGTGCAATGATGGCCACATGCAAATCCTCATGAATTGTCACCCAACATTTCCTGAAGAATAATCCAATGAAGCCATCCGGTTCCGGTGCCTTCTCCGCCGGGAGTGCAAAGACCGCCGCCTGAAGCTCATCAATGCTGCAAGGCTCGTCAAGCCGGCTGAGGTTTCTCTGTGCATATCCGAGGGAGGCCCAATTCAGGGAGGTAGATGGAGGCTGCGCCGAGCCCAAGAAGGCCTGTAAATGCTCCTTCAAAGTCCCCTCCTTCTCTGCATGAGAGACCGCCAGCCCCTGGCGCCGAGAGAACCTGAATGTTTTTTTTTCACCTTCTTCCGTTAGCATGTAGATGAAACTGCCTGGAGTTAGTGTCTCCAAGACGAATTGTAGACAACCTGGTCCATTGATGGATTTTTTATCTTATTGATCACCGTTAGACCTCGAATTTTATCACGCAGGCTCACACGTAGACCTCTCTCAGCCAGCGAGAGCACTCTAGCTTCCTGGGTCGCATCAAGCTGACCAATCACCTCCCATGCGATGGCCAACTGTAGGCGGAAGTTACCAAAGAATTTTGTGTGCCACCGTTTCAGGTTCTTTGCAGTGCGCTCAAGCTTCACATGCAACCGCCAGATTCGATAAATGGATGCCACGTCTTGCCCCCATGAATGCTGCACCACCTCCTGGAAGCCTTCCATGCGTTACCTAGAAAGAATCGAATCTGAATGGCCTGTGACGTGGCAAGTCGGCTGCACCAAGGAGCAGAAGGGGCGCATGGTCTGAGAGGGAAGAAGGAAGAGACTGCAGGATGGCCGATGGGAAGGAAATGTCCCAGTCCTCCGAGAAGAAAAATCTTTCGATGCACGTCAAAGTCGGGCCCTACTGTTCACTGGACCAGGTGAATTTCCTCCCCGTAAGGCGCATGGCATGCGCGGCCTTAAACTTACTCATGAGACGCCTATTTAAATTTCCATTATTCTTGTCAACCGCCATATAAATGAGGTTGAAATCTCTGAAAATCAGCCATGGCACTGACCTCGCCGCTGCGAGGGAACGTAACTCGTTGATGAACTCGATCTTCTGTGCCTCTCCCTGCGGCCCACACACACCCGTGACCAATAATTCTTGGTCAACTATTGTGTCCAAACTTGAGCTGAAGAATAACTATAACTGCTATGTAGACTGTGAACAAAAACTTCTTCATATGGGAAGGCCTTGGTTTCCCTCACATGAGACGTCTTAGTACACATGGACTCTGCACACCAAACCATAGTCCTTTTCAATAATAGTGTCAAACCCAATCAGGAGCGAGAATGAATTAATGTATGGAAATAACACAAATTTTAACTGTTAATTGCCTAAAAAAGACTATTAAATATACATTTGTATGATCTCTTCTGGAACCAAACATGAATCTTTCGATTCATTTGGTTCTGAGATTAAAGATTGAGCCTAGTGATCTTTCTCCTTCTGAAAATCACGTGTTGTCGAAATTACAAATAACGGTAACAGTAAGTAATGTTCAGAGATGGAAAAACCCTCTATATTAACCCATGGATAAGCCGATGATTCCACTTGATAAGACAAGAAGTTCCTAGGACCGTGAGATAGCCCCCGGTTAATAAATTTTGTGGTTGAATTCCAATTTATGGTTTGTTTGTTCTTAGGTGGAGGACTAAAATCTAGTATATCACAACAACTACGTCAATTACTTCCTCCGTTCCATGATAATTGTTGACGATTTAGTGGAACTTTGTACAAAATCAATGACAACTAATATGGAACGTAGCATCAACCATCCTGGATTGCAAGATTTGGAAGACGGGTGTATACCATATTGGAGGGAGGGAGGCGTCTACCTTAAATCGAGTTGGGGCATGTGTGTTGACTGCAATTGATCTAGCCATCCAACCCTCTATCAAGGTGCCCGCTGATGCGGTTGAGCCTCACAGGGAGGAGGGAACTGGTGACCTAAACTAAACCAAGCCGACAGAGTTTAAGCTGTCACCTTTGCTGCTGAGCGTAGCCGCATGTGCTTAGACTGCACCGCCTACAACCTTGTATCACCCCCAGGCCCTTGTACACGACGAGTCAACGACAGCGGCCATGGCGAGAGGTACACGGTAGCCTGTAATGTGGCCCGTGCGGTCTCGGCGTAAGCTTCACCACCACGTCCATGTCGGCTACAGAAACGAACTCTCCTCCCCTAGCTCTGCTCCCAGGAGGGGGCGCCCAACCTCCTCGTTGGCTTTCTCTTCCCCTACCTTTTCGTGGGACCCAAGAATTTGATTGCCATGGTCGACTGCTTCCTAAGAGGACAGTGGGGCCGCCTTGAACCACCATAGCTCGGGCTTGGCCCGGACCTATCCGAGAAGATGAAGTGCGGCTTGCTCAACGACGGTGGGCACACGTGGGCCGAGAAATCTGGGTCGAAGGAGATGCAGGGTGGTACAACGGGGGAGGCCCCTTGATCGTCGGGATCCGGGAGTTTATCTCAATGGAGAGCTCGGGAGACATATTATGGGATTGGGGATTTCTTCCTTAAGTAGATGCAGCGCCGGTGTGACAGGTAAGGAGAGGAAGAGGATAGGATGCATGGGCTTGCATCGGGTGAGGAGAGAGAAGGGTCGAGTCGTGGGTACGTATTCATAAGTTGGACCCACATAGATTGGCAGATAGGCTGACAGGAGCCGCAACCTTTCACGATTAAGCTATAGAATAATGTATCACAACGACATAGAAACTAGTTGTGCCAGACATGAGAAAGTGAAGGATTGTAATGCACGCCAGCAAAAAAGTTGTCACGACTTAAACATTCCGGTGAGAGAAACGTGAACAAATAACTATACACAATCATGAAATGAGTAGATATCTTACAGCTGTCAAGTGCAATTCTACCTACATCTCAAGGAATAAAGCGTCCTCGTTTTACGTGTTTTTTGACCAAGATTTACTCTAAATATATAAAGAATGTTGATACAAATTAGCATTATTGGAAAGTGTGTTTCAATACGAATCCAACGATACTAATTTTACATACTATATCAAGTTTTAGTTTCTCTATTTATTCAGTCAAACTTTACTTTGAAAGGAATGTGCGCCTTATTCCTTGAAACAGAGGTAATAGTATTCATGTGACAATATCAGAGAAGGTAACTTACATGGAGCTAGAGAGGTTGCCGACGACAGGAAGACCAAGGTGCAAGGCAGTAGAACTGGCCGAGGAGCGGTGTGTCCTTGGACTTGAGAGCTTCACTTTCGTGATCCCGTAGTATCCTCTTCCCCTTGAGACGGCGGTCACGACGGGGTTACTCTTGGCGTCAGCACCACCGTCTCCAGCACCGGAGACATGGAGGACGACGAGCGTGATGTAGCCCCTGGGTTCCTGCGCGTGATGTCCGAAGCAGTGGCCGCCCTGTAGAGGCGCTCGACCTTGCCGTTGCACAGGTGCTGGATCACCATGGCCGCTGCATCTGTGGCCTTGTAGTTTTCCATTTTATGATGGGTTGAGTAGGGGCATCCGAACGAGCCCTTGGCGCCTGCTAGCAGGCAGAGTGGCGGTGACGTGAGGGAGGCGACATAGGGGGGCTTCATAGAGAGGAGTGGTTCACGAATTCCGTTGGGAATGGTTTGAGCTCGATTCAGGGTTAGGAAGGGTTCAGGAGTACCGACGAACGTCCTAGACTGTCTTGAGCTGGGGCACGTCGGCCCGTCTACCGTTTTTTCATTAGAATGCTGATTTGCCTTAGTAGTATGAATCATACTGCTCCTTCCGAGCCATATTAGTTGACTCAAATTTGTCTAGATACGAGTGTATCTAGCACTAAAACTTGACTATATACAGTAGTACATGGCTGATCCTAAGATTTCGGGGGCCCAGGGTGAAACTCAAATTTTGGGCCCCTTATTATAAAAATTTATGCATATATGAGATGATGAAATATATATTTTAAGTATACCTCCAACTTTAATATTCATATAAAAATAACAATGTTTACATGATATCTTAAAATTTCCTCCAAAAATTACTAGAAGGAAAGTCCGTGATGATGGAATCAATATCAATCTCACCCACTAACGTATTCTCGATGCATAGAGTCGCGAAACCATTTAACCTCTCCTGAAATGTTGTAGATCCCAAACAGTTCTTCAATAATTTTAACTTTGAAAAGCTTCTTTCAGCTGACACAATAGTCAGGGGCATAGTAAATAAGATCCGATAAGCGATAAAAATATTAGGATAACAATCTCCTTCTCTAACAAACTCAAAAGCCCCATAGCAGACATTGATATATTTGGCAAAGTGAACTTCATAACACTTACCTCAGAAATAACTGCATTTAACTCAACATCACATACATCAGGTTTACCATTTGTACTAGGCCGAGTAAAAGTTTTTGCAAATGTAGTGCAACGTTATTCTTGTTGAGAACCATCCAAAGCCTTCAAAGATGTCGAACTCATTAAAAACCCAAATATACTTTTGAATGAGTAGAGTTCTTCAAATCTGCACTTCATAGATGTGGTCGCCATATCGACCATAACCAAAAAGTAGTTCACTTTAAAATCCTCCTCGGCTTGGAAGATTGCTTCCTCGCATTCTGTTTCATCCAATTGATTTGTCCTAGAAGCATGACGCTTTACATGAAATGATTGCTCTACACCCAACTTAGATGCAATATCCTTGGCACTCTTCAAACCAGTAGCAAACCCTTCATTTCTATATGTTTGAAAGTAAGTGCGCGTACCTTCTATTTGCTGTATTGTAGAATCAATACATATGGATGTTGATTGTAACTTCTTGCTGATTGTGTTTACTACAAATAAAATTTCATACCAGATAGCCATACCAAATATAAATTCAAAGCTACCAAGCACTTTAAATATTTTTTTTGCATCACTCCTATCCTTTGGTTTAGTATCAACATTTGCACTTAACTCAAGAAGAGCAGACCTTAGCTGAGGAGCTTGAAATCTAATTGCTTTGACACTTTTGATCTGAGCTACTAAGCACTTTAAATATTATTTTTTGCATCACTCTTATCCTTTGGTTTAGTATCAACATGTTCACTTAACTCAAGAAGATCAGACCTTAGCTGAGGAGATTGGAATCTAATTGATCTGACTCTCCCAACAAGTATTGGACAAAGACTTCACAGTTAAACCTTCCACGTGGTCAAGCAACACTTTCCATCTTTTGGTAGGCCCTGAAAATAAAACATAGATCCATTGCACGATACCAAAGAAAGAAACAACCTTACCACAAGATTTAACCATATCACAAAGAGTAAGATTAAGACTGTGGCAAGCACACAGCATATACAAAGCCCTTGGATCTACCTTAATCAACCTGTTATGAACTCCTTTGTTCTTTACTTTCACATTAGAGCCATTATCATAACCTTGCCCCCTAATGTCATCAATAAGAAGACCATATGACTTGATGGATTCAACCAATACCTTGAAAAACCCTTAACCATATGTGTCATTCACCACCAAGAAACCAAGAAAGTACTCCTCAATTTTTAGCTATGCATCAGAGGTATTAACACAGCGAACCAACAAACTCATTTGCTCTTGGATCCTCTAAATGCAAAACTGTGTTTACCAAGAAATTTCACAACAGCAACTATTCTTAGTAAAACTTGTCTCAGGCACTCTTTCTCTTTTGTGATCTCATGCTGCAATTCCTTATCAATTATTTCATGTTTGCTCAGTCTATTTCTTAATTTGTTCCAAGAGATCATGCTTGTGATATGCTCGACACTAACTTCACATTCTTTGAGCCTATCGGTGATATGTTTCTAATCATTAAACCCATCATGTCCCAAGGAACTCTTGCAGTTAATAGGATTGAACAACTTCATGAAAAACAGAACACTTGGTCAATATGTCTTGAATAAACTAGCCATTTCCGATCACGTACCTCTCCATTGCACATGTTTCTAGAGTAATGAGAATATGAAAAATATCTTTTACTAGTTAGAGGAAAAGTGATATTTTCTTCTCTGATAGGACCCTTTTCCACTAATATGTATCTTGCCTTGCTATCAAGAGTACCCTAATTTGCCGGATTATAAATATCCACACTAACGTGTTTTGGTTCATCATCAACATTAGCATACTCATCATCATGATTACTCACATTGTCATGATCTGCATTGACATGAACATCATCCTCTGTATCAACATTATCTTCTGGATCAACATTAGGTTGTTTCCCCACAAGAACTAGCACCAACTCGTATGGATTCCTCGAAGTGCTCGTGTTGCTCTTCAAAAATTTATGAAAAGATTTTCTCCGTGATTCTATTAATTTCTTCTCTTGTTCTCTCCCTTTTATTTTCTAAGGACCGAATTCGGGCATCATAATCAGTTAACCTCGTCCGCTACAAACAAGAACAACAATTACTTATTAGAAATTTAGAATTAAAAACTAAGAATTAGGGCGTAACCAGCAGAGGCATGGACGGGGGCGGACCACTAGGGAGGAAACAACCGAGGCAGTCGATGGCCTCAACGATTAGCACTTGGCGGTTGTCGATACTCGATCGTCGAGGCTCCTAGGGCGTGGTCGCGTTGCGTCTCGCGTGGAGGCTCCCAGCGGGGTCGTGCAGGAAGCGTCGGTAATCGCCGAGTCGGGAACATGAATTGATCGTATCCACTATCCAGGGGCGGTTCGTGGTCGATCAATGCCTGGAGTCACTCGTAGAGAGCATCCAGGGAGTCGAGGCGTCCAGCGCTTGGCCACTGGCCCACTAAAAATAAGATTTTTTATTTTTTACGATGTGTACTAGGGCTATAATTTTTTGGGCCCCTACTTTTTCTGGGCCCGGGTGGTGCCCCGCCAGTCCCCCGGGCCGGTCCTGCATTTGTATCTAGATGAATCTAAATTAACTAATATGGATCGGATGGGTAGTTACTTTTTTAGCACTAGTATAAACTGTTTTAAACCTTTAGATGCATGAAAATGGATGGCCACTGCTATCCTCCTCGGTGGCTCAGTCTGGACCGGCCTAATTTGCTCATGGGCTTCTTCCGTGTGGTGCATGAAAAGTCCAGATTTCATTTTCTATCCGGTTCGGTATACGATTAATTATTGGGGGCATTTGTTGATGGCTGATGGGCAAGAGATGTGCAAGTTTACTTTCTATAAGATCTTTCCTCTTATGCTGCAGTTGTTTTATTCAGATCTTACCAACGTGACACTCTCCATTTTTCAATTGCTTCAGGTTTCCAAGATCACTATATAAATCAATGCCCAATTCCATTGCCGTTTCCTGTTCAGATGTTACTGCTACAGGTAGTGTATTCAGTATTCTGATCTAGTGATCTTAGTGACTACAGGTCAGTAACTACGAGCTGTTTTCTCTTATACAGGCTTCAGCGCATATGCTTTACTCATTCTCCTTTACTTTGCATAACATCTACTGATTTCTAATCGTTAAAATACAGTCGAGCTGTGTATCCAAGCTCATGCAAGATCGTAAATGCAAAGTCTTTTTTGAACCACTTGTCTTCTCTGAGAAGCTGATGTGTCATGCTCCAGTACATAAGTCTTGATCCCTCTGTTCTGTTGAGTTATACAGTTTTAGTTAGGCGTTTTTTCGTGTCCTAGTGTAATTAGTACGGATGCATAATTATCCGACCTATTGTAACACCTCAGTTTTCGTTAAATTCTAATTAAGGTTTGTTTGTGCATCATGAGCATCATTTATTTTTCTAAGAATAAAAATACATGCAAAGAAAACACTAAAACAAACGGATATTCACTTGGGCTCGCATGTGCAAATGCACCTATTATGAGAAAAGATATTTCAAAATATCAAAAAAATTGAAAATAAAATCCGTATATACATTAGAACATTTTATGTTGGTTCACAGATTTTCGGGATAAAAAAACATTTTATCTGTCGTGTATAAAAAAGACATAATGTGTCACAAGCGAAAACTTGTGAACCAACATAAAATGTTCAAATGCATATGTAGAATTTGTTTTTCGAATTTTTTGACATTTCAAAATATTTGTTCTCACAATAGGTGCATTTGCATCTATGAGCCGAATTGCCGCCTCCATATTTTCCCTCCCTCTTTGAAAATCTTTCATATGGCTTTGATATTTTGAAAATCCAAAAGTTATGGAGCCCAAATTGATCTTAAGAGCCCCCCGAGTATTTCTAAAATAATTGCAAACCTCTGGTATTTCAAAATTTTAAAACAGAAAATAATTTTCAAATACAAGAAAAGAGAAAACATAAATGGAAAAAAGTTTTGGAAATAAAAATACAGCTAAAGGCAACTAGGCTGCGCATCCCAGCTCGTCTCTCCCTCTGCCTTCCTTTGCTGCGGCACAACTTTGGCCCATGCGCAGCCCAACCGGCTCAGTACCGCTCCGCTCTTCTCTTTGTCGTCTTCCTCGTAGAGGGCATGCAGCTGCCTAGAGCACCCCCGGGCGTCGATCGCCTCGCGCCGCGATGCCCGCCCCGCCGCCCCTGAGATGGATAAGAACCAAAGTTGTACGTCTCCCCTTCCCCAGTACTTCTCCCTCTCTGTAGCTATCTCCCTCTCATGTTCCCCAGCTCGAGCCAAAACCCTAGCTTCGGAGCTCGTGGGCGCCTCGTCGTCCCGTGTCTCCCCGAGCCTCGATGTGTAGCTTGAAGCTCTGCCTCCTCTTCTTCAACCTCTACACGGACGGATGCTTGCTAGGATGGACAGAATCGCCGAAATTGAGCCCGTCTTCCCTGCTTCCGACGAGCGCCGCCATCGCCATTTCCACCGCTACAGACCTCCTCCGGCCTCACCGTCTCGCTCATAAGAATAAGGGTGAGCAGCTGATGCTTAGGCACCTCTCTTCCATGTCCCTCTTGGTTTGCTCTGCCCCCGCGCCGTAGACCACCGAGAGCCACCGTCAGTCATTGTCGTTCCTGATGCTCCGGCAACCCAAAAATTGCGGCGCCGCCACCCACGTGCTCGCCTCGCTATCCCAGTTCAGACGCGGTAGCTCGAACACACCCACAAGCCCCAAATCGCCGTCCCCATCATCGATCTGCACCTCACCGCCGTGTCGGCGCCACGCTGACATCAGCATGATGGCAGCAGCGTGCGGGTTAGCCCTGTCAAACCTAGGTGGGTCCCCTCCTTCTTGTGTGGAAGATGAGGTGGCCTTGTGGCCCTTCTGTCAGCCTCGGCGGCTAGCAGTAGCCTCAGTGTAAAATGGTTTAGCCAGTTTTCTTTTAATTTCAGAAAATATTTTAATATGTTTAATTCAATAACTTATTATCTATAAATCATAAAAGGTGGATAATATATCAAAATGTTCAGAAAAATGATTCTACATCTTAGCATCAAAACCATGCATTCTTCAACAAATACAATGTCAAGTTTAATTAGAAGAACAACATGAAACCCCACAGGTATTTCAGAGGTTTATCCTGTTTTAGTGTTTACAACCATCGGACCCTTCTTAAACTACCAAGCATCTATTAGGGTTCCACTCAACATTATTTAACTTGTCATATCATCATCCTTGCTCGAGCATTGCATCGATGCCATGTGTTGATTGTTTTCCTTTCTTTCTGGTGTTTGATTCTTCCCGGTAGAATACGATATCGAGATCAGGATCGAAGACAGAGATCAACACCATCGATGTTTGAAGATCAATACTTGACCAACTATGAATAAGTCAAGTAGAAGGCTATCGAAGATCTGCTTATTGATTATCAACGGGAAAAGGAAAGCATACCCCCACCATGATACAATCACATGCTTTCAAAGTATTTCAATTCTTTCCATGATGCATACGATTCTACTATGGTATTTTATCAGTACATAGAGTATCATATCTGTTACATTACTCCCTTTGAGCTTATATTAACTGATCCACTGCTCCTAGCATAACTAGGTTTGTCTTGTGTGCACTTCTAGAGCTTATATCTGTGTCATGATTAGTTGTTAGTGCTTGTTCATCCAGATGATGTATCAAATGCAGAGAATCTAGTATGACAAGAAAACGAGGTATGAAGGTGATATGAGGTTAAACATGCTAAGGCTTCTATGATAGGCCACAATGGGATGTGGTTTTTGTAGTCCCGTGCTCGCCACCACTAGGAACCGAGTTCTTGCCTCTTGAACCAAGATGAGTGTACAACCACACGCGGCCTGAACAACACCTCGATCAACTAACTTGCCTAGAAGATTCCATGAGTCACATAGTTCGGGCGTTCCATTCGACATATGCATTTTGGTTATTCTCGAAGCCGGTGAAGGAGGTGCATCATAACAGTAAGGAAGAATGGACTAGGTTGCTTGGGGTGGATAGAGCCCGTAGTAAACCAACCTCGCCTCACATTTCTAGGGACCGGCTTCGGGATTTGACTCATTACGGCGGAATCCTCCTTAGGGTGTGACTCATGGTGTCGTGGTCAACCACCCTTTGCCGACATTCCAAGGAAGAGGGCTAATCATGTGGCATTAAAAATCGATAGGTACGGGTGGGTAAAGTTGTACACCCCTGCAGGGTTAAATATTTTCAAAAAGTTGCATTCACTGTTATGAACGACTTGGGAACAAACGTGATGATCATAGAGAACATGAACCTAATTGTAAAACTTGGCAGATCAATGGGTGCTTAAGGATGCTTCCTCGGGGTACAAGGGGGTGATCCTAGTTCATAGGTTATGAGGATTATTTTGGTGGATGATACCTTCGATCCGGATTACGGATGTAGTATAGCTATTTTTCCCTAGTAGACCTAGGTTTATCGAATCCTTGGGAAGCAGAAGCGTAGTGAAGTTATTTTAACGGACCTTCGGGAGTTTTAGAATTCCTCTTGTGTTTTTACTGGACAAAGAGTTTGTTGTCTTTTGTTGTTATCGATGATGGAGAGAGAGGGCCTAGGGCTTTCGATTTCACCTATAGCTGTGCAAAACATCTGATGGGAATAAAAGATAATAATAAAGTATGCATGTAATTGTTAGAGCAAGATAAATTATATGTGGGCAGTGCATCCATAATTGCTATTGCCTCTGCAACCGCTTATAGCAATAACCTACTAGTCTCATCCATTGAAGAAAGAGAACTAATGATATGCATAGTGACGTCACCGTTGATCCCAAGTAAATCCCTCACATACAGCCGTACTACCCCTTCTGTCACTAGGGTTCCCAACCTACAGATTAGTCATTACTCATACTCCCTATACCTGGCTCAATCCTCGGGGTCTTGGGTACCTGACAAGTCCTTGGATTGAGGCAAGAGAGGATACAATAATCATCATGTCATACAAACTAATACTTGATCCCATCTATGATAAATAACATACACAAAAGCTACATGGCTAGGCCGAAGCCCTTAGCCCAAGGAGGATTACTCACACATAGAGATGAAATCAAAGATCATAAACATTGCAATGGGAATCATGATATTGATAGCAAATAGTCTTACAATGTCGCCAATCAAAGATGAGATCTACTATTACAAGTGATGGAATATGGCTATGGTGGTGGAGAATGGTTTGGAGATTAGATCTAGGTCTACTCTTCGGTGTTGTGGATGGAGATCTATGGGCGGCTGGTGATCGGAAAGAAGCTCTGTTTCTTGTCGCCCGAGGCCTCTTTATATAGGGGTCCCTTCAAAGTTGTTATGTTTGACCTAGCGGTGTGGATGGGAACTATATGACTGGAACTATACAGACGGAATTTTATTCCCGCCATATAGTTGGTCATTAAAGCGTCTGTCTCCACTTCACGACTCCTAGTTTCTTTGATATGTTGGAAATCTCATATATTTGACTTTAATGTAGTGATTCCCATCATCAAACGTCATTATCTGCGTAGGGAAAAATAGCAAGAAAGGATTGCATACCCCTTTGATCATTAGGCATTAGTGGCAGGGTTTAGAGAGATATTTCATCAAAAATATGAATAATATCTTGTTTAAATGTGGATGTAGATGGCTATATTTCAGAGCCATCAACCTGCCCAAGCTTAAACTTGGTCGTCCTCGAGCAAGAAAACCAAAATAAAAAGGGAACTCAACATTTAAACTAAAATAAAAAGATGATGATCTTACTCATGATTGGTAGTCTCATGTTTCCTCCACTTCATAAATCTGAAAAAACTTCAGCATAGATAGAGTAATGGAAAGCATATCATACAGGTTTTTATGCACCCTTGTAGCGCAGCAAAATTATTCTAAACATGGATGATTCAATTGAGTAAATTTTATTCCATGTCATGTAATCAACTTATAGGCTTGCCTTTGAACAATAAAGTATGATCACGTAAAATTGAGAGTGTGAGAGTTGTCATGAAAACCATATACACTAGAGTATCTCAATTCTCCCACATCAATAAATCAAGACTTTTCAAGCACTACTTTGCCATTCATTGTCCTTCAAGAATTTCAGTTCTTAAGTAATTGAGAGCATGCCAAAAGAAATATTAGTTTATCAGGCTGTGATGGACACTCATGGCATTACTAAGGTTTTTGTTCCGTTTGCACAATGATTACTCATATCAGCAAGAGGAGTGATTCCATCATGAACACAGCTACCCCGGAGTGCCAAGAATCTTACCCACTATATCATTGTTGCTACATGTGTTTAATCAACTCATAGCCAAAATCTAGGAGTTTCCTCCATAAAGATCGTTCGTAGGCTAGCGGAGTTGTTGGCATCCCATGAAGTTTGACACGCATAAAGCTATATCATTCTTATGATTAACAAGTCAAACTTTGACATGCTTACAAAAACCGCTAAACATTAATTCCATCGAACAAATCCTTTTAAAGAGAGCTATCAAGTCAATCATTATATCCCGTGGTGTTGAGTGTCTCTAGAAATAAGCCTTCAAAACTAAACACTACAACACCCAAGCCTTCAATTGTGAGACTTTTTCTTATAACAATTTTTTAGCAAATTTTAGGCAAGACTTGGTTTACTACAAGAGCCATAACAAAACATACCCAACTAAATACCCATGCAAACAAAACTTTACTACATTATAAAGACTCACTCCACCAATATATTATCTCAACATTTACTACTAACTAGCATGGGTTTCTCAAACTTCAAAAGTGGGGAGTCATAAGGCATACTTCTAATGTTTGGTTCCACTTCTCTCTTCCCTTTTAATTCGTTTCCTGGAAACTCGAAGTCAATAACTTTTCCTGCAAATTCATGGGAACCTCGAAGCAGAAAGGAAATAAAGAGGGAAAAATAAAGATAAATGGAGAAATCTTTTTGTTGTTTTTTAAAGGGGCAATTAAAGATAAGAAAATTAGTAGCAAAGTTCGGCTAGAAAATCTCGAAAACAAATAGAAATTACTAAAGATAAAGTGTTGGGGAAACCAACACGAGTGCTTATAAGCTCAAATTAAAAAAACCTCGAAACAAAAGAAAATGAACGCCAAATAGAGATAGATGAGGAAACTTCCCCTAGCTTAGGCTTTTGCAAGCCCTTCAAATCATTGTGGTGGCGAGAAAAAGTCGTTACTCCAGTTTGCAGATTGAGTTGATAAATTACTAGTTGTTCCTAGGAGGTTCAAAGAGAGGCTATGCATCCTCTCCACAGTCCCTCCATGTTCTTGGAAGTCTTGGTATGTGGCGAAGCGGGTTGGTGGCTGATCCTCTTGATAAGGTACTTCTTGCTCCTCTTCTTGGTCCTCATACTCATCCGGAATCTCCTCCTTGGGTTGGTGTTGCTCAACCTGCAAGTTATATAGCAACTGTCCTTAGTCGATAGAGAAAAGACCATTAGACATAGGTGCAGGGTAGAGACGCCCAGCTCCAGCAATATGCAAGTAATAAACACCACCTCTCCTAGTGAGCATTCCACAAGCCTTTAAGGTAGAGAAACCAACACGTCGCTCACCTAGCATAGGTTATAACTCACCTAGGTCGATGCCTAGGGCAATGGCAAGCACAGTGATGACGCCTCCACCTGTGATTGGTCCTTGGCTTTGGGAGGATTGGTGTTCCAGGTAGCGCATAAGTATTGCGCCCAAGTTGAGTGACAAGTTGCAGTTGTTGTAAGCAGCTTTTCCGTGGACTAAGATGTCCTCCTCATTGAGTCTTGTGAACTCATTTCGTGCCTGCAAGGTGTTAGCAATAACATAGAACAAATAGCAAATTGCAGGATGTTGAATATTCTTCCCCTTGGTCACTCTAGAAGTGAACTTCATTCCATTATAATATTGTTCTGGGGAAGGGTCTAAGCCAGTAGAGGATGCGCATAGGAAATTAGCATCATTGTTTGGAAGATTAAAGAATGCGCACCATTCATCTAGTGATAAAGTGTAATTGTTGTTCATAAGTCGGAAAGAAATCGTGTCCTCTCCATGCCATAATTTAACGGTGCTTTGCAAAGAACTTAAAAATTCTAGAGTTAACCAATGATAAGTAGGCACATCACTGAATACAAAGTTTTGCGTGCCAACCCTATTGCAAAGTAAATTGATGTCATTAGATATACCGAGTTGGTTCAATATAATAGGGCAAGCCCACTTGGTGCCCTTCACTTCTCGGTTCTTGATCTTCTTGAAGCGATCACGTTGGAGCTCATTCCTGAACCGTATCCCCATGCATTCTTGAGCGATAGCCCGAGAAGCGCTAGCAGCGGCACGAGCACGAGTTTGGCTCCTTGTGTTCATCATCTAAAATAATAAAGAAAGACAAAAATAAAACTTTTGATCCAACAATAATAAGTATAATATATTCCTCATCATAACACACTAAAGAATCCCCTCAAAATAATAATAATCTAGGCAAGAGAATCATAGCAATTAGTTCATAGTAGGTCTCACCCTAGATTGGTAATGACGATAGATCGAAGATGAATTTGCAAAAAGTAATTGGAGGATCGGAGGTGAAACATACCATAGATCACTTGTGTGCGAGGAAATCGAACAAAATTGAGTAGAGATGAAGATCTCTTGAGGTTTTGAGAGAGTTTGGAGGTAGAAGAGGGAAAAAGGATTAAAGTTTGGGGTTTGAGGTATCTTCCCGTGGTGTTTTTATGGTCGGACGCAACTATACGGGAGGAACTATATGGTCGGAACAATGTGTTCCCGCCATACAGTTGGTGTGCTGTCAAAATTTTAGGGTTTCCACCTGGCGGTGCAGCTATACGACCAAAACTATATGGTCGGTACAATTTGTTCCCGTCGTAGTTGGTCGTCAAACCCTCTGTACCTGGAAAAGAAATTGTACGAAATCCTCGATATCTATACGACCGGAACTATATGGCCAAATTTTTTATTCCCGCCATATAGTTGGTCGTTAACCGTCAGTACTTATGAAAGAACAATTGTCGATGGCAAAAATATCTATACGACAGGAACTATACGGCCAGAATTTTTATTCCAGCCGTATAGTTGGTCATTAAACCTTCTGTATACATCAAAAAATTCTATTTCTTCGAGAATTCTTTCTTATCCTAAAACTTAGCGAAACAACTTGTTTTTGACAGAAAATGACAGTAAATATTGTCGACCAACATCAGCATGTATTAAGCAGGATTTTTAGTACTACCAAACTTCTTCTCCTCAATTGGAGCTTTCTAGCACTCTTTATTAAACATAAACATAAACTTAAACTGAAACTTAAAAACTTGAAAAATTAACTCATACCTTTATTTCTCATGGGTTGGCTCCCATGAAGCGCTCTTTTATGGTCAATAGCTTGACGTCAATGTTGCTCACTTAGGCCAGATGAGTGGAACACCCACTCCAAAATAGTTGGCCTTCAAAGTGATGGCCTCCTTTTCATCATGCTTGGATTTCTTCTTCCTAGGGAAATGAATAACAAAAGGATCCCGTGATGGCAATTGAAGCTTCACGTTCCCTTCATGTAAACTAATCAAAGCCTTAATAGTTCTTAAAAATGGACTACCGAATATAATAGGAGCAGTAGCATCTTCAGGCATGTCAACAATAACAAAATCAATAAGAGCGGGTGATGACCCACAAGTATAGGGGGTGTATCGCAGTATTTTAGATAAGTAAGAGTGTTGAACCCAACGAGGAGCAGAAGGTGTTGGCGAATGGCTTGGAGCGGGAATTCTCTATAAATACTTAGCAAACGGATTTTTAGGTGACGAGGGTTTAACTCATCAATTCCCATTGTTATGGACTTGGGTTTTGGAGAAGGAGGGAGCGCTGGAAGCATCAATCGTCTAGCAAACAAGCACACAGGTACGCAAGGTTTACCCAGGTTCAAGCCTCGTAGAGGTCCTTACTCCTGCTTGTATGCTCTTGGAATTAACGAAGGAATCGAAGATTACAGGGGCACGCAGATGCAATCTGGCGAGAGTTGTGGAAACTAGGGTTGCGTGTCTTCTCCTCGCCGCCCCCTCCTAGCCTTTATATAGATAGGACAGGTCTCAGGTAGCAGGTCGAGTCGTTTATAGATTAGAGTTTTCCCTTTAAACTTTCTATCTTTAAACTTCTTCTTGTCTCGCAAGTCATCGAGAGTCCGTGGGCCACTCGAATTCTTCATTGGGACGTGGCAATGCCATGGGCTTCCATCATATCTGGACCGTATATACCAAACTCGAGTACCTGCAGGGTATACCCATGTCAGTAGCCCCCGTGTGTCCAGTGGAATCGCAGATTCGACTAGGGACTTTATGAAGCCTTTCGAGTGCATGATAGAGTATTTTTTGAGTGTTCTGTTTATATCATAGGGATTGTTGATATGCGTGCCTGATTTAACCGATGCATCGGTATCAGTTAACTGCCTTAGGGAAAAACAACGCAATCTACTCGAACTCGAGTCCCCGAACTCAAATTCGGAAAAGTGCTGGTGTAATTCGACTCAAGCCACAGAGGTCTTACACGAGTCAAATTCTAGTATATGGGTGTGAGCACTCGACGCGTCCGTCGAGGCATGTTCATCATACCTATAGGCACGGATATATTTCTGGTAGTGCATACAAAATGCGTTGCCAGGCCTTATTCAGGTCTTATCTTCACGCTACAAGCGCGGCATCCGAATTTTTTGTCATCGCGGAGATGATTCGGGTGACCCAGGAGACGCAGTCTCTTTGTAGGGAAAATATGAGGCGGTGTTGCCATAGACTTTGAGTGTGGATGTTATCAACACACAGTACGATGTACAAATAATCATAGGGTGCGCGACCAGCGCTCCCTATGGGAGTAGCCCCCGAGTGCCTGGTTGAGTCGAAGACTCAGGAAGGGACTAAAGAACTTTTGTGACTGCTGTCATCTTTTGTTTGCTTGTTTCAATCAAATTTATTTCCGGCGCTCCCTATGGGAGTAACCCATGATCCATAGTCGAATCATAGATTCGAGTGGTTGGGTATGATTTGAATGTCCATATTCCTGCAGAAAAGAAAATCGTAGGGTGCACGACCAGCGCTCCCTATGGGAGTAACCCCCGAGTGCTTGATGGAGTCGAAGACTTGAGCAAGGACTAAAGTAGTCGAAGTCTTCCAGTGCTCAATCTTTGATGACATCAGTGCTGACGATGTGATGACCTCAGTTGCCCGCATGAGCGGCTTTGACGGGACGTGACGAGCGATGGGTCCCATTTTCTGACCCTGAATTGACCGCGCGTGCGTAATCTTTCGTTTTAACTGCGGCTCCTCGATTTCCGTGTGTAATGGAGGTAATGGGGGATGGTTCGTGTTTTAGCTTCTCCACGTGTCGAACACGATGTGCGCCACGCGTCCAATTGGGTTTCTGCTGACCATTGGATTGCATCCACCAGGGGTTAAGTAGCAGCGCAACTGCGGTAATTTCCCATCTGCTCTTTTTCTGCTTTGTGCCTCCATCGCCATTGCTGCTGCTCTCTTTCTCCTATAGTTCGTCCCGTTCGCGGCGCTGGACCAACTCCGTGTGTTTCTGAGTTATTTTTCCGCTCGCATCGCGACCGCAATATGGGGAAGAAGAAAGGAGGCGCTGCCGCTGAGTCCGCTGCCGCCATTGCTGCTGCCAAGAAGGGCTCTGCCGCTGCAGGCACCAGCAGCGTCGGTGCTGGGAAGAAGAAGGGCGCGGGCACCCGCGTCACCAATGGTGTGTGGCGTGCGTTGATACATTGCAAATGTATCTATAATTTTTGATGTTCCATGCTTGGTTTTATCTACTTTCTTGTGTTTTGTCCATACTTTGGAGTACTTTTCATATGATTTCTTGGGCTAACCTATTAACAAGAGCCACAGTGCCAGCTGCCTGTTTTCTGCTGTTTTTGGTTCTAGGAAGTCAGAAAATGAATATTCTCATAATTGGACGGGACAAAAGCCAAAGTTATTATTTTACCGGGGGACACTTTGAGCCAGAATATGAGACAGAGAAGGGCCAGAGGGTGGCCACACCACCTGGTAGCGCGGGCCAGGCCAGGCCGCGCTAGGGGGTGGTGTGGGCCCTTCCGGCACCCCCTCGGTCTCCCCTCTCGCCTATAAGAGCCTCCCGATACAAAAACCCTAAATAGTCAAGCCTCCAGCCACGAAAAGTTCCGCAGCGCTGCTGCCACGAAAGGGGAGATTCGGGGGATGGAAATTCTCTGTTCCGGCACCCTGCTGGGACGGGGTAGTGCCCCTGGAGCCATCTCCATCGATCTCCACCACCAGCTCCATCACCATTGCTGATTCCCATGATGAGGAGGGAGTAGTTCTCTCTCGAGGCAAAGGGTTCTACCGGTAGCTATGTGTTCATCTCTCTCTCTATGCGTGATCATATTGTGATCATGAGCTTTGTAATCAAGTAGATCTACCTTGCTACTAAAGTGCTTTAATAGATCTCTGCTCTCCCCATGTGTGTGAAGTTGACACTGTGCACACCATGGTGGCACTTAGGCTAGAGATTACAAATACTTGTTATGGGTTATATTTGGAGTTGGATGTCTTTATGAAATTGTGGTGTTTGTTCGAACCATCTAGTGCTCAAGGTGACAGTGTGGGGTTATATTTTGAGTTGGATGTCTTTATGAATGTGTGGTGTTTGTTGGACTCATCTAGTACTCAAGGTGACAATGTGGGGTTTTCTAGATGGGAAAGATGAACTTTGAGGTGTGTTGTTATAGCCCTACCATGGATTAGAGTGTCCAACCGGAGAGTAGTTCAACGTAGTATCATAAAGAAGAATATATTTATATGAGAGTGTTCACTAGTGAAAGTATCATCCCTAGGCCTTGTTTCTAAGCATTGAAACACCGTTTGCAATTAGATCTGTTACATGTTTGCTTGCTTCCTTCTTTATTTCAGTTTGCCTTTAGTCTTTTCCCACGTCAACCACATGCCAGCAAGCTATTTTCTATCACCGTTACCACTTATAATTATCTATACCACTTCTATTTCACTATCTCTTCGCCGAACTAGTGCACCTATACACCTGACAAGTGTATTGGGTGTATTGGGGACACAAGAGACTTCTTGTATTTTGATTGCAGGGTTGCTTGAGAGGGGATACATTTGACCACTTCCTCCCTGAGTTCGATAAACCTTGGGTGATCCACTTAAGGGAAAACTTGTTGCTGTTCTACAAACCTCTGCACTTGGAGGCCCAACAACTGTCTACAAGAATAGAAGTGCATAGACATCAAGCTATTTTCTGGCGCCATTGCCGGGGAGGTAAGGTAAAAGGTACTCACATCCTCCGGTGTGAGTGCTCGATGTTATTTCCTTTAGATTCTACAATTTTGTCTTTTTGTTTCTTGTTTTCACTAGTTAGGATTAATGGAAAACAACAACAAAATTAGAGAGCTTTTTAGTATTTTTCCTAAAATAGAACATGAATTGTCTGAAAAGAAAATTAAAAAACCCATGGAGCTTTTTTGTATTTTTCCTAATATAGAACAATGTTATTAGTATGAATCTTTTGAACACCTTTGTTACTAATGCTATGGAAACGTCTAAGCTTGGGGAAGTTGGTTTTTATGAAAAATGATCTTTTTAGTTCCCCAGCTTTAAAGAAGAAAATTTGCTCTGATGATACTTTATCTCTCATATGTGGTAATTCTGATGATACTTGTGATATTTTAAATCCACATACTGAAAGCATCCCTTTTATAATACCTATACAAATTGTTGAACGTGTTATGAATAACTGCTATTTTGGAGATGGAACTATCCATCCTAGTGATCATTTACTCCTTATACATGAATTATGCGAGTTGTTCAAGTGTGCAGGTATTTCAATGAACCAAGTTAAGAGGAAGTTATTCCCTATTTCACTTAAGGGCAAAGAAAGGGAGTGGTATGAGCTACTAGATGATCCTCATCATTTGGAGTGGAAGGAACTTGAATCTCTCTTTTACTCTAAATTTTATCGTCCTCATGAAATTCATAAAGATAGGAATTACATTTATAATTTTCATTCGCATGATGGAGAAATTATTGCCCAAGCATGGGGGTGATTGAAGTCACTAATGCTCAAATGTCCCATTCATGAGCTCTCCAGTAATATTGTTATTAATAATTTCTATGCAAGGCTTTCAGGACATTACAAGGACTATCTAGATACTTGTTTAGAGGGATCCTTCACAAGTAAGGAGGTCAAAGCTAAGTGGGATCTTCTTGAAACAATTCACAGCAATACCGAAGATTGGGATAAAAACAAAGGTAAAGAACCAGGTATAAACTATGATTATGATTGCATTATGTCTTTCGCTGAAACTGCCGATTTTCAAGAGCTTAGTACTAAATATGGTCTTGATCCTCAAATTCTTATTGATTGTTTTAGAACCTTTGCTTCTCATATTGATGCTCCTAAAGAAAAATGGGACATGCATCATGAGCCTTATAAAGACACTTGCATGGAAAATGAAATTGTTATTAATGATAGCAATAAACATGCTCAAACCTCTGAAAGTACTATTTCTTATCAGCATGTTAATTTTTGTGGAATACGTAGACCTTGTGAGAATAATCAAATTGAAGAAGAATATTGTATCACCCACAGGAATGAAAAAACTAGAATGTGGTATAGGGATCTAAATGATCTTGGTAAAAAAGTTTGTGCCCTCTATCGTTTTATTTGTGAACTTTGCTTTGAAGTGGGTCATTTCAATTTTCAATGCTCAGGCCATAATAATAGCCCTGCTAATCCAATGAGTACTGCAAGTTTGTATTGTGATGACATGATCACTCCTAATCAACATGATCAACGTACATTATTTTTGGGGTGTGAAGAGTTACCAAGAAAAACTTCTTTGGTAGATATGAGTGCTTTTGGTATGAATAGTGTCATGCATGGTTGTCATCTTTATTCAGTTGATAATTGCCACACAAATACTTACATACAAAATATTATAAAAGATGAGATTTTACTAAAATATGATAGGACTAATATGTGTTTGGTTTTTATTAATGAAAAGGAGGAATCCTCCAAAGTTTCTTCTATTGTCTCTAACAATGAACCAAGGTATATGGAGAAGCTTCCTTTCAAGCCTCTCCCTCCTAAAGAGAAGAAGAAAAATAAGAAGAGGAGGGGTAAAAGGAGAGAGGAAACGGTATTTTCCCCTAAGCATGTTGCTCCTATTATAGTTTTTGATGAGTCTGAACTCGATGATGTTCCTATGCCTATTACCTATAGTAGTGATCATGATTGTGAAAATCACACTACCTTTGATATTGAAAATCTCTTTGGTACAAATTCTTAAAATGATGATATTAATAATTACTATACTTAGTGCTATCATGATCCTTCCAATAATGATACAAATGAACACACTTTGGAGGATAACCATTCTATTGCTTATGATGATACTATACCTCCAATATATGATGATTGCAATGATGCTTATGATATTTTCAGACCACCTACTATTGAGGAGGAAAATAATTATGATTACAATATGCTTCATATATTTGAATATTATGGTGATGAAAATAATAATGATAGCTATTTTGTTCAATTTTCTCCCACTACAATCAATAAGAATGACTATGTTTACGTGGGAAGTATTAATTATTTTATGCATGTCGCTCATGATAAGAATGTTTTATGTGATAGTTATATTGTTAATTTAATTCATGATGCTACTGAAGGTTATTATGAGAGGGGGAAACATGGTTTTATACATCTCAATAATATTAAGTTTCCCCTCTTTATGTTGAAAGTCTTGAAGTTGCACTTGTTTTGCTTTTCTATGCTTGTTGCTTTGTGCTTTCATGACCTGTTTCTTTACAAGATTCCTATGCATAGGAAGTGGGTTAGACTTAAACATGCTTTGAATTTGCTTCTTGATGCTCTTTTTTACTTCAATTCATATTTCTTATGTGAGCATCCTCCCAAACTATCATGCCTAACTTAAAGGCGATAAAGAAAAGTACTTATTGGGAGATAACCCAAAAGTTTTAGATGGGTCTTGGAAGTTATTACTTAAGTAATAACCTCTCCTTATCCTTTTTATTTTCTTTTTCTGCCAAGAGTAACCTCTAATGAGAAAGAAGTAATGAATGGGAAAGTTGTTGTCCCCAAACAGATTTCTGTTCTTCACCGTAAAAATTCGTGTAAAATCTATGTATGTCCTTTTGTGGCGTGAATTTTTGTGCTTCTGCCGCACGTTGTTATCTAACTTTCGCTAGTTCAAAATTTTTTGATTTGAGGAACAGAAGGTGTTCGAAAAAATTCGTCTTTACCTTCTGGTCTGTTTTGACAGATTTCTACCATTTTCTGCATTTGCTTCTTGTTGGTTCCTTTTTGAGTTCTTTTGGGGAACTGAGCTTTTTGAGGGAAGTTCTACAGTAGCTTGTGTTTTAATGGAAGTTTTATTGGTGTTAGAACTGAACCTAAAAGACCTATTATCTTGAGTGCACTAATGTTTCTAATAAAGATTGTGTGAAGTTTTATATGAAGGAAAAATTTCAGGTGTATGGAAGGAATGAGATGAAGGATGGACTAAAGATCAAGCTTGGAGATTCCATGTGTGTCACCCCCAGAAATATCCAAGAAGCGCAAGCGTCAAAGCTTGGGGATGTCCAAGGCATCCCCTTCTTCATCTATAAAAATCCCAGGTTTCTTCCAAATGCTTTATTTTTATTGTTTCATGCACAGTTGTGTTGTTCTTGGAGCGTCTTCTTTTTCATTTTCGTTTTGGTTTTTCGTTCGCTTTGTTTGCTTAGTTTACTGAATAAATTGGTTGGACCCCCTCTTTCATACATTGGTTTTCAAATAGTTTGGTTTGGATTGGAAAAGAGTAGGAAAGTTCATGCTTAAGTGTTAAAGAGAGTTTGTTTTTGACTGTGGCCTATGCTTTGTCATGCCATGCTTGATATTGTTTTGGCTTTATGCTTAGTATTATTTTCTGTAGCACGACTTGTTATAAACAATTGAGATTGCTTAATGTGCCTTGGATGAATCATGCGTTGTTTTAGCATATTAAAGCATAGTATTGTGGTATTCTCCTTTGATGCTTTATTTGGGTTGACTTGGCGCGTGCTCACACCATGTTATGACTATCCTAAGTCACCATAGCCTTTATTTTTCAACTTGTAGGATCACTTTATGCTTTGATCAATGATGTTTTGTCTCTCTACATGATTATGGCCATTATTGCTCTCTTAGTTTGTCGCTCCCAGTCTTTTGCTAGCCCCCGTAACCAAGTATGAGTACCACTCATGCTTCCAAATCCTAAAACCAAGTTATTACAAAGAGTCCACCGTACCTACCTATTAGCATATGCTATTCCAAGTATATTCATGTTTTTATCTACCTTTCGAATTAAACTTGTTATGAGAAAACTAGGTATTAAAGCTCTCACGAACTTGATGGCACACTTTACTTTTCTTGCCCTGAATAAACTTGAACCATTGTGTCGTCTATGTTGTATATGCTTGCACTTATTTGTTGGGGATTAGCAGAACCATGATGTCATGGGGAATGCTTTCAACATCGCACTTGTACTTTGTACCTAGTTGATATCATGCTCTTTTGTCTATGGATATCGTCGGTGTGAAATGAAAGCGGAGCTTGTAAGTCCATGGAGTTATGTATATGTGTTATAGAAACGCTTGGGCCGCTGGTCTAATCCATGCTATCATGGTGGAAACCTGCAGCGTAACCATAATGAGCTATCTATGAAGCATTCTTCTTATAAAAAAGAGTCAGATATTCAGAAAAAAGAGAAAAAGAAAAAAGAGATATGAGAAAAGAGGAAAGAGAGAAAAAAGCACCATATTCCCATGGTAAATAAGAAGATTGCTGAGATGCTCGTTGTCTGCTTGCCTTGTCATTTTGATATGGGGATTCTTCCGTATCATCGGGCAAGGAGTACCCCATTGGCGGTTCTCTATGATACACATGTACTTACGATGATAAAAATTTACCGGTGACTAAACTTGAGTAGCATGAGGTGCGGCCCTCGTATTCAAGGGACATGAGATTTCCAACTTATACTTTGTCAAGCATATACTCCATAGTTTTTTCACTTTAACCTTAATCACTTCAAGATGCTTATGATAGGGGCAATGAGAGCTGAAAGCTATTAAGTACCATAATTTTTTGAAGCTCTTTATGAAACTTGAATTCCTACTTCTTCTATGAAGGCCTTTCTTCCACTTGTATATTGATTCTCCACCTTCTACCTTTATGCACCTACTTTGAGAGCATAGTGGCTATTCCTAGTTCTATGTGCATTGTCCCAAGACTTGTTGATTGATGCATACCTTGATATTGCTTGTTTTAAACTATTTGTATCTAGTCACTCTTATGAACTTTGAAGGTGTCCTATGCATTTATATTTTCTACTCTATGAGGGACAAACTGAATACTACTATGCTATGTTTTCCTTATGTGAAACAAACAAACGTCTTGCAAAGCATTGTTATTTATGAATCTTTTGTTTATGCCTTTTCATGTTGCAACATAGTTGCTTTGCCTTATTGATAGAACTTTATCTTTCATGCTATGTTGAAGTAATATGATCCCAGCTATCAATGTTACAAATACTTTGATCAAGTTTATGATGGTGCATGACACCTCAAAAATTATTCTTTCTTTTTATCACTTACCTACTCGAGGATGAGTAGGAGTTAAGCTTGGGAATGTTGATACATTGCAAATGTATCTATAATTTTTGATGTTCCATGCTTGGTTTTATCTACTTTCTTGTGTTTTGTCCACACTTTGGAGTACATTTCATATGATTTCTTGGACTAACCTATTAACAAGAGCCAAAGTGCCAGCTGCCTGTTTTCTGCTGTTTTTGGTTCCAGGAAGTTAGAAAATGAATATTCTCGAAATTGGACGGAACAAAAGCCAAAGTAATTATTTTACCGGGGGACACTTGGAGCTAGAGTACGAGACGGAGAAGGGCCAGAGGGTGGCCACACAACCTAGTGGCGCGGGCCAGGCCAGGCCGCGCCAGCGGGTGGTTTGGGCCTCTCCAGCACCCCCTCGGTCTCCCCTCTCGCCTATAAGTGCCTCCTGATGCAAAAACCCTAAATAGTCAAGCCTCAGCCACGAAAATTTCCGCAGCGCTGCCACCACCGAAGGGGAGATTCGGGGGAGAGAAAGTCTCTGTTCCGGCACCCTGCCGGGATGGGGAAGTGCCCCCGGAGCCATCTCCATTGATCTCCACCACCATCTCCACCACCATATCCATCACCATTGCTGATTACCATGATGAGGAGGGTCTCTCGAGGCTAAGGGTTCTACCGGTAGCTATGTGTTCATCTCTCTCTCTCTCTCTCTCTCTCTATGCGTGATCATATTGTGATCATGAGCTTTGTAATCAAGTAGATCTACCTTGCTACTAAAGTGCTTTAATAGATCTCTGCTCTCCCCATGTGTGTGAAAGTGACAGTGTGCACACCATGGGGGCACTTAGGCTAGAGATTTCAAATACTTGTTATGAGTTATATTTTGAGTTGGATGTCTTTATGAATGTGTGGTGTTTGTTGGACTCATCTAGTACTCAAGGTGACAATGTGGGGTTTTCTAGATGGGAAAGATGAACTTTGAGGTGTGTTGTTATAGCCCTACCATGGATTAGAGTGTCCAACCGGAGAGTAGTTCAACGTAGTATCATAAAGAAGAATATATTTATATGAGAGTGTTCACTAGTGAAACTATGATCCTTAGGCCTTGTTTCTAAGCATTGATACACCGTTTGCAATTAGATCTGTTACATGTTTGCTTGCTTCCTTCTTTATTTAGTTTGCCTTTAGTCTTTTCCCATGTCAGCAACACGCTAGCAAGCTATTTTCTATCACCGTTACCACTTATAATTATCTATACCACTTGTATTTCACTATCTCTTCGCCGAACTAGTGCACCTATACACCTGACAAGTGTATTGCGTGTGTTGGGGACACAAGAGACTTCTTGTATCTTGATTGTAGGGTTGCTTGAGAGGGGATACCTTTGACCACTTCCTCCCTGAGTTCGATAAACCTTGGGTAATCCACTTAAGGGAAGACTTGCTGCTGTTCTACAAACGTCTGCACTTGGAGGCCCAACAACTGTCTACAAGAATAGAAGTGCGTAGACATCAAGCTATTTTCTGGCGGCGTTGCCGGGGAGGTAAGGTAAAAGGTACTCACATCCTCTTGTGTGGGTGCTCGAAGTTATTTCCTTTAGATTCTGCAATTTTGTTTCTTGTTTTCACTAGTTAGGCTTAATGGAAAACAATAAAAAATTAGAGAGCTTTATATTATTTATCTTGAGTTAGGACATGAAGTGTTTGAAGAGAAAATTAAAAAACCTATGGAACTTTATTTGCATGCTAATAGCAATGTTGTTAGTATGAATTCTTTGGACACCATTATTGCTAATTCTATGGAAAAGTCTAAGCTTGGGGAAGCTAGTTTTTATGAAAATGATCTTTTTAGTTCCCCAGCTTTGGAAGATAGCTATTCTATTGCTTATGATGATACAAAACCTCCAATATATGATGATTACAATGATGAATATGATATTTTCAGTCCACCTACTATTGAGGAGGAGATTAATTATGACTACAATATGCCTCCTATATTTGATGATTATGGTGATGAGAATAATAATAATAGCTATTTTGTTGCATTGGCTCCCACTACGATTAATAAGGATGACTATGCTTATGTGGAGAGTAATAATTATTATATGCATGTGTATCATGATAATAATGTTTTATGTGATAGTTATATTCTTAATTTTATTCATGATGCTACTGAAAGTTATTATGAGAGAGGGAAACATGGATTTATGTGTCTCAACAATATTAAGTTTCCCTATTTATGTTGAAAGTCTTGAAGTTGCACTTGTTTTGCTTTACTATGCTTGTTGCTTTGTTCTTTCATGACTTGTTTCTTTACAATATTCCTATGCATAGGAAGTGGGTTAGACTTAAATGTGCTTTGAATTTGCTTCTTAATGCTCTCTTTTACTTCAATTCATATTTCTTATGTGAGCATCTTCTCAAACTATCATGTCTAACTTAAAGGCGTTAAAGAAAAGTACTTATTGGCAGATAACCCAAAAGTTTTAGATGAGTCTTTGAAGTTATTACCTCTGTAATAAATGCTCCTTATCCTTTTTATTTGCTTTTTGTGCCAAGAAGAACCTCTAATGAGAGAGAAGTAATGATTGGGAAAGTTGCTGTCCCGAGACGGATTTCTGTGCTTCACTGTAAAAATTCATGTAAAATCTCTGTACATCCTTTTGAGGCGTGAAGTTTTGTGCTTCTGCCCCTGGTTATTATCTAACTTTCGTTAGTTCAACACTTCTCTATTTGAGCAACAGAAGGTCTTCGAAAAAATTCATCTTTACCTGCTTGTCTGTTTTGACAAATTTCTGCCATTATTTGCATTTGGTTCTTGTTGGTTCCTTTTTGAGTTATCTTTGGGGAATTGAGCTTTTTGAGGGAAGTGCTACAGTAGCTTGTGTTTTGGAAGTTTTATTGGTGTTTAAACTGAACCCAAAGACTTATTATCTTGAGTGCACTAATGTTGGTAATAAAGATTGTGTGAAGTTTTGTATGAAGGAAAAAATTTCAGGTGTATGGAAGGAATGAGTAATGAGATGAAGGATGGACTAAAGCTCAAGCTTGGGGATGCCACGCGTGTCACCCCAAGAAATATCCAAGAAGTACAAGCATCAAAGCTTGGGGATGCCCAAGGCATCCCCTTCTTCATCAATAAAAATTCCAGGTTTCTTCCAAACACTTCATTTTTATGTTTCATGCACAATTGTGTTGTTCTTGGAGCGTCTTCTTTTTATTTTTCGTTTTGGTTTTCTTTTGCTTTGTTTTCTTAGTTTGCTGAATAAATTTGTTGGACCCCCTCTTTCATACATTGGTTTTCAAATAGTTTGGTTTGGTTTGCAAAAAGAGTAGGAAAGTTCATGCTTAAGTGGTAAAGAGAGCTTGTTTTTGACTGTGGCCTATGCTTTTTCATGCCATGCTTGATATTTATTTGGCTTTATGCTTAGTATTCTTTGCTATAGCATGACTTGTCATAAACAATTGAGATTGCTTAATGTGCCTTTGAAGAATCATGTGTTGTTTTAGCATATTAAAGCAAACTATAGTGGTATTCTCCTTTGATGCTTTATTTGGGTTGACTTGGCACATGCTCACACCATGTTATGACTATCCCAAGTCACCATAGCCTTTATGATCCTTTAGTTTTCGACTTGTAATATCACTTTATGCTTTGATTAATGATGTTCTGTCGCCATGCATGATTATGGCCATTATTTCTCTCATAGTTTGTCGCTCCCAGTCTTTTGCTAGCCTCTGCAACCAAGTATGAGTTCCACTCATGCATCCAACCCCCTAAACCAAGTTATTCCAAAGAGTCCACCATACCTACCTACTAGCTTAAGCTATTCCAAGTACATTCATGTTTTTTTACCTTCCAAATTAAACTTGTTATGAGAAAACTAGTGATTAAAGCTCTCACGAACTTGATGGCACACTTTACTTTTCTTGCCCTTAATAAACTTGAACCAATGTGTCGTCTATGTTGTATATGCTCGCACTTATTTTTTGGGGATTACCAGAACCATGATGTCATGGGGAACGCTTTCAACATAGCACTTGTACTTTGTACCTAGTTGATATCATGCTCTTTTGTCTATGGATGTCGTCGATGTGAAATGAAAGGGGAGCTTGTAAGTCCATGGAGTTATGTATATGTGTTAGAGAAACGCCTGGGCCGCTGGTCAAATCCATGCTATCATGGTGGAAACCTGCAGCGTAACCATAGTGAGCTGTCTATGAAGCATTCTGCTTATAAAAAAAGAGTCAGATATTGAGAAAAAAGAGAAAAAAGAAAAAATAGATATGAGAAAAGAGGAAAGGGAGAAAAAACACCATATTCCCATGGTAAATAAGAAGATTGCTGAGATGCTCGTTGACTGCTTGCCTTGTCATTTTGATATGGGGACGTATCATCGGGCAAGGGGTACCCCGTTGGCGGTTCTCTATGATACACATGTAGTTACGATGACAAGAACTTACCGGTGACTAAACTTGAGTAGCATGATGAGCGGCCCTCGTATTCAAGGGACATGAGATTTCCAACTTATACTTTGTCAAGCATATACTTCATAGTTTGTTCACTTTAACCTTAATCACTTCAAGATGCTTATGATAGGGGCAATGAGTGCTAAAAGCTATTAAGTACCATAATTTTTGGAAGCTCTTTATGAAACTTGAATTCCTACTTCCTTCTATGAAGGCATTTCTTCCACTTATATATTGAGTCTCCACCTTCTACATTTATGCACCTACTTTGAGAGCATAGTGGCCATTCTTAGTTCTATGTGCATTGTCCCAAGACTTGTTGATTGATGCATACCTTGATATTGCTTGTTTTAAACTATTTGTATCTAGTCACTCATATGAACTTTGAAAGTGACCTATGAATTTATATTTGCTACTCTATGAGGGACAAGCTGAATGCCATTATGCTATGTTTTCTTTATGTGAAACAAACAAATGTCATGCAAAGCATTGTTATTCATGAATCTTTTGTTTGTGCCTTTTCATGTTGCAACCTAGTTTCTTTGTCTTATTGCTAGAACTTTTTCTTTCATGTTATGATTGAAGTACTATGATCCCAGCTATCAATGTTTTACAAATACTTTGATCAAGTTTATGATGGTGCATGTCACCTCAAAAAATATTCTTTCTTTTTATCACTGACCTACTCGTGGACGAGAAGGAGTTAATCTTGGGGATGTTGATACATTGCGAATGTATCTATAATTTTTGATGTTCCATGCTTGGTTTTATCTACTTTCTTGTGTTTTGTCCACACTTTGGAGTACTTTTCCTATGATTTCTTGGACTAACCTATTAACAAGAGCCACAGTGCCAGCTGCCCGTTTTTTGTTGTTTTTGGTTCTAGGAAGTCAGAAAATGAATATTCTCTAAATTGGACGGGACAAAAGCCAAAGTTATTATTTTCCCGGAAGACTCACGGAGCCAGAAGGAGAGTCGGAGAGGGGCCACAGGGTGGCCATACCCACCCCTAGGCATGGGCCCCCTTGGCCGTGCTAGGGCATGGTGTGGGCCCCCTGGCCGGCCATCGACCTTGCCTCTTTCGCCTATATATATCCCCCGAGGCAAAAACCCTAGATGGTCAAGCCTCCAGCCACGAAAAGTTGCGCAGCGCCGCCGCCACCGAAGGGGAGATTTGGGGGATAGAAAGTCTCTGTTCCGGCACCCTGCCGGGACGGGGAAGTGCCCTCGGAGCTATCTCCATCGATCTCCACCACCATCTCCATCACCATTGCTGATTCCCATGATGAGGAGGGAGTAGTTCTCTCTCGAGGCTAAGGGTTCTACCGGTAGCTATGTGTTCATCTCTCTCTCTCTATGCGTGATCATATTGTGATCATGAGCTTTGTAATCAAGTAGATCTACCTTGCTACTCAAGTGCTTTAATAGATCTCTGCTCTCCCCATGTGTGTGAAGTTGATAGTGTGCACACCATCGTGGCACTTAGGCTAGAGATTAAAAATACTTGTTATGAGTTATATTTGGAGTTGGATGTCTTTATGAAATTGTGGTGTTTGTTCGAACCATCTAGTGCTCAAGGTGACAGTGTGGGGTTTTCTAGATGGGAAAGATGAACTTTGAGGTGTGCTGTTATAGCCATACCATTGATTAGAGTGTCCAACCGGAGAGTAGTTCAGTGTAGTATCATAAAGAAGAATATATTTATATGAGAGTGTTCACTAGCGAAAGTATCATCCCTAGGCCTTGTTTCTAAGCATTGAAACACCGTTTGCAATTAGATCTGTTACATGTTTGCTTGCTTCCTTCTTTATTTCAGTTTGCCTTTAGTCTTTTCCCACGTCAACCACATGCCAGCAAGCTATTTTCTATCACCGTTACCACTTATAATTATCTATACCACTTCTATTTCACTATCTCTTCGCCGAATTAGTGCACCTATACACCTGACAAGTGTATTGGGTGTGTTGGGGACACAAGAGACCGCTTGTATCTTGATTGCAGGGTTGCTTGAGAGGGGATACCTTTGACCACTTCCTCTCTAAGTTCGATAAACCTTGGGTAATCCACTTAAGGGAAAACTTGCTGCTGTTCTACAAACCTCTACACTTGGAGGCCCAACAATTCTCTACAATAATAGAAGTGCGTAGACATCAACGAGTCGGAATCGACTGTCCCACTTGAAGAGGAGGAGGAAGCCCCCGAGTCCAGCAGTCCGGACACTCGCAAGCGTTCGCGCGGCGAAGATTCGGATGCGTCGTCTCCTTCGACTCCAGAAGGCCCAGTTATTGGTGCGGAGTCGCCAATTCATGTTGTTCCTGTGAGTTCTATGGCGCTATCTGCCCGCAAGAAGATGCGGCTGCAGAAGGAGTCATCGGAGTCGGAGGACCAAACCTTTGATTTTGATAAATTTGACTACTAAGTTTACAATTCTCATCTTGGTTCTTTTTTTAGGAGTTGCATTTCTTGATGTTGGTGTTGTTCTGTAGTCAACCGGCATCGTCATCTTCTGGCGACATCCAATTTTTGAAGGAATCTGGAGTCGCGGTCTCCAAGGCCAAGGAAGTGGCTGAGCAAACTCCTTCTCCTCCATTGGCGGCCCACTCCGGGCACAATTCATCAAGTTCTCCACATGTTGTGGAGCACCAGATGGTTGTCTAGATGACTGCGCGGCAATCGACTTCGGAGTCTCTAGAGGAGCACGTATGTGTGATGTTGCTTTTACTTGCAGTCGAATTAGTCATCCATGCTATCTGCCGATCCTTTTGTTTTTCTCCTATTGCAGCTTATTGTGAAGGAAGCTGCTCGCCTGGCGGAGCAAGTACTTGCAATGGGTCGACAGCACGCATTGCTGGACAATCGCCATCGCGTGGTTGAAAGTTAGTATTTTTTGCTTCTTCTTCTTCGTCCTTGTGATATTTTTATATATTCGACTGACGGTCCATCTTGTATTTTTTGCAGCTGAGAATAATGTACTTCTTCGTTAAGCTGCTTATCTTGAAAAGACGCTCGCCGTGGCGGTGAAGAGTCGCGACGAGGCAGTCGCTGCGCTTGATGAATCACGGAAACGAGAAGAGGATTTGCGTGCCTCCATCGCTGCTAAGGATAAGTTGTTCGAAGAATAGCTCTTCTCGATTGTCAAGTCTCTTTCAGTTATTTTTCCTTCTATGTCTTGACTGCTTCTTTCTTCAATGTCTTGCTATTGTGCTGACGTTTTGCTCTGTGTAGATGCTGGCGGTTTGAGCTTTGACGCCCAAGTGCTTCATTGCGATGATGCCTTGGAAGGTGCTGTCGCGGTAGTCGAAGACCGCAGCACGTCCATTCAGGGAACACTGACCAAAGCTAAGGGTGTTCTCAGCCGCATCCGCGAGGAGCTGGAACCCAAGGCTAAGCTGATTGAGATCTTGGATGACCTTGTGGAGTCCCTCGCTAGAGGTATCCCATCGGATTTCAGGAAATCGCACCGTGCGGTCGGCGCCACCGTGGCACTCGCCATGGTGCAAGCCCATGGAGTGGAGATGGATCCAGTTGTAGCCTCCAAGGCGATGCCCATCGGCGCAGATGGGCAACAGGTAGTTTTTGCTCCCTTTGCAACTGTCTGCGGCAAGTACGGGACGCAACTCATCAACATAGTCGCCAAGTATTCTGAGGAGCTGCAATGAGCCAAGAAGGCGGCGAATGCTGTGGCGTCAGGGGCCGGCAGGAAGTCTGTGGCGTCTGATACTGCCACGGGCTCGATGAAGCCTACGAAGCCGAAGTCCAAGTCGAAGAAGCAAGCTGCTCCTCAGTAGTTATATTTGTAATAGTTAATAGCTCGACTCCTTTTGTCTAGAACATGCCGCTAACTGATTGTCTCCGTTGATACTTTTGATATGTTTGAATGCACTCGAGTTTTTGTCCATGTGTTGCTTGGTCTTCTTATTATCTCTTGTTTGGCTTGTGACAGGGCACATCGAGGTCCTTCGAGTGAGCCTCGGGATCCACCATCCGCTGGTGATACCTTAGCGCAGTCGCACTCAAGGGTGGATGAGCTGTCTCTGCTTTCACGACTGCGCGATCCCGTTAAGTAGTTAGAACGTGAACTGCCTGTCCTCCGCGGTAACGCGGATGTATGGAAATCGAGGGCGGAGAAGGCCGCCACCCGAGAACAATATCTACTAGAGGAGGTGGCGCAGTTGGGTGATCAGTTCAAGTGTTAGCTTCCTGCCCCCTTATCTTTTCTTGTAGTTAGTCGCGGTAGTTCGTTGTCTTCATACTTTTGCCTTTTGCTTGGTATAGTTGTCAGCATGCGTCATCCGCAAGATGAGAAAGACATGATCGCCATTTGCAAGAATGACCTGACCTAGGAACAACTTCAGGAAAGTGGGTACTTCTGGGTGGATCATGATCGTGCACTCGCGCTTGCGACCCTGTAGGATCGTGCTTCTTGAGTGCTCCACTTTCTGAAGAAATCACAGTCGTGTCTGAGGAATATCTGTCAAACGATGTTTCCGCTGGACGCCGTCCCTTCAAGCTTGTTGGCTCTCCTGGAGAAGTTTCAGGATTTGAGTGCAGTCTGTGAGTGTGTATAGCAACAGTTAGTGGCTGGTGCCAAGGCTGCGTTGTCGCTGGTGCGACTACATAGGCCTGATGTTGATGTTGCAGCTATTGCTGCTGGTCCGCCGACTCCGCCGACATGTTCGACATGGAATATGGTTCCTCACTACCAGGCGGTGGACCGCCCTGCGGAGGAAATTGTCGACTTCTTCGAAGAACATACAAATGTTCTTCTATTGCAACAGTAGTTTAGCTTGTATCCTGCACATAAGTATACCAGTGTTGTAAAGTTCATATGTATGCTGTATATAATTGACTAATATTGATATGTAAAGAGCTTGCTAGCTCGTATGTTTTGCGAGTGTGTTGCACTATGCGTTCCTTTTCGTTAGCTTGACGTGTGTTTATCTCATCACCTTGCCAACCTGCCAGGTGCGTTGCAGCTGGGTTGGTGTTTGTCAAGGGTTCGATTATTGCGTCAGCTACTCGGGATATCATAATTGGTTCGTACAACAATTGTATAAAGGGTGGCGTAGCCCCCAAGTGATATAATTGCTAGAAAAACACAGAGTTTCGGGGCACTTAGCTTTATTTATTCGCAGAATCAGTACGAAGTACAATGTGTGGCTAAGTAGGCTTGGCTGAATAGCCTTATTTGTAATGTAAGAAAGAAAAGACGACTAAGGGTAGAAGCGCTGCAGCTGCGCAGCGTTCCAAGGGTTGGAGTATGCTACTCTTGTCTCAAAATCTTTGAGGCAATAGGCGCCACCAGGGATTACTTCTATAATCACGTATGGTCCTTCCCAAGGGGACTCGAGCTTGAGGTGCCCTTGTTGCTTCAGTCGCAGGACCAGATCTCCTTCGACGAAGGATCTGGGCCGTAGCCTTCTGCTATGGTAGTTGCGTAGGTTCTGCTGGTAGATCGTCGATCTTTCTGCTGCGATTTCCCATGCCTCGTCAAGGAGATCGACGGAGTCTCCGAGTGCAAGTGTTGACTCCTGCTCGCTTTACGCGACTACCCGTGGGGCTTTAAAGCGTACTTGTGCGGGTAGTACTGCTTCAGCTCCATGCACCATGTAGAATGGGGTGTATCCCGTGGCGCTGTTTGGGGTTGTGCGCAAGCTCTAAAGTACGGACTACAATTCGTCTGGCCAGCATCCGGCGGCTTGTTTGAGTGGTCGGAGGAGTCGCTTCTTGATTAGATCGCAGACGAGGCCGTTGGCCTTTTCGACTTGACCGTTGGTCTGTGAATGAGCTATGGATGCATAGCTTACGTTGATTCCCAGGTTGTCGCAGAAACCCTGGAACTCCTTAGAGGTGAAGTTCGTTCCATTGTTTGTGATGATGTTGTGTGGTACTCCGAAGCGATAGACAATGGACTTGAAAAACATGACGGCACTGGCTCCTGACTGGTTGGTCACCGGCATGGCCTCTATCCACTTGGTGAATTTGTCGACTGCGACCAGGAGGTAGACGTATCCTCCTCGCGAGGATTTTGGGAGCTTGCCGACCATGTCGAGTCCCCATTGCACAAAGGGCCAAGCCAGTGGTATTGACCGGAGTTCCGCGCCAGGTGAGTGCGGTTTGTCCGCAAATCGCTGACAAGCGTTGCATCTCTAGACGATGTCCTTGGCGTCACGCATGGCCGTGGGCCAGTAGAATCCAGCTCGTAGAGCTTTGGCGACGAGGGCGCGACTGCCGGCATGGTGCCCGCAAGTCCCTTCATGTATGTCGAGGAGGACGGCCCTTCCGTCCGTGTTGGAGACGCACCGTTGGAGTACTCCTGTGATGCTGCGCTTGTACATTTCTCCGTTGATGACGGCGAATACCTTTGGATCGCCGTGTGATGTGTCGTGCGTCAGTCGGGTCATTCGGTAGCCTCTTGTTGAGAAGATATGTGATGTAGGGTTGAGTCCAAGATGGCTCGATCATCATGACCTCCATTGGTCCCTCGAGTCCTGTGTCAAGCTCCAGGTCGTTGAGTGCCATTGGCTCATTGGGCGGCGTAGCCCCCGAGTCCGTTGTTGCACTCGTTTTATTCTCTGCGGCCTTTGGCTTGATGGAGCGTTTGCATATACGCTCGAGAAATACCCCAGGTGGTATGGGGGCGCAGGTGGAGCCAATGTTGGCAAGTGCATCCGCCTCTTCATTGCTTTTGCGTCCTACGTGTCGCAGCTCACAGCCATCAAAGTCCCCTTCGAGTGTGTCATAGAGGTCACGGTAGGTGATCATATTGTCGTTCAGTGCGTCGCACTCATGCATCGTTTGGTTGATGACCAACTTGGAGTCGCCGTAGATGATGAGCCTCTTGGCGCCGCATGCTTTTGCCATCTGTATCCCGTGCAATAGGGCCTCGTATTCAGCTTCGTTGTTGGAGGTGGTGAACTGCATTCGCAGAATGTATTTCAGCTTGTCTCCTTGGGGCGATGTCAGTATGACACCTGCGCCAGCCCCGTCCTTAGGCTTTGATCCATCGAAGTGCATCATCCAGAGGTAGGACATATCTGGTTTTTCGAGGAGCTGGTTCTCCATCCAGTGCACGAGGAAATCAGGGAGGACTTGCGATTTTATCGCGTCGCATTTTTCATATGTAATATCTCATGGAGACAGCTCGATTCCCCAAAGCGCGACTTGTCCAGTGGCGTCGGGGTTGTTGAGGATGTGCCCAAGCGGGGCATCGTTGACCACCACGATTGGATGCTCCTGGAAGTAGTGACATAGTTGTCTGGCTGTCATGAAGACGTCGTATGCCAACTTCTGGTAGTGCGGGTACCGCTGCTTTGTTGGCGTGAGCACCTCGCTGAGGTAGTAGACTGGGCGATGTACCCCGTGGACTTTGTTTTTCCTTGGGCTCGCTCCGCCACGAGTACTGTGCTGACCACCTAGTTAGTAGACGCTTGAGGTCTTCGAATGCTTCCTGCTCCTCATTGGTCCACTCGAACTTGTCAGTTTTGCAGAGAAGTTGGTAGAAGGGCAGTGCCTTTTCGCCAATTCGACTGATGAATCGACTGAGCGCCGCAATTCGCCCAGCCAGCTATTGGACGCCTCTTACGTTCTTCGGCTTCTCCATGGCCAGTATGGCTTTTATTTTCTTCAGATTTGCCTCGATCCCTCTTGCGGAGATGAGATACCCGAGTAGTTACCTAGATGGTACGACGAAGGCGCATTTGTCTGGATTGAGCTTGATCCAGTAACGGTCGAGGTTGGTGAAGGTTTCGCGTAAATCTTCGATTAGCGAGGCTTCCTCTTTGGTTTTGATGACAATGTCGTCAACATAGACTTGGATGTTGCGACCAAGTTGATTCTTGAGGCAAGCCTGCATGCACCGTTGATAGGTGGATCCTGCGTTTTTTAGCCTGAAGGGCATTGTGTTGTAGCAGAATGATACATTGCAAATGTATCTACAATTTTTGATGTTCCATTGCAAAAATCCTATTTCACCAGAAGACTCCCAGAGCCAGAATATGAGACGGAGTGGGGCTGGGGCCCAGCCACACCACCTGGCTGCGCGGGCTGGGCCTGGCCGCGCCAGGGGGTGGTCTTGCCGCCCCAGACACCCCCCTCGGTCTCCCTCTTCGCCTATAAGATGCCTTTTGACCTAAAAACTCAGGGGGGTTCGATGTTTTTCCAAAAGGAGTTCCACTCCGCCGCCACCACCAGATTCCATGAAACAGCACCAGAAACTCTGTTCTGGCACCCTGTCGGGACGGGTAATTGGAGATCATCGCCATCATCATCACCATCGCTTCTCCATCGACCATCCATGTTTCCCCCATCTATGAGTGAGTAATCCCCCGTTGTAGGCTATGGGGATGGTAGGGATTGGATGAGATCGTTCATGTAATGGCATCGGATTGTTAGGGCATGGTGCCTAGTATCTTCTCTTAGTACTGTATGACTTTGTTGTGACTTGTTATGCTTAATGTGTTGGAGATATTCCCAAGAGGCAATAATAAAAGTGATTATTATTATATCTTTGTGTTTATGATGAATGTTTACATCCCATGCTATAATTGTATTATTAGAAAACACTAATACATGTGTGTTTTGTAAACATATAAGAGTCCCTAGTAAGCCTCTTGTTGAACTAGCTTGTTGATTAATTGATGATCATGGTTTCCTGATCATGGACATTGGATGTGATTAATAACAAGGTTATATCATTAGGAGAATGATGTGATGGACACACACCCATAGTAAGCGTAGCATAAGATCAAGTCATTAAGTTCGTATTGCTGTAAGCTTTCAAATGTATAGTAACCTATTCCTTCGACCATGAGGTTGTGTTAATCACCATCACCGGATGGATACTTTGATGACATCAAACGCCGCTTCGTAACTGGGTGGTTATAAAAGTGTCATTGGGTATTCTGAAAGTATGTGTTGAAGCGCATGAACCAAGATTGGGATTTGTCCATCCATATGACGGATAGATATGCTCTGGGCCCTCTCGGTGGAATGTCATCTAGTTAGCTTGCAAGCATGTGACTAGGTCACAAGGGATGACATATCACAGAACGAGTAAAGAGTACTTATCAGTAACGAGGTAGAACTAGGTATGGAGATACCGACGATCAAACCTCGGATAAGTATAGTATCGCGAGACAAAGGGAATTAGTTTCGTATGTAAATGGTTCAATCGATCGCAAAGTCATCGTTGAGTATGTGGGAGCCATTATGGATCTCCAGGTCCCGCTGATGGTTATTGATAGGAGATGTGTCTCTATCATGTCTACATATTCACGAACCGTAGGGTGACACACTTAAGGTTCGAAGTTGTTTTAAGTAGATATGGAATGTGCGTTGGAGACCGAATGTTGTTCGGAGTCTCGGATTGGATTCGGGACATCACGAGGAGATCCGGAATGGTCCGGAGAATAAGATTCATATATAGGAGATCATTTTATGAGTTAGGAAATGTTCCGGAGTGTTTGTATGAGGATTCTAGAAGGTTTCGGAATGTTCCGAAAGGTTCTAGAAGATATCTTGGAGTTTGCTTGAAAATCAAGATAGGGATCAAGGAGTCCTGGTGGGTCAAGATACGGATTCATGGGGGAGGAGACCTCCAATCCGCCGGCCTAGAGAGGGAGGGGAGTCCTACAAGGACTCCCCCTCCCTAGGCGCCTCCCCTCTTTAATTAGAGGGGCAGGGGCGCCCCCTCCTCCCTTGCTCTAATAACGTCCAATCTCTGCCGCCTCTCTCCTCCACCATCTTCTGCACAGGCATAGGCGAAGCCCTGCAGAATTCTCTACTCCACCACCACCACCACGCCGTCGTGCTGCTGGGATTCCGTGGAGAAGATCTACTACCTCCGCTGCTCGCTGGAACGGGGAGAGGAAGGTCTGCTTCGACTCCGCACGTGTGACCGACTGCGGAAGCGCTGCCGAATCGTGGCGCCGGAAGGATCGTCTACTTGACCAAGGGCGGAAGCGCTGCTGGAACGCGACGCCGGAAGGATCGTCTACTTGACCAAGGGCGGAAGCGCTGCTGGAACGCGACGCCGGAAGGATCGTCCACACGATCTTGAGATCGGCAAGTGATCCACTACATCAACCACGAGATCTAATCTCGTTAACGCTTTCGGATCTACGAGGGTTAGTTCCCATCTATCTCGTTGCTCATGTCTAATAGATTAGATCTTGGCTTTTATCTAGATTAGATCTAGGTTTTGTTCGTTCTTGCGGTAGAATTTTTTTGTTTTCCATGCTACGAACCCATCAGTGGTATCAGAGTCGTATCTATGCGTAGATCTGTTGCACGAGTAGAACACAATGTTTTTGTGGGCGTTGATGCTTTTGTTGTCGGTGTCTTAGCGTGTATTTTGCATCTTGCGGCATGGTGGGATGAAGCGGCTCGGGCTAACATTACATGTCATCGCACATGAGACTTGCTCCACGCTTGACGTGCAACTTGCTTTGCACAAGTGGCTTTGTGGGTGTCTGTCTCTCCCACCATAGTTAAGATTCAATTTACAATGAGCATCTTGACAACACTTGTATCAACATTGTGGTCCTTGTTCGTAGGTAAGATCGGTCTTATGCGAAAGCCCCAAACCACGTAAAACATGCAAAGAAAATTAGAGGCGTCTAACTTGTTTTTACAGGGGTTTTGTGATGTGATATGGCCAACATGTGATTGTGATTGTATTTGATGTATGCAATGATCCTTGTTGTAATATGGCAACCGGCAGGAGCCTAATGGTTGTCTTTAATTCTGTTAAGACCTGCGTGTCTATTCATCTTGTAATAGCTTTATTCCAAGTAGTTGTAATAGTTGCTGGTGATGATGGACAACCATGAAGCGATGCCACTGACCTTGACGCAATGCTGGTGATGATGGAGATCATGTTCGTGCTTTGGGGATGGAGATCAAAGGCGCAAGAAGAAAGGGCCATATCATATCACACTAATTATGAATTGCCTGTGATGTTAATCCTTTATGCATCTTGTATTGCTTAGATCGCGACGGTAGCATTATAAGATGATCCCTCTCACTAAATATCAAGTAATAAAGTGTTCACCCTTAGTTGGCACCGTTGCTAAGACTCGTCGTTTCGAAGCATCTCGTGATGATCGGATGTGATAGATTCTACGTGTGCATACAACGGGTGCAAGCCAGATTTGCACATGCGGAAACTAAGGTTGTCTTGACGAGCCTAGCATGTACATACATGGTCTCGGAACACGGAATACCGAAAGGTAGAGCATGAGTCATATAAATGATATGATGAACATGAAGATTGTTCGCCGATGAAACTACATCTTCTCTCGTGAAGATCGAACTTGGTGTAGTGGACTTGGTTCGTGTAATCACTAAGACAATGTGAGGGATGTTGTTTTGAGTGGGAGTTCACCTAGTTAGTTTAATAATTAAATTTGAACTCAATTTGTTATAAACTTAGTCTAAACTACTTGCAAATTGTTGTAGATTATGGCGACCCCCTCCATCAATTTCAATGCGTTCCTAGAGAAAAGCTTAAAAACAATGGAAGCAATTTCACGGACTGGTTCCGTGGACTGAAGATCGTCCTCAGGGCTGGTCAGTTGACCTATGTGCTCGATGCACCGCTAGGTGACCCACCTGCAGATAATGCCACCGATGACGAAAAGAATGTTTTCGCCACTCGGAAGAATCATTACGCCACAGTTCAGTGTGCCATCCTGTACGGTTTAGAAGCGGAGCTCCAACAGCGTTTTGAGCACCACGACCCGTTCGAGATCATTAAGGAGCTCAGGCTAATTTTTGAGACTCGCGCGGCCATGGAGAGCTATGAGGCCTCCGAAAAGTTCTTTAACTGTAAGATGGAAGAAGGAAGCTCCGTTAGCGAGCACATGCTCACCATGTCTGGGTATGCAAAGAAGCTCCAAGAGTTGGGAATATCGATTCCTAATGAATTGGGGATTCACCGTCACCTTCAATCACTGCCACCAAGTTACAAGAACTTTGTGATGAACTACAGCATGCACTGCATGAACAAGATGTTGCCTGAACTGTCGTCCATGCTGAAAACTGCTGAAGTGGAGATCAAGAAGGAGCAACAAGTGTTGATGGTCAATAAGACCACCAATTTCAAGAAACGGGGCAAGCCTAAGAACAAGGGCAACTTCAAGAAGGACGGCAAGAAAGCCGCCGCACCTGCTAAGAAGCCCAAGGCTGGTCCTAAACCTGAAACTGAGTGCTTCTACTGCAAGGGAGCTGGTCACTGGAAGCGTAACTGCCCCAAGTACCTGGCGGATCTGAAGAACGGCAACATCAAGAAGAAAGGTATATTTGATATATGTGTTATAGATGTGTATCTAACTAGTAATCGTAGTAGTGCCTGGGTATTTGATACTGGTTCGGTTGCTCATATTTGTAACTCGAAACAGGAGCTGCGGAATAAACGAAGACTGGCAAGAGACGAGGTGACGATGCGCGTTGGAAATGGCTCCAAGGTTGATGTGATCGCCGTTGGCACGCTCCGTCTACATCTACCTTCGGGATTAGTTTTAAATTTAAATAATTGTTATTTGGTGCCTGTGTTAAGCATGAACATTATATCTGGATCCTGTTTATTGCGAGACAGTTACTCTTTTAAGTCTGAGAATAAAGGTTGTTCGATTTATATGAGTAATATCTTTTATGGTAATGCACCTGAGATGAATGGTTTATTCTTACTGAATCTCGATAGTAGTGATACACATGTTCACAACATAGATGCTAAACGAATTAAATTGAATGATAATTCTACATACATGTGGCATTGTCGTCTTGGTCATATTGGAGTGAAGCGTATGAAGAAACTCCATTCAGATGGACTTCTTGAATCACTTGATTTTGAATCACTTGAAAGATGCGAAGCATGTCTAATGGGAAAAATGACTAAGACTCCATTCTCTGGTACAATGGAGCGAGCTACAGACTTATTGGAAATAATACATACCGATGTGTGCGGTCCAATGAGTGTAGCATCGCGTGGTGGATATCGTTATGTTCTCACTTTCACGGATGACTTGAGTTGATATGGGTATGTCTACTTTATGAAACATAAGTCCGAAACTTTCGAGAAGTTTAAGGAATTTCAAAGTGAAGTGGAAAATCATCGTAACAAGAAGATTAAGTTTCTGCGTGCTGATCGCGGGGGTGAATATCTGAGTTACGAGTTTGGCATGCATTTGAAGAAATGTGGAATAACTTTCATAGTTGACACCGCCGGGAACACCACAGCGTAATGGTGTGTCCGAACGCCGTAATCGAACTCTCTTAGATATGGTTCGGTCTATGATGTCTCTTACAGATTTACCGTTATCATTTTGGGGCTATGCATTAGAGACAACCGCATTCACTTTAAATAGGGCACCATCTAAATCCGTTGAAATGACAACGTACGAATTGTGGTTTGGTAAGGAACCTAAGTTGTCGTTCCTTAAAGTTTGGGGTTGCGAAGCATATGTAAAGAAGTTACAACCTGATAAGCTAGAACCCAAAGCGGAGAAATGCGTCTTCATAGGATACCCTAAAGAAACAATTGGGTATACCTTCTATCATAGATCCGAAGGCAAAGTTTTCGTTGCCAAGAATGGATCCTTTCTTGAGAAGGAGTTTCTCTCGAAGGAGGTGACTGGAAGGAAAGTAGAACTCGATGAGGTTGTTGAACCTTCTCTCGGATTTGAGAGTAGCGCAGCACCGGAAGATGTTTTGGTGCCGCCTGCACCAATTGAAGAGGAAGCTCATGATAATGATCATGAAACTTCGAACGAAGTTACTACTGAACCTCGCAGGTCAACGAGGGTTCGTACCACTCCTGATTGGTATGACTCTGCCTTGAACGTCATGTTGGTGGACAAGGCTGATGACCCTGCGACGTATGAAGAAGCTATGGTGAGCCCAGATTCCGACAAATGGCTAGAAGCCATGAAATCCGAAATGGGATCCATGTACGAAAACCAAGTGTGGACTTTGGTGGACTTACCAGATGGCCGTAAGGCTGTCGAGAACAAATGGATTTTTAAGAGAAAAACAGATGCTGATGGTAATGTTACCGTCTATAAAGCTCGACTTGTCGCGAAAGGGTTCCGACAAATTCAAGGAGTTGACTATGATGAGACATTCTCACCAGTAGCGAAGCTAAAGTCTGTGAGGATTTTGTTAGCAATTGCTGCACATTTCGATTATGAGATTTGGCAGATGGATGTCAAAACGGCGTTCCTTAATGGTGACATTGAGGAAGAGTTGTATATGGTACAACCCAAGGGTTTTGTCGATCCTAAAGATGCTGACAAGGTATGCAAACTTCAGTGCTCCATTTATGGACTGAAGCAAGCATCCCGTAGTTGGAATCAACGTTTTGATAAAGTAATCGAAAACTTTGGATTTATACAAACTTATGGAGAAGCTTGTATTTACAAGAAAGTGAGTGGGAGCTCTGTAGCATTCCTAGTACTGTATGTAGATGACATATTGTTGATTGGGAATGATATAGAACTTCTTAATAGCGTCAAAACCTATTTGAATAATAGTTTTTCAATGAAGGATCTTGGCGAAGCGGCATATATTCTAGGCATCAAGATTTATGGAGATAGATCAAGACGCCTAATAGGGCTTTCACAAAGTACATACTTGGACAAAGTTCTAAAGAAGTTTAGAATGGAAGATAGCAAGAAAGGGTTCGTGCCCATGTTGTCAGGTAAGACCTTGAGTAAAACTCAAAGTCCAGCTACGGCAGAAGATAGAGAGAAAATGAATAACATTCCCTATGCCTCAGCAATAGGTTCTATCATGTATGCCATGCTGTGTACAAGACCGGATATAGCACATGCTGTTAGTTTGACTAGCAGATATCAAAGTGATCCTGGAATGGAGCACTGGACAGCGGTCAAAAATATCCTAAAGTACCTAAATAGGACTAAGGATATGGTTCTTTCTTATGGAGGTGATGAACATCTTGTTGTAAACGGTTACACCGATGCTAGTTGGAACACCGATCCGGATGACTCAAAGTCACAGTCGGGATACGTATTTATTTTGAATGGTGCTGCAGTGAGCTGGAGGAGTGCAAAGCAAAGCGTTGTGGCGAAATCTTCAACTGAATCAGAATACATAGCTGCTTCGGAGGCTGCACAAGAAGCCGTTTGGATGAAGGAATTCATTACTGAACTCGGCGTGGTTCCCAGTGCGTTGGACCCGATGGCCATCTACTGTGACAACACAGGTGCCATAGCTAATGCGCAGGAGCCAAGGTCACATAGCAAGCTGAAGCACATCAAGCTACGTTTCCACGCTATTCGCGAGTATGTCCGAGATGGTGACATAAAGATTTGCAAAGTACACACTGATCTGAATGTGGTAGATCCGTTGACTAAACCTCTCCCTAGGGCAAAACATGACCAACACCAAAACGCCATGGGTGTTCGGTATATTACCATGTAATCTAGATTATTGACTCTAGTGCAAGTGGGAGACTATTGGAGATATGCCCAAGAGGCAATAATAAAAGTGATTATTATTATATCTTTGTGTTTATGATGAATGTTTACATCCCATGCTATAATTGTATTATTAGGAAACACTAATACATGTGTGTTTTGTAAACATATAAGAGTCCCTAGTAAGCCTCTTGTTGAACTAGCTTGTTGATTAATTGATGATCATGGTTTCCTGATCATGGACATTGGATGTGATTAATAACAAGGTTATATCATTAGGAGAATGATGTGATGGACACACACCCATAGTAAGCGTAGCATAAGATCAAGTCATTAAGTTCGTATTGCTGTAAGCTTTCAAATGTATAGTAACCTATTCCTTCGACCATGAGGTTGTGTTAATCACCATCACCGGATGGATACTTTGATGACATCAAACGCCGCTTCATAACTGGGTGGTTATAAAAGTGTCATTGGGTATTCTGAAAGTATGTGTTGAAGCGCATGAACCAAGATTGGGATTTTTCCATCCATATGACGGATAGATATGCTCTGGGCCCTCTCGGTGGAATGTCATCTAGTTAGCTTGCAAGCATGTGACTAGGTCACAAGGGATGACATATCATGGAACGAGTAAAGAGTACTTATCAGTAATGAGGTAGAACTAGGTATGGAGATACCGACGATCAAACCTCGGATAAGTATAGTATCGCGAGACAAAGGGAATTAGTTTCGTATGTAAATGGTTCAATCGATCGCAAAGTCATCGTTGAGTATGTGGGAGCCATTATGGATCTCCAGGTCCCGCTGATGGTTATTGATAGGAGATGTGTCTCTATCATGTCTACATATTCACGAACCGTAGGGTGACACACTTAAGGTTCGAAGTTGTTTTAAGTAGATATGGAATGTGCGTTGGAGACGGAATGTTGTTCGGAGTCTCGGATTGGATTCGGGACATCACGAGGAGATCCGGAATGGTCCGGAGAATAAGATTCATATATAGGATATCATTTTATGAGTTAGGAAATGTTCCGGAGTGTTTGTATGAGGATTCTAGAAGGTTTCGGAATGTTTCGGAAGGTTCTAGAAGATATCTTGGAGTTTGCTTGAAAATCAAGATAGGGATCAAGGAGTCCTGGTGGGTCAAGATACGGATTCGTGGGGGAGGAGGACTCCTCCCCCACCTCCAATCCGCCGGCCTAGAGAGGGAGGGGAGTCCTACAAGGACTCCCCCTCCCTAGGCGCCTCCCCTCTTTAAATAGAGGGGAAGGGGCGCCCCCTCCTCCCTTGCTCTAATAACGTCCAATCTCTGCCGCCTCTCTCCTCCACCATCTTCTGCACAGGCATAGGCGAAGCCCTGCAGAATTCTCTACTCCACCACCACCACCACGCCGTCGTGCTGCTGGGATTCCGTGGAGAAGATCTACTACCTCCGCTGCTCGCTGGAACGGGGAGAGAAGGTCTGCTTTGACTCCGCACGTGTGACCGACTGCGGAAGCGCTGCCGAATCGTGGCGCCGGAAGGATCGTCTACTTGACCAAGGGCGGAAGCGCTGCTGGAACGCGACGCCGGAAGGATCGTCTACTTGACCGAGGGCGGAAGCGCTGCTGGAACGCGACGCCGGAAGGATCATCCACACGATCTTGAGATCGGCAAGTGATCGACTACATCAACCACGAGATCTAATCTCGTTAACGCTTTCGGATCTACGAGGGTTAATTCCTATCTATCTCGTTGCTCATGTCTAATAGATTAGATCTTGGCTTTTATCTAGATTAGATCTAGGTTTTGTTCGTTCTTGCGGTAGAAATTTTTTGTTTTCCATGCTACGAACCCATCATAATGCTTGTTACTAGGTCCCGAGTGCCATGATTTCAGATCTGAACATGTTATTGATTCATTATGATAGTATTGTTTATGGTCTTATCTGCAAGTTGTATACACACGTTGTTGTCTAGAACCAATGGCCCCGAAGTGACAGAAATCGGGATAACCGGAGGGAATGGCTTTGATGTGAGGATCACATGTGTTCACGGAGTGTTAATGCTTTGTTCCGGTGCTCTATTAAAAGGAGCACCTTAATTGCTAGTAGTTACCTTGAGGCCCCGCTGCAAATGGGCTGGCAGGACAAAAGATGTTGTGCAACTTCTCATTGCGAGCACGTATGACTATATATGGGATACATGCCTAGGATTATCTAGTACTTGGATGCTTTATCTTATTTATCTGCAATTTACCTATGTTCTGATTGCTATATGAATTGTCTTGTCCATGCAACGCCCGTCCATCCATCCCTATGCCTACTGCACTCGAATCCTACGGTTTACTGCTATTGTTACTGCTATCTTTACTTTACTACTGCTGCTACTTTACAATTGCTACTACAAAACTGTTGCTACTGATAAACTGCTGTGAGCAAGATTGTTTCCAGGTGCAGCTGAATTGACAACTCAGTTGTTAAGGCTTATAAATATTCTTTGGCTCCCCTTGTGTCAAATCAATAAATTGGGTTTCACTTCCCTTAAAAATACGGTGATACACCCCCTATACTTGTGGGTCATCAAGACTATTTTCTGGCACCGTTGCCGGGGAGCATAGCTTTATTTATCAAGTTCACTTAGAATCACTATTGTTCAAGCTTAGCTTATTTCCGCCTTGTTTTCTTATTTCTTTATCAAAAATACAAAAAAAATATTAGTTCCTACTCTAGTTGGTCTGTTATTGTCTTGCTTTATTGTCTTGCTTTCTTATTTTCGCTTTATTGTCTTGCTTTATTGTCTTGTTTTCTTATTTCCGCCTTGTTTTCTTATTTTCATTGGTCTGTTATTGTCTTGCTTTATCATGCTTGTTGTCAATGGTTGGTTTCTTTGAAACTGAATCTTATTGGCAAGGTGGGTTCACGGAAGAACAAAAATATTATTATAAGGAACACTGGTTGTCACAAAAAGGGAAACACTTATGGGAACAAATTGATAAATTGTATACCATTGCTAGAAATGTGTGCTCTACTTATAATGTTACTTATTGCTTTGATAAATCTTGTTGCTGTAAGAGGTATAAACACCTCCCTTTTCAATGTGAGTATAATGATAATGTTACCATATCTTCTGATGTTAATGGAAATTATGACTTTTTATGATGTGGAACAAATTGAAGAATTTATTGCTTGGAAGGGTGCATTTGAAGTTGCTAGTTTGCTTGAAAATATTGATGATTCACCTTATAAATATGAAGAAATTAATGAACCTGAAAGCTCATTAGATGAAAAAGAGGAGGAGAGTCATGAACAAAAGGAGGAAGAATGGATTAGCTACCCATGCCTACCTTCTAATGAGAGTAACTCTTTATCCCTTTTATTATTTGATTGTCCCCCATGCTTACCAAAGGAGGATGAATGTTATGCTCATGTTATCTGTGATAATCCTTTATTTGTGCCTAACTTAGAGATGCATGGTACTAAAGAGTTTTGCTTAGAAATTGTTTATGATAAAGCTCTAGATGGTGGGCCTATATTGAAAGATCAGTCATCTTGTTATAGAATTGTTAAAAGTGGGTTTGAAGGTTTTAATCCCACTATTTTTAGCTTGATAAAAATTATGTTTTTGTAGAACATGAAAAGCATGCTTTATGTGATGGTTATATTGTTGAGTTTATTCATGAGGCTACTGAAAATTATTATAAGAGAGGAAAATATGGTTGTAGAAGTTTTCATGGTATTGAAACACCTCTCTATGTGTTAAAAGTTTTGAAGTTACTCTTATTTTATCTTCCTATGCCTGTCACTTTGTTCTTTGCGAATTTATTTGTATACAAGATTCCTATGCATAGGAAGTGCGTTAGACTTAAATGTGTTCTGAATTTGCTTCTTGATGCTCTCTTTTACTTCAATTCATATTTCTTATGTGAACATCTTCTCAAACTATCATGCCTAACTTAAAGGCGTTAAAGAAAAGTACTTATTGGGAGATAACCCAAAAGTTTTAGATGAGTCTTGGAAGTTATTACTTCAGTAATAACCGCTCCTTATCCTTTTTATTTGCTTTTTGTGCCAAGAGTAACCTCTAATGAGAGAGAAGTAATGATTGGGAAAGTTGCTGTCCCAAAACAGATTTATGTGCTTCACCATAAAAATCCGCGTAAAATCTCTGTATGTCCTTGTGAGGCGTGAATTTTTTCACTTCTGCCCCAGGTTATTATCTAACTTTCGTTAGTTCAACACTTTTCGATTTGAGCAACAGAAGGTTTTCGAAAAAATTCGTCTTTACCTCCTGGTCTGTTTTGACAGATTTCTGCCATTTTCTGCATGTGCTTGTTGTTGGTTCCTTTTTGAGTTCTTTTGGGGAATTGAGTTTTTTAGGGAAGTGATAGAGTAGCTAGTGTTCTAATGGAAGTTTATTGGTGTTAGAACTGAACCTAAAGACCTATTATCTTTAATGCACTAATGTTGCTAATAAAGATTGTGTGAAGTTTTGTATCAAGGAAAAAATTTAGGTGTATGGAAGGAATGAGTAATGAGATGAAGAATGGACTAAAGCTCAAGCTTGGAGATGCCACGCGTGTCACCCCAAGAAATATCCAAGAAGTACAAGCGTCAAATCTTGGGGATGCCCAAGGCATCCCCTTCTTCATCAATAAAAATCCTAGGTTTCTTCCAAACACTTCATTTTTATTGTTTCATGCACAATTGTGTTGTTCTTGGAGCGTCTTCTTTTTTGTTTTTGTTTTGGTTTTTCGTTTGCTTTATTTTCTTAGTTTTCTGAATAAATTGGTTGGACCCCCTCTTTCATACAATGGATGGTTTTCAAATGGTTTGGTTTGGTTTGGTTTGGAAAGGAGTAGGAAAGTTCATGCTTAAGTGGTAAAGAGAGCTTGTTTTTGACTATGGCATATGCTTTGTCATGCCATGCTTGATATTTTTTTGGCTTTATGCTTAGTATTCTTTGCTGTAGCATGACTTGTTATAAACAATTGATATTTCTTAATGTGCCTTTGAAGAATCATGCTTTGTTTTAGCATATTAAAGCATAGTATAGTGGTATTCTCCCTTGATGCTTTATTTGGGTTGACTTGGCGCATGCTCACACCATGTTATGACTATCCCAAGTCACCATAAGCCTTTATGATCCATTAGTTTTCAAATTGTAGTATAACTTTATGCTTTGATCAACGATGTTTTGTCGCTCTGCATGATTATGGACATTATTGCTCTCCTAGTTTGTCCCTCCCAGTCTTTTGCTAGCCTCCGCAACCAAGTATGAGTTCCACTCATGCATCCAACTCCCTAAACCAAGTTATTCCAAAGAGTCCACCATACCTACCTACTAGCTTATGCTATTCCAAGTATATTCATGTTTTTGTTTACCTTCCGAATTAAACTTGTTATGAGAAAACTAGTGATTAAAACTCTCACGAACTTGATGGCACACTTTATTTTTCTTGCCCTTAATAAACTTGAACCATTGTGTCGTCTATGTTCTATATTCTTGCACTTATTTGTTGGGGATTAGCAGAACCATGCTGTCATGGGGAACGCTTTCAACATTGCACGAGTACTTTGTACCTAGTTGATATCATGCTCTTTTGTCTATGGATGTCGTCGGTGTGAAATGAAAGGGGAGCTTGTAAGTCCATGGAGTTATGTATGTGTGTTAGAGAAACGCCTGGGCCATTGGTCTAATCCATGCTGACATGGTGGAAACCTGCAGCGTAACCATAATGAGCTGTCTATGAAGCATTCTTCTTATAAAAAAGAGAAAAATAAAAAAATATGAGAAAAGAGAAAGAGAGAAAAGAGAGAAAAAAGCACCCTATTCCCATGGTAGATAAGAAGATTGTTGAGATGCTCGTTGTCTGCTTGCCTTGTCATTTTGATATGGGGATTCTTCCGTATCATCGGGCAAGGGGTACCCCGTTGGCGGTTCTCTATGATACACATGTACTTACGATGACAAGAACTTACCGGTGACTAAACTTGAGTAGCCTGAGGAGCGGCTCTCGTATTCAAGGGACATGAGATTTCTAACTTATACTTCGTCAAGCATGTACACCATAGTTTGTTCACTTTAACCTTAATCACTTCAAGATGCTTATGATAGGGGCAATGAGAGCTAAAAGCTATTAAGTACCATAATTTTTGGAAGCTCTTTATGAGACTTGAATCCCTACTTGCTTCTATGAAGGCCTTTCTTCCACTTATATATTGAGTCTCCACCTTCTATCTTTATGCACCTACTTTGAGAGCATAGTGACCATTCTTAGGTCTATGTGCATTGTCCCAAGACTAGTTGATTGATGCATACCTTGATATTGCTTGTTTTAAACTATTTGTATCTACTCACTCTTATGAACTTTGAAGGTTTCCTATGAATTTATATTTGCTACTCTATGAGGGACAAGCTGAATGCCATTATGCTATGTTTTCTTTATGTGAAACAAACAAATGTCTTGCAAAGCATTGTTATTCATGAATCTTTTGTTTGTGCCTTTTCATGTTGCAACCTAGTTTCTTTGTCTTATTGCTAGAACTTTTTCTTTCATGTTATGATTGAAGTACTATGATCCCAGCTTTGAATGTTTTACAAATACTTAGATCAATTTTATGATGGTGCATGTCACCTCAAAAATTATTCTTTCTTTTTATGACTTACCTATTCGAGGACGAGCAGAAGTTAAGCTTGGGGATGCTGATACATTGCAAATGTATCTATAATTTTTGATGTTCCATGCTTGGTTTTATCTGCTTTCTTGTGTTTTGTCCACACTTTGGAGTACTTTTCATATGATTTCTTGGACTAACCTATTAACAAGAGCCATACTGCTAGCTGCCTATTTTCTGCTGTTTTTGGTTCCAGGAAAGTCAGAAAATGAATATTCTCGAAATTGGACGGGACAAAAGCCAAAAATCATATTTCACTAGAAGACTCCCGGAGCCAGAATATGAGACGGAGTGGGGCTGGGGCCCAGCCACACCGCTCGGCCACGCGGGCTGGGCCTGGTCGCGCCAGGGGGTTGTCTGGCCGCCCTAGACACCCCCTCAGTCTCCCTCTTGGCCTATAAGATGCCTTTTGACCTAAAAACTCAGCGGGGTCGACATTTTTCTAGAAGGAGTTTAGCTCCGCCACCACCACCAGATTCCACGAAACAGCACCAGAAACTCCGTTCTGGCACCCTGCCGGGACGGGAAATTGGAGGAGGTCATCACCATCATCATCACCATCACTTCTCCATCGACCATCCATGTTTCTCCCATCTATGAGTGAGTAATCCCCCGTTGTAGGATATGGGGATGGTAGGGATTGGATGAGATCATTCATGTAATGGCATCGGATTGTTAGGGCATGGTGCCTAGTATCTTCTATTAGTACTTTATGACTTTGTTGCGACTTGTTATGCTTAATGCTTGTCACTAGGGCCCGAGTGCCATGATTTCAGATCTGAACATGTTATTGATTCATTATGATAGTATTGTTTATGGTCTTATCTGCAAGTTGTATACACACGTTGTTGTCCGGAACCAATGGCTCCAAAGTGACAGGAATCAGGATAACCGGAGGGAATGGCTTTGATGTGAGGATCACATGTGTTCACTGAGTGTTAATTCTTTGCTCCGGTGCTCTATTAAAAGGAGCACCTTAATTGCCAGTAGTTCCCTTGAGGCCCCGCTGCAAACGGGCTGGCAGGACAAAAGATGTTGTGCAAGTTCTCATTGCGAGCACATATGACTATATATGGGACACATGCCTAGGATTATCTAGTACTTGGATGCTTTATCTTATTTATCTACAATTGCCCTATGTTCTGATTTCTATATGAATTGTCTTGTCCATGCAACGCCCGTCCATCCATCCCTATGCCTACCGCACTCGAATCCTACTGTTTACTGCTATTGTTACTGCTGTCTTTACTTTACTACTGCTGCTACTTTACTATTCCTACTACAAAACTGTTGCTACTGATAAACTGCTATGATCAAGATTGTTTCCAGGTGCAGCTGAATTGACAACTCAGTTGTTAAGGCTTATAAATATTCTTTGGCTCCCCTTGTGTCGAATCAATAAATTTGGTTTCACTTCCCTCGAAAATACTGCGATACACCCGCTATACTTGTGGGTCATCACAGAACACACCAAAGGGCATTGTAAACACCATTTTCTCTTGATCTTCCTCCTTCATTCAAATCTGATTATAGCCTGAGTAGGCGTTGAGGAAGCAGAGACGCTCACATCCCGCGGTGGAGTCGATGATCTGGTCGATTCGCGGCAGCGGGAAGTGATCCTTTGGGCAGTGCTTATTTACGGAGGTGAAATCCACACACATCCGTAGGATATCCGTGTCCTTTTTGGGTACCAGCACCGTGTTGGCGAGCCAGGTACTTTCCTTGATCTCGCGTATGAATTTGGCGTCAAGGATACTGTTGATCTCCATTCTGACTGCTTTTTTTCTAGATTCAGACAGTCGCCGAATTGTTTGTCTGACTGGCCTTGCGTCTGGGTTGACATTGAGTACGTGCTCGGCGAATTATCTGGGGACCCCTGGCATGTCCGCTGCACACCAGGCGAAGATTTCCCGGTGCTCACTGAGGAATTTGACGAGCGCGAGTTCCTATGTGGGACTCAAGTTGTTGGCGATGAGGGTCGTCTTGGTCGGGTCCGATGGGTGGACCTGAACTTTCTTCGTGTGCACTGACGAGTCGAAGGACAGGTCGGGTGAACTTGGCCGGCTCAGGGGAGGCAAACTGTTGTCTGTCCTACATGCCGAAGGACAGGGAAATTCTGTTGAATTTCCTATCGCGGCTATCGGACCTCTCGAAGCTCCCATTGATTGTGATGACGCAGCTTGGGCCTGGCATTTTCATCTGTCGGTAGGCGTAGTGCGGTATACCATGAACCTGGCGAACGCGACGCGTCCGAGGATGCAGTGGTACTGTGAGGGCCAGTCGACGACTTCGAAGTCGATGCGTTCGCGTCGAAAGTTTTTCGGCATGCCAAAGATGAAGTCGAGGTTGATTTTTCATAGGGGATATATGCCCTTGCCTGGGATGATGTCGTCGAATGTCGTGTCCGAGACCTCTAGACAGGTCAGAGGGATCATCATCGCTCGCAAGGTACTTGCGAACATGAGTTTAATACCGCTTCCACCATCCATGAAGACGCGACTCATGTCGAACCCTCCGATCTGTGCCTCGAGTACAAGGGGACAATGGCCTGGGCGAGGTACTTGGCGCGGGTGGTCGCACTTGTCGAAGGTGATGCAGGAGTCGCTTCCACTGAGGTACTCAGTGGTGGATGGTGGTGAGTTTGTCGCCAAGTTAACTTGGCGAGTGATGGCCTTCTGCACCCGATTCGAGGGGCGCCCCTTTTGGATCATCATGTTGCCCACAGCACGTGGGTATGGCTCACCGCCTTGATTGTGGACCGGTGCGGCCGCAGGTGGTGGTACTCCAAGTGGTGGTGGAGGAGCTCTATGTGCTACAGCACCTGGGGCGACTCCGTAGCCCCTGTTAACTGCGTCGCGATTCATCCGAGCCAAACCCTCGTGGAGCTTGAGGATCTCGCGGCAGTCCTTGAGAAGGTGGCTGGATTTCTTCTTGCCGTCGTGTTTGTCGATGTACAAGTGCATGTTGCATGGACCGGACAGTTTGTCTTCAATTGTTGTTGTGGGTGCCTCTTCGCGAGTGCGGTGCTGCCATATCTGCGTGGTTTTCCCGGAGTCGCGGTGTCCAACGCTGCGATAGCAGCTATTGTGGTTGTCATCGCGCCTGTCGGCGTAGCCGGCTACGACCATGTTGACATTGTCACGATCATCATAGATGTGCATTCGACGTTTGCTTCGGTGATCGCGTCTGCGCTCGAGTTCTGCTTCGTCGTTGGAGTGAACGCGGTTTTTCACCGAGTCTTCTCCATCTGCCCACCGATTCACGATTTCCATCAAGTGGTCAATTGTTTTGGGCTTCGAGCGGCCCAGCTCTTCCTTGAGCTCTATGCGGCAAACGCCACCGTTGAATGCGTCGATTGCGCAATCTTCCAAGATGTTTTCTGCAGAGTTCTTGATGATAGACCACCGTTGGATGTATGAGCGTAGCGATTCACCCGACCTTTGCTGGCAGCATCTCAGCTCTTCGATTGATGCGGGCCTTTTGTAGGTGCCCTTGAAGTTGCACACAAAGCTATAGACCAGCTCTTCCTAGCTGCGAATGGATCCGCGCGGGAGGTTGTTGAGCCATGCTCGGGCGGCGCCCTGCAGCTGCCATGGAGCCTGACGGAGGAGATGTGGTCCTCCAACCAGATTTGCGGGTCCTGCAGGCCATCAAATTTTGGGTTCTCCGATGGGAGCTTGAACCCTTTGGGCATTCCCTTTTGCCTAATAGCCTTGCTGAAGCATCTGGCGCCACAGAGCTCTACGTCTTCGTCCTCTGAGTCAGTCGATCAGGCACGTCGTGCCCTTGACTTGTCAATTTTGCACTACGTGATGTCATCACGTGCATCGTAGTCGTGGTCGTGTCGCCGTGAGCAGCGGTGTTAAGATAGATCGTGACTGTCGTTGCTGGACGAGGGTGAGGAATAGCTTTTTGCCAGGGCCTTGCTTTTCTTCGGCTCCGGCATTGGTTCTTTGTCGAGAGCGGCCTCGATTAACCCCAAGCACGCGATCGTGGATCAGTGCATGGCGGCTCGGGGATCTCTAGCCGGCGGCTGGTTGTTGAGGGGGTACATGGTGGCCGTTGTCACCGCAGCTTGCGGTGTCTTTGGGACCACGTTGCCTCGTGTGTCGACTGTCATAGAGCTGAAGTCGAGGACTTTCGCAGCTTCTATGTGCTCCTGCTCAGTGAGGTGGGCCATTCGAGATCGCCTCTTGTTGGCCATGTACTCGTTGCCCTTGGAGGAGGATCCTCCGTGGGAGGAGAGCCTAGCCCGTCGAAGACTCGACTCGTCCGCCGCCTTTTTATGCGCTTTGAGTTGCACGATTGTTTGTAATTGGCGTCTGTACTCCTCCTTTAGTAGCCAATGATAGCCCATCAGCAGATCTTGCGGTGTGCCGGGGGGTAGAGGATTGCCTCGTAGGGCTTCTCGGCAACGAGCCCACTCGAGATCATTGAGCTTGATCACGACACGTTCACCAGTGTGTTCGTTCACCATGGTTGAAGGTTCGACTGTCCCTCCATTGTTGGCGGGCACGCCATTGCCACCGTTGGCGGGGCCGCCATTGGGTGGTCCGTCGTTAGGTATGCCACCGTTGGGTGGATTAGGGCCGTTGCCACCGTTTTCACGATTGGCGCTGGTTTCGCTGGTATTAATGACGACACACATGAAGTGGTTGGGGAAGCTGTTGCTTCTGCAACTTTCGGATCCGGAGCCATAGACCCCATTTTCTGTTTCTAGGCCACCCAGATCGGATCCGCGACTGTTGTCGTTGTCCGTGCTTCCAGCTACTTCTGAGGTGTTGAGCTCGCTGAGGGCACCGATTGGTGGCGCGAACCACGATGCTGGAGCAACCACGGATGTTGTTGGCTGGTCAGGCATTCGAAGCGTGTCCATCTGACCAACTTGGAAGTGGAAGCTCCCAATCGCCAGGCTGATTTCATCGCCCACGGACTCGAAATCCTAGCGAGTGGCCAGCGTGTGGATGGTGAAGTCGAACGTGCCGAAGAACTGGCGAATCTCCGCTATTGCGGAATTGTAGGTCACGGTTGATGAGGCCGAAGAAGCTGCAACATCAGCACTCCCGATTCCCACAAACGGCGCTAATTGACGAGGATTTAACTCATCAATGCCCATTGTTATGGACTTGGGTTTTGGAGAAGGAGGGAGTGCTGGAAGCATCAATCGGCTAGTAAACAAACACACAGGGACGCAAGGTTTACCCAGGTTCAGGCCTCGTAGAGGTCCCTACTGTTGCTTTTCTGCTCTTGGAATTAACGAAGGAATCGAAGATTACAAGGGCGCGTAGATGCAATCTAGCGAGAGTTGTGGAAACTAGGGTTGTGTGTCTTCTCCTCGCCGCCCCCTCCTAGCCTTTATATAGATACGCCAGGTCTTAGGTAGCAGGTCGAGTCGGTTACAGATTAGGGTTTTCCCTTTAAACTTTCTATCTTTAAACTTCTTCTTGTCTCGCAAGTCATCAAGAGTCCGTGGGCCACTTGAATTCTTTATTGGGCCGTGGCAACACCGTGGGCTTCCACCGTATCTAGACCGTATATACCAAACTCGAGTACCTGTAGGGTATACCCATGTCATTAGGGGTTTTTGATAATGCATGTAAATAAAGCACGAGTAAATAAAAAACAATAAGAATAAATACAGAAAGTGGCCCAATCCTTTCGTTAGCAAAGGACAAGCCAGTTGTATTACTTAAGATGACCAAACATTCTCGAGGACACACGGGAATATCATCAAGTGCTTTCGCTTCATATAGTTGATTAATCTTCTTTAGTTTGCTAAGTGTTGTGTGGGTGAACCTATGCTAATGTACCGACCTTCCTAGGACTAATACATACTTGTGATTATACCCCTTGCAAGTATTCACAAGTACAAGAAAGTAATTGAGGTGGAAACCTAACCACATCTTTAAACTCTAAGACCCTAACATCCCTTGTGCAAAGGTTTCCTAACGGGGGTTCAGGTTTCTGTCACTCCGGCAACCCCTACGATTTGTAGCCAAATACACAATGCATTCCCCTAGGCCCATATAGGTGAAGTGTCATGTAGTCGATGTTCACATGACACCACTAGAAGAAATACACCACAACTTAAATATCAAACCATTGAATCTTTCTCAACACAACTCCACTACTAACAACATGACTTCTCCCATGTCCTCAAGAACAAAATGAACTACTCACAAGACATCATATGGATCAAGATCAGAGATGATATAATGATATGTAACAATCTTAACATAAACGATAATTCAATGGTTCACTCAATAGCATCAACTACAAGGAGTAATCAACACCTGGAAAGTTTCTCCTAAGAACTATGCAAGATTCAACCCAATTGTTACAGCGGTATGAAGTGGTGATGATGGTGCTGGTGGAGATGATGGTGGTGATGATCCCAATAAAGTCCAGCTTGATGGTGGTGTTGATGGCGATGATCTCCCCTCTCTGGGAAGGAATTCCCCCGGTAGAATTCTATCTATCGGAGAGATCTTTCTCTCTCGGTGTTTTCCGCCCCGCAGAGGCGGCGGAATATTTCTGTGGTTGCCCTCCCAGGTATTAGGGTTCCGTAGAGATAATATACCCCAGAGGGGAGAGCCTGGAGTGGGCCAGGGTGGCCACACCACCTGCTGGCGCGGCCTAGAGCTACCCGCGCCAGGGGTGGTGTGGGCCCCCTGTGGCCCATCTTCACTTCCCCTTCTAGCAATCTTCATCTTCTGGAAAAATAGAATTTTCGATGTATTTTCCCGGATTTTCTGATCTTCGCGAATTTTGCCTCCAAACAGCACCTTTTCCATCAGAATCCTGACTGCAGTGGTCCATGCTCCAAAACCCATCAACCATGCAAAAATAGATGAAATAACATAAGTATCATCTCTTAATATGAAATATATCAATGAATAATAGTAAATTATGATATAGAATAGTGATGCAAAATGGACGTATCAATTCCCATCAAGCTTAGACTTCGCTTGTCCCCAAGCGAAAACTGAGCTCAATAAACATGACTCTGGTTTATGGAGTGAAGAGTCGATAAAAGAATACGGACAAGAAGCATGACATTCATCAATACATAAATCATACTAGAAGACAACTCACTGTTATATAACTTAACTTGCAATAAGTAAAGGAAACACAATAAAGATACATAAAGTAAATCATAATTGGTAATGGCAAACTTAGCTGTTGGTCGAAGAATAGTTGAAAATTTGCAGGAGTTCACACATAAAGGGTTTTCAATGATAACTTTCAAAATAGTAAACACTAAGATAAGAGCAATGTGCAAAATAAGGAACATAAGAAACATGATTGAATAAATCATCATATGAATGAATGAAACACAACAACCTAAAATACTTGCTGAGATAGAAGGGAATAGGTTTACTGACTCAACTAAAAATTAAAAGATAGGCCCTTCACAGAGGGAAGTAGGGATTTCAAGTTTCATAAAGAGCTTCCAAAAATTATGATACTTATTAGCTTTCAGATCTCATTGCCCCTATCATAGGCATCTTTAGGTGATTAAGGTTAAAGTGATCAAATATGAGGATATGCTTGACAAGTTGCAAGTTGAAAATCTCATGTCCCTTCAATACGAGGACCGCTCCTCATGCTACTCAACTTTAGTTACCGGTATGTTCTTGTCACAGTAAGTATATGTCTATCATAGAGAACCGCCAACGGGGTACCCCTTGCCCGATGATACGGAAGAATCCCCATATCAAAATAACAAGGCAAGCAGACAATGAGCATCTCAACAATCTTCTTATTTACCATGGGAATAGGGTGCTTTTTTCTCTCTTTCCTCTTTTCTCATATTTTTTTCTTTTTCTCTTTTTCTCTTTTTCTCAATCTCTATCTCTTTTTTTATAAGAAGAATGCTTCATAGATGCTCATTATGGTTACGCTGCAGGTTTCTACCATGATTAGGCATGGATTAGACCGACAGCCCAGGCGTTTCTCTAACACTCATACATAACTCCATGGACTTACAAGCTCCCCTTTCATTTCACACCCACGACATCCATAGACAAAAGAGCATGATACCAACTAGGTAGAAAGTACAAGTGCAATGTTGAAAGTGTTCCCCATGATAGCATGGTTCTGCTAATTCACAACTTACAAAGTGCAAGCATATACGCAACATTGATGGGCACAATGGTTCAAGTTTATCAAGTACAAGAAAGTAAAGTGTGTCATCAAGTTCGTGAGAGCTTTAATCACTAATTTTCACATAACAAGTTTAATTTGGAAGGTAGATAAAAACATGAATTTACTTGGAATAGCAATAATTCTAATAGGTAGGTATGGTGGACACAAATGGCATAGGTTTTGGTTTAAGGATTTGATGCGCGAGAAGCATTCCCTCTCAGTACAGGTTTTTGGCTAGCTAGGCTGGGTAGCAAGCATAAGAGTTGAAGGAAACAAACAAACATACAAGTGATAAAACGAACAAGCAATCTTCCTTGGAAGCACAAAAGATCTCAACTAGAGAATACTAAACTTATGAGCAAATCAAGAAAGAAAGATGATGAAATTATATTTATTTAGAGTACTTTTATCTTTTTCATTCAATTCTCAAAATAGTGTTGCTACTGACTGAGCCAGGTTTGCCAAAACCAACTAAATTAACTCAATGATCCCAAAGTGATACCAATACTAACAACAAGATCAATCATATAACAGAAATTGAAAACTAATATAAGATATGCAAAATAGTAAATGATAGAACTTCTCATTAATATTCCATAACGGCAACTCACACCAAGGGATACATAGATATCTAACGAGAGGGGGGACACTTCCATAATGCAAACCATCCTACATGATAACTTCTCTATTCATGATTTGACTCTACTCAAAAGGTAAAAGGATAGAAGATAGTGATGTGATACCGCGGCACTCCCCCAAGCTTGGAACAAACCAAGGGGATGCTAAAACTTGATGACGAATTACTCCTTTGGTGGTGGTGGTATTCTCTCGATCAACTTTTTTATCAATTTTCCCAAGTCCTCAATCTCGAAGGTGAGAGTACGAATCAACTCTGAGTTTTGCTCAATGCGGCTCATGATCATGTCGGGTTGTGAATCCCAGCTCTTGCGATTCTTCCCCCACTCTTCCTCCTTGAAGTCTTCTTTTCCTCCATGGTTAGAACGAGGCATATCCCAATTGGAGGGTAGTTTCTCCTTGGGCATATTCTGGAATTGATGCTCATGGATAAGGGTATGGAAAGGATTCTTGGTGCATGGAGGAAGTGACCGTGGAGCCAAATAGTGACGCGGAGGCTTCCCTCCAGTTGACATCCATGCAGTCCTTTTGATCTTCGTAGGGTTTGCCAACACTCCAATGCTTGCAATGGTAGTGATGATGTGCGGATGGTGGCTTTTCTTTGCATCCTCTTCATCTTCACTCTTGATCTCCTTCTCCTGTCCGGGGTCTTGGAGATCTTCCTCCATAGGCTCCTTTCCCTTATCCTTGGCGGAGACCACTGTGCTCCTAAACTTTTAAGAATAGTTCCTGGCAGAAACAGATCGAAACGAAAACACGACGAGAACACGATATACGAACCTCGGGGGATCCGGGCGATTATATATTACGAAGTTTTACAACAAAAGGAAGGTACTGGGAGAAAATGGGTCAGAGACGAAGTCCGGGGCAGCCACACCACCTGCTGGCGCGGCCAGGGGGCTGCGCCAGGGGGTGGTGTGAGCCACCCTGACTCCGCTTCCCTCCCTCTTTGGCTTCATTGCTTTCCTTGTTGGATAAAAACTCCCAAAAATATAATTGGACATAATTTTCTCGAAACTTTTCTTACCAGAACTATTACCTATTCGAAAACGGACTCTGCAGGTCTCTGAAGTTGACATTTAGTAGATTCTTCCGGATTCACCGCTTGAATAACATCAATATCTTCATCTTCATACTCATATTGCTCGAGTCATGAAACCTTTCACTTTCTTATTACACCATTTTCTCCGATAACTTGGAAATTTCTTTCACACAAAACTTCACACAATTCTCATTAGCAACATTAGTATAAGCGAGGTAATAAACCTTTTAGGTTCAAATTCAACTGAAATCCATCAAAACATAAGCTACTGTAGCAACTCCTTCCAAAAACCCAAAAGAATTCAAAAAGGAAATCGATTTAATAAGCAAATGCAAGAGTGGCAAAATCTGTCAAAATAGACCAGCAGGTAAAGATCAATTTTTTCTAAAATCTTCTGTTGCTCAAATCAAAAAGTGCAAAACTAACTAAAGATAAATAATAACCTGGGTCATAAGCAAAAAAAATTACAGCTCAATCCTACGTACAGAGATCTCTCACAAATTTTTACGGTGAAGCACAAAAAACTGTTTCAGGACAACAACTTTCCCAAACATTACTTCTCTCTAATTAGAGGTTGATCTTGACACAAAAACCAAACAAAAGGATAAGGATAGGTTATTTCTAAAACAATAACTTCCAAGACTCAAAGAAACAAAAACAAACTGAAAGCCCAAATAAATTGGGTTGTCTCCCAAAAAGTTCTTTCTTTATAGCCATTAAGATAGGCATGATAGTTTCAATTAAGCTCACATAAAAATATGAATTGAAGTAAAGAGAGCATCAAGAAGCAAAAATATACATGTTTGAGTCTAACCCACTTCCTATGCAAGGGAATTTTGTAAACAAACAAGTTGTTGAAACCAGAAGCAGCAAGCATAGGAAGGCAAAACAAGTGCAACATAAAGACTTTAAGCATAAAACGAGGAAACTTGATATTATTGAGATGCATAAGAACAATCTTTCCTCTCTCATAATAACCTTCAATATCATGCATAAATTTAATGATATAACTATCACAAGAACCATTGTAGCAATGATCACTTATCCTAACAGAAAACACAGGAACACTATCTCTTATAACACTATTTCGTGAAACAATATTAGGGATATCCTTACAAAGGATAGTGTGTCCCTCTTCTACATATTTAGTGACAAAGTCTTTCACATGCGCTATTATAGGTTCATTATCTATTTGTTCATCAGGTTCAACAGCTTTATTGTACTTTCATTAACCATACTAGCTATCATAGAATGTTCCTTTATCTTAACTGGGAAAGGCATTTTCTCAATATAAGGTTCAGGTAAAACATGATTAGTAGTATAAACTTCAGTATTTCTTGCAGGAACACACTTAGCAACATATTTATATGGTTCATGATACTTATTCCACTTCTTTTCAGGAACTTCAATATAGGAAGCAAAAGCCTTAAAATAAGTTGCAATAGCTTGAGAGTCTAGACCATAAGCACTTTTAATATTTTGAAAGTCATCAGTTCCCATAAAAGATTCAATGCATTCATAATCATAATTTATACCTGACTTCCTTCCTTTGTCATTCCCCCATGCTTCAGCATTGTCTTGAATACGGTCTAGAAGATCCCATTTAGCTTCTTCTTCCATGCGTGTAAATGATCCAACACAAGAAGCATCCAATAAATCCTTATCATGAAGAGAAAGCCTTGCATAAAAGTTATTGATAATATTGTTGGGGAGCTCATGAATAGGACATTTGAGCATTAGTAACTTCAATCTCCCCAAGCTTGAGTTGTACTCTCTCCATCAAGAGGCCAAAAGTTGTATATTTGATTCCGATCTTTATGAATCTCACTAGGAGGATAAAACTTTGAATAAAAGAGTGGTACAATTTCCTCCCATTCAAGAGCTTGACCATTCTTCAGCATCTTATACCATTCCTCGGCTCTTCCTTTTAGTGATAAGGAGAATAAGTTCTTCTTGACTTGATTTGTTGTAATACCTGCACACTTGAAGATTGATGATAAAAGAAAGGACCGGGGTCCATAGTTCACTAGTGGTGGCTCTCCTTAAGATAGATAACATGTTGGGTGAACAAATTACAGCAGGGCAATTGACAAACATCGAGAAAGCAATCATGCATATACTACTCATCTTCTCTCCTTTGAGATTCGATGGGCATTACAACATTATACATAGACCGTAATCCAACTGCATCTATGACTAATAATCCACCTTCAGGTTATCATCCGAACCCACTCTAGTATTAAGTTGCAAGCAACGGATAATTGCATTACGCATTGCATGTAAAGTAAACAATACAATTGTTTTATGAATAAAGGATTGTTGTTTTCTCCCTAGTAGCAACAGCACATCTAGTACCTTAGAGATTTATGTCACTTCCCCAGATTACTAGAGGCATGAACCCACTATCGAGCATAAATACTAACTCTTGGAGTTGCTAGCATCTACTTGGCCAAGATAGCTACTAACAACGGAAAGCATGCAAGATCACAAATAACAAATACATGATATAATCAATAATCAATCTAAAATAGCATCTCACTATCCATCGGATCCCCGCAAACACGACATGTAGGATTAAAAATAGATGATCTTGATCATGAACAAAGCGCACAAGATCTAAACATGATAGCACAAAGGAGGAGAACCAACCATCTAGCTACTACATGGACCAATAGTCCAGAGATGAACTACTCACGCATCACACCAGAGGCTTGCATGATGATGAAGAAGGCCTCCAGGGTGAATTCCCCTCTCTGGTAGGGTGTCGGGAAGAGCTTCAGATCCCTCCCGATCTAGGGATGGATATGTTAGCAACGTATCAACATCCCCAAGCTTAACTCCTGCTCGTCCTCGAGTAGGTAAGTGATAAAAAGAAAGAATAATTTTTGAGGTGACATGCACCATCATAAACTTGATCAAAGTATTTGTAAAACATTGATAGATGGGATCATCGTACTTCAATCATAACATGAAAGACAAAGTTCTAACAATAAGGCAAAGCAACTATGTTGCAACATGAAAAGGCACAAACAAAAGATTCATGAATATCAATGCTTTGCAAGACGTTTGTTTGTTTCACATAAAGAAAACATAGCATAGTGGCATTCAGGTTGTCCCTCATATAGTAGCAAACATAAATGCATAGGACACCTTCAAAGTTCATAAGAGTGACTAGATACAAATAGTTTAAAACAAGCAATATCAAAGTTATGCATCAATCAACAAGTCTTGGGACAATGCACATAGAACTAAGAATGGCCACTATGATCTCAAAGTAGGTGCATAAAGATAGAAGGTGGAGACTCAACATAAAAGTAAAAGAAAGGCCTTCATAGAAGGAAGTAGGGATTCAAGTTTCATAAAGAGCTTCCAAAAATTATGGTACTTATTAGCTTTCAGCTCTCATTGCCCTATCATAGGCATCTTTAGGTGATTAAGCTTAAAGTGACGCAACTAAGAGGTTATGCTTGACAAGTTATAAGCTGAAATATCATGCCCCTTACTTACGAAGACCGAACCTCATGCTACTCAACTTTAGTCATAAGTAAGCTCTTGTCATTGTAAGTACATATGTATCATAGAGAACCACCAACGGGGTACCCCTTGCACATGATACATGAGCTATCCCATAATCAAAATGACAAGGTAAGCAGACAATGAGCATCTCAGCAATCTTTTTATTTGCTATTTGCATAGGTTTTTATTGAGGATGCTTCATAGAGTGCCCATTATGGTTATGCTGCAAGTTTCCACCATGATTAGGCATGGATTATGCTAGCGGCCCAGGTGTTTCTCTAACACAAATACAAACTCCATGATCTTACAAGTTCCCCTTTTATTTCACACCACCGGGATCCATAAGCAAAAGATCATGATATCAACGGGGTACAAAGTACAAGTGCAATGTTGAAAGCATTACCCATGATACATGGTAATGCTAACTTCAACTTATAAAGCGCAAGCATATACGCAACAAAGATGGACGCAATGGTTCAAGTTTATTAAATGCAAGAAAGTAAAGTGTGCCATCAAGTTCGTGAGAGCTTTAATCACTAGTTTTCTCATAACAAGTTTAATTCGGAAGGTAGATAAAAACAGGAATATACTTGGAATAACAATTGCTAATAGGAAGGTATGGTGGACTCTTTGGAATAACTTGGTTTTAGGAGTTGGATGCATGAGTGGAACTCACACTTGGTTATGGAGGCTAGCAAAAGACTGGGACGACCAACTAAGAGAGCAATAATGGCCATAATCATGCAGAGCGACAAAACATCATTAATCAAAGCATAAAGTGATACTACAAGTTGAAAACTAAAGGATCATAAAGGCTATGGTGACTTGGGATAGTAATAACATGGTTTGAGCATGCGCCAAGTGAACCCAAATAAAGCATCAAAGGAGAATACCACAATACTATGATTTAATATGCTAAAACAACGCATGATTCTTCCAAGGCACATTAAGCAATCTCAATTTTTTATAACAAGTCATGCTACAGCAAAGAATACTAAACATAAAGCCAAAACAATATCAAGCATGGCATGACAAAGCATAGGCCATAGTCAAAAACAAGCTCCTTTTACCACCTAAGCATGAACTTTTCCTACTCTTTTCCAATCCAAACCAAACTATTTGAAAACCAATGTATGAAAGAGGGGGTCCAAGCAATTTATTCAGCAAACTAAGAAAACCAAGCAAACGAAAAACCAAAATGAAAACGAAAAAGAAGACGCTCCAAGAACAACAACTGTGCAAGAAACAATAAAAATGAAGTGTTTGGAAGAAACCTGGAATTTTTATTGATGAAGAAGGGGATGCCTTGGGCATCCCCAAGCTTTGACGCTTGTACTTCTTGGATATTTCTTGGGGTGACACGTGTGGCATTCCCAAGCTTGAGCTTTAGTACATCCTTCATCTCATTACTCATTCCTTCCATACACCTGAAATTTTTCCTTCATACAAAACTTCACATAATCTTTATTAGCAACATTAGTGCACTCAAGATAATAGGTATTTAGGTTCAGTTCCAACACCAATAAAACTTCCATTAAAACACAAGCTACTGTAGCACTTCCCTCAAAAAGCTCAATTCCCCAAAAGAACTCAAAATGGAACCAACAAGAAGCAAATGCAAATAATGGCAGAAATCTATCAAAACAGACCAGCAGGTAAAGACGAATTTTTTTGAAGAACTTCTGTTGCTCAAAGAGAAAAGTGTTGAACTAACGAAAGTTAGATCACATCCTGGGGCAGAAGCACAAAACTTCACGCCTCAAAAGGACGTATAGAGATTTTACACGAAGTTTTACGGTGAAGTACAGAAATCTGTTTCGGGACAGCAACTTTCCCAATCATTACTTCTCTCTCATTAGAGGTTACTCTTGGCACAAAAAGAAAATAAAAAGGATAAGGAGCGGTTATTACTGAAGTAATAACTTCCAAGACTCATCTGAAACTTTTGGGTTATCTTCCAATAAGTACTTTTCTTTAACGCCTTTAAGTTAGGCATAAGAATTTCGATGATGCTCGCATAAGAAATATGAATTGAAGTAAAAGAGAGCATCAAGAAGAAAATTAAAAACACATTTAAGTCTAACCCACTTCCTATGCATAGGAATCTTATATGCAAAAAAATTCACAAAGAACAAAGTGACAGGCATAGGAAGGTAAAACAAGAGTAACTTCAAAACTTTCAGCACATAGAGAGGTGTTTCAGTACCATGAAAACTTATACAACCATATTTTCCTCTCTCATAATAATTTTCAGTAGCCTCATGAATAAACTCAACAATATAAATATCACATAACGCATGCTTTTCATGATCTACAAGCACTAGAGCTTTATTATAAACATTTTCAAAAGAACTCTCAGGAACATAACATTCAACCTCCTTTAATAAGCATGGGGCACAATCAAATATTGTAAGGGGTAAAGAGTTACTTGATGGCTCAGTGTCGGCGCCAGAAAAATGCTGGTGCGGCATTGATGTAGAGCTCGTTGGGAACCCCAAGAGGAAGGTATGATGAGCACAGTAGCAAGTATCCCTCAGTTATGAAACCAAGGTTTAATCAAACTAGTAGGAGCAAGGAAACACCCCAAAGGTGTTGTTAGATGAGCCTTGGCAGGGCGCACTACCGGTGCTAGTAGAAACGTGGAGACCTGCACAACACAACCACAGAACTTTGTCCCCAACTTGCGATAAGGTTGTCAATCTCACCGTGTTTTGCGGAAAACAAAGGATTAAACGTATCGAATGGAAAGAAGTAATAGTTTGTAGAAAGTAAACACAAAGAAGTAAACAGTTTGTAGATTGTATGTAAAAGAAAGAGGACCGGGATCCATAGTTCACTAGAGGTGGCTCTCCTTAAGATAGATAACATGCTGGGTGAACAAATTACAGCGGGGAAATTGACAAACATCGAGAAAGCAATACATGCATATACTAATCATCTTGACTTCTTTGAGATTCGATTGGGCATTACAAAATTATACATAGACCGCCATCCAACTGCATCTATGACTAATAATCCACCTTCAGGTTATCATCCGAACCCCCTCCAGTATTAAGTTGCAAGCAACAGATTATTGTTTTACGAACTGCGTGTAAAGTAAACAATACGATTGTTCTATGAACAAAGGATTGTTGTTTTCTCCCTAGTAGCAATAGCACATCTAGTAGATTTCTGTCACTTCTCCAGATTACCAGAGGCATGAACCCACTATCGAGCATAAATACTAACTCCTGGAGTTGCTAGCATCTACTTGGCCAAGATAGCTACTAACAACGGAAAGCATGCAAGATCACAAATAACAAAGACATGATAGAATCAATAATCAATCTGAAATAGCATCTCAATATCCATCGGATCCCCGCAAACACAACATGCAGAATTACAAATAGATGATCTTGATCATGAACGGAGCTCACAAGATCTAGACATGAAAGCACAAAGGAGGAGAACCAGCCATCTAGCTACTACATGGATCCGTAGTCCAAGGATGAACTACTCACGTGTAGCACCCCGGTAAAACCACTACTAGAAAATCGCGTGATGTTTCTACTTTGTGCATCATCATGACATCAGCATGCATCATCATCATGTTCATCATGCCACATTGCATGGAGCATAATCTAAATTGTGCATTTAATTGTTGCACTTGTATTTGGTTCTCGATATTTGAATTTGAGTTTGGATTGCCTCTCTGTAATTGTCTTCTATGTTTCTCATTCCAGTTGGTGCCATACTTGATGGAACCATAATGTCCAATTTCATCTTACTGAGTCTTGATATTACTTTTGCCAAGAATGCCCAAATTGATTTGGGGGCATATCTTTTATATTCATTCTATCTACTAACAAGCCATACCATCTTGTCATATGTTCTCTTTCTAAACTCTACCACAAATTCCATATGGGTTTATTCATTTGTTTGGATTTAATTATACCCATGTGTTATTGTGTGGATCCTAGCCACCTTGTTTGGCCCAATGATCTTGCTCTATTTTTACCATGCATGGCTATATGGGTTTTATTTATATTTTGATTGTATTTAATTCATGCCCATGTATCATGTGTGGATCCATCCCAATATTTTCTACTTGATCTTGTCTATATTCTACCGCACCTTGTCATATGGACTCCATTTATTAGCTTTATTCCAATATATGCTCATATGCCCTATGTGTGGATCTATCTATCATCATGTGACCATCTTCCTCCATATTCTATCTCTTTTTTATTCCTGTTTTCGTATTATCTCTCTATCCTATTCTTGTTTTCTTTTGGATCCTCTAATCCTTTTAACTTTGCATATTCTCTATTTTTTAGTCTATCTTAAGGCCACTCTAGTTGATATCCTCTAATTCCTTTTCATCTCTATTATTATCCTATAATGGATCTACTCTATATTTGTACTAACTCGAACCATCTTTAACATATTTCGATCTTGCTACATGACATTGTCATCATCGTGCATATTTTGAAGCACAAAATTATTTATACTAAAAACCGTATTTTTTCATGTGCTTAAATATACGTACGGTTAATATATATGTAGCCGCCTCCCTTTTCTCATTGTATAACAAATCAAAGTAATAGTGTCTATTGTAAGACTACAAAGGTTTGCTTATTTTACTAATAATAAAAATTAGGCAAAAAGCCAGTCTAAAATTTTAGCCCCAAATTAATCTCATCTAGTCTAATTTAGACTATATAAATTTCCCATTCCCCTTCTTCCTTCCAAACCCTAGACTCCAAAATTTGTCAATTCACCTTTTCCTAGATCTGGATCTGAGTCAACTTCCCTTCTTCCTATCTCGCTTCACTCCCAAAATCCTCTCAATTTTTCTGTCGCCGGCGAGCCCCTCAATTTTCAGCTGTTTTCCTTCCATTCGATCTTATGGTCCAGCGCGCCAGCCCCGGTCGACGATGTCCTGGACCTCACCCGTTCTGTGCCAGGTAGAAGCTCCATCGCCTACTCCCTGTTCTCTATCTCCAATCGATTCGCATCAGGACATCACCAAACGTCTCCAATTCATCACCGTGTCACTGGCTTCTTCTTCCTTGCAGATCAGGTAACGTTTGTCTCGGCAACAGCTCACCCGCCTGGGTTTTCTTCCTGCCGACAGCATGCTTTGTTGAATTCGCGGGCGTAGTTGTAACTCTGGTTGTCAGCGTCCTTGTCCTGGGAGACGACCACACTCAAGCCAGCTGCTCGTTTGATCCATTCAAAACCAACCATGCATAGCTCAATTTGATGCACACCACCGTGACCAACCAAGGCTTCTCGCAGGCGAATTGTTTTGGTCCAGGTGAATCTTCTTTAATCTGGAGCACTGCCTTACCCCTTCACGCGCGCAAGAGCCATATTGGCCGAGCTGGCGGAGGCCTCGCTCGTCTGTATCGCATGCAGCCTGGCCGTCTCTTGCTGCTGTTGTCCGATCGGCCACTGATCCAAGTTTGTTTGTGTGCGCGTCTGTTCCACCCGACTCAGCTGAGATCTTATGGCCGCCTCATTTCCCCAGCGAGTGACGTCTGCAGGTCACCACAACGCCGCTCATCGTCCATGCCCTGCTCCCCTTGTCCACATATCGCCTGGCCGAAGTTAGTGTTCCTGCTTGGCCTGCATGTAATCTGTTTGTTAATATTCCCGTGTAAATTTTGACCGTTGGTTTATCTTATCGGTGTCTAATTCACTTACTTTCATTCCGGGAATAACCAGAAGGTGTCGATACTACTACAAGTGCGACATCTGCTACTTCAACCGTCAATCTGAAGATCGTCTCTTTGCCTCTAATCTGAACTTGTGATCCCCTCTCCGAGACCCTATTTTTATAAATGCTATCTATACACTTGTTGCATATTAAATTGTTCATGACCGCATACATATTTAACATTTGGGGGTATTTTGTCAATTCATCTCCTAATTAAATATGGAGACTGTATAGGTTATTCTAGTCTTATATTGACTCCATTTAAATATGCGTAGCGAATACCCTGTTTTGCCTTGTCAAGACAACATTTAAATTGCAGGGTAATTAAACAACATTAACATATTATTTAATGTCAGGACCCCGGTACCGCCTAATATTGCCTAGTCGCATCTCTTATTTGCCATGTCATGCATCATATATGTATCATGCCCGATCTTCTGCCGTAGTATTAAATAGTGCATCCGGTGTTTCTTTTAGTGATTTGCTTCTTCGCGGATTAGGCCGTTGACTTGATGCGAGTATCGACAAGTTCTTCAGATAATGTATCTTCGACAGTGTTTTTGAGGCGAGCATTCTCCCCCTTTCTACCTATTTTGCATTTATAGTCTTTATTTCTTCATGTTGATCTATTGGTATCCTTGTTGCGATGGTTTAGTTTCCGTGCACCTTTTATATTCCTTGCAGCCTCTATATTGCCTTAGACACATCCTATTGCCTATTGATTGATAGAAAGTTGGCCTTGCGAGTCGTAGTTTCTTGCTCAGGTGCTGCATCACGTCGTTGTCGTTCCACCGTTGATAAAAGGTTGACACATGCTTAATGATAGAGATGCTTAATGGTATACATGATCATGACTTTAATTTTAACTGATAATTAAAATGCTGGGAATAGATATAACTAATGTAGAGGCATCGGTGGGCAATAGCTAATATTTGGTTCTTCCACGCTCACTTGTGTCCCGTAGGCCCCGAGTACTTGATACATGTTGCTTGACTATTCGCACTATCCACATACGGGGAGTCTATGAATCCCCCTTAGCCATAGCTTGAATCATTTTTTATTTCTTCGGGCCACAAACTAGTTTGGGGTTTTATTACTATCTTGTACGTATGTCATGCTTTACTTTTTTATTTAAGATTATGCGTGGAGCACCTGTATTGTTTTGGATCGTGCCACGTTTTCGCGGTATCGACAAGCCCAGTCACACTTTCGGGTTCCCAGTCGTTTACAACCGTCGTCACAAACCCTGGGTCTGTCTCGGAGCCGGCCAACTTCGTCGCGGGTAGCTTAGTGGGGTGGCCCCCTGATATATTTTATGAATCCTGTGATTGCTTTGTCGTGAAAGCCTCGTTGCGTTTTGATTTTGTTTTTCCGAGGTTGATGGTGTGTGTGTTGCTATTTGTGCACCCCTGCAGGGTAAATCTTGCTGAAAGCCGTGTCCGCGGTTATGGACGACTTGGAGCATAGTATCTCGATCATAGACAAGCATAACTAAAGTAGTGATATAAATTTGACTTAATATGTGACTGGTAATCAGTTTCACTACAATGGAATGGATAATAAAAGTGCCAACAACTGGTGGAACTGGGGTGTATCGTCTCATGTTATACCTGCCTAGTAAGTATCATAACTCCAATGAAATGAAATAAAAGTGCCAACAACTGCTGGGTTTGGGATGTCACATGCTAATTGTATCTGACTAGTAAGTACTGCAACTACAACTGAATGGTTAACTAAAATTGTCCACTACTTATGCTATCAGGATGACTCATGCTATCTATATCTGACTAGTAAGTGCTGCAACTATAATGGAATGAATAAAACTGCCAACTGTGTGAGTTCCTCGGTTTGACTTCCTTGTTTGGTCTCGAGGGGGAATACCAGGATGGGTATGATTGGTGTTAGTATAAGTTTGGTTCCGAATAGGTCTTTCTTATCTCTCTCTAATAGCCGATAGTTTATCGAGTCTCTATAGGTTGTTTATGCATGCTGCGCTGCCGCTTCAGTCCACCATACCTATGTAGGCGAGAGCCGCTGAATTCTAGCCTCGCTGTGTACTAGCCTCAGTACTGACCGCTCCTTTTTTCCTTTGCCCTTTGTCGGCACCCCTTTTGATTTAGCAGGTATGAGATCGACGTCATTAGCAGGGTTACCCTTCCGGCTTGGCCTGGGTAGGGTTATGGACGCCATTGGTTATTCTTCAGGGCTCTTAGCCCAGTTTGCTTCTTATCCGTACTCGGTTGATGAATCGTTTTCAAGGTGAATTGGATCTTTGTACTGTATATCCGTATTCTTGACTCAATGAGTCATTGTTGTATATATATGTGTTGTGGGTTCCATCGTGAACTATTGTGTAATGGTATTACTTCATTTTCCACATGCACGCAAGTGCCTGGTGGGCGTCCTTGAATCGTTTCTATGCGGGTTTGGCGGGAAGCGCTGAAATCTGCATAGGGCCGATTCGAGGGTGTTACATCACGCATCACACCGGAGGCTTGCATGGTGATGAAGAGGGCCTCCAGGGTGAATTCCCCTCTCCGGCAGATTGCTAGGAAGAGCTTCAGATCCCTCCCGATCTAGGGATGGAGACGACGGCGGCTACATACTCTTTCGTGGATTTTTGATCGGGCACTTAAGGTTTTCGTCCCGAGGGCATCTTATAGGTGGAAGGGGAGGCCGAGGGGGTGCCTAGGCTGGCCACACCACCCCCTGGCGCGGGCCAAGCATGGTCGCGCGACCAGGTGGTGTGGACGCCCTCTGGCCCTTCTCCATCTCGTATTCTGACATCTGATGACTTCCGGAAAAATAGGCACTTTGGCTTTTGTCCCGTCCAATTCCGAGAATATTCATTTTCTGACTTTCCTGGAACCAAAAGCAGTAGAAAACAGGCAGCTGGCACTGTGGCTCTTGTTAATAGGTTAGTCCAAGAAATCATATGAAAAGTACTCCAAAGTGTGGACAAAACACAAGAAAGTGGATAAAACCAAGCATGGAACATCAAAAATTATAGATACATTTACAATGTATCAACATCCCCAAGCTTAACTCCTGCTCGTCCTCGAGTAGGTAAGTGATAAAAAGAAAGAATAATTTTTGAGGTGACATGCACCATCAAAGACGTGATCAAAGTATTTGTAAAACATTCAAAGCTAGGATGATAATACTTCAATCATAGCATGAAAGACAAAGTTCTAGCAATAAGACAAAGAAACTATGATGCAACATGAAAAGGCACAAACAAAAGATTCATGAATAACAATGCTTTGCAAGACGTTAGTTTGTTTCACATAAAGAAAACATATCATAATAGTATTCAGCTTGTCCCTCATAGAGTAGCAAATATAAATGCATAGGACACCTTCAAAGTTCATAAGAGTGACTAGATACAAATAGTTTAAAACAAGCAATATCAAGTTATGCATCAATCAACTAGTCTCGAGACAATGCACATAGAACTAAGAATGGCCACTATGCTCTCAAAGTAGGTGCATAAAGGTAGAAGGTGGAGACTCAATATAATGGTGGAAGAAAGGCCTTCATAAAAGGAAGTAGGGATTCAAGACTCATAAAGAGCTTCCAAAAATTATGGTACTTGTAGCTTTCAGCTCTCATTGCCGCTATCATAAGCATCTTGAAGGTGATTAAGGTTAAAGTGACACAACTAAAAGGATATGCTTGACAAGTTATAAACCGAAATCTCAGGCCCCTTACTTACGAAGACCGAATCTCATGCTACTCAACTTTAGTCACAAGTAAGCTCTTGTCATTGTAAGTACATGTGTATCATAAAGAACCGCCAACGTGGTACCCCTTGCACATGATACAGGAGCTATCACATAATCAAAATGACAAGGCAAGCAGACAATGAGCATCTCAGCGAACTTTTTATTTGCTATTTGCATAGGTTTTTATTGAGGATGCTTCATAGAGTGCTCATTATGGTGTTGCTGCAAGTTTTCACCTTTATTAGGCTAGCGGCTCAAGCATTTCTCTAACACTCATACAAACTCCATGATCTTACAAGTACCACTTTTATTTCACACCGCCGGGATCCGTAAGCAAAAGAACATGATATCAACGGGGTACAAAGTACAAGTGCAATGTTGAAAGAGTTCCCCATGATACATGGTTCTACTAATTTCAACTTATAAAGCGCAAGCATATACGCAACAAAGAAGGACCCAATGGTTCAAGTTTATTAGATGCAAAAAAGAAAAGTCTGCCATCAAGTTCGTGAGAGGTTTAATCACTAGTTTTCTCATAACAAGTTTAATTTGGAAGATATACAAAAGCATGAATATACTTGGAATAGCATAAGCTAGTAGGTAGGTATGGTGGACTCTTTGGAATAACTTGGTTTAGGGAGTTGGATGCATGAGTGGAACTCATACTTGGTTGTGGAGGCTAGCAAAAGACTGGGAGCGACAAACTGAGAGCAATAATGACCATAATCATGCAGAGCGACAAAACATCATTGATCAAAGCATAAAGGATACTACAAGTTGAAAACTAAAGGATCATAAAGGATATGGTGACTTGAGATAGTCATAACATGGTGTGAGCATGCGCCAAGTCAACCCAAATAAAGCATCAAAGGAGAATACCACTATATTATGCTTGAATATGATAAAACAACGCATGATTCATCCAAAGCACATTAAGAAATCTCAATTGTTTATAACAAGTCATGCTACATCAAAGAATACTAAGCATAAATCCAAAACAATATCAAGCATGGCATGACAAAGCATAGGCCACAGTCAAAAACAAGCTCTTTTTACCACCTAAGCATGAACTTTCCTACTCTTTTCCAAACCAAACCAAAGTATGAAAGAGGGGGTCCAACCAATTTATTCATAAAACTAAGAAAACCAAGCAAACAAAAAACCTAAACGAAAACGAAAAAGAAGACGCTCCAAGAACAACACAACTGTGCATGAAACAATAAAAATGAAGCGTTTGGAAGAACCCTGAGATTTTTATTGATGAAGAAGGGGATACCTTGGGCATCCCCAAGCTTTGACGCTTGTACTTCTTTGATATTTCTTGGGGTGACACGCGTGGCATCCCCAAGCTTGAGCTTTAGTCCATCCTTCATCTCATTACTCATTCCTTCCATACACCTAAATTTTTTCCTTCATATAAAAAATCACACAATCTTTATTAGCAACATTAGTGCACTCAAGATAAATAAGTCTTAAGGTTCAGTTATAACACCAAATAAACTTCCATTAGAACACTAGATACTGTATCACTTCCCTCAAAAAGCTCAATTCCCCAAAAGAACTCAAAAAGGAACCAACAAGAAGCAAATGCAGAAAATGGCAGAAATCTGTCAAAACAGACTAGCAGGTAAAGACGAATTTTTTAGAAGACCTTCTGTTGCTCAAATCAAAAAGTGTTGAAACTAACGAAAGTTAGATAACAACCTGAGTCAGAAGCATAAAAATTTACGCCTCAAAAAGACGTTCAGAGATTTTACAAGAATTACATCTCAATCCGACGTACATTATTCCTCAAAAAGACGTTCAGAGATTTTACAAGAATTTGCAATGTATCATTACTCTCATTAGAAGGTAGGAATGGTAGATCCATTATTCCTCCTCTTGATCATCACTCTCCTCCTCTTTTTCATCCAATGAGCTTCCAGTTTCAGCAATTTCTTCTTCCATAGGCTCCTGCAAGGCATTAGTCTCTTCCGCTAGTGGAGAGCATCTATTAAGATATTCAAGAGTATAGCCATTTCTTCCTTGTAATTATCAAAGCAAAATTGAAGTATATCATAAACCTCATATTTATAAGGTGCATCATCAGTATTTTCAAGCAAACTAGCAAGTTCAAATGCACCCTACCAAGCAATAAATTCTTGAATTTGTTACACATCATAAAAGTCATAATTTCCTCTAACATAAGAAGATAGGTAACATTATCATTATACTCACATTGAAAAGGGAGGTGTTTATACCTCCTACAGCAACAAGATTTATCAACGCAATAAGTAATATTATAAGTAGAGCACACGTTTCTAGCAATGGTATTCAATTTATCAATTTGTTCCCATAAGAGTTTCCCTTTTTGTGACAAGCGGTGTTCCTTATAATAATATTTTTGTTCTTCCATGAACCCACCTTGCCAATTAGATTCAGTTTCAAAGAAACCAACCATTGATAGTAAGCATGATAAAGCAAGACAATAACAGACCAACAAAAATACCCACTATAGTAGGAACTAATTTTTGTGTGTTTTTGATAAGGAAACAAGCAAACAAAGCAAAAATAAACTAAGCAAAACAAAGACAACAAAGTAAAGAGATTGGTTATGAGGGACTCCCCTTGTGAAGAAGTCCTTGACTCCCCGGCAATGGTGCCAGAAAATCAGTTGCTAAGCCCAAAGTATATCGAGCCCGTTGGGGAACCCTAAGAGGAAGGTATGATGAGCACTGCTACGTCCATTTTGCATCACTATTCTATGTCTTAATTCACTATTATTCATTGATATATTTCGTATTGAGAGGTGATACTTATATTATTCCATCTATTTTTGCATGGTTGATGCCTTTTGGAGCATGGACCGCTGTAGTCAGGATTCAGATGGAAAAGGTGTTGTTTGGAGCTAAAATTCGCGAAGAGCAGAAAATCCGAGAAAATATACGGAAAATCCTATTTTTCTAGAAGACTAAGGATGCCAGAAGATGGAGTGGAGGTGGGCCACAGGGGCCCACACCACCCCATGGCGCGGGCAGGCCTAGGTCGCGCCTGGAGATGGTATGGCCACCCTAGCCCACTCCAGCCTCTCCCCTCTGGCGTATATCGACCTCCCGAAACCCTAAGACTCGAGGAGCGACCACAGAAAGATTCCGCCGCCTCTGTGGGGCGGAAAACACCGAGAGAGAATGATCTCTCCGGCAGACAGATTTCTGCCGGGGGAATTCCTTCCCAGAGAGGAGAGATCGTCGCCATCAACACCACCATCAAGCTGGACTTCATCGGGATCATCATCATCATCACCACCACCATCACCACCATCAGCACCCTCATCACCATCTCCATATTGCTGTAACAATTGCGTTGAATCTTGCTATAGTTCATAGGGGAAACTTTCTCGGTGTTGATTAATCTTTGTAGTTGATGCTATTGAGTGAACCATTGAATTATTGTTTATGTTCAGAATTTTATACATCATTATTGCATCTCTGATCATGATCCATATGATATCTTGTGAGTAGTTCGTTTTGTTCTCAAGGACATGGGAGAAGTCTTGTTGTTAGTAGTGGAGTTGCGTTGAGAAAGATTGAATAGATTGTTATTTAAGTTGTGGTGTACTTCTTCTAGTGGTGTCATGTGAACGTCGACTACATGAAACTTCACCTATGTGGGCCTAGGGGAATGCATTGTGTATTTGGCTACTAATCGTAGGGGTTGCCGGAGTGACAGAAACCTGAACCCCCGTTAGGAAACCATTGCACAAGGGACGTAAGGGTCTTAGAGTTTAAAGTTGTGGTTAGGTTTCTACCTTAATTACTTTCTTGTACTTATGGATGTTTGCAAGGGGTGTAATCACAAGTATGTATTTAGTCTTGGATGGGGCGGTACATTAGCACAGGTTCACCCACACAACACTTAGCAAGCTAGAGAAGATTAATCGACTATATGAAGCGAAAGCACTTGACAGTCTTCCCGTGTGTCCTCGAGAATGTTTGGTCATCTATAGAAATACAACCGGCTTGTCCTTTGCTGCATAAAGGATTGGGCCACTTGCTGCATTCATTCTTACTATCTTTTATTTACTCGTACTTTGTTTACTTGCCTTATCGAAAACCCCTAAAAATCCGTTTGCTAAGTATTTGCAGAGAATTCCTGATCCATACCACTAGCCAACACCTTCTGCTCCTCGTTGGGTTCGACACTCTTACTTATCGAAAATACTGCGATACACCCCCTATACTTGTGGGTCATCAAGACTATTTTCTGGCGCCGTTGCCGGGGAGTGAAGCGCTATTGGAGAGTGGAACTGGTAAAGGAAACTTCTACTGTGGGTATTGTTTACTTCTGCTAGTTGCTTTATTTTCGTTATGGATAATTCGTTGAGTTTCTTATTTGGTAATGCTACTACCACTGCTAAGGTAGTAGATAAGCCACCACCTGCTGAGAAAGATGTTTTCAAAATACCTACAAGAATTATTGATCGTGTTATGGATAACTACTTTGTTGGGGATGGAACTGTACATCCCGGTGATCATTTACTGTTTATACACGAATTATGCGGGTTGTTCAAGTGTGCAGGTATTACTACAGATCAAGTTAAGAAGAAGTTATTCTCATTATGGCTGAAAGGAAGAGCTGAGGAATGGTATAAACTGCTGAAGAATGGTCAAGCTCTAGAATGAGAGGAAATATTGCCTCTCTTTTATTCAAAGTTTTATCCTCCTAGTGAGATTCATAAAGATCGGAATCAAATATACAACTTTTGGCCTCTTGATGGAGAGAGTACAGCTCAAGCTTGAGGGAGATTGAAGTTACTAATGCTCCAATGTCCCATTCATGAGCTCCCCAACAATATTATTATCAACAACTTTTATGCAAGGCTCCCTCTACATGACAAGGATTTATTGGATGCTTCTTGTGCTGGATCATTCACTCGCATGGAAGAAGTTAAATGGGACCTTCTAGATCGTATTCAAGACAATGCCGAAGCTTGGGAGAATGACAAAGGTAGAAAGTCAGGTATAAATTATGATTACGAATGCATTGAATCTTTTATGGGAACTGATGACTTTCAAAATATTAAAAATGCTTATGGTCTAAACTCTCAAGCTATTGCTTCTTATTTTAAGGCCTTTGCTTCCTACGTTGAAGTGCCTAAAAAGAAGTGGAATAAGTATCATGAACCTTATAAAGATATTGCTAAGAGTGTTCCTGCAAGAAATACTGAAGTTTATACTGCTAATCATGTCTTACCCAAACCTTACATTGAGAAAATGCCTTTTCCAGTTAAGGTAAAGGAACATTCTATGATGGCTAGCATGGTAGATGAAAGTATGAATAAGGCTGTTGAACCTGGTAAACAAATGGTTGATGAACCTATAATAACAAATGTGAAAGACTTTGTCACTAAGTATGAGGAAGAGGGACATACTATCCTTTGTAAGGATACCTCTAATATTGTTTCACATAGTAGTGTTATGAGAGCTAGTATTCCTGTGTTTTCTGTTAGAATAAGTGATGATTGCTATGATGGTCCTTGTGATAGCTATATTGTTAAGTTTATGCATGATACTGAAAGCTACTATGAGAGGGGGAAAAGTGTTCTTATGCATCTCAATAATATCAAGTTTCCCCGCTTTATGCTGAAAGCTTTTATGTTGCACTTCTTTTGCCTTCGTATGCAAGTTGCCTTTGGTTTCAATAACTTGTTTGTTTACAAAATCCCTTTGCATAGGAAGTGGGTTAGACTTAAATGTGCGTGTTTTTGCTTCTTAATGCTCTCTTTCACTTCAATTCATATCCCTATGAGAGCTTCTTCAAATTATCATGCCCATCTTAATGGCTATAAAGAAAGAGCTTTATGGGAGACAACCCAATTTGTTTTTGCTTTCAGTTTGTTTTTTGTTTATTTGAGTCTTGGAAGTTATTACTTCGGTAATAACCGCTCCTTATCCGTTTTGTTTGGTTTTTGCGTCAAGATCAACCTCTAATGAGAGAGAAGCAAGATTTGGGAAAGTTGCTGTCCCGAAACAGATTTGTTTGCTTCACCGTAAAAATTCGTGAGAGATCTCTGTATGTCGGATTGAGCTGTAATTTTTTGTGCTTCTGCCCCAGGTTGTTATTTAACTTTCGTTAGTTTTGCACTTTTTGATTGGAGTAAGAGCAGATTTTCGAAAAAATTGATCTTTACCTGCTAGTCTGTTTTGACAGAATTTGCCACTCTTGCATTTGCTTATTTATTCGATTTCTTTTTTGAATTCTTTTTGGGCTTTCAGAAGGAGTTGATACAGTAGCTTTTTTTTTGATGGTTTTCAGTTGAAGGTGGACTCAAAAGGTTTTATCACTTCACTTACACTAATGTTGCAAATGAGAATTGTGTGAAGTTTGTGTGAAAGAAATTTCCAGGAAGTGGAGATAATGGTGTAATAAGGAAGAGAAGGGTTTTATGACTCAAGTAATAAGTATATGAAGATGAAGACGTTTATGACTTTCAAGTTATAACTCCAGAGAAATTCATTAAGGACCAAATTCAGAGACCTGCAGAGTCTGTTTCCAACTAGGTAACAGTTCTCGTAAGAAAAGTTCCGAATACAATCCAACTATATTTTTTGCAGTTTTCAGTTAATATGGGAAGCTACGAAGCGAAAAAGGGATGGAAATGGAGCCAGGGTGGCTCACACCACCCTATGGCACGGGCCTACCCTTGGTCGCGCCAACAGGTGGTGAGTCCATCCAGGACTCCGCCTCCGACCCGTTTTCACCCAATACCTTCCTTATGATATGAAACTTCGTAATATATAACCCCCCGGATCTTTCAAGGTTCGTATATCGTGTTTTCGTCGTGTTTTTGTTTCGATCTGTTTTTGCCAGGACATACTCTTTGAAGTTTTAGAAGCACAATGGTGTCTGCCAAGGATAAAGGGAAGAAGCCTATGGAGGAAGACCTCCAAGACCGCAAGCAGGGGCTGGTACCTTTTGATACTTGCCCTGCATCAACGGAAGCCCTAGGAGTCACTAAGGAGTTTTGCGATAAGTACCGAGACTTGCAGAGGAAGGTGGACATGCTTCAATGGGAGAATAATAGGCTTCGCAAGATGCTGGAAGTTACCTCACGTCAACTAAGAAAATATTACCACCACCACTGAAGGAGTAATTCGTCATCAGGTTTGGCATCCCCTTGGTTTGTTCCAAGATTGGGGGAGTGCCACGGTATCATATCACTATCTTCTATCTTTTTACCTTATTAGTAGAGTCATATCATGAATAGAGGAGTTATTATGTAGTATGGTTTGCATTATGGAAGTGTCCAACCTCTCTCGTTAGATTTGTATCCCTTGGTGTGAGTTGCCGTTATGGAATATTAATGAGCAGTTCTATCATTCACCCTTTTGCATAGCTTATGTTAGTTTTCAATTCGTGGTTATATGATTGATCTTGTTGTTAGTATTAGTAGCACTTTGGGATCATTGAGTTAATTTAGTTGGTTTTGGCAAACCTGGCTCGGTCAGTAGCAACACCTTTTTGAGAGTTGAAAAGAAAAAGATAGAAGTACTCTAGAGAAAAATAATTTTATCATCTTTCTTTCTTGATTTGCTCATAAGTCTAGTATTCTCTAGTTAAGATCTTTTGTGCTTCCAAGGAAGATTGCATGTTTGTCTTTATCACTTTTATGTTTGGTTGTTTCCTTCAACTCTTGTACTTGCTACCCAGCCTTGCTAGCCAAAAACCTGTACTGAGAGGGTATTCTTCTCATGCATCCACCTCCTTTAAACCAAAACCTTTGCCATTTGTGTCCACCATACCTACCTAGTAACATTATTGGTATTCCAAGTAAATTCTTATTTTATCTACCTCCCAAATTAAACTTGTTATGCGAAAATTAGTGATTAAAGCTCTCACGAACTTGATGGCACACTTTACTTTCTTGCATTCATTAAACTTGAACCACTGTGCTCACCTATGTTGCGTATATCCTTGCGCTTTGTAAGTTGTGAATTAGCAGAACCATGCTGTCATGGGGAAAGCTTTCAACATTACACTGGTACTTTGTACCAAGTTGATATCATGTTCTTTTGTCTATGGATGTCGTCGGTGTGAAATGAAAGAGGAGCTTGTAAGGCCGCTGGTCTAATCCATGCTGACATGGTGGAAACCTGCAGCATAACCATAACGAGTATCTATGAAGTATTCTTCTTATAAAAAAAGAGTCTGATATTGAGAAAAAAGAAAAGAAAAAAAGAGATATTATGAAAAGAGGAAAGAGAGAAAAAAAGCACCATATTCCCATGGTAAATATGAAGATTGCTGAGATACTTGTTGTCTGCTTGCCTTGTCATTTTGATATGGGGATTCTTCCATATGATCGGGCAAGGGGTACCCCGTTGGCGGTTCTCAATGATACACATATGCTTACGATGACAAGAAGTTACCGGTGACTAAACTTGAGTAGCATGAGGAGCGACCCTCGTATTCAAGGGACATGAGATTCTCAACTTACAACTTGTCAATGCAAATCCTCATATTTGATCACTTTAACCTTAATCACCTAAAGATGCCTATGATAGGGGCAATGAGAGCTGAAAGCTAGTAAGTATCAAAAATTTTGGGAGCTCTTTATGATACTTGCAATCCCTGCTTCCCTCTTTGAAGGGCCTTTCTTTTTCTTTGTAGTTCAGTCAGTAAACCTATTCCCTTCTATCTCAGCAAGTATTTTGAGTTGATGTGCTTCATTCATTCATATGATGATTTATTCATTCATGTCTTTTGTTCCTTGTTTTGCACATTGCTCTTATCTTGATGTTACTACTTTGAAATCTTTCTTTGAAAACCAGCTATTTGTGAACTCTAGCAAATTATCAACTATTCTTCGACCAAGAGCTAAGTTTGCCATTACCAATTATGATTCACTTTATGTATCTTTATTGTGTTTCCTTTACCTATTACAAGTTGAGTTATATAATAGTGAGTTGTCTTCTATTATGATCTATGTAGTTGATGAATGTGATGCTTCTTGTCCGTATTCTTTTATCGACTCTTCACTCCATAAACCTGAGGTCATGTTTATTGAGCTCAGTTTCGCTTGGGGACAAGCGAAGTCTAAGCTTGGGGGCAGTTGATACGTCAATTTTGCATCACTATTCTATGTCTTAATTCACTATTATTCATTGATATATTTCGTATTGAGAGGTGATACTTATGTTATTTCATCTATTTTTGCATGGTTGATGACTTTTGGAGCATGGACCGCTGCAGTCAGGATTCTGATGGAAAAGGTGCTGTTTGGAGGCAAAATTCGCGAAGATCAAAAAATCTGAGAAAATATACGGAAAATCCTATTTTTCCAGAAGACTCAGGATGCCAGAAGATGGAGTGGAGGTGGGCCACATGGGGCCCACACCACCCCATGGCGCGGGCAGGCCTAGGCCGCGCCTAGAGGTGGTGTGGCCGCCCTGGCCCACTCCAGCCTCTCCCCTCTAGCGTATATCAACCTCCCGAAACCCTAAGACTCGAGGAGCGACCACAGAAATATTCTGCCACCTCTGCGGGGCGGAAAACACCGAGAGAGAAAGATCTCTCCAGCAGACAGATTTCTACCGGGGGAATTCCTTCCCGGAGAGGGGAGATCGTCGCCATCAACACCACCATTAAGCTGGACTTCATCGGGATCATCATCATCATCATCATCACCACCATCAGCACACTCATCACCATCTCCATATTGCTGTAAAAATTGCATTGAATCTTGCTATAGTTCATAGGGGAAACTCTCCCGGTGTTGATTACTCTTTGTAGTTGATGCTATTGAGTGAACCATTGAATTATTGTTTATGTTCAGATTGTTATACATCATTATTCCATCTCTGATCGTGATCCATATGATGTCTTGTGAGTAGTTCGTTTTGTTCTTGAGGACATGGCACAAGTCTTGTTGTTAGTAGTGGAGTTGCGTTGAGAAAGATTCAACAGATTGTTATTTAAGTTGTCGTGTACTTCTTCTAGTGGTGTCATGTGAACATCGACTACATGACACTTCACCTATATGGGCCTAGGGGAATGCATTGTGTATTTGGCTACTAATCGTAGGGGTTGCCGGAGTGACAGAAACCTGAACCCCCGTTAGGAAACCATTGCACAAGGGGCGTAAGGGTCTTAGAGTTTAAAGCTGTGGTTAGGTTTCTACCTTAATTACTTTCTTGTACTTACGGATGTTTGCAAGGGGTATAATCACAAGTATGTATTTAGTCTTGGATGGGGTGGTACATTAGCACAGGTTCACCCACACAACACTTAGCAAGCTAGAGAAGATTAATCGACTATATGAAGCGAAAGCACTTGACAGTCTTCCCATGTGTTCTCGAGAACGTTTGGTCATCTATAGAAATACAACTGGCTTGTCCTTTGCTCCATAAAGGATTGGGCCACTTGCTACATTCATTCTTACTATCTTTTATTTACTCGTACTTTGTTTACTTGCCTTATCGAAAACCCCTAAAATCCATTTGCTAAGTATTTGCAGAGAATTCCTGATCCATACCACTAGCCAGCACCTTCTGCTCCTCGTTGGGTTCGACACTCTTACTTATCGAAAATACTGCGATACACCCCCTATACTTGTGGGTCATCAAGCACAGCAGCAAGTTTTCCCTCAGTAATGAAACCAAGGTTTAATCGAACAAGTAGGAGCAAGTAAACACCTCAAAGGTGTTACTAGCTGAACTTTGGCAGGGCGCACTACCGGTGCCAGCAGCAACGTGGAGACCTTCACAACACCACCACAAAACTTTGCCCCCAACTTGCGATGAGGTTGTCAATCTCACTGGTTTTGCTGAAAACAAAGGATTAAACATATCGAGTGGAAGAAAGTAATAGTTTGAAGAACGTAAATAGCAAACAGTAAACAATTGAAGATTGATGATAAAAGAAAGGACCGGGGTCCATAGTTCACTAGTGGTGTCTCTCCTTAAGATAGATAACATGTTGGGTGAACAAATTACAGCGGGGAAATTGACAAACATCGAGAAAGCAATCATGCATATACTACTCATCTTGACTCCTTTGAGATTCGATTGGGCATTACAACATTATACATAGACCGTAATCCAACTGCATCTATGACTAATAATCCACCTTCAGGTTATCATCCGAGCCCCCTCTAGTATTAAGTTGCAAGCAACGGATAATTGAATTACGCATTGTGTGTAAAGTAAACAATACGATTGTTCTATGAACAAAGGATTGTTGTTTTCTCCCTAGTAGCAATAGCACATCTTGTACCTTAGAGATTTCTGTCACTTCCCCAGATTACTAGAGGCATGAACCCACTATCGAGCATAAATACTAACTCTTGGAGTTGCTAGCATCTACTTGGCCAAGATAGCTACTAACAACAAAAAGCATGCGAGATCACAAATAACAAAGACATGATATAATCAATAATCAATCTGAAATAGCATCTCAATATCCATCGGATCCCCGCAAACACAACATGTATGAATTACAAATAGATGATCTTGATCATGAACGGAGCTCACAAGATCTAAACATGAAAGCACAAAGGAGGAGAAACCAGCCATCTAGCTACTGCATGGATCCGTAGTCCAAGGATGAACTACTCACGCATCACACCGGAGGCTTGCCTGGTGATGAAGAAGATCTCCAGGGTGAATTCCCCTCTCCGGCTGGGTGTCGGGAAGAGCTTCAGATCCCTCCCGATCTAGGGATGGAGATGACGGTGACTACAGACTCTTTTGTGGAATTTTTGATTGGGTACTTAGGGTTCCTATATCAGAGGCATCTTATAGGCGAAAGGGGAGGCCGAGGGGGTGCCTGGGCTGGCCACACCACCCCCTGGCGTGGTCCAGGCCTGGCCACGCCGGCCAGGGGGTGTGGCCACCCTCTGGCCCCTCTCTGTCTCATATTCTGGCTCCAGGTGTCCCTTGATGAAAAATTTACTTTGGCTTTTGTCCCGTCCAATTCCGAAAATATTCATTTTCTGACTTTCCTAGAACCAAAAACAGCAGAAAACAGGCAGCTGGCACTGTGGCTCTTGTTAATAGGTTAGTCCAAGAAAGTGTATAGAAAGTACTCCAAAGTTGGAAAAAAACACAAGAAAGTAGATAAAACCAAGCATGGAACATGAAAAATTATGGATACGTTAGCAACGTATCAATGACCCACAAGTATAGGGGGTGTATCGCAATATTTTCAATAAGTAAAAGTGTCGAACCCAACGAGGAGCAGAAGGTGGCGAATGGCTTGGAGCAGGAATTCTCTGTAAATACTTAGCAAACAGATTTTTGGGGTTTTTGATAATGCAGGTAAATAAAGTACGAGTAAATAAAAGATAGTAAGAATGAATACAACAAGTGGCCCAATCCTTTGTGTAGCAAAGGACAAGCCTGTTGTATTTCTATAGATGACCAAACGTTCTCGAGAACACATGGGAAGACTGTCAAGTGCTTTCGCTTCATATAGTCGATTAATCTTCTCTAGCTTGCTAAGTGTTGTGTGGGTGAACCTGTGCTAATGTACCGCCCCATCCAAGACTAAATACATACTTGTGATTATACCCCTTGCAAACATCCGTAAGTACAAGAAAGTAATTAAGGTAGATACCTAACCACAACTTTAAACTCTAAGACCCTGGCATCCCTTGTGCAAAGGTTTCCTAACAGGGGTTCAGGTTTCTATCACTCCGGCAACCCCTACGATTTGTAGCCAAATACACAATGCATTCCCCTAGGCCCATATAGTTGAAGTGTCATGTAGTCGAAGTTCACATGACACTACTAGAAGAAATACACCACAACTTAAATATCAAACCATTCAATCTTTCTCAACACAACTCCACTACTAACAACATGACTTCTCCCATGTCCTCAAGAACAAAACGAACTACTCACAAGACATCATATCGATAAAGATTAGAGATGCTATAATGATATGTAACAATCTGAACATAAACGATAATTCAATGGTTCACTCAATAGCATCAACTACAAGGAGTAATCAACACCGAGAATGTTTTCCCTAAGAACTATGCAAGATTCAACCTGATTGTTACAGCGGTATGAAGTGGTGATGATGGTGCTAGTGGAGATGATGGTGGTGATGATGATGATGATCCCGATGAAGTCCAGCTTGATGGTGGTGTTGATGGAGACGATCTCCCCTCTCCGTGAAGGAATTCCCCCGGCATAATTCTGTCTGCTAGAGAGATCTTTCTCTCTCGATGTTTTCCGCCCCGTAGAAGCGGCAAAATCTTTCTGTGGTTGCTCTCCCAGGTATTAGGGTTCCATGGAGATAATATACGCTAGAGGGGAGAGCCTGGAGTGGGCCAGGGTGGCCACATCACCTGCTGGCGCGACCTAGAGCTACCCGCGCCAGGGGTGGCGTGAGCCCCCTGTGGCCCATCTCCACTTCCCCTTCTGGCAATCTTCGTCTTCTGGAAAAATAGAATTTTCCATGTATTTTCCCGGATTTTCTGATCTTCGCGAATTTTGCCTCGAAACAGCACCTTTTCCATCAGAATCCTGATTGCAGCGGTCCATGCTCCAAAAGTCTTCAACCATGCAAAAACAGATGAAATGACATAAGTATCATCTCTTAATATGAAATATATCAATGAATAACAGTAAATTATGATATAGAATAGTGATGCAAAATGGACATATCAGCGGGACAGCCTTTAATGTATACTAAAGTATTCTCCTTAATTCCTACATCTTGTTTGTAGGTAGAATCTGCTAGATGCAATTTTAACTCGGAGATTTCAAAAGAGCCAAGATTTAACTTATTAAAAAGACTTTTTGGAATTGTTGAGATGCTTGCACCTAGATCACAAAGTGCAGCTATCTCATTGGTCCCAATCTTAATCTTAACAGTAGGCTCAAATATATCATCAAGCTTCACAAGTGATTTTTCAGCAATTTTCTTATATTCTTCCTCAAGCTCACGTACCTTTATTGCTACCTAATTAACGAAGTGTTGGTACATAGCTTCCTCATTTCCTTCACTTAGCGGAATCTTGACATTGATCCTTTTTACAGGGTATTCAACGGTGTAATTTGGTGAAGGAGCATTACTATAATCAAGTTCTTCAGGCTCCTCCCTTTGGATTCTTATCATCTTGAGGTCTTCAACAGGATTGGGCTCAGCTTTACCTGCAAATTTAGCTAGAATGAGAGTTTAACTCTCGGTTATCTTACCTAGCTATGCCTCAACAATCCTCGTTCTTTCTTGAAGGGCCTGCAAATCATTCCTCAAACTTACAGCTTAGTTAGATAATTTACCAAACATAGCATCTTGGTTCTCCGTTATTTTAACAAGAATATTGTTTTTCTTATTTTGTGAGTCTATAAAAGACTTAAGTGTTTCTTGGAGACTACCATTACTAGTTCCCATATTATTATTAGAGTTACCTATAGGACTAGAATAATGTTTCTGAAAATTAGGATTATAATTCTTCTTCCAAGCATGGTTATAATCATTACAAGCTATGAAGTCTATTTCTTCAATATTTGATTCAAGGATAGCTCTTACCTGGCTTTCCTTACCTTTTACGACTAATATGAGCTCATCCAACTTAGCATTGAGTTCTTCATTTTCTTGTGGTGAGACGGAGTTCACCTTCTTCGTTTTTGATCTATCCACATGCCATTGGGCATGGTTGTCTTGCATATTGTCTAGCAGTTGCTTTGCTTCGGCAATATGTTTACCCATAAATGTTCCTCCAGCTGCCTCCAGCTGCAGTATCAAGCATAGACTTAGACACGGGGTTAAGAGCATTATAAAACAAATGGAGAATTAACTAGTCTTCCTTCCCATGACTAGGATAGTTTCTCATGCATTATTTCATCCTCTCCCATGCAAGCACTAGTGGCTCACGCTCTTCCTGTCTAAAACCAGCAATATTAGATCTCAGTTGCATAGTCTTTGTAGGTGGGACAAATTTAGTCATAAATAAAGAAGTACATTCCACCCATGATATAGTATTTCTAGGCAAATATATCAACCATTATTTTGCTCTTCCTCTAAGAGAGAAAGGAAATAAGCGCAATTTGACCGCATCGGGGTCAACATCTTTTATGCGCATCATATCACATATTTTAGTGAAAGTATTCAAGTGCATACCTATGTCCTCAACAACAGAGCATCCCAATTGATTCTGTTGAACCAAACTTAAATAATGGGGCTTAATTTCATAATCATCATCAGCAATTGTTGGCTGGGTAATAGGAGTACGCAAATAATCATTGTTGGGAGTTGCAAACTCCCCAAGCTTATTTTCAGCCATATTTCCTATGTTTTTGGGTTTTCGGAAACAAAGACTTATAATAGTAAAATCAAGAATTTAAAGACTAACTATTTTTTTTCTTTTTCAAATAAAGACTGAAAGCAAACTAAAAATTAAAAACAAGAATTAAAACTAGCAAGGCTCCTACTAACCTCACCAGGGTAGCTATTTCTTCCCCGGCAATAGTGCCAGAAAAAGGGTTGATACCTTCGATCCGGATTACTGATGTAGTATAGCTCTTTTTCCCTAGTAGACCTAGGTTTATGGAATCCTCAGGAAGCAGAAGAGTAGTGAAGTTACTTTAACAGACCTTTGGGAGTTTTAGAATTCCTTTTATATTTTTACCGGACCAAAAGTTTGTTGTCTTTTGTTCTTGTCGATGATGGAGAGAGAGGGCCTAGGGCTTTCGGTTTGACCTATAGCTGTGCAAAACATCTGATCAGAATAAAAGATAATAATAAAGTATGCATGTAATTATTAGAGAAAGATAAATTATATGTGGAAAGTGCATCCATAATTGCTATTTCCTCCGCAACCGCTTATAGCAATAACCTAATAGTCTCATCCATGGAAGAAAGAGAACTAATAATATGCATAGTGACATCCCCGTTGATCCCAAGTAAACCCCTCACATACAGCCGTACTACCCCTTCTATCACTAGGGTTCCCAACCTACAGATTAGTCATTACTCATACTCCCTATACCTGGCTCAATCCTCGGGGTCTTGGGTACCCGACAAGTCCTTGGATTGAGGCAAGAGAGGATAGAATAATCATCATGTCATACAGAGATGAAATCCAAGATCATAAACATTGCAATGGGAATCATGAGATTGATAGCAAATAGTCTTACAATGTCGCCAATAGAAGATGAGATCTACTATTACAAGTGATGGAATATGGCTATGGTGGTGGAGAATGGTTTGGAGATTAGATCTAAGTCTATTCCTCCGGCGGCTCTTCGGTGCTGTGGATGGAGATCCGGGGCGGCTGGTGGTCAGAAAGGAGCTCTATTTCTCGTCGCATGAGGCCTCTTTATATAGGGGTACCTTCATGAAAGTTGTTCTGTTTGACCTAGCGGTGTTGATGGAAATTATACAACCGGAACTATATGGCCGGAATTATATTCCCACCGTATAGTTGGTCGTTAAAGCGTGTGTCTCCACTTCTCGACTCCTGGCTTCTTTGGGTTGTTGGAAATCTCGTATCTTTGACTTTAATGTAGTGATTCCCATTATCAAACGTCATCATCTATGTAGGGAAAATTTGCAAGAAAGGATTGCATACCCCTTTGATAATTAGGCATTAGTGGCAGGGTTTAGAGAGATATTTCATCAAAAATATGAATAATATCTAGTTTAAATGTGGACGTAGATGGCTATCTAGATCTCGCTCAACACCATCACCATCAAGGCATCCAAGCAAGAAGAAGAGGAGGAGAAGGAAGACATCACCACCACCACCCATCGATCTCCATCTCCATCTCTCTCTCTCTCTCGTGTGTAGTAATTGTAAGATTGAACACTGTTGTGACATCATTATATATTTATATATGTTTTACCGTTCATCCAAGTATAAGTGATTGATTCAATTCTAGGTTGAGGTATGATCTAGTGCGCTAAGTTAGAATTTATTGTGTTCTATGATGATTTTATGTGATCCTTTGGTCCGAAAGTGCCTTTCGCCTTGCGGTGACGCGCGGGAATCATGCGTAGTGCGCACAGAGTGATAGCCCAGTAATCAAATGGGGAACGTTTATTTGTCTGAGGAATCTCTTACAGATCACACATATATTTGCCCATCTAGTACTAGTGAGACCGAAGCCTAGAAGCCCTCTCTCATTCCATTCAATCCTACAACTACAATCCCTTTAATTCAGTTCATATTCTTGTTTACTTTCTGTCTTAGTTTATTTTGTTCTTGTTAAAAGTTCTTTGTTATTAGATATTTTAAACCTCTCTCAATTATCGTTGTTCTAGTAACTTATAGAATAGGATATTTCCAAACCACGGTTTGGGTGCGAAGTGTGGCCGCATTGACAACGTGGCTGCAGGGTCGTGTTGTTTCCGTTCGTCGATCTCCCATCGGGACAAACTCTTAAATATTTGCTGCAACACGTACTGCAATAACCCTGTTGTTGGTGCAGGAATCCTGTTATTAAACTGGCGCCGTTGCCGGGGAGCTAAGCGTCCGATTATTACCTTCCTAATTGCACATAGTTTATTTCTGTTTGTTGCTATTTATCTTACTGCTTTTGATTATTTGAAAAGAAAAAAAATTAGTTTACCTTTTATTAGTAGTCTTGTTATTTATTTTAGTTATAGGAAATTTAAAACATAGGAACTATGGTGTAACATCCCAAAACTTTAATCCAAGGTTATTAAGATCCAAATCATCAAATTTGGGGTTAACAAAAACTTTTCCAATTAAAATTATTAAAGCATTCATGAGTATGTGCATTTAAATAGGAGTTGATTTGAATTGCCATGGTTCTGTGATCCATTGCTTGTAAAATGATTCTTAGGTGAAAAACAAATCAAAATGAATTAAAGAAGTGAATGGTCATGTTTGCCAATTTAACTACCATGCCTACTTTGGCTATTCCTAGTATTCAAAACCTAATAGGAACAATTGTGGATCTTTGCACCCCTTGCTAGTACACATAATTATGTACCAAGGCCCACTTTGTGATCTACTAAAAACATTCAAACACTAATTTTAAATGGTAGTTTAAAATTGAATCTATTTCATATGGGAAGATCCCACTATTTCAAAAATCACTCAAACAAGCTCAAATTTCAAAACCCAAGCACCCACAGAGTCTCAAGCTTAGTACTAGCACACCCACCAAAAATCTTTTCAAAATTCAAAAAGAAAGTTCTTGCAGCCATTTCATCAAACACCTGGCAGGCAGAATCAAACACTAATAGCTAGCTCACTATTTACAACATGGTTTTGCCCCCAAATGATCCCCATTTAATCCCTTTGTCCCCTCTTGATCAAACCAAGGCCTAACCAACCCATCCCCTACCCCCTAGTGGCAAGGCCAAGCCATGCTGAGCACCAACTCGTTGGCCAACTTGGTCACTGCCACAACAGACCGTCCCCCTCTCTCTCACCTTGTCTATGAGCTAGGCAGGACCTCACTGCCACCCACTGTCCCCTCCCCGAGCCAAGCCAGAGCATGGACCACCGAGGAAGCGCCGCCAACTACCTGTTTGTGCCATGCCGAGCACGCGCCAGAGCGCCGCGCCCGACACGCATGCACAAGCCGCCACTCGACCGCAGCCCGTGCCCACCACTTCGCCACAACCCAGGGAGCACGCCGGACATGCCCGTTCGCCGCCCAACGCACCACAGCCACCACTTGCCATGGAAACCGCCGCCTTTGGCGCTCAGACCGCCCGCACCGCTTGACCGCATACCACCGTCCCTAAGCCCGCATTAAAGCCCTAGAGCACCACCAGGAAACCGCGCGTCGATCGCCGCTCACAGCCATGCCGCTAGCAACCCGTAGCCATGTCGCCACCGTCGCCTGGCCATGCCACGCTGTCCCGTCGTCGAGCCTATAAAAGGAGACCACCCCCAGCCCCATTCGACACACCACTAACCTCACTGACCGTCCCACACCTCTAGCTAGAGCAAGGCGAGCAGCAGTTCGCCGGAATTGCACCGGAGCAGGCCGCCTCTAGAGGAGAAGGGTGCCGCTGATTGCGACCACCCCCGGAGCTGCCTCGACCGTCCCTGAGCTTGCCATCGTCTACCAGTCCATTTGCCCGCCTCGTCGTCGTCGCTAGAGCCCTGGTACGCCCCCTGAGCACCCCCACCGAGCCGCTAGGGTTAGAGTTCGTCGGCGACCAGTTCGTCGTCGACGACGATCCATAGCCGTCGATCCCAGTTCTAATCCAACGACCCATATCGCCTCGTATCGCTTCGCGTGTTATGAGCCACTGACCGGTGGACCCCCCGTCAGTTGAGCCCCACGCCACGGAGTGTCACTGGGCCAGTCCATTAGCGTTCCCGCACAACCCAGTTAGTTTGAATTAGAATTTTTTCTATTTTAGTTAAACCTAGTTCTATCCCCTAGTTTGAAATTCAATTCAGAGGGATTTACAAATCCAAATGGAGTGATTCCAATTTTGTTAGAAATCTACTGAAAAGATCTAACCAAGCCTGTTGGATTTAATTCAATTAGAGTTAAAGATCTCTCCTAGTAAAAATAATAAGGCAGAAGCATTTGCACCTTGCAACATTTTTATAAAATCAACCAAGATAGCTTTTGATTTGATTCCAACTCTCAAAAATCACATTTCACTATATCTATCTGAATATGTAGTCGTATTAAGGTTTACATGCAGTGACTTGGGACTAGTACCAAAATAATGCTATATAGGCATTTCTAGTCACTTTAAATCATTAAATAATGAACTTAAACCAAAGTAATTATGATCCAACCCTTAAATCACATTCCCACATGTTAGAATATGTGGTGATGACATGTGTCCACATGATCCCATATTTTAAGTGGTGAATATTAAATCTTAGTCAAATTTTCAATGAGTAGAAATTACTTTTCTAAATAAAAAGAAGGAAACTAGTTGATAAAACTTGTGATGCTTGTGATGATAATAGATCATCAACTATATGCCTTAGAGTGCTAATTAGACTAGTTAAGTATTGTTTGGTGATTGTGTACTCCGTATGTATTTATAGACGATAGTACCGACCAAGTCTACGAGGAGGAGGAGTTCTACCAAGAAGAAGAAGAAAACTTCAACCAATGCACCAACCAAGGCAAGCCACCATCAACAATGCAAGCTAACCCTTGCAAGCTAGATAATCTAAGCAAATGCATTAGGCATGCTTTGATTATACCACTTGGACTATTACCTACCCCAAGTATTATTTTCACGCTTTACTTCCTTTACATTACACAGTTCTTTACTTGTTTAGAGGGTAGCATAAAGAGTATAAAACTTGACCTATATGGAACCCTTTAGATGTCATTCTATGGCATGAGATTGATCCCATCTTTTCCACCTTAGTGAACACTCTTAACTTAGTAGTTTATAGTAGATAAAAACTTGAGTCACTTTAGATAGGGAAACTTGGTGAAAATGAATTATGGAAATCTTAGAATGATGAGTCATTGTATTGAGATGTTTTCACATGTGTTGAGAAACACAAATGGTTTATGATGATGAAAATATTGAGGCACGAGCTTTAACCCTTTTATAAAACTGATGGTTGGATTCGGATGCGATACCATTCCAAATTTATCATACAACCACACTACCTGAATTGGGTAAGGCTTAGCCGGAAGTTTATATGCATTAGTATTAGTTCCCTCGCGGGAGAGGTTTGAGCTGAGGCTACCTCTCAATGTTGTCCACCTATGCAGTGCCCAAGATGACAGATGGTCATGGTTGGGAGGCCATGCTCATAGGAGAAGTGCTTATACTAGGGTGTGTAAAGGAAAGGTTATGTTTGATTATCTGCATACTAAGTATGATGATTCAGGGTTATCCCTGACAGATGTATCGAATCTTGTGGTGAAAGTGTACCACCTCTGCAGAGTGTCAAACTATTCGAATAGCCGCATCCGCGGTTATGGACAGTTGGAATGGTCATACTATTTCGTTGTCAGATGTTTTCAAAATAACTTATGAAATGATGAATCTTGACTTGACCACAACAGGGTTGTGTTTATGACACTAGCTTCCCAATTTAAGTGATTCTAGAACTTTATTTTATCTTTCTTTGCTTCTGAACTCAGCTTAGTTTTCAGACTTAACCTTATAGTTAAACTTAGAGTTAGCACTTTAACATAAAATCTATACTACTTGTTAGTGGTAGTTTGTGAGTACTTAAAGAGTACTCATGTCTTTTGTCCCTGGCTATTCTCATGGCCAGACTATGAAGGAGACTACCAAGATGATGGCCAGCAGGACGGCTATGATAACTAGGACTATCTGCCTTCGTCAGCATTGCCTGTGCCCCTGAAGATGGACCCCACCGCTACACTTATATTTTAATTCTGCTGCTTGTTGTATTAAGACTGGATCATGAGATCCTTATTTGTGTAAGACCTTATGTATGGTTTGTAATGGATGACGTATTGTGATATCCAATCTGTTATGTCTCGCAAAAATGGTAATACTGGGATTGCGATGAATGACATAACAGGCATCTGGGATTAAAAATCTGGGTGTTGACAAGTTGGTATCAGAGCTAGGTTGACCATAGGAGACCCTAGTTAGAATGGACGTCCAAACAAAAACTTAGTTTCAAAACCAAAGTGAGTATTTATGAAAAACTATTTCCTCTCTTATCCTTGGGAATTCATTCTTTCTCAAAAATTCATGTTCCTCAAAATTCTTACACTACTACTTAAAATTTGACACACTTGATCACTTCACTAACTTCCTCATCCTTAATTCTTGTAGATGGAGACTCAGTTCAGCAAGTTCTACCATTTTGGAAACGGAGGTCAGCTGATCTTTGAGAGGGATCTAGATTCACTGTCGGAGTTATTGGGACGCCCACATCCGGAGTTTCTTGGAGCTCAACTTCCAGGACCCTCAGGAGGATATTTACAGTGGCTAGTCACCGCTGACCTTAGAGGAAGCATCGAAGCACCAACGTCCGGGAGAATCTAGTTCTTTGTGAGAGAGAACAACTGGCTAGATGGAATAGCTAGGGCAATGCATGAAGCTCTCGCACGTCTATGTGCCCTCAGTATCAACCAGATCCAAGGAATTCGTTTTGCCCACTATGCAAGACATGACTTCATGGGAATGTCGATGGAGATGCCAAGTCACCTAGAGTTGAGGCGTCAAGTGGAAAATCTTGACTTCTTGCTGCACGACAGACAACATGAACTGGACAATGCTAGCGAGTTAGCCAACCAGAACCGTGCCATTGCTGACCAGAAGGCCCAGACTTTCGCACTGCTTCTCCAGGATCGCCAGTCTCTTTGCCGCCAGCTTGCAAAGAAGGATCGCACAATCGCCCGTCTTCGCAAGAAGGTGGCCGACCTCGAGAAGACCGTCAAGGAGCAGGAAGCTCAGCTTGCAGCCAAGGAGGAAGAAGAGGAGGGTGAAGACATCCAGGGAGACATGGATTCTTACCTCAGCAATGATGATGACTTTCTGGAGGAAGATGATGTGGACTTCTACACTGACGATGATGACTCCGACTTCATCGACGATGAGTAGATGCACTAGATCACTATCGTAGTCTGAGATGTATCGATACCACTGTATCGTAGCTGGAAGAATGGTTCTTCAAACCATCTGTTTTTCCTTTGATTTTTGTGGTGTGTGTTGTATCGTGTGTTGCTTGCATGAATGAAATTAAGTTAGTTGCAAAACCTGAGTTAAACTCAAAGTTTTAGCTTTGAAACCAAAACCATGAACCTTAGAACCTTCCCTCTTACCCCCGTATCTATCTCAATCTTCAGATGACTCATGGAAACCAAGGAGGGAGCAGCTCGTTGCAAGACCCAATGCTGCAGATCATGCAGATGTTAGTTGCAGACCGTGTAGCAAGCAGGGCAGAGCGCCAATCCAACTTATCAACATTGCAACAAATAGCTCAGATGGCCCAAAAAAACCAAGGACATGGAAACCAGGATCACCATGGATCCAAACTCAAAAACTTTCAGAATACCAATCCCCCAATATTTAACCAAGCCGAAAACCCATTAGATGCCGATGACTGGTTGCAGACAATGGAAAACAACTTAGAAGTTGCAGGAGTTGATGACAACGACAAAGTTCTCTTCGCCACCCACTATTTGGCGGGAGATGCAAGAGCTTGGTGGACTAGTATCCGCAACATGAACCATGGTCAAGTGATGACATGGGAAGCATTCAAAGTCAAGTTCAGCCGCACCCACGTGCCACAGGGTCTAGTCAACAGAATGAGGGATGAGTTTCGCGACTTGAAGCAAGGCAGAATGACTGTGGTGGAGTACCTTGATAGATTCCTATCGCTTGCCAGATATGCACCTGATGAGATCAACACGGAGGCCAAGAAGAAGGATAGATTCTTGAACGGACTGCATGATGAGATGCAGATTGTCCTTGTCAACATCCGTTTCCAGGATCTCGAAGAGCTAGTCGACTCTGCCATTCAGATGGAAGGGAAGATTAACCAGGAAAACGACAACCGCAAATGTCGTATGATGCAGCTATCTGGATCCAGCAGTCACCAGAAGTACCATCCCAACCCCTCACCGGGATAGGCACCAAGAAACAATCGACCCCCAATGTCTCGCCCAAGCTACCCCAACCATAGCGGAAGCAATGTGAAGTCCGGAGGCAACAATCACAACTCCGGTAATGCCAACAACTTCAACCGTGCACCTCCCAAGAACAACCACAACAACAACAACAACACTGCACCCAGAACTGGCAGCAATGCTGTGCCTATCGCAATAAAGGACAAGTCTCAGATCACTTGTTTCGAGTGTGGAGTGAAGGGTCACTACTCCAATGAGTGTCCCAAGAAGACTGCCGCCAATCCCAATGTGAATGCCCCAGCTCAACAGCAGCGTCGTGTTCAACCAGGGAGAAGATTTGCCCCAGGGAACTCTCACAACCGCAACGGTCGTCTCTTCCACATGAACGCAGAAGAAGCCCAAGAAGCGCTAGATGTAGTGCTGGGTATGTTTTCTGTCAACTCAGTTTTAGCAAGAGTATTGTTTGATTCGGGAGCATCGCATTCATTTGTCACCGAAGAATTTGCATGCACTAGTAAGATTCACCCAACCAACCTGAAGCATGTCATGATAGTTCAAATCCCTGGTTCAACAACCAAAGGTAGAAAAATTTGCAAAGTTGTGCCTATCAGAATACATGGGATAGATTTTTGTGCCAACCTAATTGTACTTGGTACCAAAGGTTTGGAAGTAGTACTAGGTATGGACTAGATGTCAAGGCATAAAGGACTGATAGACTGTGGTAAGAAAGCTATCACCATGACTAGTAGCTCTGGAGTCACAGTAGAGCATATCTCTGAAACCTTACCTCGTCAATTCAAGTGCAAGAAGAGTCTAGCCCTACCCACCATAGACCAGGTCAGAGTAGTCTGTGAATACCCCGACGTATTCCTAGATGAATTGCCAGGTATGCCCCCGGATAGGGATATTGAGTTCATTATCGAACTAATCCCCGGAACCGGACCCATAGCCTAAAGACCCTATAGCATGAACCCCTCAGAGTTAGTGGAACTGAAGAAGCAGTTGGATGCCATGTTAGAAAAAGGCTTGATTCAACCAAGCGTATCGCCATGGAGATCACCAGTGTTATTCGTCGACAAGAAAGATGGAGACAATCATTTGTGCACAGATTGCAGAAAGTTGAATGACGTCACCATCAAGAACAAGTACCCCTTGCCAAAGATAGAGGATCTTTTTGATCAATTGACTGGAGCCCAGGGATTCTCAAACATTGATCTTAGGACTGGTTATCACCAACTTAAGATTCGTGCCATGGATATTCCAAATACCGCCTTTACTACTCGCTATGGTTTATACGAGTATACGGTTATGTCTTTTGGATTAACCAATGCCCCTGCTTATTTCATGAATCTCATGAATAAGATCTTTATGAATTTCCTAGATAAGTTTGTAGTTGTATTCATTGACGACATCCTTATCTACTCCAAGTCAGAAGAACAGCATGAGCAACATCTGAGAATCATCCTAGAAACCCTGAGAGAGCATCAGTTATATGCCAAGTTCAGCAAGTGTGAATTTTGGCTGAAAGAAGTAGGATTCCTAGGACATATTGTGTCTGCCGGAGGAGTCTCTGTTGATCCCGCCAAGATCAAAGATGTCGAAGAATGGGAAGCCCCAACCACTCAAACCCAAGTCCGTGCATTTCTCGGATTAGCGGGATATTACCGCAAGTTCGTAGAAGGATTTTCGAGCATCGCTAGACCCATGACCCAATTGTTGAAGAAGGACAAGAAGTTTGAATGGACAGACAAATGTGAAGCCAGTTTCCAGGAACTGAAGAAGAGATTGATATCAGCCCCAATATTGATCATGCCAGACATCAAGAAGCCATTTGATGTATACTGTGATGCATCCAAGATTGGTCTCGGATGTGTATTGATGCAAGAAGGCAAAGTCATCGCATATCTGTCTCGACAACTGAAGCAGCATGAGCAGAACTATCCGACCCATGATCTTGAACTAGCAGCCGTAGTTTTGGCATTAAAGACATGGCGTCATTATCTGATGGGTAATCGTTGTGAGATTTACTCAGATCACAAAAGCTTGAAGTATATTTTCACTCAGAAAGAGATGAATATGAGGCAAAGGAGATGGATAGAGTTAATCAAGGATTATGACCTTGACATTCACTATCACCCCGGGAAAGCCAATGTGGTAGTGGATGCTCTTAGAAAATTGCCGTGTAGGCTAAACACTATGATCAAGGAAAAACAGCCAACTTTGTATGAAGAGTTGGAGCAGTTCAGAACTGAGTTAGTTAGCAAAGGATTCTTAGTTAGCATTGAACTTCAACCCACTTTGATTAGTCAAATCAAGGAAGCCTAGAAGGGAAATGAAAGTATCGACGGCATCAAACATCGTATTAGTACAGGAAAGGTACCTGGATTCACTGAAGACGAAGAAGGAGTTCTGTGGTACAAAGGACGTATCTGTGTGCCCGCAGATTCGGAGCTGAAGCAAGTTATCATGAAGGAATCTCATGATACTCTTTATTCTATCCACCCTGGAGGAACGAAGATGTATCAGGATTTGAAAGAGCAATTTTGGTGGCATAAGATGAAGAGAGAAATCGGTAGCAACATCGCCAAGTGTGACATCTGTCAAAGAGTGAAAGCAGAGCATCAGAGACCTGCAGGACTGTTGCAACCATTGCAGATTCTAGAATGGAAATGGGATTCCGTCGGAATGGACTTTATCACCTGTTTACCTACTTCTAGTAAGGGAAATGACTCAATCTAGGTCATAGTTGATAGACTGTCCAAGGTAGCTCACTTTATCCCAGTCAAGACAACCTACCAAAGTTCGAAGCTAGCAGAGCTATATATTGCTAGGATTGTTAGTCTGCATGGAACCCCCAAGACCATCGTATCAGATCGAGGAACTCACTTTACCTCAAGATTTTGGCAGAAAGTTCAGGAAGGATTGGGAACCAAGTTGAATTTCAGCACAACTTATCACCCGCAAACTGATGGATAGACTGAGAGAGTCAATCAGATCCTAGAGGATATGTTAAGAGCTAGTGTGTTGGAATACGGATCAAAATGGGAAGACTGCCTGCCTTTCGCAGAATTCTCATATAACAACAGTTATCAGGCTAATTTGCAGATGGCACCATTTGAGTTCCTATATGGAAGAAAGTGTCATACCCCTTTGAATTGGTCGCAAGTAGGAGAGAGGCAGATCTTTGGACCCGACAATCTCTAGGAAGAAGAAGAGAAGGTTCACAAAGTCCGTGAGCACCTTAAAACAGCCCAATCTAGACAGAAGAGTTACGCTGACAAAAGAAGGAGAGACCTGACTTTCAATGTCGGAGATTTTGTCTATCTCAAGGTTTCTCCATTGAAAGGAACCCAACGCTTTAACCTGAAGGGAAAGTTAGCCCCCAGATATATCGGGCCCTTCAAGATTCTAAAACGTCAAGGAGAAGTATCATATTAGCTGGAACTGCCTGAAGAGATGTCAGCCATCCACAATGTGTTCCATATCTCGTTACTTCGCAAATGCTTAGAAGTGCTAGAGAAGACTGAAGTTTTAAGAACATCGATCACAGAGCTGTTGCGATCAACAATGACCTGACATATCGTGAAGTGCCCATCCGTATCCTAGAGGAAGCTTACAGAACCACCAGGACTAGGAGTATCAAGTTTCTCAAGATTCAGTAGAGCAACCATACCGAGGAGGAAGCCACTTGGGAGCGCGAAGATTATATTAGGACAGAGTTCCCAGATCTCTTTAGTTCCTAGTTTTCTTTGTAAATCTCGGGACGAGATTTTGTTTAAGGGGGAAGGTTTGTAACATCCCAAAACTTTAATCCAAGGTTATTAAGATCCAAATCATCAAATTTGGGGTTAACAAAAACTTTCCAATTAAAATTATTAAAGCATTCATGAGTATGTGCATTTAAATAGGAGTTGATTTGAATTGCCATGGTTCTGTGATCCATTGCTTGTAAGATGATTCTTAGGTGAAATAAACATCATCTAAATCATTCCCAAACATTTCCCAAAGAAAAACAAATCAAAATGAATTAAAGAAGTGAATGGTCATTTTTGCCAATTTAACTACCATGCCTACTTTGGCTATTCCTAGTACTCAAAACCTAACAGAAACAATTCTGGATCTTTGAACCCCTTGCTAGTACACATAATGATGTACCAAGGCCCACTTTGTGATCTTCTAAAACATTCAAACACTAATTTTCGATGGCAGTATAAAATTGAATCTATTTCATATGGGAAGATCCTACTATTTCAAAAACCACTCAAACAAGCTCAAATTTCAAAACCCAAGCACCCATAGAGTATCAAGCTTAGTACTAGCACACCCACCAAAAATGTTTTCAAAATTCAAAAAGAAAGTTCTTGCAGCCATTTCATCAAACACCTGATAGGCAGAATCAAACACTAATAGCTAGCTCACTGTTTACAACAGGGTTTTGCCCCCAAATGATCCCCAATTAATCTCTTTGTCCCCTCTTGATCAAACCAAGGCCTAACCAACCCATCCCCTACCCCCTAGTGGAAAGGCCAAGCCATGCCGAGCACCAACTCGCCGGCCAACTTGGTCACCGCCGCAGCAGACTGTCCCACTCTCTCTCACCTTGTCTACGAGCTAGCCAGGACCTCACTACCACCCACTGTCCCCTCCCCGAGTGAAGCCAGAGTATGGACCACCAAGGAAGCACCGCGCACTGCCTTTCTACGCCATGCCGAGCATGCGCCAGAGCGCCGCGCCCGACATGCGTGCACAAGCCACCGCTCGACCGCAGCCCGCGCCCTCCGCTTCGCCATGACCCAGGGAGCACGCTGGACATGCCCGTTCGCCGCCCAACGCACCACAACCACCGCTCGCCATGGAAACCGCCGCCTCTGCCGCTCAGAGCGCCAGCACCACCCGACCACATACCACCGTCCCTAAGCCCGCATTAAAGCCCTAGAGCACCGCCAGGAGACCACGCGTTGATCGCCGCTCACAGCCATGCCGCTAGCAACCCGTAGCCATGTCGCCACCGTCGCCTGGCCATGCCGCGCTGTCCCGTCGTCGAGCCTATAAAAGGAGACCATCCCCAGCCCCATTCGACACACCACTAACCTCACTGACCGTCCCACACCTCTAGCTAGAGCAAGGCGAGCAGCAGTTCGCCGGAATTGCACCGGAGCAGGCCGCCTCTAGAGGAGAAGGGTGCCGCTGATTGCGACCACCCCCGGAGCTGCCTCGACCGTCCCTGAGCTTGCCATCGTCTACCAGTCCATTTGCCCGCCTCGTCGTCGTCGCTAGAGCCCTGGTACGCCCCCTGAGCACCCCCACCGAGCCGCTAGGGTTAGAATTCGTCGGCGACCAGTTCGTCGTCGACGACGATCCATAGCCGTCGATCCCAGTTCTAATCCAACGACCCATATCGCCTCGTATCGCTTCGCGTGTTATGAGCCACTGACCGGTGGACCCCCCGTCAGTTGAGCCCCATGCCGCGGAGTGTCATTGGGCCGGTCTATTAGCGTTCCCGCACAACCCAGTTAGTTTGAATTAGAATTTTTTCTATTTTAGTTAAACCTAGTTCTATCCCCTAGTTTGAAATTCAATTCAGAGGGATTTACAAATCCAAATGGAGTGATTCCAATTTGTTAGAAATCTACTGAAAAGATCTAACCAAGCCTATTGGATTTAATTCAATTAGAGTTAAAGATCTCTCCTAGTAAAAATAATAAGGCAGAAGCATTTGCACCTTGCAACATTTTTATAAAATCAACCAAGATAGCTTTTGATTTGATTCCAACTCTCAAAAATCACATTTCACTATATCTATCTGAATATGTAGTCGTATTAAGGTTTACATGCAGTGACTTGGGACTAGTACCAAAATAATGCTATATAGGCATTTCTAGTCACTTTAAATCATTAAATAATGAACTTAAACCAAAGTAATTATGATCCAACCCTTAAATCACATTCCCACATGTTAGAATATGTGGTGATGACATGTGTCCACATGATCCCATATTTTAAGTGGTGAATATTAAATCTTAGTCAAATTTTCAATGAGTAGAAATTACTTTTCTAAATAAAAAGAAGGAAACTAGTTGATAAAACTTGTGATGCTTGTGATGATAATAGATCATCAACTATATGCCTTAGAGTGCTAATTAGACTAGTTAAGTATTGTTTGGTGATTGTGTACTCCGTATGTATTTATAGACGATAGTACCGACCAAGTCTACGAGGAGGAGGAGTTCTACCAAGAAGAAGAAGAAAACTTCAACCAATGCACCAACCAAGGCAAGCCACCATCAACAATGCAAGCTAACCCTTGCAAGCTAGATAATCTAAGCAAATGCATTAGGCATGCTTTGATTATACCACTTGGACTATTACCTACCCCAAGTATTATTTTCACGCTTTACTTCCTTTACATTACACAGTTCTTTACTTGTTTAGAGGGTAGCATAAAGAGTATAAAACTTGACCTATATGGAACCCTTTAGATGTCATTCTATGGCATGAGATTGATCCCATCTTTTCCACCTTAGTGAACACTCTTAACTTAGTAGTTTATAGTAGATAAAAACTTGAGTCACTTTAGATAGGGAAACTTGGTGAAAATGAATTATGGAAATCTTAGAATGATGAGTCATTGTATTGAGATGTTTTCACATGTGTTGAGAAACACAAATGGTTTATGATGATGAAAATATTGAGGCACGAGCTTTAACCCTTTTATAAAACTGATGGTTGGATTCGGATGCGATACCATTCCAAATTTATCATACAACCACACTACCTGAATTGGGTAAGGCTTAGCCGGAAGTTTATATGCATTAGTATTAGTTCCCTCGCGGGAGAGGTTTGAGCTGAGGCTACCTCTCAATGTTGTCCACCTATGCAGTGCCCAAGATGACAGATGGTCATGGTTGGGAGGCCATGCTCATAGGAGAAGTGCTTATACTAGGGTGTGTAAAGGAAAGGTTATGTTTGATTATCTGCATACTAAGTATGATGATTCAGGGTTATCCCTGACAGATGTATCGAATCTTGTGGTGAAAGTGTACCACCTCTGCAGAGTGTCAAACTATTCGAATAGCCGCATCCGCGGTTATGGACAGTTGGAATGGTCATACTATTTCGTTGTCAGATGTTTTCAAAATAACTTATGAAATGATGAATCTTGACTTGACCACAACAGGGTTGTGTTTATGACACTAGCTTCCCAATTTAAGTGATTCTAGAACTTTATTTTATCTTTCTTTGCTTCTGAACTCAGCTTAGTTTTCAGACTTAACCTTATAGTTAAACTTAGAGTTAGCACTTTAACATAAAATCTATACTACTTGTTAGTGGTAGTTTGTGAGTACTTAAAGAGTACTCATGTCTTTTGTCCCTGGCTATTCTCATGGCCAGACTATGAAGGAGACTACCAAGATGATGGCCAGCAGGACGGCTATGATAACTAGGACTATCTGCCTTCGTCAGCATTGCCTGTGCCCCTGAAGATGGACCCCACTGCTACACTTATCTTTTAATTCCGCTGCTTGTTGTATTAAGATTGGATCATGAGATCCTTATTTGTGTAAGACCTTATGTATGGTTTGTAATGGATGATGTACTGTGATATCCAATCTGTTATGTCTCGCAAAAATGGTAATCCTGGGATTGCGATGAATGACATAACATGCATCTAGGATTAAAAATTCGGGTGTTGACACATGGAAAGTAAAAGTCTTGCGAAGTATGGTGCTCCAAGTGTTGATCATTTACATGCTCTTATTATTCAACCCGCTATTGATGTGGATGGGTATGAGATTAATCCTATGTGGATAAATATGATCATGGAAATAGCTTTTGCAGGAGATCCGGACAATGATCCATATGAGCATATTGAAAAATTTACTTCATTGTGTTCTATGGTGAAGGCAAATGGATGGACAAATAATAAGCTATTTCACAACCATTAATTTATTATCGACCCTTGTTGCTCGAGGGCGAGCATGGTATAGCTTGGGGAAGTTGATGGCTCTGAAATACCACCTCTTTTAGCCATACAAAATGTGCCATTTATCTCTCATATCATGTTTCTTCCAACTATAGCTATGCCTTATATGCATGACTTCTAGTTCTCATTTACTTTCATATGAGCTTTGCACATTTAGTATTTTAGGTAGAATTTTATCACTTTCCTTGCCTATGACATGTGTGTAGGTGTTGGTGAAGATTATGAATAAAAAGGAACAAAGAGAGCATAGTATGGAGGAGCTGTAGAGACCAGACTTAGCCATTGGAGAGGTTGGAAAAGTGAAATTTGCCAACTTCTAAAACTAAATATCCAAGACCAAGGGGTGGTAGCCTCGACGAGACAAACTCAGTGAGCCTAAGAACACCCAAAACGGAGTTCGTATGAAGAAATGACGAACAAAATACTAAAGGATCTACAAGTTCAACGACCAACTATACGGCCGAAACTAAAAGTTCCCGCCATATAGTTTGGCCGTATGGTTGGTAAAAAGGTCGAAAACGACAGGATTTCGTCCCAAGGAAGCTCCAGAACCTTCCTTAAGTCATATGACGGTATTGGGGAAACCTTAGGGCACCCCCAAGGCCTATATAAAGGAGGGAGGACCCAAGAGAGAGCCACCACACCATAGCCCTTCAGGGGTGGAGCCCTGCCGCCGCCACCCATCTGATCTCCACGGCGGCGGAGCTCTGCCTCAACCACACCTCCGAGATCTAGATCTCCCTCAACACCATCACTATCAAGGCATCCAAGCAAGAAGAAGAGTAGGAGAAGGAAGACACCATCACCACCACAGATCGATCTCCATCTCCATCTCCCTCTCTATTTTTTTAGTAATTGTAAGATTGAACACTGTTGTGACATCATTATATATTTATATATGTTTTACCGTTCATCCAAGTATGAGTGATTGATTCAATTCTAGGTTGAGGTATGATCTAGTGCGCTAAGTTAGAATTTATTGTGTTCTAAGATGAGTTTATGTGATCCTTTGGTCCGAAAGTGCCTTTCGCCTTGCGGTGACGCGCGAGAATCATGCATAGTGCACACAGAGTGATAGCCCAGTAATCAAATGGGGAACGTTTATTTGTCTGAGGAATCTCTTACAGATCACACATATATTTGCCCATCTAGTACTAGGTTGAGCGAACCCTAGAAGCCCTCTCTCATTCCATTCAATCCTACAACTACAATCTCTTTAATTCAGTTCATATTCCTGTTTACTTTCTGTCTTAGATTATTTTGTTCTTGTTAAAAGTTCTTTGTTACTATATATTTTAAACCTCTCTCAATTATCGCTATTCTAGTAACTTATAGAATAGGCTATTTCCAAACTATGTTTTGGGTGCGAAACATGGCCGCATTGACAACGTGGCTGGAGGGTCGTGTTGTTTCCATTCGTCAATCTCCCATAGGGACAAACTCTTAAATATTTGCTTCTACAAGTACTGAAATAATACCTTCGATCCAGATTACGGATGTAGTATAGCTCTTTTTCCATAGTACACCTTGGTTTATCGAATCCTCGGGAAGCAGAAGCATAGTGAAGTTACTTTAACAAACCTTCGGGAGTTTTCCTTTTGTGTTTTTATCGGACCAAGAGTTTGTTGTCTTTTTCCTAGGGCTTTCGGTTTCACCTGTAGCTGTGCAAAACATCTGATGGGAATAAAAGATAATAATAAAGTATGCATGTAATTGTTAGAGCAAGATAAATTATATGTGGGTAGTGCATCCATAATTGCTATCGCCACCGCAACCCCTTATAGCAATAACCTACTAGTCTCATCCATGGAAGAAAGAGAACTAATGATATGCATAGTGACATCACCGTTGATCCCAAGTAAATCCCTCACATACAGCCATACTACCCCTTCTGTCACGGGGGGTCCCAACCTGCAGATTAGTCATTACTCATACTCCCTATACCTGGCTCAATCCTCGGGGTATTGGGTACCTGACAAGTCCTTGATTGAGGCAAGAGAGGATACAATAATCATCATGTCATACAAAGTAATACATGATCCCATCTATGATAAATAACATGCACAAAAGCTACATGGCTAGGCCGAAGCCCTTAGCCCAAGGAGGTTTACTCACACATAGAGATGGAATCAAAGATCATAAACATTGCAATGGAAATCATGAGATTGATAGCAAATAGTATTACAATGTCGCCAATCGAAGATGAGATCTACTATTACAAGTGATGGAATATGGCTATGGTGGTGGAGAATGGTTTGGAGATTAGATCTAAGTATATTCCTCTAGCGGCTCTTTGGTGTTGTGGATGGAGATCTGAGGGGTGGCTGGTGATCGGAAAAGAGCTCTGTTTCTCGTCGCCCGAGGCCTCTTTATATAGGGGTCCCTTCACGAAAGTTGTTCTATTTGACCTAGCGGTGTCGATGGAAACTATACAACCAGAACTATACGGCGAGAATTTTATTCCCGCCGTATAGTTGGTCGTTAACGCGTATGTCTCTACTTTACGACTCCTGGTTTCTTTGGGTTGTTGGAAATCTCGTATCTTTGACTTTAATGAAGTGATTCCCATCATCAAACGTCATTATCTGCACAGGGAAAACTAGCAAGAAAGGATTGCATACCCCTTTGATCATTAGGCATTAGTGGCAGGGTTTAGAGTGATATTTCATCAAAAATATGAATAATATTCAGGTTCAATGTGGACGTAGATGGCTATATTTTAGAGCCATCAGTGGATATCAAAGATATGATGATCATTACTGTCGTGGTGGCGTCACGGTAGATGCCATGGATAGGCTAAAGATGGAACCAAGATGCACTAGAGGAATCCAGGGAGGGATAGTGTGGTGATTCCACACACAGATGCTTTGTATTCTCCAAGTTCACTGAGATTACAGATGCTCCTTGAGCTTTATTAGGAAGAGGAGGAAGAAGAATCTATCTTACTCTCACCACAAGTTTTCCCCCAATCAACCAACTACTCACGCGCCAGCCCCCTCTGCAAAGGCCCTAGCGCCCCTTATAAAGGGGAAGCTAGGTTACCAGTTAGGGCATACGTGGAGGAATATGCCTCTCCCAAAATAGCAAACCGACCGGGTCTCCTTTTCCCTTCGTAAGCCATGCAGAGGCTACGTAACCCTCTACGGCGCCAGCGTCAGCCGACATAGGCTACGTCACCTTTGTCGGCTACGCCCTGTTGGTCTCTCCCTCTGTTCGCTTCCATGATGCTCCAGCGCATAGAGACCACCTTTTGACCAGCGAGATACCTTCCTTCTCTTGCAAGCCTAGTATGACCCGGCCTCGTGGGTACCTGCATACAAGTTACAAAAAACCTGTCGGCATACGACATACGTCGGCCGGGACACAGTCAGGTTGACATCCTTCGGTCCGGGTTACTCCGTAAGTCGGCCTACCTTGAGGTGACCCGGCCAGCTCTCGCTTTGACCTTGCTATACCTCGGCTAACTCGGCCTCTATACCCCGGCGTGACCCTACCTGGGGGTATCCCCCCAACAACTACTTTGGAGATCTCGCTCTCTTATCCCCTTTTAAAATATTTTGATTAGATGAGCTTCTTCTCCCTCTTGTTTTACAAACATACTTGTATTTATGCAAAATATCTCCACCAGCCATAAGTCTTCTGGAGTACACCATGTACTCACCCTTGCTTTGTTGATACTTTTTTTAGCAGAGTAAGTTTTCCCCTAAAGACGAGTTTGGTACGACATTGGAACCGACTAGTAGCTTGGGGTTCCCGGCCGTTAGCCTGGAATCTATGGGCTGGGACGTCATTGTTATGCTTCATGCCTCTTAGGCCATTTGTGAACTTTGATATACTTAATAGCATAATTTTCCTTTTGATGTTTGATGTTTGTGGTCAGTGACCGCTTGATGAGGGGTAACCTTGGCAATGCTCATGGTTATGGACTTAGGGTTTTGTGGAAAAGAGAACCCTAGGGATTTCGTCGGATGTTAGACAAACAAGGGAGTTGAAGTTGTCTGATTATAAATGGATAATGTGATTTACAGATTGCTTGGGAGTTTTTCGGTACCTCTCCACATGCCCCTCCTAGCCTATATATAATAGGCTGGGTCTTGGAGCTGTATACGGACATGTTACATATTCGTGATTACAACACCAACACAATGTCGATTTCTATTTCCCTATTTAACTAAACTAAGACTTCCGTCGGATGCTTCTTGGGCCTTCATCTTGAGTCTTCATGGGTCATGAGTCTTCATACAGCTAGGGTAACCAAACATAAGCACCCGAGTAGTCATACCCATGTTAGTAGCCCCCGAGACTCCATGCGAATCATATATTCGGGTTGAGTCTCAAGATATATTTTCAATATTTACGATTTATATGAGATATCCTTATTTTTTCTAGATTTGTAGGGATTTGGTACAACATGCCCGATGCATCCGACAGATCGGGAATCAGTTAATTTCTCCTGGGAAAAAACACTGTAGACCTACATCAAGTTCAAGTCCCTAGGCTTGAACTCAGAAAATTACTAGCATAATTCAGTTCGAGCCATTGAGGTCTTATCAAATACTGAATTCCAGTTCTATTATATCGGGTACCCAACGTGTCCGTCAGGATTTTTCATCATATCATCGATACGGATATTTTACTGGCAGAGCGCATTCTTGTGTGATTACCAGGCCACATAGGATGAATCCATGACACGGCTTTCAGAGGTTTATTGCGTTGGGCATGATCCGAGGTTTTGTATAATTTTTATCGACTACCTTGTTTGGCTGTTGGAATTGCTGAAGTTTATTAGCTCTTTGTTTTATGGGATGGTTTTACAGAATCTCCCGATGGGAGTAACCCTTTGGGGATACACTGAGGTAAAACTCATTGGCTTATGCTGATATTTCTTTGGATCTAAATAATTGTTTGACCTTATATGCCCAATATAATTTTCTATCGGGTGCGCGCCAGCGCATCCGATGGGAGTAGCCCCCGAGGCTATGTTCGGATGCCTGTATATGAACATAGGCTCATAATTTTTTTTTAGTTTCATCAGAATGATGGTCGCAAATTTTCTAAATGTTTTTACAATAAAAGCCCCCGATTTGTGGGAAAAGAAAAAAATTGTATACAGAAAGGAATAAGAGTATGGAGAACTTATATTTTATTTAAAGCCTGAAGATGAAGATACATGGTTTGGCGGTTTCACCTGGCTGTTGGCCTTTATTGAATAATATTGTGGCTAAGAAGCCGGGCAGTAGGTCTTATTGTAATTTAAATTGCGAAAAAAACATAAATGCTAAGCGTAAAAACACTATAGTTGTGCGATGTTCCATAGAATGGAGTATTTGACTCCTATCTTCTTGTCTTGAAGCCGATATGCTCCTCCGGGGATAACTTCTACAATGATGTAAGGCCCTTCCCAAGGTGACTCCAATTTACGGTGACCATCTTGCTTGAGGTGAAGAACTAGGTCCCCTGCGACGAAGGACCTAGGACGCAATCGTCGGTTGTGGTACTTGCGCAAGTTTTGCTGATATACGATGGCCCTTTGTAAGGCAATGTCATGAGCTTCATCGAGTGCATCAACATCGTCTTCAAGTGCTTCCCTGGATGCTTCCTCATCGTATTCAGCGACCTGTGGAGATTCGTGAGTTACTTTGACTGGAAGAACAACTTTAGCACCAAGGACCAGAAAGAAAGGTGTTTCTTGCGTCAAACTATTTGGAGTAGTATGCAAGATCCATAAAATAGATGGTAACTCATCAACCCATGCTCCTTTTGCACTGTCAAGTGGTGCTAGTTGTCTTTTCTTGAGACAAGCGGTTATGAGGCCATTGACGTTTTCTACTTACCCATTAGTTTGCGGGTGAGCAACCGAGGCATAACTTACTTTTATACCCATTTCCTCATAGTATTGTTTGAACTCATTGGAGGTGAAATTAGTCCTGTTGTCGGTGATGATGATGTTTGGTACGCCAAATCGGAACATTATTGATTTGATGAAATTCATATCCGAAGTTCCATCCTGGTTGGTGATACATTGCAAATGTATCTATAATTTTTGATGGTCCATGCTTGGTTTTATCTACTTTCTAATGTTTCTTCCACACTTTGGAGTACTTTTCATAGACTTTATTGGACTAACCTATTACCAAGATGCCACAGTGCCAGTTGCTTGTTTTCTATTGTTTTTGGTTCCAGGAAAGTCAGAAAATCAATATTCTCATAATTGGACCGGACAAAAGCCAAAGTTGATATTTTCTCGGAAGACTCACGGAGCTAGAAGGAGAGTCAGAGAGGGGCCACAGCATGGCCACACCACCCCATGGCGCGGGTCCCCCCAGGCCGCGCCAGGCCATGGTGTGGGCCCCCTGGCCGCCCACCGACCTTGCCCTCTGCCCTATCAGGAGCCTCCCGAAGCATAAACCCTAAAAGAGTCAAGCCTCCAGCCACGAAAAGTTCCACAACGCCACCGCCACCGAAAAGGAGATTCGGGGGACAGAAAGTCTCTGTTCCGGCAGCTCCATCGAACTCCACCACCATCTCCATCACCGTTGCTGCTTCACATGATGAGGAGGGATTAGTTCTCTCTCGAGGCTAAGGGTTCTACCGGTAACTATGTGTTCATCTCTTTATGCATGATCATATTGTGATCATGAGCTTTGTAATCAATTAGATCTACCTTACTACTCAAGTGCTTTAATGAATCTCTGCTCTCCCCATGTGTGTGAAAGTGACAGCGTGCTCACCATGGTGGCACTTAGGCTAGAGATTACAAATACTTGTTATGAGTTATATTTGGAGTTCGATGTTTCTATGAAATTGTGGTGTTTCTTTGAACCATCTAGTGCTCAAGGTGACAGTGTGTGGTTTTCTAGATGGGAAAGGCTTACTTTGAGGTGTGCTGTTATAGCCCTACCATGGATTAGAGTGTCCAACCGGAGAGTAGTTAAGAGTAGTATCATAAAGAAGAATATATTCATATGAGAGTGTTCACTAGTGAAAGTATGATCCCTAGGCCTTGTTTCTAATCATTGATACACCGTTTGCAACTAGATCTGTTACATGTTTGCTTGCTTCCATCTTTATTTCAGTTTGCCTTTAGTCTCTTCCACGCCATCAAGCTATTTTCTATCACCGTTACCACTTATAATTATCCATACCACTTGTATTTCACTATATCTCCGCTGAACTAGTGCACCTATACACCGGACAAGTGTATTGGGTGTGTTGGGGACACAAGAGACTTCTTGTATCTTGATTGCAGGATTGCTTGAGAGGGAATACCTTTGACCACTTCCTCCCTGAGTTTGATAAACCTTGGGTGATCCACTTAAGGGAAAACTTGCTGCTATTCTAAAAACCTCTGCACTTAGAGGCCCAACAACTGTCTACAAGAATAGAAGTGCGTAGACATCAAGCTATTTTCTGGCGCCGTTACCGGGGAGGAAAGGTAAAAGGTATTCACACCGGAGGATTAAAGAAGAAGAAGAACCTCCCACGGCAAACGCCTATTTTCTGGTGTGAGTGCTCGAAGTTATTTCCTTTAGATTCTGCAATTTTGTCTTTTTGTTTCTTTTTTTCACTAGTTAGGCTTAATGGAAAACAACAACAAAATTAGAGAGCTTTATAGTATTTATCTTGAGTTAGGACATGAAGTGTGTGAAGAGAAAATTAAAAAACCTATGGAACTTTATTTGCATGCTAATAGCAATGTTGATAGTATGAATTCTTTGGACACCATTATTGTTATTGTTATGGAAAAGTCTAAGCTTGGGGAAGCTAGTTTTTATGAAAATGATCTTTTTAGTTCCCCAGCTTTGGAAGATAGCTATTCTATTTCTTATGATGATACCAAACCTCCAATATATGATGATTACAATGATGAATATGATATTTTCAGTCCACCTTATATTGAGGAGGAAATTAATTATGACTACAATATGCCTCCTATATTTGATGATTATGGTGATGAGAATAATAATGATAGCTATTTTGTTGAATTTGCTCCCACTATTATTATTAAGAATGACTATTCTTATAGGGAGAGTAATAATTCTTTTATGCATGTGGCTCATGATAAGAATGTTTTATGTGATAGTTATATTGATAATTTTATTCATGATGCTATTGAAAGTTATTATGAGAGAGGGAAACATGGTTTTATGTGTCTCAACAATATTAAGTTTCCCCTCTTTATGTTGAAAGTTTTGAAGTTGCACTTGTTTTGTTTTCCTATGCTTGTTGCTTTGTGCTTTCATGACTTCTTTCTTTACAAGATTCCTATGCATAGGAAGTGGGTTAGACTTAAATGTGTTTTTAATTTGCTTCTTGATGCTCTCTTTTACTTCAATTCATATTTCTTATGTGAGCATCTTCTCAAACTATTAGGCCTAACTTAAAGGCGTTAAAGAAAAGTACTTATTGGGAGATAACCCAAAAGTATTAGATGAGTCTTGGAAGTTTTTACTTCAGTAATAACCGATCCTTATCCTTTTTATTTGCTTTTTGTGCCAAAAGTAACCTCTAATGAGAGAGAAGTAATGATTGGGAAATTTGCTGTCCCGAAATAGATTTCTGTGCTTCACCGTAAAAATTCGTGTAAAATCTCTGTACGTCCTTTTGATGCGTGAATTTTTTTGCTTCTGCCCCAGGTTGTTATCTAACTTTCGTTCGCACAACACTTTTCGATTTGAGCAACAGAAGGTCTTCGAAAAAATTCATCTTTACCTGCTGGTCTGTTTTGATAGATTTCTGCCATTATTTGCATTTGCTTCTTGTTGGTTCCTTTTTGAGTTCTTTTGGAGAATTGAGCTTTCTAAGGGAAGTGCTACAGTAGATACTGTTCTAATGGAAGTTTATTTGGTGTTAGAACTGAACCTTAAGACCTTTTATCTCTAGTACACTGTTGCTAATAAAGATTGTGTGAAGTTTTGTATAAAGGAATGAATTTCACGTGTATGGAAGGAATGAGTAATGAGATGAAGGATGGAGTAAAGCTCAAGCTTGGGGATGCCACGCGTGTCACCCCAAGAAATATCCAAGAAGTACAAGCGTCAAAGCTTGGGGATGCCCAAGGCATCCCCTTCTTCATCAATAAAAATCCCAGGTTTCTTCCAAACGCTTCATTTTTATTGTTTCATGCACAGTTGTGTTTTTCTTGGAGCGTCTTCTTTTTTGTTTTCATTTTGGTTTTTCGTTTTCTTTGGTTTTATTAGTTTGCTGAATAAATTGGTTGGACCCCCTCTTTCGTACATTGGTTTGCAAATAGTTGGTTTGGTTTGGAAAAGAGTAGGAAAGTTCATCCTTATGTGGTAAAAAGAGCTCATTTTTTACTATGGCATATGCTTTGTCATGCCATGCTTTATATTGTTTTGGATTTATGCTTAGTATTCTTTGATGTAGCATGACTTGTTATAAACAATTGAGATTGCTTAATGTGCCTTGGATGAATCATGTGTTGTTTTAGCATATTAAAGCATAGTATAGTGGTATTCTCCTTTGATGCTTTATTTTGGTTGACTTGGTGCATGCTCACACCATGTTATGACTATCTCAAGTCACCATAGCCTTTATGATCCTTTAGTTTTGAACTTGTAGTATCACTTTATGCTTTGATCAATGATGTTTTGTCTCTCTGCATGATTATGGCCATTATTGCTCTCTTAGTTTGTCGCTCCCAGTCTTTTGCTAGCCTCCACAACCAAGTATGAGTTCCACTCATGCATCCAACTCCTAAAACCAAGTTATTCCAAAGAGTCCACCATACCTACCTACTATAATAAGCTATTCCAAGTATATTCATGTTTTTGTTTACCTTCCAAATTAAACTTGTTATGAGAAAACTAGTGATTAAAGCTCTCACGAACTTGATAGCACACTTTACTTTTCTTGCCCTTAATAAACTTGAACCATTGTGTTGGTGTGAAATGAAAGGGGAGCTTGTAAGTCCATGGAGTTATGTATATGTGTTAGAGAAATGCTTGGGTCGCTGGTCTAATCCATGCTGACATGGTGGAAACCTGCAGCGTAACCATAATGAGCTGTCTATGAAGCATTCTTCTTATAAAAAAAGAGTCCTATATTGAGAAAAAAAAGAGAAAATAAAAAAAAGATTATGAAAGAGGAAAGAGAGAAAAAAGCACCATATTCCCATGGTAAATAAGAAGATTGCTGAGATGATCGTTGTCTGCTTGCCTTGTCATTTTGATATGGGGATTCTTCCATATCATCGGGCAAGGGGTACCTCGTTGGCGGTTCTCTATGATACACATGTACTTACGATGACAAGAACTTACCGGTGACTAAACTTGAGTAGCATGAGGAGCGTCCCTCGTATTCAAGGGACATGAGATTTCTAACTTATACTTCGTCAAGCATGTACACCATAGTTTGTTCACTTTAACCTTAATCACTTCAAGATGCTTATGATAGGGGAAATGAGAGCTGAAAGCTATAAGTACCATAATTTTTGGAAGCTCTTTATGAAACTTGAATCCCTACTCCCTTCTATGAAGGCCTTTCTTCACTTATATATTGAGTCTCCACCTTCTACCTTTAGGCACCTACTTTGAGAGCATAGTGGCCATTCTTAGTTCTATGTGCATTGTCCCAAGACTAGTTGATTGATGCATAACTTTGATATTGCTTGTTTTAAACTATTTGTATCTAGTCACTCTTATGAACTTTGAAGGTGTCCTATGCATTTATATTTGCTACTCTATGAGGGACAAGCTAAATGCCACTATGCTATGTTTTCTTTATGTGAAACAAACAAATGTCTTGCAAAGCATTCTTATGCATGAATCTTTTGTTTGTGCCTTTTCATGTTGCAACATAGTTTCTTTGTCTTATTGATAGAACTTTGTCTTTCATGTTATGATTGAAGTACTATGATCCCAGCTTTGAATGTTTTTACAAATACTTTGATCAAGTCTTTGATGGTGCATGTCACCTCAAAAATTATTCTTTCTTTTTATCGCTTACCTACTCGAGGACGAGCAGGAGTTAAGCTTGGGGATGTTGATACATTGCAAATGTATCTATAATTTTTGATGTTCCATGCTTGGTTTTATCTACTTTCTTATGTTTTGTCCACACTTTTGGAGTACTTTTCATAGACTTTCATGGACTAACCTATTAACAAGATGCCACAGTGTCAGTTGCCTGTTTTCTGCTGTTTTTTTGTTCCAGGAAAGTCAGAAAATCAATATTCTCGGAATTGGACCGGACAAAAGCCAAAGTTGATATTTTCCCGGAAGACTCACGGAGCCAGAAGGAGAGTCAGAGAGGGGCCACAGGGTGGCCACACCACCCCGTGGTGCGGGTCCCCCAGGCTGCGCCAGGGCATGTTGTGGGCCCCCTGGCCGCCCACCGACCTTGGCCTCTGGCCTATAAGAAGCCTCCCGAGGCAAAAACTCTAAAAGAGTCAAGCCTCCAGCCATGAAAAGTTCTGCAGCGCCGCCGCCACCGAAAAGGAGATTCGAGGGATAGAAAGTCTCTGTTCCGGCACCCTGCCGGGACGGGGAAGTGCCCCCGGAGCCATCTCCATCGATCTCCACCACCATCTCCATCACCGTTGCTGATTCCCATGATGAGGAGGGAGTAGTTATCTCTTGAGGCTAAGGGTTCTACCGGTAGCTATGTGTTCATCTCTCTCTCTATGCATGATCATATTGAGATCATGAGCTTTGTAATCAATTAGATCTACCTTGCTACTCAAGTGCTTTAATGAATCTCTGCTCCCCATGTGTGTGAAAGTGACAGCGTGCTCACCATGGTGGCACTTAGGCTAGAGATTACAAATACTTGTTATGAGTTATATTTGGAGTCGGATGTTTCTATGAAATTGTGGTGTTTGTTTGAACCATCTAGTGCTCAAGGTGACAGTGTGGGGTTTTCTAGATGGGAAAGGCTTACTTTGAGGTGTGCTGTTATAGCCCTACCATGGATTAGAGTGTCCAACTAGAAAGTAGTTAAGAGTAGTATCATAAATAAGAATATATTTATATGAGAGTGTTCACTAGTGAAAGTATGATCCCTAGGCCTTGTTTCTAAGCATTGATACACCATTTGCGACTAGATCTGTTACATGTTTGCTTGCTTCCATCTTTATTTCAGTTTGCCTTTAGTCTCTTCCACGCCATCAAGCTATTTTCTATCACCGTTACCACTTATAATTATCCATACCACTTGTATTTCACTATCTCTTCGCCGAACTATTGCACCTATACACCTGACAAGTGTATTGGGTGTGTTGGGGACACAAGAGACTTCTTGTATCTTGATTGCAGGATTGCTTGAGAGGGAATACCTTTGACCACTTCCTCCCTGAGTTTGATAAACCTTGGGTGATCCACTTAAGGGAAAGCTTACTGCTGTTCTACAAACCTCTACACTTGGAGGCCCAACAAATGTCTACAAGAATAGAAGTGCGTAGACATCAGTTGGTAAAAGGCATTGCTTCAGTCCACTTGGTGAATTTGTTGACTGCTACGAGCAGAAAAACGTGTCCTCTTAGGGATGATTTGTGAAGTTTACTCACCATATAAAGTCCCCATTGAGCGAAAGGCCAAGCGAGAGGTATGGGGTTTAGTTCGGCAGCGGGTGCACCAGGTTTTGTTGCGAATCACTGACATGCCTCATATGTTCTGACTATGTCCTTTGCATCTTGTACTGCTGTGAGCCAATAGAATCCTGCCCTGAATGCCTTGGTAGCGATTGCTCGGCTGTTGGCGTGATGGACACATAATCCTTCATGTATGTCCTTGAGTATAATCCTTCCTTCATCGGGTGTAACGCATCGCTATAAGACACCCGAAATACTTCTTTTATACAGTTCTCCCCTGATGATCCTAGAGGCTTTTGATCATCAGGTGATTCGTCGAGCTTCTATTATGTCCGCAGGGAGTTCTCCCATTATCATGTTTGCTATATACGGTTGCATACATGTAGGTTCTACTATCATGATTTCATCGACTTCTGGCAATTCCTCAAGGACTTCTGTTGTATCTTCGTGTGCTGGCATAGCCCCCGAGTCTTTTTGAGGCTTGATCTTTTTCCCTATTTTGGGTGCTATAACCTTACAAACCCTCTTGGCCTTGATAGACCGCACTATTATTTCCTCCCAAAAGACCCCAGGTAGAACTAGTAGGCATAAGGATCTGATGTTTGCCAAATTGCCGTCCACCTCTTTGATTGCTCTTCCTATGTGTGAGACTTCGCACCCGTCAAATTGGGCTTCCATAATGCTATATAGATTGTTGTAGGCGATCATGTTGTCACTGACAGCGTCACACTTGCATCGCTTGTTGTGCCACGAGGTTGGAATCACTGAATATTTTGAGGCGAGTTGCACCACAAACTTTAGTCATATGCATATCGTGTAACAGGGCCTCGTACTCAGCTTCATTATTAGATTGCGAAACTCATCGGAAGTACGCATCACATTTTATCGCCTTGGGGCGACACCAATATGACTCCTGCCCCTGCTCCTTCCATTCCTTTTTATCCATCGAAATACATTGTCCATGCGCTAGAAAGGACTGATGGGCCTGCGCATTGTAGTTCTGTCCATTCAGTAATGAAGTCAGGAAAAACCTGTGATTTAATTGCTTTGCGTTTCTCATACGTGATATCTCAAGGGGATAGCTCAATGCCCCCATAGAGAGACATGTCCGATTTTTTCTGGATTATTGAGATATTGGAAAGAGGTGCTTCATTTACCACTATGATCGGGTGTTCCAAAAAATAGTGTTGCAATTTTCATGTTGTCATGAATACTCCATATGCTAGTTTCTGATAGTGCAGGTATCTTTGCTTGGATGGAGAGATGACCTTGCTTAGAAAATAAACTGGTCTTTGAACACCGTGGGTTTTCCCTTCTTCGGGTCGCTCTATGACCAAAATTGTGCTGACCACCTGATTAGTAGCGGCAACGTAGAGAAGTAGGGGCTCTTTTTATCGTGGAGACACGATGACGGGAGATGTTGAAAGTGTTTTCTTGAGATCCTCAAAGTCATGCCAAGCTTCCTCCGTCCACTCAAATTTATCCGATTTCCTCCCGAGGGCATAGAATGGTAGTGCTTTCTCCTAGATGGGCGATAAAATGACTGAGTGATGCGACTCCCCCAGCCAAGTGTTGTATGCCTCGAAGATTCATTGGTTTTTTCATTTTTAGGATTTCCAGTATTTTTTCGTGGTTGGCTTCTATCGAGGAGTTTCCCTGCGGGAACTCCAAAGGAACACTTCATCTGGTTAAGCTTGATGCAATACTTATCGAGGTTCTCGAACGTTTATTGGACGTCAGTGATAAGAGTTGACCCTTGTTTCATTGTAACTATGACATCATCCATGTAGACATATACATTTGAGCCAATTTGACTACCTAAGTAGCTTTGCATCATCCGTTGATATGTTGCCCCCACATTTTTTAGGCCAAAGGGAATTGTTGTGTAGCAGAATACGCCATAAGGTGTGATAAATGTTGTTTTATCCTGATCTTCCTCCTTCATCTGAATTTGATGGTATCCTGAATATGCGTCTAGAAAGGAAAGGCATTTGCACCCCGCAGTTGCATCGATTATTTGATCGAATCGTGGTAGTGGGAAGTGATCCTTTGGACATTTCATGTTCAACTCGGTGAAATCGATGCACATGCGTAGTTCTTTTGTATTATTCTTTGGGACACATACTGGATTTGCGACCCACTCTGCTTTCTTTAATTCCTTGATGAATTTAGCATCGATTAGGCGATGGAGCTCCTTTCTAATGGCCTTTCGTTTTGGCTCTGCGAAGCGCCGACGTGACTGTTTTACTGGTTTCTCCTTCGGATCCAAGTTTAATGCGTGCTCAGCGAGTTCCCTAGGAATTATCGGCATGTCAGAAGGTAACCATGCGAAAATCTCCTAGTGCTCACGGAGGAACTCGATGAGCACGCTTTCCTATGTGGGACCGAGATTGGAAGCCATAAAGGTTGTCTTTTTTGGTTCGGTAGGATGGATCTGGACTTCCTTTGTATCTTTCGTGGTGTCAAAAGCTTTATTGGATTGACACGTGCTATTGCTAGAGGTTCTGGGGTTGCCGACATTTTTAGTTTCTCAAACTCAGTTGCCATCCTGAATGATTCGGAGATTTTGTTGAACTCTCGATTGCAATTGTCGGAACGTGTGAAGCTGCCCTTTACTGTTATGAATCCTTTGGGGGCGGCATTTTTGTGACTAGGTACGCATAATGTGGTACTGCCATGAATCGTGCAAAAGCTGGGCGACCCGGGATCACATGATATTGTGACGGCCAGTCCATGACTTCGAACTCGAGCTTTTCAGGCCTGAAATTTTCCTTGGATCCAAAAACAACGTCAAGAGATATTTTACCTAAGGGAAATTCAGCTTTAAGTGGTACTATGCCATGAAAGGTTGTTTTTGTTGGTGCTAGATTTGGTAAAGAGCAATTCATCGCCTTCATTGTCTTGGCGTAGATCAGCTTGATGCTGCTTCCCACATCCATGAAGACTTTACTCATATCAAATCCATCTAATTGTGCTTCTACTTTTAAGGCTAACTGACCCAGGGCCTGCAAATTCTTTTGCTCCAAAAGGAAGTTTCTGACCCAGCTTTAGATGATAGAGGATTTGACAAAGAGACCTCTTCCTGCCATACTGATCGACTATTCTCTTGAAATGCCAGCGGGTTTATTCCATCTTAGTGTCCGTTCGCCTCAACGTCTATACAAAGGATTACGTATGGGCAATATTAAAACTGTACTTTCCAGTAGTATCGCTACTGAATCAATGTAGTTGTATGCAAACCTAGAGAAATAGCATGATGAACTAAGAAATCCCCAGGTCCTATTGTTAAGAAAAGCGAATTACTATTCTCATTAACAGCATTCAACCACGCCGGCAACCATCCACACCAGAATAGATAGAGTTTTCTGAAGAAACCTGCTAGTGGAGGAAGGCCTCCTAGGGATAAGAGACATAAGGCTAAAGAGAGAGCCAAAAAAGGATCTTTCGTGTATAATCCTACATAATCTCGAATGTTATCAGTTCCGGTACGTAGACAAAATAATACAATGCATCGCGGTAGTCGAAGTGGATGATCAGCTCTGCTGAATGTGATTTATTGTTCTGACCAGTGGAGATATTCGGGTGTGGCTTGTGGTGACATATCTGCCATGTTGACTTGTCTTGTAATCAGCTTCTAGATCCTATTGGATGGGCGACCTTTCTGGATCATTGACATTGCCCCTTTGGACCTGGGTATTCATTTTCTTGATTTGTTGTGTTTTGCGGCTTCCCTGTTGGCGGGTGCGCTAGCAGTGGTGGTGCGCTAATGGCTAATGTACTAGGTGTAGTAGTGTACCCTTGGCTTGCTGCTTCGGTTGCCTTTGCGTTGCATAGCTCTTGCATTTTTAGAAACGTTCAGTAATCCTTCATGAGATGGTTGAATCGCCTTTTGCCCATTGAGTCGATGTAAAAGTACATATTGCAGGGTTCATCCAGAATTTGCATTGCGGACATTGGTGGGTCTTGAGCTCTTAGGTGATATCGCTGTGTTGGTTGCCTTCCTCCACCATCTTCCTTGTTGTTGCGGTGCCCGCCATTGTAATCGTCGTTTCTTTGGTTGTCCTCTCCCGAGAAGCTAGCTGCAACATACCTTGGTTCCCCGTTCCCGTCATTGCTCCTTCGTCTTCTTTCATTGTTGTGCATGTCCCTATCTTCTTCGGGTGAACGTGTTCGCTTGTTGTGTACTATGTCCTCTCCATCAGCCCAGCGATTTGCCATATCCATTAGTTGTGAAATTGTTTTGGGCTCGACCCGTCCTAGTTCTTCTATGAATTCTCAACGGCGAAGGCCGTCATTAAAGGCATCAATTGCCCTCTCATTGGATATGGCCTCAGCTGAGTTTATGATGATATTCCATCTCTAGATGAAGGATCGTATTGACTCTCCAGGTTTCTATTTGCATGCTCACAATTGCTCCAGAGATGCGGATCGCTTGAATGTGGAGTGGAAATTTTGGATGAACTTACCTTCAAAGTCATTCCAGGTGCTGATGGAATCTTCGGGTAGCTTCTTAGCCATGAACGTGCGGTACCGGTTAGGTGCAGCTACATGCACTGCATTGTGGTGGCCGTGGATCCCCCTATAACTTGAAGGTGGCCAGATAATCTGCCAACCAAGCTTCGGGTTCCTGTATACCGTCGTACTTCTGGCGGTCATGAGGAAGTTTGAAATCCTTGGGTACTGGAGTCTTGTGAACCCGTTGGGTAAAGCAGCTGGCTCCGCAGAACTCATAGTCATCCTCATTGTCACCATTATAGTACCTTCAGCTATGGCTCTCATCCCTTGATTCGTTGTTCCTATGTTGTGTGAGATCGTTTCTTGTGTTGTTTCGTGGCTCGGAGCCTGAGAAGTGCACCCGATGTGGTGACCGCGATCGTCGTGTGTGCCCCACCTACCGAGGTCTGCTTCGACAACATGGGATCTGTCGGGTTGAAGTGTGACTCCTTGTTCTGTTTGCGCAATAGATGCGCCCACCATACCGAGATTCATTAGAGCGGAGCGATGGAGAGCTGCACGGGGATCGTCGGGTGCTGGTTGAGTTGTGAGCAGGTATGTTTGTGTGGTAACAATTGTGGCTTGAGCTGTTTTTGCTCTGATATGTCATGTTGGATCTACTAAAATAAATGACAAATCGAGGTCCCTGGTCATTTCGTTTCTTTTAGCTTCAGGTATATTTTGTAGTCGTGAGGCTCCTCTCCTTGGTTGTGCTCCTTCAGTTACACTTCCTGATCCTCGGGTAGAACTTAGCTAAGTCCGCTGAAGGCTGGATTCATTAGCTAGCCTTTTTATTTTGTTGAGTTGCCTCTACATCCTTAGTAAATCCCTCTTTTTGTGATGAAGCAAGTATTGGTAGGCTAGTAGATCTCTATGTGTGGCATCAGCTGTCATTGGGACCGCACCCGAAATTGCTGCCCTTCCCTTTGCCATGCTTTGGCTGGTAGCCAGAGAGTTTGCCGCTCGCCTCTGTGTGGTTCTTCTCCTCCCGGGATTATGCAGTTGTTCATCGGGTCTCCTCCATTTCCATGATCTCCTGCATTGCTATCTGACAAAATACCATTGGGATCAAGGATAGGGTTACCGTTGGAGTTGAGCTGCGTTGAGGTTTCCTAGATGATTACACACACTCGGTGGCATGGTATATTTGAACTAGTGACGTCATCGTCGGATCCGAGGGAGACACTATTTTGGAGATCAGTGAAGTCTAGCGGTTTCTGTTCTGGGTAGATTTTGGCCATCTTGATTCTGAAGTCGATACTTTCGCTGCTTTCTTCAGGTTCCATGCTTGCTGGGCTCGATCCATGTGGTGGAGTTAGCTGAGATTCTCATCTGAGGGAGAGATTGTTGTAAAGACCATCAAGATCCCCTAGATCTTCCGTGTTTGTAGTGTTTTCTTCGTCTTTCTCCGTCTAGAGTGTAGCTTTTGTGGATGATCCAACAGATTATGCAGGTATCACTGTAGGCACAGCTTTCTTGACTGACGGCCCTAATAATATTGGGGCCAATAGGAATGATTCTTCGGGTTCTTCCACCCGAAAGTGAAAACTTCCGATGATGAGATTGGATCCTCCGTTGAAATCAGCGGGTACCGAGACAAGGGTGGGCGGGCGTGGTGCTGCTTCCATCATATTGTTGCTTGATGAAAAGGGGTCCACCGAATCCATGATTCCAACATTCAGGTTTCCCATAGACGGTGCCAGTTGACGAGGGGTAACCTCGGCAATGCCCATGGTTATAGACTTAGGGTTTTGTGGAAAAGAGAACGCTAGGGATTTCGTCGGATGTCATAAAAACAAGGGAGTTGAAATCGCCTGATTATCGATGGACAATGTGATTACATATTATTTGGGAGTTTTTCGGTACCTCTCCACAATCCCCTCCCAGCCTATATATAATAGGCTGGGTCTTGGAGCTGTATACGGGAATGTTACATATTCATGATTACAACACCAACACAATGTCGGTTTCTATTTCCTTATTTAACTAAACTAAGACTTCTGTCGGATGCTTCTTGGGCCTTCATATTGAGTCTTCATGGGCCATGAGTCTTCTAGCAGCTAGTGCAACCAAAAATAAGCACCCGAGTAATCATACCCATGTCACCACTGCTTGTAATAATTTGGTTATCTGCTTAGTTATGAGCTTGCTATAATAATTCTTGTGTCATAGGGTCACTTTTGTGTTACCGATTCTCTCACTGGATATCCTTGAGCTCTAGGTTAGGCTTATGTCGGACTGAGGTTCTGGATTTCTTTAGCCCTGATTTGGGGGTTTCACACCTATGTCTTCATTTGTGGATGAGTAGTTGTGTGATGTCTCCATACAATTACGGCAACTTTTCTCTTCGGTTCATATTCCCTGCTTTTTTGGAAATGTGCCCTAGAGGCAAATAATTAAGTTGTTTATTATCATATTTCATTAGTGCGTAAATTTTTCATACCATGCTATAACTCTGTCAATCGGAAACATTGATACACATGTGGTATGTAAATAAACCAAAGTCCCTAGTAGCCTCAATTCAACTATTTCATTGGGCAACTGATGATCAAGGTTTCCTAATCATGGAGCATTTATGCTAATTGACAATGAAGTCATATAATTAGTGAATGATGTGATGGACATTACCTAATATAAGTATTGCGACACGATTGAGTCACAAGGTTCATCGTTGCAATAATTAGAAATGAAGTATCCTACTCCTTAGACCATGAGATCATATTTAATCACTATCACCCGAAGCTATTTAGATATCATCAACCATTACACCGTAATAGGGTGATCATAAACGTGTATATTGGGTATTCCAGAGGGATAGGTTGATGCGTATGCATCGAGATCAGGATTTGTTCTCCCACATGACGGGAAGATACATTGGGCCCACTCGGTGAGATTACATCCATAAGTTGTGTAGCGTGTGACTAGGTCACAAGGATGGAATGTCACGGGAATGAGTAAAGCAATACTTATCAATAACAAGATTGAGCAAGGTATCATGATACTGATGATCGGAACTTGAACAAGTCAGGTATCTAAGTAACAAAGGGAATTGGACTCAATGTTTATGGTTCGAACGACATTGATATCGTGGAATGCATGGGGTTCATTATGGAAAACCTAGTCCCGCTAATGATCATTGATCCGAGAGTCATATCGATCATCTTTGTGATACACTTAAGGGTTTTATGATGCTTGGAGATCATTTTGAAATCATCGGGATCACATGAAGAAAGAGATGAGAATGTCAGAAGTGTTCCGTGAGAGAACCAAAATCGCTCCGGGAGGATCCGAAGAAGTTTGGAGTGAACCAAAAGGTGATTTCGGTGAAAAGGAATTTAATAACATGTATTTTATATTAATTGTTGGGATTAATATTAAATAAATATTTAAAACAAAATTTAAAAGGGCAACTTCCCTAATGGGCCAAAACCTTGGAGGGAAAAGGCCCAAGAAGAAACCACCCAAAGGGCAACCACCACCGCCATGGGCCATGGAGCACGGGGTGGGCCCCACCCCTCCCAGCCCTCCTCCCTCCTCTCTCTTTAGTCCCACCCTGGTACTTGAGTGGTTGGGATGTCCCCTTTTTCCCTATATAAGGAGGGTCCTATTGGAGGGAAAAAGACACACAAAATCAATATATTCTCTAAGGCACTCTCCTTAGAGACTCTCTCTCGTTAGCTCTTGCACTAGTGCGGTTCCAAGAAGAACTGCACACATAGGAGATGTGACATCTTCAGCATACCATCGCATTATTATATCCCTGGTTCGAGAATGTATACTTCTGCAATCTCGGCTAGATTAGGGATCTCTGAAGTCATCTTCAAACACCGAACGTGTGCAAGACAACGGGGGTGCTGCCACTTCTGGCGTTTGGATTGTCGTGCAAGGAGCAACGCGACCTTGAGGTTAGCTATGAGTATGACTAAATTATCCATGTTCCGCATGAATGTTAAACTATTTTGGTCTACAAGAGTATGTTACCGAAACTCTCTCCGTTATAGAATTACTCCTAGATACATCCTGGCATCTGGTGTTGCGCTAGTTAGAAAAAATATTATTAATTGTCATCAACCCCTTTAGCAGTATTAGGGTAGATCTATGTGTAGTATTGCTTGTATGGTTAGAACACATGTTGAATTTGGCATTGATCCTATAGTTGTTACCCTCTCACGTGGACTTGTTTATATCGTGGCACTGTTTGATGAAGCGGCCCAGACCGACTTTACATGTATCCTTACGCGAGACTGGTTCCACGCTCAACCTATGGTTTATACCATATAAGTCCCTTGTCGTCGGATTGAGGACAAGTACACCATGAGGGCATCCTCGAGGCGTGCGGAAGAGAGGGGTGTGAGACGTACGGTATTCCGGGACGGTGAGCACACAAGTTTACCCAGGTTCGAATCCGCCGGCTTTGGACGGATCCTACTCCTGCTAGCAATCCAGTAATACGGCAGAGCCGGAATATGGGTTACAAGGGTATCAACTGTGCGAGTTGAGACTGTAGACTATTGTCTTATGGTGTTGCCCTAAAGGCTCTCCCTATGACGGCTTATATAGATATCCGGCCTAGGGTTTACAGGAGAGATCAATCCGGCTATGACTAAGAGTTGGTTACAGAGTACATCTTGAACTACAAGTAACATTATGGGCCTAACTCGGTAAGTCTTCTGGGCCTTCCCGTAGCCGGATTGGACTCCGTCTTCTCTCCTGACTGGGCCGCCCGTGAAGCAAAGCTCTAACCTGAAGTGGGCCACCCTGGTCAGTGAGGAACTGTCAGGATACCCGGAAAGTATATCCCCAACATCCCTAGCGGGTGTCTATCTCTCTTTCAGTACTGGGTATGACATTTGCAATAGAGGGCCCTGAAAGGGGTGAAATAGATACAAAAATTTGATCCATGTTATGGTTGTAAGTGTCGCGAAAGCCTAACATCCATGTAAAACATGCAAAAGATAGAGTAGAGGCGTCTAAGTTTATTTTGTAGGAGGCATATCATGTGATATGGTCATGTTCATAGTGAATGTAAAGTAGTTTACTTAATGTTGCTAAATTGTAATAATAAGTCATCACTTTGATGAACGACCGATTGGTGGTGTCGTGGACTTGGCGCTGTACCAGTGGCAAGATGGAGATCATGCTAGAGCGCTCGATGGAGATCTTGGCGCGTGAAGAAAGGACCATGTCATATCACTATAACTACATGTGATGTTAATCTTTTATGCATATTATTGTGTGCTAGAATTATATACTCGATGGTAGCATTATGTAAGATGATCCCTTAATTAATACCAACAGAAGTATTCTCCCCGAGTATTCACCACTAAGAAAGTCCATCGTACTGAAGCACACCGTGATGATTGGGTGTTAGCCATATCGACGTTCGCATATGGTGGATGTAAGACATGTTGCACATCGAATACACTTAGATTGAATTGGTGAGATTAGCATGTACAAACATGGCCTCGGAACACGAGAGATAAAAAGATCGAGCATGAGTCACATGAATCCTCTGATCGACATTGTATTGTCTACCTTTGCAGCTATATCACTAGCCAGGGTGATTGGGGTGTTGTAGTGAATTAGGATCATGTGATCACTAAAACCATCTTAGGGATGATAGTTTTAGTGGGAGCTCATTGAATATTTTGATTGAAATTTGAACTCATATTATTAACTTAGTCTAAGTCTTTGCAAATATCCTTGTATATCATTGCCATTCCCAACATCCAGGATATCTTTAGTCCATTCTTGAACGGTGAGAAACTTAATCTAGATGGGTCCAACTTCACCAAGTGATACCAACACTTGAGGGAAGTTGAGATAGGTATGCCCTATGGGTACCTAAGATGGGCCTACCCGGTTCAGCACAGTAGGAGCTCACGTGACAAGCCACTGGTAATGATCAAGCTCATGATGATTCGGGTGGCCCCAAGCCCATGAAGGATGCGACTCCTTGGGAAATATGGCAAGGTTAAGATAGAAATTTAAAAGAGTTAACCCTAATTTGTAACCAACTCGGTGGTACCCCGAGAACGGCCTCCTCATATAAAGACCTAGAGGGAACCATGAGGAGGAGCATCGCAAACCCTAGCATATACACCCGCCAGATTACATCTGCACACCATCGCCATAAAGTCACCCTTTGTAACCTTTGGTTCATCATCAATGAAGAGTAGACAAGAAGGAGTAGGGTTTTCCTTCCGGGGGCCTGAACCTGGGTAAACATCATGTCCCTGAGTTGCTTGCTTATTAGCCAAACAGAGTCTCCAGCGCTCCCCTCTTCCTCAAAACCCAAGTCCATAAACTATGGGGATTGATGTGTTAACACCATGTCAGACGTTCTCACTAGGAACAATCTTCTCTATGTCCTACAAGAACCAATAGGAGATTTCCCAGAAGACTTCGTGGGTGACCTAGATGATGATTATTATCAAGATCGCTATGACACCTTCATGATGGTTAGGTACACCATGATTGATGCTATGGAGTCTAGCTTACGGGTGCATGATGCGCTCGACTTTCAACATAGAGCTCGTTGGGAACCCCAAGAGGAAGGTATGATGAGCACAGTAGTAAGTTTTCCCTCAGTTATGAAACCAAGGTTTAATCGAACCAGTAGGAGCAAGGAAACACCCCAAAGGTGTTACTAGCTGAGCTTTGGCAGGGCGCACTACCGGTGCTAGTAGCAACGTGGAGACCTGCACAACACAACCACAGAACTTTGTCCCCAACTTGCGATGAGGTTGTCAATCTCACCGTGTTTTGCGGAAAACAAAGGATTAAACGTATCGAATGGAAAGAAGTAAAAGTTTGCAGAAAGTAAACACAAAGCAGAAATAGTTTATAGATTGTATGTAAAGAAAAAGGATCGGGATCCATAGTTCACTAGAGGTGGCTCTCCTTAAGATAGATAACATGTTGGGTGAACAAATTACAGCGGGGCAATTGACAAACACCGAGAAAGCAATACATGCATATACTAATCATCTTGACTCCTCTAAGACTTGATTGGGCATTACAACATAATACATAGACCGCCATCCAACTGCATCTATGACTAATAATCAACCTTCAGGTTATCATCTTAACCCCCTCCAGTATTAAGTTGCAAGCAACAGATTATTGCTTTATGAACTATGTGTAAAGTAAACAATACGATTGTTCTATGAACAAAGGATTGTTGTTCTCTCCCTAGTAGCAACAGCACATCTAGTACCTTAGAGATTTCTGTCACTTCTCCAGATTACCAGAGGCATGAACCCACTATCGAGCATCAATACTAACTTTTGGAGTTGCTCGCATCTACTTGGCCAAGATAGCTACTAACAACGGAAAGCATACAAGATATCAAATAACAAAGACATGATAAAATCAATAATCAATCTGAAATAGCATCTCAATATCCATCGGATCCCCACAAACACAACATGTATGAATTACAAATAGATGATCTTGATCATGAACGGAGCTCACAAGATCTAAACATGAAAGCACAAAGGAGGAGAAACCAGCCATCTTGCTACTACATGGATCCGTAGTCCAAGGATGAACTGCTCACGCATCACACCGGAGGCTTGCATGGTAATGAAGAAGGCCTCTAGGGTGAATTCCCCTCTCCGGTAGGGTGCCGGGAAGAGCTTCAAATCCCTCCCGATCTAGGGATGGAGATGACGGCGGCTAGAGACTCTGAGCCCCGCACCCACCGGCTTACCCAAGTCGGTGATCTTCTTCATGACTTCTGCCAGTCCCTTGAGGACATTGGCGAGTCTCTCAGGATTCCGGACATGCCAAGCATGTCGGATTTTCAGGTGTGGGACAAGGCCAAGGAGATGCCGCAGCTTGTTCGGGACTGGAACATGTCCTACACGCGGACTGCTGCGCAGAATGCTCTCACCATGGTCATGAGCCACCATGGAAAGATGGAGATATGGCAAGTGACCAGAGGGTACTGTAAGGTAGACGAAGACGGCCAGGAGCAAGACCTTCAAGCCATCATGCACTCCTGCGCCGGGTATGGGTGCCACGTAGCTGATCTGACCAGCTACGAGATCCCCTTCTTCACCCGTGTAGCTACTCCGCCACCTCCTCCAGAAGAAGCCGAAGAAGTTTCTGACGATGAACGGACCACCTCGGATCCAGACATCTCGGCACGATATCAAGGCCGAGTAACCAGCGAGCCGGCAGCTGCTTCATATCCTCCTGCATCATAGACCACAAATTTATGTATTATTCTGTAAAAGAACATGATGCATTTGTAAATATTAAGTACTATTGATTTTTCTAGTGCTAAGTTTTTTATCTATTCAGCACTTTTTCCTTAGATTTTTTTGTGTGCCTGAAATGTTTACATAAGCACTTGAAATTTTCCGTCTCTACTTATCGTTTATCTGGCTTTCCGCCTCGTCCCTTTCGTGAGCCGGCTAAACCTTCAGCTGGCAACTTTGCCGAGCAATGGAGCTCAATTGCTAAACCAGTTTGAACTCGGAAACAAAGCCGGCTTCCAGTACCAACAATTCACTACTCGGAAAATACCCGCATCCGGCAATCAGACAAATAACCCAAGTAAAGACTAGAATTTTTAGAGTTATACCCAAAGGTAGCAGTTTTAAAATCGGAAATCTAAACCAGAACGAACATGAGCATAAAGTACTTTCAAGCATTCTGGGATTTTCGACTATAACATGATCATTTGGAAATAAGATGGTAAAAACTTCTCAGAAAAAACTTGAGGCAACCAAGACTTTTATTTCTCAAAGAACATGTACATATGTATGATTACAAAGAAGGATAAACTAAGAATAAAAGGGACGTAGCTGAGCGATATTCCACGGTCTGTCTAACTCATCCGGATTTGTACTGCCTCCATCTCTCTTTCTCTTCTTAGTAGCAGGTCTTTCTTTGACTGGCCTCATGTCAGTTAAGTAGTACGATCCATTGTGCAATACTCGACTAACTAAAAAGGGCCCTTCCCATACTGGGGAAAGTTTGTGCTTTCTTTGTTGCACAAGCCAGAGAACCAAATCACCTTTATTGAAAGATCTGTTTCGGACTCTCTGGCTATGATACTTGCGTAACTTCCGCTGATAGGCTGTAGATCTCATTTCAGCAACGAAGCGAACTTCTTCGACTAAGTCGAGATCATTTTGTAGAGAAATCTCGGCATCCTCTTCAATATACGCGGCCACTCTAGGAGAAGTATGAATTAAATCACTAGGAAGAACTGATTCTATGCCATAGACCAAGAAGAAAGGTGTGTATCCTGTTGACCTGTTCGGAGTTGTTCGTAAACTCCAAATTACAGAGGGTAATTCCTCTGCCCAAGCCCCCACAGCACGTCGTAGTGGTGCTTCGAGTCTTGGTTTCAAGCCTTGTAGAATTAAACCATTTGCTCTTTCGACTTGTCCGTTAGCCTGTGGATGTGCAACTGACGCAATGTCAAGCCGGATATTTTGCTCGTCGCAGAATTCAGCCAATTCTCCCATAGAGAAGTTACTCCCGTTGTTTCCGGCTGATCGCCGATCTCCGTCCGGAGCGTCATTATTCCGGTTCCGGGGAGGTTCTTGACCACGACGAGCCCCCTGCAGGCTTGTTCCAGCATAGTTTCCATTGTTCCTTCGTCCGTCGTTCCCACCATGGTGAGGCTCAGCCGGACGGCTCTCATGTCTAGGAGGTGGCATTCTCTGACGATCCTCCTCCCGACGTTTCTCCTTATCTTCTCCCTTTTGATCGTTGAATTCTCGTCGGGGAGGGTTCCTCGGATTTAGTGCAGCGATCGCGTCTTTCTCGGTCGCTGGAGCGACATTGCTCCAGTTATGTGTAGTTCTGCGATGCTGTCCCGACAATCCGGTTCTTGAATAATTGTCTTCCCCGCGTTCGGGGTGATGGTACTGCGCCCGAACGTAATGGGATCTTACGTCAGCCCATGCCGGATCCGTGCGACATTGGTCAGAATCCGAGACCAGTTTTTGACTTCCGGACAGGGCGACCTTCTGCTGCTCCAGTCCCTTGTTGAGTAGCTTGATACCCAAACGGATCTCCTCTGGTCCTGGATTAGCCGATAGTATTCCTCGGGCTGCCACGGTATTCTGTACTGGGGTTGGGTATACCCAATCTCCATTGCTGTCTTTCTGTGGCTTCCCCATCTCGTCCCCGAAAAGGATGGCACAGACACGTGGGAATTGGTCATCATTGATGTGACGCTTCCGTGTCTTCTGATGCAACCGAGACATATATTCTTTGGTGGACATGCGTTTCTTCTCCACCTCGATATTTTTGGCTTCATTGAGGAGTTGTTGACGACGCGCTTCTAGGGCATGGGCCCTTTCATCTAGCTCGTCTGCAGTAAGTTCTGCAGCTGTAGGGATAGGTGTGGTTAATGCGGCATCAATGAGCTTACGCGCACCTTCAGTGATCACGTGTCCATCCACCGATGCTTCTTTTTTTGGCTCTTCTGGGATAAGTGCTCCATCCGAGTCTTCTTCATGTTCCTCGGCGATTACCTCCTCTGTGAGAGGGTCTTTTGTCGGGGTCTTGTTTTTCTTGTTCTTCTTCTTTGCCTTCTTGGCAGCGCCGGTAGCAAAGACGGCTTTGGGTCCATTTCCCGGAGTCAAGCTCTGATCGGTACTTTCGGACATTTGGACCTCGGGATTGTCTCCGACGTCCATGTCATCCTACACTTTGGGAGAGTGTTCCCCGGACCCTTCATCCATGGCTTTTCCTTCCTCTGCAGCTTCGGAGTTGTACTCCACTTCATATTTCGCGGAGAACTTTCGGAAATCTGCCGACGTCATAGATTCATCCGAGGATGCGAGAACATCGACATTTGTTCCAATTGCCTCTAGCACCGAATCGGTGTTTTCTCCAGCATCGGAAGAGCCAGATCCGGATCCAACATATCCGACGAAGTGCGACGCGTGCTTCCTGAGGTACCTGCGGCTTTCGCAATCAACCATGTCGAAACTTTTAATAGTTTCGAGGATTGCATCTGCGCTAGCGCCTTGCAGTATCATACGTCTTAGTGTGTACCTGAGGAAAGGCCTGTCTGTCCCGGCATCGTCAGAGCCGGAATCAGTGTCGTTGATGTGCTCCTCCTGGATTTCGACTTCTGCGGGTAGGTCCATCTGGGATCCGGCTTCTCCAGGGAGATCCACTCCAGATTCGACTTGGACCGTGAGGTCTTCTTCAGGCTCAGATTTCTCCACTATCTCCGCAACTACTGCGGGCTGGGTGGGATTAGGGTTTTCTGAGATCCGGAACTCTGCCGCCTACGCGGACAAAGGGGACCCACAAGATTCTTCTGCCTCTATCATCACCACTGGGGTGGGTTGGGCAGGTTTAGCGAAACCGATGTAAACATCGATCTCACCAAAAGACATGATTGTATAGGCAGTCACGGCCTCCCTAGCCGGAATCCAAGTCTCGTCGAGAATGATGAGAGGGATGTCGCTGGCGTAGAGGATGCGGCCAACGACGATAGTCTCGCCGATTCCGATTCTTGCAGATTCCGCTCGGAACGCAGATCCGTAGCTCACTTGCCCCATGGTGGGCGCCAACTGTCATCGGATTGAGGACAAGTACGCCATGAGGGGGTCCTCAAGGCGTGCGGAAGAGAGGGGTGTGAGACGTACGATATTCCGGAACGGTGAGCACACAAGTTTACCCAGGTTCGAATCCGCCGGCTTTGGACGGATCCTACTCCTGCTAGCAATCCAGTAATACAGCAGAGCCGGAATATGGGTTACAAGGGTATCGCCTGTGCGAGTTGAGATTGTAGACTATTGTCTTATGGTGTTGCACTAAAGGCTCTCCCTAGGACGGCTTATATAGATATCCGGCCTAGGGTTTACAGGAGAGATCAATCCGGCTACGACTAAGAGTTGGTTACAAAGTACATCTTGAACTACAAGTAACATTATGGGCCTAAGTCGGTAAGTCTTCTGGGCCTTCCCGTAGCCGGATTGGACTCCGTCTTTTCTCCTGACTAGGCTGCCTGTGAAGCAAAGCTCTAACCCAAAGTGGGCCACCCTGGTCAGTGAGGAACTATGAGGATACTAGGAAAGTATATCCCCAACATCCCTAGCGGGTGTCTATCTCTCTTTCAGTAGTGGGTATGACATTTGCACCAGAGGGCCCCGAAAGGGGTGAAATAGATACAACAATTTGATCCATGTTATGGTTGTAAGTGTCACGAAAGCCTAACATCCATGTAAAACATGCAAAAGATAAAGTAGAGGCGTCTAAGTTTATTTTGTAGGAGGCATATCATGTGATATGGTCATGTTCATAGTGAATGTAAAGTAGTTTACTTAATGTTGCTAAATTGTAATAATAAGTCATCACTTTGATGAACGACCGATTGGTGGTGTCGTGGACTTGGCGTTGTACCAGTGGCAAGATGGAGATCATGCTAGAGCGCTCGATGGAGATCTTGGCGCGTGAAGAAAGGACCATGTCATATCACTATAACTACATGTGATGTTAATCTTTTATGCATATTATTGTGTGCTAGAATTATATACTCGATGGTAGCATTATGTAAGATGATCCCTTAATTAATACCAACAGAAGTATTCTCCCCGAGTATGCACCACTAAGAAAGTCCATCGTAATGAAGCACACCGTGATGATTGGGTGTTAGCCATATCGACGTTCGCATATGGTGGATGTAAGACATGTTGCACATCGAATACACTTAGGTTGAATTGGTGAGATTAGCATGTACAAACATGGCCTCGGAACACGAGAGATAAAAAGATCGAGCATGAGTCACATGAATGCTCTGATCGACATTGTATTGTCTACCTTTGCAGCTATATCACCAGCCAGGGTGATTGGGGTGTTGTAGTGAATTAGGATCATGTGATCACTAAAACCATCTTAGGGATGATAGTTTTAGTGGGAGCTCATTGAATATTTTGATTGAAATTTGAACTCATATTATTAACTTAGTCTAAGTCTTTGCAAATATCCTAGTATATCATGGCAAGGTTAAGATAGAAATTTAAAAGAGTTAAACCTAATTTGTAACCAACTCGGTGGTACCCCGAGAACGGCCTCCTCATATAAAGACCTAGAGGGAACCATGAGGAGGAGCATCGTGAACCCTAGCATATACACCCGCCAGATTACATCTGCACACCATCGCCATAAAGTCACCCTTTGTAACCATTGGTTCATCATCAATGAAGAGTAGACAAGAAGGAGTAGGGTTTTCCTTCCGGGGGCCTGAACCTGGGTAAACATCATGTCCCTGAGTTGCTTGCTTATTAGCCGAACAGAGTCTCCAGCGCTCCCCTCTTCCTCAAAACCCAAGTCCATAAACTATGGGGATTGATGTGTTAACACCATGTCAGACGTTCTCACTAGGAACAATCTTCTCTTTGTCCTACAAGAACCAATAGGAGATTTCCCAGAAGACTTCGTGGGTGACCTAGATGATGATTATTATCAAGATCGCTATGACACCTTCATGATGGTTAGGTACACCATGATTGATGCTATGGAGTCTAGCTTACGGGTGCATGATGCGCTCGACTTTCAACATAGAGCTCGTTGGGAACCCCAAGAGGAAGGTATGATGAGCACAGCAGTAAGTGTTCCCTCAGTTATGAAACCAAGGTTTAATCGAACCAGTAGGAGCAAGGAAACACCCCAAAGGTGTTACTAGCTGAGCTTTGGCAGGGCGCACTACCGGTGATAGTAGCAACGTGGAGACCTGCACAACACAACCACAGAACTTTGTCCCCAACTTCCGATGAGGTTGTCAATCTCACCATTTTTGTGGAAAACAAAGGATTAAACGTATCGAATGGAAAGAAGTAAACGTTTGCAGAAAATAAACACAAAGCAGAAATAGTTTATAGATTGTATGTAAAGAAAAAGGACCGGGATCCATAGTTCACTAGAGGTGGCTCTCCTTAAGATAGATAACATGCTGGGTGAACAAATTACAGCGGGGCAATTGACAAACACCGAGAAATCAATACATGCATATACTAATCATCTTGACTCCTCTGAGACTTGATTGGGCATTACAACATAATATATAGACTGCCATCCAACTGCATCTATGACTAATAATCCACCTTCAGGTTATCATCTGAACCCCCTCCAGTATTAAGTTGCAAGCAACAGATTATTGCTTTACGAACTTCGTGTAAAGTAAACAATACGATTGTTCTATGAACAAAGGATTGTTGTTTTCTCCCTAGTAGAAACAACACATCTAGTACCTTAGAGATTGCTGTCACTTCTCCAGATTACGAGAGGCATGAACCCACTATCGAGCATAAATACTAACTCTTGGAGTTGCTAGCATCTACTTGGCCAAGATAGCTACTAACAACGGAAAGCATGCAAGATGTCAAATAACAAAGACATGATAAAATCAATAATCAATTTGAAATAGCATCTCAATATCCATCGGATCCCCGCAAACACAACATGTATGAATTACAAATAGATGATCTTGATCATGAACGGATCTCACAAGATCTAAACATGAAAGCACAAAGGAGGAGAAACCAACCATCTAGCTACTACATGGATCCGTAGTCCAAGGATGAACTACTCACGCATCACACCGGAGGCTTGCATGGTGATGAAGAAGGCCTCTAGGGTGAATTCCCCTCTCCGGTAGGGTGCCGGGAAGAGCTTCAGATCCCTCCCGATCTAGGGATGGAGATGACGGCGGCTACAGACTCTTTCATGGATTTTTGATCGGGTCCTTAGGGTATTCGTCCCGAGGGCAATATATAGGCGGAAGGAGAGGCCGAGGGGGTGCCGGGAGCGGCCACACCACCCCCTGGCGCGAGTCAGGCCTGGCCGCGCGGCCAGGTGGTGTGGTGGCTCCCTGGCCCTTCTCCGTCTCGTATTCTGGCACTTGATCACTTCCGGAAAAATAGGCACTTTGGCTTTTGTCCCGTCCAATTCTGAGAATATTCATTTTCTGACTTTCCTGGAACCAAAAACAGCAGAAAACAGGCAGCTGGCACTGTGGCTCTTGTTAATAGGTTAGTCCAAGAAATCATATGAAAAGTACTCCAAAGTTATAACAAAACACAAGAAAGTGGATAAAACCAAGCATGGAACATCAAAAATTATAGATACATTTGCAATGTATTGGTGCACTTTCATGAAATAGATACATATAATATGTTCGATGGACTAAAGGCGATGTTCCTGGCACAAGTAGGAATCATGAAGTATGAGTACATGGAAGAGTTTCTTTCAACAAAAATGGAAGAAAACACCTGTTTTGAGACCCACTCGGAAGTCATGGAATAGATTCATGGATGTCTTGTGGATGTCATGGGATAGTGGTTAATGCACGCCTTTGTGATAGATGGGGTGTTGCGTTCGCTTCCTCCCAGCTACAAAGATGTCGTTAGGGTCTATGTCATGAGAGGGATATTATATGCCTTTCATGAGTTCATGCCTAATCTGAGAACTACGACAGTAAAACCCATTACAGGGGATGACATCGACAAAGCAGGTTTATATTTGATATACAAGTTATAAATGTTTTCCTACAAACACTTATGTAGTTTACTAAGTATTTGATGCTTGTACTTTTTTATCAAAACATGACCTTCTGCTTGAGAGCTTACTCAAATAGATGGGGTGACAGTGGTGTATTGATGGTAAGCAAGCAACCTGATGGCCGACATCATTTTCCCTCGATGTTTATCATTTGGATTAGTAGAATTTAATAAAGTTTGTAATCATTATTAGTGTGTCTTGCTTTTTACAAGACGGTTATTCATATGAGTTCGTGACAACCCAGTTGTAACAATATTTATGAATAATAAATTTTATGGTCACATTATGGTTATGAATGTGTTGTTCTTATCTTTATCTAGATGATAATAGTTTGAGAATTTATAAAAAATTAAAATGCCAAATGAATTCCAAACTTAATAATGACATTTCCTTCGGGTAACACTATTGTTTAAGACATACTGGTAGGTTCATTCTGATGAAACATGAAGTATTTAGATGCTTGATCATTTGACTTATGCAAACCATGTCTCACTAGGTGAGAACTAAAACTTTTGTGTTCTGGTAAAACATACTATGGATTGTATTGTTGAAAACCATGCATGATGATTGTAATTGAACAAAGTAGTGGATATCGTTATTTCGTGAGCTTCATTGTGAATTCAAGTGAATATGTATATTTACCTGATGAAACATGAGTATGGAACCATTTGATATGTTCAAAGAATTTTAGAATGAAGATGATGGGATTGAATTAACAAAAATATCAAAGTCTCTGCAATTTGATCAATGTGACGAGTACTTTGCGTTAAATTTTGGCATATGGACTTGTGAAAGATGTTTCACAAACCATGATGATTGGACACTTGAAATTGTATTGATATGTCTAAGTATTGTAATCATATTGTATTAGATACTGTATGGTCTAGAAATTATCTCTTACCTAGTTAAAGTTAGAAATTAGAGTTATAGATTAAATATAAAACACTCCTTTTTAGATAGAAGGAACATCTAAGATTCGTGGAATTAACACCATAAGAGTTATGGCATGTTCGAGTTTCTAGAGAATTCGGTAATTCGAAGTCTTTGTGAATAAGAAAATCTTTGTAGTGTATTCTTAGGCAACATGAATACATCTTCCGCAACTAAGACAAAAGAGGGCAAACCTATTGTTGCCTGGATATATTGTTTCAAGAAAGTGTTTCTCGAAGGATGTGTTGGTGTAAGAAAGTAAAAACTCAAAGGAGGTATTTGACCTTACCTCCAAATGTCAAGTAGTACAACGGAATTAGTTCTGAAGCGAAGACTCTACAAGTAGAGGAGAAACTAATGATGATAATCATAACATTTCAACTGAGTACTTTTACTAAAATAAATTAGGATTCAATGATACACTCCAATATTCTTGGAATTATATTGTTGATTCACTTGTCATGTTAATGGAACAAGACATGCCTGCGAACTACAAAAAAGCGATGATGGGCCTAAATACGAGAAATGACTAAGAGTCATGAAATCCTAAAGTAAGTTATATTTAAGATTGCAAAGTAATGTGTTACTTGATCTTATTAAGTAAAGATGCTTACTTGATCTTCTTAATAATTCACAGAAGCTCGATTTGTCACAAAGATGTTTGGAAAAATTCAACGGTTGACTATGATTTAAAGCGATGCTCAAATCTATTGAATTTACACAAGCAATTATTACAATTTGATTATCAGTAGTAGGTTGTCAAAAATGCATGTTCTTCAGTGAAAATATTGAAGAAAGTGTTGTAATTGGTACAATAAGAAGGTTTTGTGAACCATATGGATACTAGTGTCTCATAGTGGAAAATTCTCGATTTGATGGATGATCAAGGAATTTCGATATTGCCAAAATATCGAGAAGACTTGCACTTACAAGAATTTGAGTGAGAGCAAAATAGCTTACCTGAATCTTAATATGTAGATGACATATTTTGAGTGGGAGCTAACTGAATAGCCTAATCTCATATGTGGATGCCATATTTGAGTGGGAGCATGACACCTTTCGTATATATGTGGTTGACATATGATGAATGATGTAATTGGAATTAATTGTTATTTAAGGTAGTAAATATTTGGTGGATGAAGTTGAACATGTATTAAACATCAAAATCTATCAAGATAGATCGGTACGTTTAATACACATTATGGTCGAAATGCTTACTGGATTTGATTCTAAAGATGTCTAGAACATCCTAGATTAGATTCTGAAAGAAGTTCAGAATGTCCTAGATGAGATTCTGATGTAGATTAGAATGAAACAAGTTAAGAAAGAAGTTCCTACTTGTATATCTAGGTGAAGCATTGAGTCCATATCGGTATGATACCAATGGTTAAAAGAGAGAAATGAGATATGTTGCATCTCATATGCCTCGGTCATAGGTTCTTCCACATAACCATATTGTATACTCGATGTAATGTGACCAAAGTTTTTGCTTAGAAGAACAAGTTCTTAGTCGTAAGAACAGGGTTTTGAACTAGAGTTAAGTTTGTCCTCAAAGATAAAAGGAGCATTGTTAGGCATCAAAGTTGCAAGTAATGCACTGTTGATCAAATCTACATAGATATAGAAGTATGTGGCTACTTCTGAACTGGCACGTATAATTGTTATGGCTTAGGAAGTTCGACTTCAATTGAGTGTATTTTTATGTATACATGACAACAATGAAAGTCCACTTGACTAAACAACCGTCATTGTAGACACAAGTAAATAAAGTATCACTTTGCCGCCAAACATATACTTTGACATATTATGAGATAATAGGATAATGTCGAAATAGGTGACATTAAAATATTTGCAAAGAACATAAGGATCTGGTAGTACAGATCAAGGACATGAAGGTTTCTCCATGAGTATGCATGATCGAAAATACCATATAGGATATTATGTTTATGATTACTAACAAATGTAACACGATTATTTGTACTCTAGTGCAAGTGGGAGGCTATTGGAAATATGCCTAGAGGCAATAAATAAAGATGTTTATTATCATATTTCATTAGTTCGTAAAAGTTTTATACCAAGCTATAACTGTGTCAATTGGAAATATTGATACACGTGTGGTATGTAAACAAACAAAATCTCCTAGTAGCCTCTATTCAACTAGTTCATTAGGAAACTGATGATCAAGGTTTCCTGATCATGGAGAATTTATGCCAATTGACAATGAAGAAATATCATTAGTAAATAAAGTGATGGACATTGCCCAATATAAGCATTGTGACACGATCAAGTCACAAAGTTTATCAGTGCAACAATTAGAAACGAAGTATCCTACTCCATAGATCGTGAGATCATATTTAATCACTATCACTCAAGGCTGATTAGATTGCATCAAGCGTCACACCGTAACATGGTGATCATAAAGGTGTACATTGGGTATTCTAGAGGGATAGGTTGAGGCATATGCATCGAGATCGGGATTTGTTCTCCCGCGTGATGGAAAGGTACACTGGGCCACTCGGTGAGATTACATCCATAAGCTTCACAACGTATGAATAGGTCACGGGGATGGAATATCACGGGAACAAGTAAATCATCACTTGTCAATAATAAGATTGAACAAGGTATTATGATACTGATGATTAGATCTTGGAAAAGTCAGGTATCAAAGTAACAAAGGAAATTGGACTCGGTGTAATATCATGGAATACACATGGGTCATTATGGACATCCCGATCCTGCTAATGATCATTGACCCTAGAGTCATCTCGATGATGTCTATGATTTTCATGAACTGTAGGGTAACACACTTAACGGTTTTATGATGCTTGGAGATCAATTTGGAAACATCGCGATCATAGGAAGAAATATATGAGAATGTCGGAAGTGTTCTGTGAGAGAACTGAAATTGTTTCGGGAGGATCCAAAGAAGTTTGGAGTGAATTGAAAGGTGTTCGGGTCAAAAGGAATTTAATAATGTGTATTTTATATTAATTGTTGGAAATAACATTAAATAAATATTTAAAATTAAATTTAAAAGGGCAACTTCCCTAATGGCCCAAAACCCCAAAGGGAAAAGCCCCTAGAGGAAGTGACCCAAGGGGGCAGCCGCCGCCATGGGCCATTGCATGCGGTGTGGGGCCCACCCAGCCACCGGACTCCCATGGGGCCGCGCGCGGGCCCAACCCCAGACAACCATCTCCATAGTGTGCATCCTCCCTCCTCTCTCTTTAGTCCCACCATGGCACTTGAGTGGTTGGGTGTCCCCTTTTCCCTATATAAGGAGGGTCCTTTGAGAGGGAAAAAGACACACACAATCAATATGTTCTCTAAGTTAGTTTCCTTAGAGAATCTCTCTCTCGTTGGCGCATGTGCTAGTGCGGTTCCAAGAGGAATTGCGCGCGTAGGAGACGACACATCTTCAATACATCATTGCGCTGCTAGATCCATGGTTCCAGAAGGTCTACTTTCGCAATCCCAGCTGGATCAGGGAACTCAGAGGTCGTCATCGAACATCGGACGTGCGAGGCCACGGGGGTGCTGCCACTTATGGCACCTAGATTATCGCGCTAGGAGCAACATGACCATGAGGTCAGCTACTAGTATGACTACATTATCCACATTCCACTTGAACGTTAAACGCTTTTGGTCTACAACTATGTTACCAAAACTCTCTCTATTACAACATTACTCCTAGAGAGATCCTGGCATTTGGTGTTGCTCTAGTTAGAAAAATTATTGTTTTTGGCTGCGAACCCCTTCAGCTTTGCCATTTCAATTGTCATAGCTTCCTATATCGTCCCATGGTATTGAGGGAATGAACTGCCCACTGTCCTACTTAATTATTTTGTTATTTGTTGTCATCTTGTTTTGTTACCTTGGATGAAGGAGTTGCTGACGTTGTTGATCAGTTCAGAGTCTTTCTGCAAGTTTGTTATGTGAAATACTATTATATCACTTTTGCACGCAATTGTATATACATAACTGATCTGAAGCTGTAACACCTTGTGGTGTTCATTGTCTAGGAATTGGCGACAAGGAGCATGCAGTTATCGGACCTGTGTTGACTTGGTTGTTGTGGATTTTGTACTGTAATGAGACATCTTCTAAATTGTGGTGCATTCCCTCTTTGTAATTCACTTTTCTTGATGGTGCTTTTTTTGCTGAATAACTAGGTTACATATTTGCAAACAAGTAAAAATTGGTTATGATCTAGAAAGAAAAGTGACATGCTCTATATACATATTGGACTAAGAACAAAAATGAAAGTATTACATTTGTTATCTTAAAAGGCTTCAGGTAAAGCTTCTTTTTACCCTCATTGGTTCATGACACAATGAATAGAAACTCCAATATAAAAATAGAGAAGGAAAAGTGAGCATATCAGATGCAAGTATGATACTTACAAATCAGGGGATGCTACATTAGGAATTTGTTCACGGTAAATGGATAGTTGGTGTTTCATATAGTCTTCAGACTGTTTATCTTTTTAGATGGAACAGAAAAGGCTTGCGAGGGTACTTGGTTCTTCTCTTATGCATGTTATTCCTCTCTTATATGTGGTAATAAAAGGGGAAAAGGTTAAAGGTCAAAGGTTAAAGCTTCTGTGCAATATTGATATTGTATGTTTCTAAAATTAATGGGATTGTTGGAGTCAACAATTATTTTGTCAATATTTTATTCTGATGTATTTGTACAACATGGAATCTAGACTAGATATGTGTAGTCATACTTTTTGCAATTTTTATTATGAGGTTTAGTAAGGACACATAGAGACCAGACTGAATTGATCTAGGTTAAAAAATATAGAGATAAAGCATACATGAAAAAAGTCATGTAACTTGATATACTATATTACACCATTGATTTCTCCCCTGTGGAATCTTTTGGTTTTATAACCCATCTACTAATTTTCATTATCTGATAAGTGTATCTTGGTCCCTGTTTGTCCTTTAAATTGTTTCATTTTTATTCAGAGCACTCTTACATGCCAGCACACAACTGCCTCGCTAATGTACTACGCGTAGTGTGTGTTGATGTGCAATTACTTCTATAGTTGTATATTTCCTATAAGTGTCGTCGGATTGAGGACAAGTACGCCATGAGGGGGTCCACGACGCGTGCGGAAGAGAGGGGGTGTGAGACGTACGGTATTCCGAGACGGTGAGCACACTAGTTTACCCAGGTTCGAATCTGCCAGCTTTGGACAAATCCTACTCCTGCTAGCAATCCAGTAGTACGGCAGAGCCGGAATATGGGTTACAACGGTATTGCCTGTGCTAGTTGAGGGTCTAAAGTATTGGTGTGTCCTAAAGGCTCTCCCTAGGACGGCTTATATAGATATCCGGCATAGGGTTTACAGGAGAGATCAATCCGGCTACGACTAAGAGTTGGTTACAGAGTACATCTTGAACTACAAGTAACATTATGGGCCTAAGTTGGTAAGTCTTCTGGGCCTTCCCGTAGCCGTATTGGACTCCGTCTTCTCTCTCTCTGACTGGGCCGCCTGTGAAGCAAACCTCTAACCCGAAGTGGGCCACCCTGGTCAGTGAGGAACTGTGAGGATACCCGGAAAGTATATCCCCAACAGCAGCCCCCGGAAGCCTCCAAGATCCAAAGTCGGATCTTATCATCGTCTAGCTCGATCTTCGGCTTGTAGAATCTTGAAGGGTTCCTGAAACTTCACAACAAAAAATACTATCCGGGTCTTAAAAGTAAGTCGGACCTTTCAATTGGTTACTCGGATTTCCTAGCTCGTTTTTAAACTTAGCCGGAACTTGGTTTCCAACGCCACCTGACACAAGCATGGTCAAGTCATGTCATCTGACAGGCGTGCCGTCAGCACGATCATTGGTGGGCCCACGGTTCGCGGAACCGAGGCGCAGTTTCAATGCGTGCGTGGAGATCAAGGAGGCGCAATCATCGCGTGGGTCCTTCCCAGTTCTTTCCACGATGCGTGGCGGTTACACTGTAGCATTTGCACGAATCTTGGCGGAGGTAGGTGGATATAAGGGGTTTGGATTTCTTCTTCTCCTTTCCACCAGTCCCTTGCCGTTTCCTTTCCTCCCAATCTTCCTGCGCGCACAGAGCCTCCTCGTCCTCCTCCCACAGAGCTCCCAGCGCCGCCCCTTTAAGGTCACCCTTTTCACCAGAGTAAATGGCTTCATCATCTTCTTCCTCCGGTCTGGCGGCGGCAGCGGCGGCGGCGACGGCGGAAGTTGCAGCGGAGAAGGAGAGCTTTCGAGGAATCTGGATCCCCTCCGCCCTCGACGAGGCTGGCCTCAAGAACGTGGAGAAGGAGGGGCTTCTCACCGCCGACGACTGGCGGACCGGCTCCGGCGAAACCATCCCCAACCCGCGCAACGGCGAGCAGGTCCACTTCGGCACCCATCTCGACCGAGGTATGTCTTTTCCTCCCTCGGAGTTCTTCTCCGAGGTGATAGATCATTACGGAGTTCAACTCCATAATCTTCCTCCCAACTCACTGCTAGAAATGAGTGCGTATGCATCGCTCTGCGAGGGCTTTCTCGACATTAGGCCGAGTTTGCTTCTCTTCCGGTACTATTTTCATGTCCGGAGAAATTCCATCACTGCCAGTGTTCCTTACATTACCGGCACCATTAGCTTTTCTCTTAGAAGAGACCGGGCCTATCCCAAAATCGTAGCCAGTGACTCGGTCAAACAATGGCCAGCCACTTTTTTCTATCATAGGGATATTCCGGCTCCCGGCAAAGCTACTGCTTTGCCGGCTTTTGTCGACAGAGCTGCCACGGCCCAGCCTTCCTGGGACGAGGCTGCTCCGGCTCTCACCGATGATCTGATCCTCGCGAAGAGGCGGATCGAATATCTGATCAAGCACAAGGGTCTGAAAGGATCCGACTTGGTCCAGTGCTGGGTCTCACGTCTGATCCAGCCACTGCAATACCACGGGGATAGACTGATGCACTCCATCATGTCTTCCAAAAAATACTCCCTCCGCATCAGCCCCAAATCCTACACCACCCAAGGCTACATCAGCCAAATCAAGTGGCTGATCAAGGAGCGGATCGAGAGAAGAATTCTGGAGGTTTCTCTGGACATGCACACGGCGGACGACCCCGTGGTGCCGGTAAGCTTCCATCAGTACATCTTTTATGTGCTTCGATCTTCGAGTTAAGTTGCAATACTGATATGTTTTCTTTTTTCAGCTTGCTGACCTCCCCGAGTCAGAACTTGCTCCGCTCGAAGGATATCCTCCTGAGTTTTCTCAGGAGACAGAAGTAGTCCCACTGGCGGACTTGGCGCTCAAGAAGCGCAAAGCTCCAACAATGGCAGTTGGCACAAAGGAGGTGCCTGTCGTGAAGAGGTAATCTTTCAGTCACAATTTCCGCCTTTGTACCTTTCTCGAAAATCTTTTCCGAGATGTAATGTTTCTGACTTTACTCCATTTATCAGAGCAAAGCCGCTCGTCAAGGGCAAGGGGAAGGGGACTTCTTCGAAGCCCTTATGTCAGACGAAGCTTACCATAGCTTCCCCTGCCGTGGTTCCTCCGACTCCGGCCCCTCAACCTTCTGCAACTTCGGCGATCATTCCTTCTCCGGTGGTTGCAGAAGATCCGGCTCCTCCAATGGAGCATGCGATCCTTGGGTCGCAGACTGACGTCACCGTGGGTGCGTCAGCTCAAGATAAGGGTGAACCCTCTTCGGGTAATGATCCTCTCGGCTGAAGTCTTCGCCGAAAACCTCCTCAGCAATCCGGGACTTGCCAAGTTTGGCCTGTCCCGGAAATGCGCAGAGGAAATCCAAAGGCTAGCCAGGCAAGTCCTGGACAAAAGCCATTTATCCCCCGAAGAGGAAGCGCAAGAAGCAGAAGTCAAGTTCTCTGACCTTCTCGCTCAAGTCCGCCTTCACGACGAGAGGATTAGGACCGGCGAGCTTCCAACAGCCCCAGTAATCCCTCTTACCCTCGCCAAGAAGGTGGCAGCTGAAGTGAACGCGAGTTTAGACAAACTCACCCGCGAGCACTATGTAAGTCGGAATTCCAACTCTTGTTTTTACATTATGTTGTATCATATCCTCGAGCCCCCAAGCATGAAGTAGGATATAGAATCTGGGTTTATGCTTTCATTAGGATACCAAAGAATGAACTAGTGTAGCCCCCAAGGCTCGTGCTGATATTTAGCAAAAAATATTAGCCCGAGTCTTAAGTAGCTTTCTGACTTTGGGTATTCTGACTTACAGAAAGTATGTTCCTATAACCAGGAATTATTGACCAATGTCTGTGATAAGCGGAGAGAGATCAAAGCTCTCCGGCTTAAAAATTCTGAGCTCAAGGTAGCCAAGGATGAAGCCGAAGGTAAACATTCCGAGATTCAAACCTTGTCTTTTGCTTTTTCAATGTTGAATTTTTCCTGAACTTTTGTTCTTTTTTGACTTACAGCGCTGGTGAAACAATCCATCGCTATGATTGAAGAGGCCGAGAACCTCAAAACCCTGGTGGTGGAGAACAAGGGACTTCGCCAAGAGCTGGATAAGCTCAAGGCGGATCATGAAAGGAGCATAGCTCAAGTCCTTGAATCCTCCTCCATGGCCACTGAAGAGCGTGATCGCAAGATCGCTGCTCAAGATCAAATAATCTCGGACCTCAGGAATGAGCTTGGCAGAAAGAAGGACATATCCCAGGCGCTCCGGGCTGAACTCCAGAGTCTCCGGGAGGAGAAGACCAAGGTTGACGACGTCATTTTCGGTACGTTCCACCTCTCTGACTTATCTTTTTTCTTCGACTTCTATCAATGTCGGTTTTTTCTTAACTTTATTTTGTGTATAGGTCCTCTGAACTTGACGGAGTCTTCCTCATCCGAGCCCCGCACTCACCGGCTTACCCAAGTCGGTGATCTTCTTCATGACTATCGCCAGTCCCTTGAGGACATTGGCGAGTCTCTCAGGATTCCGGACATGCCAAGCATGTCGGATTTTCAGGTGCGGGAGAAGGCCAAGGAGATGCCGCAGCTTGTTCGGGACTGGAACATGTCCTACGCGCGGACTGCTGCGCAGAACTCTCTCACTATGGTCATGAGCCACCATGGAAACATGGAGATATGGCAAGTGACCAGAGGGTACTACAAGGTAGACGAAGACAGCCAGGAGCAAGATCTTCAAGCCATCATGCACTCCTACGCCGGATATGGGTGACACGTAGCTGATCTGACTAGCTACGAGATCCCCTTCTTCACCTGCGTAGCTACTCCGCCACCTCCTCCAGAAGAAGCCGAAGAAGTTTCCGATGATGAACAGTGTCGGGGGGATGATCCCCAGGTACCCAAACCGGACAAGAAACCAGGCAGTCAGATCGCGTCCGGCTGACCAGATGCAGCCGGACAGGATAGGACGGGCCGGCTATCACCCGGTAGCCGGATCAGCAAGAGACAGCCGGATACGGCGACATAGCCGGACCCAATCAGTGAGACAGGACGACGTGTGTATTAGTGCACGGTACGCCCTGTACGATGACAAGACTGGCCACCAACCGACCATACCGAAGACTTTGCGAGGATGACGCAGGAACAGTGGCCTGTGCTGACGAATGGCTTGCAAAACGTCCATTGGGCCTACGACAGCCATACCGCTCGTACTCTGATAAGACATACCATACCGGACACTGTGGATGACCAACCGGCTGGGGCCCGTGCGTGGGGCCCGCCAGTCAGATTGGCCAGGGAGACCGTTGCCTCTCTGCCTATATAAGGAGAGGAAAGGCCTCAGTAGAAAGGGTTGGTGATATAGCATTTAAGGTAGTAGCTAGCAGATACAGCTCGAGGAGCACTTGTAGTTCGTGTATTCCACATAGTCAGATCCGGCAGGAGTAGGGGTTTTACCTCATCACGAGGGCCCCGAACCTGGGTACTTCTTGCGTCCCGCTACGCTCGCTTGTATCCAATCTCGCCTGCGGACGCCGTCGATAGCTTCCCTGCTAGTCCCCACACCTCTATCTAACCTCCAGGTACTGTCGTTCCCAATACAACGACAGTTGGCGCCCACCGTGGGGTGTGATGGCTTCGACCGGAGTCACGTGCCGCACGGGACCCCGCACTTCAGCCGGTGAGCGCGTGGCCTCCGGGCTGGTGCTCACGCTTGGCAAGTTCGACTGCGTCATCGACAACGCCTCCTGCTTCGCCGGAACCTCCTTCCTGGCGAACGGCACCGTCCTGCTATTCGGCGATCTCCCCGTCTACGTCGCCAGCGTCCCGGAGTGTTTCCCTAGGGAAATCGTCTCCGTAGCGGAGCTGCCGCGCTCAGGCGGCAGCGCCTCCACCGCATCCCGCGGCGTGGAGGTCATGATGGCCGGTTCCAGCTCCCATCCCCGCCAGCCGCGGGAGCGAGGCGCGGACGAGGTCGGAACTTCCGCTCCCCCGCAGCCTCGGGACCCGGTGGAGGATGCCATTGATCGGCTCCTGACGCCGGTTAACCTCGGGGATAACCCGGAGGAAGCGGAGGCCAACTTCACCATGGAGACACAGATCCTCCTCCAGGAGGCCATCAAGCTGGTGGCAGCCCGCAAGCAACTCGAGATCACCCAGCGCGAGTACGACCGCGCGCACGGCCTTACTCCGCTATCGCGGAGCCGAGCCGGCGCGGCCAGGTACGGCATCGGGGCGGTGAGCTGGGCAGTAGAATGGAAAAGGACGGGGAACCGGATCCCATGCCTGCCCTCACGCGGCCCACCTACAACACGCCCATCAAGAACCTGCGCGCGGCGCGAGCCGTGGCAGAGGAACTACCCAGCCTGGAGGGCGAGGAGCGGGCCCGCCAGCACGCTCGCGTGTAGGAGCTCCTCCACGTCGCGGACGAGCAGGCCGGCGCCAACCGGCAGATGCAGGAAGACCTCAGCTACTCCAGGGGAGCAAGCTACCTGCCAACAGCAGGGGCGCGCAACGTGACACCCAACAGGCGTCCTCCCCTCAGCAGCCCAGGGCCCGCAGCAGGCGTTGCAGCTCTGGAAACAGGGGCCAGCCATGCCAGGAGCAGACGGTGAACAACAACCCGCCACCTCCCCCTCCACCAGCCGGAGCGCCCCGACCAGTCGGTTCCCATCTATCAGGCCGGGTGGGAGCGCCCAACCCGGATTGTCCGGATGCCCGCGACCGCATCGAGCTCCTCGCTCAAGCGCGCGTCACGGAGGAGGAAGATTCGACCGACCCGGTTTGTTTCAGACCCCGCATCCGGAATGAGCCGTTTTCGGATAAATTCTCCCTGCCCAGGGACACCCCCAAGTATGACAGCAGCATGAAGCTGGAAGACTGGTTGACCGACTACGCTACGGCAGTCGGCATCGCCCACGGGAACAAGCGCACAGCCGTGCGCTACGTCCCCCTCATGCTAACCGGGTCGACAAGGACATGGCTCAATAGCCTTGCGCCTAACAGCATCAACGCCTGGCCTGACTTCGAGAAGGTGTTCGTCCGCAACTTCAACGGCACGTACAAACGTCCGGGGCGCCCGCGTGACCTGGCCTTGTGCATCCAGGGCGACCGCGAGACCGACCGCGGGTACCTCGCGAAGTGGATGGAGTTGCGCAATACTTGCGAGGGCATCTTGGAGAGCCAAGCCATCAGTTTCTTCATCGAAGGTTGCCGAGAGGGCACCATGCTTTGCCACCGGCTACTATGTGACGAGCCGAAAACCATGGCGGAGCTCATGACGGTTGCGGACCAGTACGCCATGGCGGATGCCGCCATGAAGAAACCCTCCGAGTAAACGTGGACGGCCGTCCGACTCCAACGGAGCCGGCTCGCGACCGACCAAGCAACCCGGCAGGAGAAGCCGGATCCTCCAGACGCCACGGCAACGACAACCGGTTCCATGGGGACCACCAGGCTGGACAGCAGAAGCCTCGCTACCACACGCGGCGGGTCAATGCTGTGGAGGGTGCGCCCGACGCACCGGCTAATGAGGCAAGAAGGCAGAAGCCACGGCTCACCTTCGACCAGATGTTTGATGGCCCGTGCAAGTGGCATAGCGGTCCCTTCAAACCGGGTACGCACACCACCCAGAACTGCAGCTGGACCCGCCAGCTAAAGGACCAGGGCAACCAGCCTCGTCCCCCGCCTCCCCCACTGGGTGGACCTCCACCACCGGCTAGGGGAGACGGTAATGATGGTAACGGCGGCAACAACAACAACGGCTACCCCCAGCCGCACGCCGCCTACCACATCTTCGAGACGGAGCAGGACGACAAGCACAGCCGCAGGCGACACTCCAAGGAGGTCAATGCCATTGTCTCTCCGGTCCCCCAGTACCTGAACTGGTCGGAAACCCCCATCACCTGGAGCCGGGCGGATCAGCCTAAGCATCTGCTGACTCCCGGGGGCTACGCCATGGTGCTCGACCCTCTCATCATCTCCAACGCGCGCACCTGCCGATTCTCGCGCGTCCTCATCGACGGAGGCAGCAGCCTCAACCTCCTCTACCAGTCCTCGTTGGAGAAGCTGGGCATTCGCGAAAGCGACCTGCGCCCGACTACCACGACGTTCCACGGCATACTGTCGGGGCCAGCCTGCGCCCCGCTGGGGAAAATCCAGCTGGACGTCATCTTCGGGACCGAGGAGAACTTCCACCGTGAACCAATCTGGTTTGAGGTGGTAAATCTGACGAGATCCTACCATGCTCTCCTAGGGCGCCCCGCCCTCGCCAAGTTCATGGCCATCCCCCACTACACATACCTCAAGACAAAGATGCCGGGACCCCACGGCGAGATCACCCTCGCCGGCTGCTTCAGGCGGTTGATGGAGTGCGCCTCAGCTGGTTCCAAACTGGCAGAGGCCCTCATCATAGCCGAAGAAAAATGCGTGATCATGCACAATGTGGCCATGGCCCAGCAGGACATTCCGGCTAGCAGTAAACAGACTGGAGAAGGAGCTTTCCAGCCGGCAAAGGAGACAAGGAGAATCCTGCTCGACCCCTCCGATCCGACTAAGTTCGTCACCATTGGTGCCGGCTTGGACAGCAAATAGGAAGGCGCGCTCGTCGACTTCCTCCATGAGAATCGAGACATCTTCGCATGGTCCCCCAAGGACATGTCGGATGTGCCGAGGGAGTTCGCCGAGCACTCACTTCATGTGCGTCCGGATGCCAAGCCAGTCAAGCAACCTCTGCGCCGGTTCGCAGAGGAGAAGAGAAAGATAATCGGTGACGAGATCACCTGGCTCCTTGCAACCGGGTTCATCATGGAAGTGTACCACCCGGACTGGTTGGCGAACCCAGTCTTGGTGCTGAAGAAGAACAAGACTTGGCGCATGTGTATCGACTACACCAGCCTGAACAAGGCGTGCCTGAAAGACCCCTTCGCCTTGCCCCGTATCGATCAAGTCATCGATTCCATGGCCGGCTGTGATTTGTTGTCTTTTCTAGATTGCTATTCCGGGTACAATCAGATCTGGCTAAACCCGGCAGATCAGATTAAGACATCATTTATCACCCCCTACGGAGCTTTCTGCTATGTAACCATGCCTTTCGGCCTAAAGAACGCAGGCGCCACCTATTAGCGATGTATGCAGAAATGCTTGCACTCGCAGATAGGCCGAAACGTGCACGCTTACATGGATGACGTGGTCATCAAGACCAAGGAGAAGCGCACCCTCCTCGAGGATCTGGGAGAGACATTTGGCAACCTCCGCCAATACCGGATGAAGCTAAACCGGGAAAAGTGCGTCTTCGGGGTGCAGTCCGGCCAGCTCCTCGGTTTCCTCGTATCACAACGAGGTATCGAGGCGAATCCGGAGAAGATCGCGGCCATCGAGAGGATGCAGCCGCCCAGGAACCTGCTTGGGGTCCAGAAGTTCACCGGATGTCTTGCTTCCCTCAGTCGCTTCGTCAGCCGGCTGGGGGAGAAGGCACTCCCGTTGTACCAGCTGATGAAGAAGACGGACAAGTTCTCCTAGACTTCGCAAGCCGACACCGCGTTTCACGACCTCAAGCGCATGCTATCCACAGCACCGGTTCTAGCCACGCCAGCTAGCAAGGAGCCGATGTTGCTCTAAATAGCAGCCATCAGCAGAGTCACCAGCGTTGTCCTGGTTGTGGAGCGCCCCGAGGAAGGCAAGGCTCAGCCGGTTCAGAGACCCGTCTACTACCTCACCGAGGTTCTCTCCCTCTCCAAGCAGAACTACCCCCACTACCAGAAGATGTGCTACGGCGTGTACCTGGCATGCAAGAAGCTCAAGCACTACTTCCAGGAGCACCCGATTAAGGTCATGTGCACTGCAACCCCTTTCGGAAATCATCGGCAACAAGGATGCCACCGGCCGAGTTGCCAAGTGGGCCATCGAGCTCGCTGCCTACTCCATCCAGTACGAGCCCTGGCTCACGATCAAGTCGCAGGTGTTGGCGGACTTCCTCGTCGACTAGGCCAAGACCCAGTATCTCCCACCGGTTCCGGATTCGGACCACTGGCAGATGCACTTCGACGGGTCGAAGCTGCTCGGGGGCTTGGGAGCCGGCATCGTGCTCACCTCGCCCAAAGGAGACCGGCTGGAGTACGTGCTGCAGATCCACTTCAAGGCCTCCAACAACGTAGCCGAGTACGAGGCACTAGCGCACGGGCTCCGGCTGGCCAAGGAGATCGGTGTCAACCGGATCCTGTGCTTCGGTGATTCGGACTTGGTGGTGCAGCAGGTGTCCAGAGAATGGGACGCCGGAGATGTAAACATGGCTCTCTACCGATTCCACATCCAGAAGCTCGGCGCCTCCTTCGACGGGTACGAGTTTCACCACGTCCCTCGCATCAACAACGAGGCAGCAGATGCGCTCTCCAAGATCGGATCCACCAGGCAGGCCATCCCACTAGGGGTCTCCTTGGAGCACCTACGCAAGCCATCCATCAACCTGTCACCAGAATCAGACTCCGTCGTCTAGGCAGGAAGCGTTCCGGCTGACGGAATGGCAGAAGCAGAGCTGACAGAACCGTCGAAGAAGAAGATTCGAAGCACCAATTCCGGCCAGGCAGTGCCTTCCGGCTCGCAAGACCCGGGGGCTGCCGGCTCGCCTAGTGGCTCGGGGGCTGCCTTCCCGGGTATGCCACCCGGACGACCCCCCGACATCCGCCAGCTGGAGGACAGGAGCGTCCTCGTCATTCAGGAAGTGCCATCCTGGGCACACCCCTTCATGAGCTACATCGCCAATGGAGAACTCCCGGACGACGAGGTGGAGGCCAGGCAAATCCGGCGCCGCGCGCACACGTACACCATCATAAAGGGCGAGCTATACAAGCGCAGCGTATCTGGTATCTTGCAAAGATGTGTCGATGTGGACACGGGCTACCGGCTACTCAAGGATATCCACCAGGGCGAGTGCGGGCACCACGCTTCGTCAAGGGCGATAGTCACCAAGGCATTCCGCTACGGTTTCTATTGGCCCACCGCCCTCGAGGACGCTGAGCAGCTGGTCCGCGCATGCAATGGGTGCCAACGCTTCAGGCAGCTCAGGCACATGCCAACTTCGGTACTCAAGACCATACCGATCACCTGGCCCTTCGCGGTTTGGGGCCTTGACATGGTCGGTCCTTTCCAGCAAGCACGCGCGGGCATGACCCACCTACTTGTAGCGGTGGACAAGTTCACCAAGTGGATCGAGGCCAAGCCTATCCGGAAGCTGGATGGAGCGACGGTTGTTACCTTCTTCACCGACATCATCAACCGCTTCGGCTACCACAACAGCATCATCACCGACAACGGCACAAACTTCGCCAAGGGGGCCTTCGCCCGGTTTTGCAGCAACAAGGGCATCCGACTGGACCTTGCCTCTATCGCGCACCCGCAATCCAACGGGCAAGTCGAAAGAGAAAATGTCTTGGTGCTAGCCGGCATCAAGCCATGCCTCATCGAGCCGTTAGAGCGGTCACCCAGATGTTGGATCGAAGAACTTTCGGCTGTGCTGTGGAGCCTCCGCACCACGCCGAATAGGTCAACCGGCTACACGCCATTCTTCCTGGTCTACGGATCGAAAGCCGTCCTCTCCGCCGACATCGAGTTTGACTCCCCTCGCAAGCTCCTGTATGACGAAAAAGCCAACAGGGAGGCGCGGGAGGACGGAGTGGACCTCCTGGAGGAGGCCCGCGAGCTGGCCCTGTCCAGATCAGCCCTATACCAGCAGCGACTACGTCGCTACCATTCAAGCCGGATCCGCCCAGTCGCGTTCCGCGAGGGCGACCTGGTTCTCCGACTGGTGCATGACACGAAGGGCATGCACAAGCTATCACCACCCTGGGAGGGCCCCTTCATCATCAGCCGGGCGCTGCCCAACGACTCCTACTACCTCATCGACGTGCAGCAGCCGTGCAAGAACAAGATGGACAAATCAGACAAGGAGACCGAGCGTCCCTGGAACGCGGCCCTGTTGCGCCCGTTTTACACCTAGTCTCCAGGCAGAGTATGTATCCCAAAAACCCCATGAATGAAAATGCGGACCCCCACGAGAATCTCGGGGGCTCCTTAATAGAAATGTGTGTGCACCTGTTTTCCGGTTCAAATTTTCCGACTCTGGCAACCCCTACCCGGGGGCTCGCCGGCTGGCCCGGCCTGCTAAGTCAACAAACCGGCTGAGTAGTGTGTGACGATGTCAGAGGCCCACTCTTCTTCTCAGCTACAGACCGCAACCCAGCTGTCTGGCTAGCAAGAGCAAAAGCCCGAGGCATCCCACACGAAAAACGGGGAGGAGACGTAGCAGACCGGGCGTCCCAGTCCTGCGACTAATTCGAACCAATCCAGCTGCTAAGCCATTAGTACCATGTGCAATGTACTATCAGCTCCCTTCGATTCCGGTTGCAGACCGCAACCCGGCTGCCAGGGAAGGACGCAGCGAAAACAGCAGAGCACACGGGAAAGCGACTAAGTGTCTAGAAAGGGACAAGCCAGTTTTCGAAAAAACAAGCTGTTTTCCGGCTACAATTTGATAGACTAACATACTAACCTATGTAGACATGTGTGTTTGCGTATGTGCATTCTTGTCCGACTACCCCGAGTCGAAATTCAGGAGAAGGAAAGAAGATTCAAAGTCCTTGCCTTCATCAAGCACTCTGAATCTCGGGGGCTACACCCACTGGGTGCGCTCGCGCACCCCCAGTGGAGCCTAGTAATCCCTGACCGGATAAGGGCGTTTAGCCGGCCGATTCGGAGCCCAGGTGAGGGCAAGGGAAGGAGCAAAGAAAAATAAGGAAGATTCGAAGCACCTGGCTACGCCAGCTACTCCGAATCTCGGGGGCTACACCTAGTGGGTGCACTCGCGCGCCCCCACTAGAATGTTAGTTCCCCCGGCTGAAGGCGTTCAGCCGACAAAAGCAGCCGACTGGGACGAGGCCAGTCGGATAAAGTTAGAAGACTTGGGAAAAATAAGGAAGATTCGAAGCACCTGGCTACGCCAGCTACTCCGAATCTCGGGGGCTACACCCAGTGGGTGCGCTAGCGCGACCCCACTAGAGGTTTAGTTCGTCCGGCTAAGAGTGTGTAGCCGGACGAGGTTAGCCGGGCGGAGCAAGCCGGCAAAATATCAAAAGGAAACTCAACGCACAAGTTAAGGGAGACTCAAGAATATCAACGTTAACAAACAAAAGGGAGACGAAGCTCCCATAAGTTACCCGGCATCAAAGACAGCCGGTACAAACAGACAAGGTTCGTGAACATGCAAGACAAGACAAATACACCCGGCATCCCGGGGCAATAACTAGACGGCAGGACCCTTGCCGTGAGGGGGATCTTGGCCGGCAGAAGCTTCGGGCGGCGGAGGAGGCGCAGAGCTTGATCCGGTTCCGACGCCTGAGGGCGGTGGCATCGGGCCCTCCATGTCGGGAGTACCGATGAACTCCGAGTCGGTGAGCACCTCGTCGGGATCCACGTAGTCACCAATCTTGATGGCGGATCCGCGGAGCTCCGGATGGGCTCGGCGGATGGCGGCAAGATCGGCTCCGGCACAGAAGCCACCGTCTATCTTCTCGACGCGGGCATCCTTGTACCAGGAGAGCATGGGGGCCAAAGCCATCTCCGCTCCGGCCCGTGCCGCCAACTCCCGCAGCCGGTCCATCGCAGCCGGCACTTCTCCCACCTTCGCGGCCAACTGCGCCCTCGTCTCCGGAACCGGAGCTTCCGGCCACATGAAGGAGAAGACGTCTAGCGCCGCTTGACGAAACTTGGCGGCCTCTTCGCCAAGAAGGACGACGAGCTCCTAAGCCGTTGGCTGCGCTCCCGGCCAGTTCTCCTGCAGCCGGTTGTAGGCTAGCAGGTCTATGCCGGGGTAAAAGGCTGTCAGAAAAGAGGGGTCAGATCCGGCTACCGGATCCGGAAAGAAAGGAAGGCGGGAAAAGGAACTCACCCTTGGCAGTGTGGCAGACCTGCATCAGCTCCGCCACCAAGGCCTTCTCCTTGATCGCCAGCCGTTTGATCTCCTTCTCTTGGTCCTTGTTCTGGGCCTCGAGAAGGGTGAAGGCTTCGGCCCGGCTAGCGAGCGAGGCGTCACGCTCCTTGATGGTGGCCTCTAGACCGTCTACCCTCGCGTGCCAATCCTTGTTCTGCAGTCGCAGAGTGGAATTGGACTTGCTCAGCTGGTCGTTCGCTTTCTTCAAGCGATCAATCTCGTGCTGAGCGCACACGAGGATGGCTGCGGAAATTTCGGCTATCAGTAAAAAAAAAGCAGGCCAAGAGAAGCGAGCTTACTCTGGGAAGTCCTGTTGGCGGCAGCAAGCTTCTGCTCCAACGTCCAGTTTCCACCAGCTGTGGCCTCTAGCAGCCGGATCTCCTTCACTGCCAGCTCGAGCGTGGCGGCAAGGTCCGACAGCGAGGCGGCGGAGGAAGCGTTGTCGTCCACGGTGTTGACGGCCAAGGACTCCTTCTCTTTGACCACCGCCATTCGCCATTCCTCCCCGGGCTCCTCGTCGGAGTTGTCATCGCCAACAACGACGAGCTCCTTGCCGGCAGCCCCCCGCGTGCCCGCGGAGGAGCCTTCCGGCTAGGAGGGCTCCGCTTCCGGCTGGGGACCTTTCGGCTGGGCGGAGGCGGTCGGCTCAGCTCGAGGGGGAGGCGGAGGTTGCGCCTCACAAGAAGCAGGAGCGCCGGTTGGCGCAGTCGGGGCACGGGGCGGCGACCCGGCCGGCGCTCATGCCGGGCTCGCGGCTCCGAAAGAGACCAGCATGCTAAAGAGAAGGAGGAGAAGGCAAAGGCAAAATAAACCAAAGTCATAAAAAGAAGAAAAAAGGGCAAGCAGATGGAGGGTGCCAAAAGAAAAAGGGGGAGAAAGAACGTACCCCGGCACAACTGGGGGCGGCCCCTTCTTCTGACCAAGACGGCTTGGCGGCAGGGTGCCGGACCGACTCCTCTTGGGAGCCGGCTCCTCCGCCGTAGGCCAGCGAGAGCCGGAACGACTGGAGCCGCTCCCGCCTGCCTCGCTGTTCATCACGGAGCGCGTCGCCGGGTCCACGGTCGGCACAGCCTCTTCCTCCTCCTGCACCTCCGCATGCGGGTCGGCAGCCGGCTCGTCATTCCGGCTGGGGAAGGCATCGCCGTCCCCGTCCGATTCCTCGCGGGACCGCCAAGCGCGCGGCTCGGGCAAGTCAGGCGTGAATACTTCGAGGGGAGCCTCGCCCTCCTCGCGAAGGATGCAAGCGAAGATCTGCCGAATACAAGAAGTCAGTCAGACAGAATAGGGAAACAACACAGAAAGAGCAAATAAAGTTTCCGGCTATAGCAATTTACCCGAGGCGCGCGGTTCTCCTGGCTGTAGGGCGCAAGACTGAACTTCCAGTTCTCCGGCAGCCGCTCCTTGCTGATCGTCCACACCCACTCCTTCAAGTTGTGGAAGCGGGGATCGCGGCGCAACAGCCGGGTTGGGTCTAGCCGGCCGGAGTAATAGCACATCTTGTGTGCCCGCTGCTACATCGGCATCATCAGCCAGGACATCCAGCTAAGAGTGATGTCCAGGCCGGTTAGCCGGCATGTGACGAGGGAGCGCATGCGCTGCAGCATCGCGTCCGTCTCCGCCTTGTTGCCGTGGAACTTCAAGTCCCAGTTCTCCCTACAGGACTCGACATCCTAGAAGGCCGGAAGATTTATCTGGTCGACATTGGTGACGTTCTTGATGTAGAAGTATGACTGCTGCCACAGCCGTACCGTGTCCTGAAGCAAGAACTTGGGGTAGCTGGATTGGGACCGGGAGTAGATGGAGGCACCGCCGCAGACGACTAGCGGCCCCTTCGTGTACTACACCTGCGGCCGGACTCGGAAGAGCCAGCAGAAGAGCCCGAGATCCGGCTGCATCTCGAGATAGCTCTCGCAGAACGCCATGAAGTGCGCCAGCGTCCTTATGGCGTTGGCGCCGAGGTGGTGAAGACGGAGGTCGAAGAAGGCGGAAGGGATGCACCGGAAGGGCGAACCCGTGCGCCAGATGGGAGAGGAAGATGACGCGCTCCCCCTTCGTCGGGTGCGGCGACACCTCTCCCGCCGGCGCCAACCGCACCGCCACCTCCTCCTCCGACGAGAGAACGCGGGTGGCGTGGTACTTCTGAATCTGGTCTTCGGTGACGGAGGAGCCGCACCAAGCCCCGCGGTCGGCGGCCATTTTTGGCTGGTGGAGAGGAGCGGCGACGGAAGAGTGACGGTGGCCCGTAGCGTCGACGACGGCGAGCGGGCGGCACAACGGGCTACGGTGCAGAAGACAAGAGCGCAGAAGCAGGAGCACGCGGGGGAGAAGGAGACTGCAGTGGGGGAGCGAAGGAAAGGAACTGCCTCCCTCGCGGCGTCCCTTTAAAGGCCGGAAGGGTAACCATCGACGGGGCCGCGTGGCGTGCATCCAGGCAACCCACACCCCAACCGCCGCCAAGGATCCGGTGTGCCGAAGCAAGATACGCAGAAGATCTCGGAGCAGGAACCGAAGCGCCGGACAGCGGTTTCCCGAGGCGACGTGCGACAGGATGTTATGCTGCCCGTCGTAGAGCAATGATGGCGTGTGCGCGCGTGGCCGGCGTCAGCACTGACGTCACGGGTAGCGCAACCGCCAAGCTCAGCCGGGCAGAAATTCAAAAACAAGAAGGAGCGCGCGCACATTTCGCCTAAGGGTGGAATCCACACGCGCTCAGGGGCTAGTGTCGGGGGGATGATCCCCAGGTACCCAAACCGGACAAGAAACCAGGCAGTCGGATCACGTCCGGCTGACCAGATGCAGCCGGACAGGGTAGGACGGGCCGGCTATCACCCGGTAATCGGATCAGCAAGAGACAGCCGGATACGGCGACATAGCCGGACCCAATCAGTGAGACAGGACGACGTGCGTATCAGTGCACGGTACGCCCTGTATGATGACAAGACTGGCCACCAACCTGCCATACCGAAGACTTTGCGAGGATGACGCAGGAACAGTGGCCTGTGCTGACAACGGGCTCGCACGGCGTCCACTGTGCCTATGACAGCCATACCGCTCGTACTCCGATAAGACATACCATACCGGACACTGTGGATGACCAGCCGACTAGGGCCCGACACGTGGGGCACGCTAGTCGGATTGGCCAGGGAGACCGTTGCCTCTCTGCCTATATAAGGAGAGGCAAGGCCTTAGTAGAAAGGGTTGGTGATATAGCATTTAAGGCAGTAGCTAGCAGATACAGCTCGAGGAGCACTTGTAGTTCGTGTATTCCACATAGTCAGATCCGGCAAGAGTAGGGGTTTTACCTCATCACGAGGGCCCCGAACCTGGATACTTCTTGCGTCCCGCTACGCTCGCTTGTATCCAATCTCGCCTGCGGACGCTGTCGATAGCTTCCCTGCTAGTCGCCACACCTCTATCTAACCTCCTCAGGTACTGTCGTTCCCAATACAACGACAAATGGACCACCTCAGATCCGGACATCTCAGAACGATATCAAGGCAGAGTAACCAGCGAGTCGGCAGCTGCTTCATCTCCTCCTGCATCATAGACCACAAATTTATGTATTATTCTGTGAAAGAACATGATGCGTTTGTAAATATTAAGTACTATTGATTTTGCTAGTGCTAAGCTTTTTTATCTTTTCAGCACTTTTGTCTTAGATTTTTTTTGTGTGCCTGAAATGTTTACATAAGCACTTGAAATTTTCCGTCTCTACTTATCGTTTATCTGGCTTTCCGCCTCGTCCCTTTCGTGAGCCGACTAAACCTTTAGCCGGAAACTTTGCCGAGCAACGGAGCTCAATTGCCAAACTAGTTTAAACTCGGAAACAAAGCCGGCTTCTAGTACCAACAATTCACTACTCGGAAAATACCCGCATCCAGCGATCAGACAAATAACCCAAGTAAAGACTAGAATTTTTAGAGTTCAACCCGAAGGTAGCAGTTTTAGAATCGGAAATCTAAACCAGAATGAACATGAGCATAAAGTACTTTCAAGCATTCTAGGATTTTCGACTATGACATGATCATTTAGGAAATAAGATGGTAAAAACTTCTCCGAAAAACTTGAGGCAACCAAAACTTTTATTTCTCACAGAACATGTACATATGTATGATTACAAAGAAGGATAAACTAAGAATAAAAGGGATGTAGCTGAGCAATATTCCACGGTCTGTCTAACTCATCCGGATTTGTACTGCCTCCAGCTCTCTTTCTCTTCTTAGTAGCAGGTCTTTCTTTGACTGGCCTTATGTCAGTTAAGTAGTACGATCCATTGTGCAATACTCGACTAACTAAAAAGGGCCCTTCCCATACTGGGGAAAGTTTATGCTTTCTTTGTTGCACAAGCCGGAGAACCAAATCACCTTTATTGAAAGATCTAGTTCAGACTCTCTGGCTATGATACATGCGTAACTTCTGCTGATAGGCTGTAGATCTAATTTCAGCAATGACGCGAACTTCTTCGACTAAGTCGAGATCATTTTGTCGAGAAATCTCGGCATCCTCTTCGATATACGCGGCCACTCTAGGAGAAGTATGAATTAAATCGCTAGGAAGAACTGCTTCTGCGCCATAGACCAAGAAGAAAGGTGTGTATCCTATTGACCTGTTTGGAGTTGTTCGTAAACTCCAAATTAGAGAGGGTAGTTCCTCTGCCCAAGCCCCCGCAGCACGTCGTAGTGGTGCTTCGAGTCTTGGTTTCAGGCCTTGTAGAATTAAACCATTTGCTCTTTCGACTTGTCTGTTAGCCTGTGGATGTGCAACTGACGCAATGTCAAGCCGAATACTTTGCTCATTGCAGAATTCAGCCAATTCTCCCATGGAAAAGTTACTCCTATTGTCCGTGATAATACTATGCGGATAACCATACCGGATTATAACATTCTCGACAAAGAGGTGAGTGAATTTATCCACCATCACTAAGAGGTGACAGGTTTAGCCTCCATCACAACTAGTGACAGGTTACTCCCATTGGCTGTTGCTCCATCACAACTAGTGACAGGTTTAGCCTCGATCCACTTTGTGAATTTATCCACCATCACTAAGAGGTGAGTGAATCCACTTGGATCTCGTTTAAAAGGTCCTACCATATCAAGCCCCCAGACCGCAAAAGGCCATGTTATAGGTATTGTTCACAGCTGATCAGCCAGAACATGAGCTTGCTTGGCATACTTTTGGTAGCATTTGCATGTCTTGACTAATCGTTCGGCATCTGCCTAAGCTATAAGCTAGAAAAATCCATGTCGAAAATCTTTTGCCACTAAAGATTTGGCTGCAGCGTGGTGACCACACTCGCCTCCGTGGATTTCCCTTAAGATTTCCACTCCTTCTTCTGGAGATACACAGTGCTGAAAAACCCCAGAAACACTCTGTTTATGGAGCTCACCTTTAACAATAGTATAGACTTTTGCTCGTCGGATAATCTGTCGGCTCAGCACCTCGTCTTCGGGTAATTTGCCATCTACCAAATAATCGAGGTAGGGTTGAGTCCATCTGGCAATTACAGCCAGAACTGCTATCAAAGGTGAGTCGTATTTGGTCGGATATTCCTCGTCTACTCCGTTTATTAAGGGAACTTTGAGGAGCTCTAAAAAAGCGCCATCCGGGACCTCTTTCCGCTTAGAGCCTATACGGGATAGTGCATCTGCTTCCTCATTTTCTGCTCGAGGGATGTATTGAACTTCAAACCCTTCGAATGATTTAGATAGATCATCCACGACAGCTTTATATGCTGCCATGTGCTTATTTGCATTACAAATATCCGACACTTGTTGAGCAACAAGATCCGAACCTCCGTAACACATCAAACGTCGGATGCCAATATCTTTAGCAATCCGGATTCCATGCAGCAGTGATTAAAACTCGGCAATGTTGTTTGTCGCTATGAAGTGGATCTGCAACACGTATAAAAGTTTATCTCCTTGGGGTGATTTGAGCACCACGCCAGCCCCCGAGCCCCCTTGAGCCTTAGACCCATCGAAAAAGAGGGTCCAATATTCCGACTCAGGGAGGACCATGTTCTCCTTGGTCTCTGTCCAATCAGCAACAAAGTCAGCAAGGATCTGGGATTTGATTGCTGTCCGAGGTTTGTACTCAATATCGAAAGCTGCAAGCTCTATGCCCCATTTGGCGACGCGTCCTGTGGCGTCGCTATTGTTGATTATATCTCTCATGGGAGCTTTGCTCACCACGGTAATTGGATGCTCCTGAAAATAGTGTCGTAACTTACGAGATGCTAGAAAAACACCGTAAGCCAACTTTTGATAGTGCGGATACCGCTGTTTTGATTCTGTCAGGACCTCGCTGACAAAGTACATCGGACGCTGCACCAGGTGCTCCTGATTTTCTTCTGGTCTCTCCACCACCATAACTATACTGACAACCTTATTTGTCGCAGCAATGTAAAGCAACATCGATTCCTGAGGTTCCGGCGCTGCAAGGATAGGAGCAGATGAGAGTACTTTCTTCAGGTCTTGTAGTGCAGCTTCAGCTTCGTCAGTCCAGACAAAATCCTTGGTCTTCTTCAGGAGTTTGTATAATGGTGCGGCTCTTTCACCAAGCCGGCTTACAAATCGACTGACCGCAGCAATGCAACCAGTTAATCTTTGTACGTCCTTCAGGTGAGTTGGCCTGGAAATATTGAGAATAGCCTTGATTTTGTCCCGGTTCACCTCTATGCCTCTTTGAGACACGATGAAACCTAACAATTTTTCGGCTGGTATTCCAAAGAAGCATTTCTTCGGGTTAAGCATGATGTTGTATTTTTGTAGATTGGCGAACGTCTCCTCCAAGTCGGAAATCAACGTTTCCTTCTTTTTGTACATGACCGCGATATCATCCATGTATGCATGTACATTGCGTCCGAGTTGGTCATGGAGGCAACGCTGCATCATGCGCTAGTACGTAGCTCCTGCGTTCTTCAGCCCAAAGGGCATCGTAACAAAACAGAAGGTTCCGAAGGGTGTTATGAATGAAGTTTTGACTTTGTCAGATTCCTTCATCCGGATTTGGTGATAACCGGAATATGTGTCGAGAAAACAGAGGAGTTCCGAGCCTGCCATAGAATCGATAACTTGATCAATTCTAGGCAGAGCGAATGGATCTTTTGGACAAGCCTTGTTCAAGGCAGTATAATCAACACACATCCTTAAATCAGTGGTGTCCTTTTTAGGGACCATTACAGGGTTGGCCGACCAATCAGTATGGATGACCTCTTCTATGAATCCGGCTAACTCGAGCCGCGCTAGTTCCTTAGCTATTGCCTTACGCTTTTCATCGCCAAACCGTCGTAAGGACTATTTGACGGGTTTAGCATTCGGGTTTACATTTAGAGAGTGCTTGGCAAGTTCCCTAGGTACTCCGGTCATGTCAGATGGCTGCCATGCGAAGATATCTTGATTTGCTTGGAGGAACTTGACGAGCGCGCTTTCCTATGCCCTACTTAGGCCTACGCCTATCTGGGTCATCTTAGAGGGGTCATCATCCTTCAACGGCGTCTGCTTCGTCTCTTCTGACGCCTTGAACTCCGGATTTGGCTTTGTGACCTCCTTCTTCGTTGCGGGCATCTCGGACGGATCTATGCTCTTCTTGATCTCCTGGTACTCCTGGGCGTGCAGCACGGCTTCGGCAAAGGCGGCATTTCCATCCTCGCACTCTCGCGCCTTCTTCGGGTCTCCCCTGGTGGTGATCACGCCGTTGGGACCTGGAATTTTCATCATATTGTAAATGTAACACGGCCGAGCCATAAAAGCCCAGTAAGCCAGTCGTCCGAATATAGTGTGGTATGCGCTCTTGAACGGGACCACTTCAAAGGAAAGTGCCTCCATCCGATAATTCTTTAGTGTTCCAAAGGTAACATCCAAAGTGATCTCTCCTAGGGAATTAGCTTGTCTTCCTGGGACAACTCCGTGAAAGATCACAGAGCTATGGTTCAGCTGTGTTTCCGAGATCTTCATCTAGCGTAGCGTTTCGACATAGAGAATATTGATGCTGCTACCACCGTCCATGAGGGTCTTGGAGAAACCATAACCGTCAATAAGTGGATTGACGATTAAGGCGTATTTTCCTTGCATGTGTAGCTTAGGCGGATGATCAGCACGGTCAAATGTGATTGCCACTTCCGACCAGTCCAGATACTGAGGGACAGCCGGAACTGTTGCGTTGAGCTCGTGGAGAACTGCTTTCTTGACCTTTGCTGGTTGAGATCCGAGGAAGGTGACGTAAGTGTCTTTCTTGGTGGGAAAAGTCTTCTTCCCTTCCGACTTGGGATTTGAAGCATCAGCTTCCTCCATGTCGGAATCTTCCTTGGCCTCCTTGTCTTTGTCGGGATTTTTCTTTCCCTTCTTCCGCTTAGCTTTGTATCTTGCGGTATCATCTCTCTTGATGTTGTCATTAAAACGACATTTAGCGTTGGTGTGGGATGAGCCCCCATTGGCATCCAAGTGATGCACACATGGGTTATTGGCAACGTCGGCCCAAGTGTAGGTTTTTCCTGGTTGTTATTCTCCTCTACCTTGGACCCTTGATGTCCCACGGCCACGCCCGCGGCCTCCGCCACGTCCTCCTCGTCCTCCAGACCCGGAAACAGTAGTGACCACTTCCGTTTCCCTATTGGGTTTCTCTTCCGAGGTGTTTTTGCGCTTCTGAACTTGTTGCTTTGGTTGTTTTGCCGACTGAGGCACAGCCCGGACATTGAGTAATCCCTCTGCATCATCGTCAGCATCTGCATACTTGCTCGCTGTTTCTATCATCTCTCCCAGATCAGTAACCTTGTCACATTACAAGTGATGGCGTAGTAGACCAATTGGGAGACCTGCGATGAAAGCTTCGATTGCAGTTTGATCGTTTACTCCTTCGCAGGAGTTCTTTGTGTCGATCCATCGTCCGAGATAATCCCGGCAAGTTTCTCCGGCTTTCTGGGTGCAACGCTGTAGGTCTCCAACCGTACAGGGCCTCCGATATGTGCCTTCGAAATTCCGAAAGAACGCACTTTGCAAGTCATACCAGTTGTGGATGGTGTTTGCCGGAAGTTCATTGAGCCATGATCATGCCGTCTTCCGCAACATAAGTGGAAGATATCGGGTTGCGACCAGGCTGTTTCCGCCTTTGGCGATGCAGCAAGCTTGGAAGAAATCCTGTAACTAGGTGTCTGGCCGAGCAATGCCGTCATAGGCTTGGATATGTCTTGAGATAGCAAATCCTTCCGGGAATTTTGTAGCTCTGATGCGTGGTCCGAAGCATTTTGGGCCCACGTACACGCCATCGTTTTCATAGCGCCGAGACTCTATGTTGGAGTTGATCCTGTGTCTTCGGGGATAGAGATCGTCTTGAATGTTGGCTGTGGCTGCGGTGCCTTGGAGCCGGACTTCGGCTTCTGCCACCACCTCCTCCGCCATGTTGTCCTCCTTAACCTCCTTGGGGGTCGTTGTGATAACTGTGTGGTGGAGAGGTGGTGCAGCTGGATAGTTCCCGGCTGATCGCCGGCCTCCGTCCGAAGCGTCATTATTCCGGTTCTGGGGAGGTTCTTGACTACGACGAGCCCCCTGCCGGCTTGTTCCAGCATGGTTTCCGTCGTTCCTTCGTCCGTTGTTCCCACCATGGTGAGGGTCAGCCGGACGGCTCTCATGTCTAGGAGGCGGCATTTTCTGACGATCCTCCTCCCGACGCTTCTCTTTATGTTCTCCCCTTCGATCCTTAGACTCTCGTCAGGGAGGGTTCGTCAGATTCAGGGCAGCGATGGCATCTTTCTCGGCTGCTGGAGCGACATTGCTCCAGTTATGCGTAGTTCTGTGATGTTGTCCTGATGATCCGGTTCTTGAATAATTGTCTTCCTGCGTTCGGGGTCATGGTATTGCGCCCGAACATAATGGGATATTACGCCAGCCCATGCCGGATCCGTGCGACATTGGTCAGAATCCGAGACTAGTTTTTGACTTCCGGACAGGGCGACCTTCTGCTGCTTCAGTCCCTTGTTGAGTAGCTTGATACCCAAATGTATCTCCTCTGGTCCTGGATTAGCCGACAGAATTTCACGAGCTGCCACGGTATTCTGTACTGGGGTTGGGTATATCCAATCTCCGTTGTTGTCTTTCCGTGGCTTCCCCATCTCGTCTCAAAAAGGACGGCACGGACATGCGGGAATTGGCTGTCATCTATGTGACGCTTTCGTGTCTTCTGATGTAGGCGAGACATGTACTCCTTGTTTGACATGCGCTTCTTCTCCACCTCGATGTTTTTGGCTTCATCGAGGAGTTGCTGACGACGTGCTTCTAGGGCCTAGGCCCTTTCGTCTAGCTCATCTGCAGTAAGTTCTGCAGCTGTAGGGATAGGTGTGGTTAATGCGGCATCGATGAGTTTACGCGCACCTTCAGTGATCACGTGTCCATCCACCGATGCTTCTTTTTTGGGCTCTTCTGGGATAAGTGCTCCATCCGAGTCTTCTTCATATTCCTCGGCGATTACCTCCTCTGTGAGAGGGTCTTTTGCAAGGGTCTTATTCTTCTTGTTCTTCTTCTTTGCCTTCTTGGCAGCGCTGGTAGAAAAGACGGCTTTGGGTCCGTTTCCCGGAGTCAAGCTCTGATCGGTACTTTCGGACATCTAGACTTCGGGATTGTCTCCAACGTCCATGTCATCCTGCGCTTTGGGAGAGTGTTCCCCGGATCCTTCATCCATGGCTTCTCCTTCCTCTGCAGCTTTGGAGTTGTAGTCCTCTTCATATTCTGCGGAGAACTTTCGGAAATCTGCCGACGTCATGGATTCATCCGAGGATGCGGGAACGTCGGTGTTTGTTCCAATTGCCACCAGCACCGAGTTGGTGTTTTCTACAGCATCGGCAGAGCCGGATCCGGATCCAACATATCCGACGAAATGCGATGCGTGCTTCCTGAGGTACCTGCGGCTTTCGCGATCAGCCCTATCGAAACTTTTAATTGTCTCGAGGATTGCATCTGCGCTTGCGCCTTGCAGTATCATACATCTTAGTGTGTACCTAAGGAAAGGCATGTCTGTCCCGGCATCGTCAGAGCCGGAATCAGTGTCGTTGATATGCTCCTCCTGGATTTCGACTTCCACGGGTGGGTCGATCTGGGATCCGGCTTCTCTAGGAAGATCCACTCCAGATTTGACTTGGACCGTGATGTCTTCTTCAGGCTCAGATTTCTCCACTATCTCCGCAACTGGTGTGGGCTGGGTGGGATTAGGGTTTTCTGAGATCCAGAACTCTGCCGCCTCCCGCGGACAAAGGGGACCCAGAAGATTCTTCTGCCTCTATCATCACCGCTGGGGTGGGTTGGGCAGGTTCAGCGAAACCGATGTAAACATCGATCTCGCCAAAAGACATGATTGTATAGGCAGTCATGGTCTCCCTAGCTGGAATCCAAGTCTCGTCGAGAACGATGAGAGGGACGTTGCTGGCATAGAGGATGCGACCGATGGCGATGGTCTCGCCGATTCCGATTCTTGCAGATTCCGCTCGGAACGCAGATCCGAAGCTCACTTGCCCCACGGTGGGCGCCAACTATCGTCGGATTGAGGACAAGTACGCCATGAGGGGGTCCTCGAGGCGTGCGGAAGAGAGGGGTGTGAGACGTACGGTATTCCGGGACGGTGAGCACACAAGTTTACCCAGGTTCGAATCCGCCGGCTCTGGACGAATCCTACTCCTGCTAGCAATCCAGTAGTACGGCAGAGCCAGAATATGGGTTACAAGGGTATTGCCTGTGCTAGTTGAGGGTCTAAAGTATTGGTGTGTCCTAAAGGCTCTCCCTAGGATGTCTTATATAGATATCCGGCCTAGGATTTACATGAGAGATCAATCCGGCTACGACTAAGAGTTGGTTACAGAGTACATCTTGAACTACAAGTAACATTATGGGCCTAAGTCGGTAAGTCTTCTGGGCCTTCCCGTAGCCGGATTGGACTCCTTCTTCTCTCTCTGACTGGGTCGCCCGTGAAGCAAAGCTCTAACCCGAAGTGGGCCACCCTGGTCAGTGAGGAACTGTGAGGATACCCGAAAAGTATATCCCCAACAATAAGTTAGCACCCTATGTATTTAGGACTTTTTATTCTGGTTTAGTTATTATTTATTACCTTCAGAGAGGAAAATTGATGCTTACCTTAATAACTTCTGCTGGGTTTTGTCAACTGTGAGGTGATCTTTACAATTCTCGGCATTAAATTTATTCTTATTGCTCTTTTCATAAGCACACTACATCGTCTCAACTCATTTGTTTTTGATACCGTGTATAGTATTTTACCTTCCAATATTATGAACAAGCAATTGTAAAAAAAATACTCATTTAGCGGATTATATTGAGCAAGAAACAAGAGCCGTGGATAATTCGTCATGTTTCGCATGTATTGTAGGTTATCAACAAATCATACAGATATTACATGACATTAGTATAAAAGTTCCTGAAAGTGGTTTGCCGTGAAATTCTTAAAGAAAATATGCATGTTCGGGAGTGAAAATGCTAATGATATGCATTTCTGTTTTATTTTGCTTAGGATTACTCCTCCATGTCTTTGAACAGATGCTCTTTGTGTAGGTTGAACTAATACAATAGAAACCTGAATATGTTCAGCTAGGTGAATAGTCACCCAAATTGTTTAGCTCAAGATAACTGTCCTACCCTACAACTTAAATTCAGTGCCAAGGATCGAGTATGTTCTAGCTCAATTTGCCTCTGTAGAAACACATACCACTCAAATGACCGTGCCTCCGATCTTGGTAATATAATTGCTTCTTACAAGTGTATTGCATGGTGTGTTGCTAATGGAACCTATACCAACCATCGTGAAGTTCAAAGTTTTACCATCGTATCTAACTGATTTGCCATAGATCTCCTCAAATAATAGTAAGTGCAAGTGCCCATTGCTTGACGCATTTATATATGCTGACGCTGTTCTAGATGGAACACTTCATTGTCTAAGTATTTCTATGGTAAGACTTTATATACTAATTATTTTGGGAATTTCCATTAGTATGCACAGAGTAAGAATTAATCATCTCAAATGAATTACAGGATTAGGATTATGTTTAACCAATTAACTCAAAATTTCCACAGTTGTTAGGTGTGGTTTTCCAGTACTTAAATTGCTTATAATAAATGGCTCACTTACATATATTGGGTATATAGTTTAGATGTAATAACCACGTAACCAGTGCTCTATTTTCTGTACTTTTTCAGTAAAACATGTTGAAGACCATTTTTCTTTGCTTCTATCCTTTGTACTATGTATTGCTCTATTTAGTTGTAGTCAATCAATGTATCAAGGGTTGTCCTATCTATCACCTATTTGCCTTTTATCGTTTCGATTAGTTTGCTTAGTCGTGATCTAACATCTGTGTGTAATTTGTTCTACATATAATTCTTCATCCATAAGCCTTTCAAAGACAAACTTCACTAGAATGACAAAACAGAGATTAAAATTCAGAATGTTACAGCTATTCTCCTGTAACATTTACTCTTAGGCTCCTATAATGATAATTTCAGTTAATATATGTACTCCCTCTGTCTCCAAATAGATGTCTGATATTTGTCTAAATTTAGATGTATCATTGGAAATTAGATAACACTCTTCAACATGAAATACAAATAACTGAGTATATGGCTAGCATGCCACTGTAGGTAGGGTTGCACAAGCGGGATTCCGCATATCCCGTAGAACACATGAATTAGTACAAATTTTACTAGAGGCCTCCTTCTTCATTTAACACTACATCTAAAAAATTGTACTAGAGAATAGTCCCACATCCCGCCCCCGCTTGCAGCCCTAACTTCAGGTAAGTACATCTATATGCATCCATAAGTTAAACGAAACACAACAGACTAATAAGAGGTCCTATAATGGAAGTTGAATAGAAAATAAGAGGAAAAACATTCACCCATTCTTGCACAAACCTTTATTCCTCAATGAATTTTGAGGGCAATAACTCCTAAAGCAGATGATGCTACTTCGTTTGAACCATTTGGCATCGGGAATACTCAACTACAAGTGTGCAAGAAGGTCACCTAGACAGGGCACCAATATTAAGAGGAACGAAAAGACAACACAAAAGGTAGAGTAATGTGCTTCGGCCTGAAGGCGATTATAATTAATTTGTCTATTTATCTAATCTTTACATGCTTTCATTCAGAATAAAGTCAAATGTTATATAGATGGAGGTACAAAGGGGGCTCTGAAATTAAATACAAAGGAAGAGCACTAAGATTGCCATGGAATGCTACTGTTCTGCTCGCAGCTGCTACGGGCAATTACACATGCTAAATGAAAAACTTGAAGTACAGATTCAAATATTATAGCTAAATAAGTGGTAAAGGTTTTCATTTAAATGTGTTAGAACTGTAAATTGGTTATGTCACAGTCTACACTGTGCAGCTAACATTCAAAGTCAGAGTGTACGCAAATAGGTCTCTGCTCTAGACCCTGTCCTAAAGTTTGAATGTAAAACATCAGGTATTTAGTTTAAAACTAGTCATGTGTACATCCAAGTATTTTTTAGGCTGAGAATGGTTCATACTATTTTTTTTACACTTTACACATCTAAGCATGCAAATAAAACACTAATTTATAAAGTAACAACTTTGTTCCTTCTAGCGGGAGTAGAAGCAAACCCAACGGCCATTAAGCGAAGGACCATGGGGGAGCATATTTTTGTACACTTTACATATCTAAGCATGCAAATAAAACACTAATTTATAAAGTAACAACTTTTTTCCTTCTAGCTGGAGTAGAAACAAACCCAACAGCCATAAATTGAAAGACCAAGGAGGAAGCCTGCTACAAATCAATGAACACAGACACTAAAACATTAGAATGGAAAGTGTAAGGGTTGCAACACTCCCCATCAAAAGATAGGTGGTGATATTTCATGAAAATAATGACTATGTGGAATCCCATTGAAGCAATCAGAGAATACAGGAGCATGAAATCAAAATGGACATGAATATTAGATAAATGTGCAAGTGGGGAAAATAACTTCTACAAAAAACAATCAAATCATAGACCAAGAAATCACACAAGTAAAGAAACCTTCTGGAAACTTAGCTACTCTAATCTGAACAAAGTATACTAGATTAGCTCATTTTATATTTGCGTGGAATACCATTAAAGCAAGCATAGATAAAGTTAATTAGATCAGTTAACCTGTTAGCTATCTCTCGCATCAAAATGGAAATAAAATTAGATAAAAGTGTAGAAACAACAAAAAACAACTAAGATCACAAATCCAGTATTTTGTGAACAGATATATCGTTCCATTCTTACTATACGGTCCAAAAAAACAAAGAAGAAGATTACCTGGTATGGTTACAGGATTAACAGAGAGGGCGAGCAGGACCAAAAAGAGAAAGAGGACGGTGACCGCTAAGAGGCACCGGAGAGGAAGCCGCATGTTGGCCGACATGGATGGACCTGCCATGCCCTCGGGCCCATGGCTCGATGGCCTGACGTGCCTACCGCAACAATCATTGGAGGGTGCTGAACCACATTGATGTCATTGTGAGAACCTGTCATGCTAAAGAAAGAGTGCCAAATCGAAAAAGTCTTGTGAAGCAACGACGTCAAGTATGACCACATTCACATACGACCCAGTACCTTGAGAGATCTTATGGCTCGGGGTGCCCAGGTAGCGCAATTTCTAATGGCGGTTACTGATGGGGAAATAACATCCAATGACTGAGTGATGGAGACCGAGACAAAGTGAAGCGAGCAAGGCGGCGAAGTTGCAAGGCCTTGGCTACTCCAGCGGCTCCAAGATGACCAAACAATGGCGTCGAGAGGCCTGGGAGTATGGCTACCAACATCCGTAATGGTTGGTGGAGTCATCTATGGTCGGCGCAGGTGGAGACAGGGTGGCCGAGGGAGAGATGTGAATCGGGGGTGTGGGGAGTGTTGGTTTCTACGATGACCCAACACACCATTGTATGTTGTAGAGCGCAAGTCATTAGTATAATACTCATGGACTCAGTTCCACTAACATTACACCCAACCGAGTAGTACAGCAGAAACATTGCAGGTCCACAACCTGACTATATTGCTCATAACATAGATCTTTACAAAAGATCTTCAGAACTTCCATGACACAATGATATTCCGCTAGGTAAGTTCTTGTTCAAATCAAAATTCAAAAGAAGTAAATTGTAGTCTAGCCTAGCACTAGATCTATCTCTATGACTAATTAAAGAACGAACCGTTGATTATCGCTTCCTAAATAATGTTCTAAACAAATGGTTTCTATTATTAAGAATTGGTTCCCATATATGTTTGGTGTAATCTCCTCTATCAGTAATTGTAGTATCTGACTACTTTGATTCCGTTGGACTGACTCGAGGTTTTCGTAAATGACTTTCTACGTCTTCTGGTTTCGTGCTTGCAGTCTCGTCATTGGATTTATAATCTAAGAAAGTGTGAGGAAGTACATATAGTATGAGAGTACTCAACAAGTTCTATCTATGTGGTTGTTTGATGAATCGTTGTGGATCAGATATCCTAGGCTTGTGCAGTTTTCAAAATCGATTTTCTTAGAAAATGTAAGTTTTAGTTTAAAAAACCATGTCATTAGCCTTCACGGGTTGTTAGAACTTTATCGAGTTCATTTCCATGCTGCAATCGTAGTTCATTTTCCTGAATAAGGAATAACATGTCACATTTTATACACTCCTAAGAAGTGTGCTACTTTATCCGCAAACATCTTTAGTCTTCTTACACAATACTTCTATGGCCTAAGTCCTAGTCTAAAGACTCGTCATTCACTGTCTTTCTTCACTCCGCAATCCACCCAATAATTGTCCACTGAACCACAATGCCAACACATATTTGGGGTTAGGAATGTGCCAAAATGGACCAGTTTGTTGCGCCTGAACAGTTTGCGGTACCCATTGGTCCTTGGCCTCTGTCTGCAAGGACGGTTTCGAACAACATTGGTCCATTTGTAGCGCACCATTGGAGTTGCCTTGCATTCCATCGGGTTTGTAGGGCACCATTGGAGTTGCCATGCATTCCATCGGGTGGACGCCCTTAAATGCACCTCAAATGGATGGTCATATTTTAAAAAATATCTAAAACATCACAAAGGAAGGACAAAATTAACCAGATTTAAATAAACATAGTTTTATATGAAAAGTTTGACTAAATTTATAGAATAAACTATCAATAATCCCAAGATAAAAATGGACAAAATATAATAGTATATCATACTTTCTATAAATGTTATTTTGTTGAGTAAAAGTAAATAAAAACATTGCCCTGTGCTAAGAAGAAAAAACCCAGTATGTCTAGGTCAAGAAAATTCAAGCTTGGTTCGGACCGACAAAGTAATAGCACTTTATTATCAACCTCACTGAAATCATTTTCCATGGGTAAAAATTGCAGAAGAACACCTTCTACTTCTAATACGCCATGAACTATACCCGCGCTACTTCCTATCAAACACAAATAATGGATTTGTTTCCTAATTTCTCCACAAAGATTCGTACATCGAATGATGATTCCTACAATGGTACAAGACAAAATGAATATGAAAGTATATTGCAAGATCTAAATACTTAATATAATTAAATTTGGGAGTGGAGATTTTTGGCTCCTGAGCTGTGGTGCTCTTGCTATTTAAAAAAAATCAAAATGATATTTGTGAGTTACAAAAACTATTAAAAAATTCTAGATATAGCCCATGATTTATATCCCACAAACTTGCAAAATATCAATTTAAAATACTTTGTATTTTGAGTTGTGCAAAAATGACAAGAGTGTAGATCTGTGCTAGCATGTTTTCAAATCCTCAAATTTTATCAATTTGTCACTTTTGCGTAGGCCAACATACAAAGAATTTCATATTTCAGTCTTGCATGCTTGTGAGATTCAACATTGATTATGTCTGGAATTATGAAGCCACCCAGATTCAAGTTCTCACGGATGCAGATTTGGGTTCTTATTATTTCAAAATCAAACTTGCTGTAGGAGTCTCCCCTGTCGCATTTCTTAAAAAAAATTATGTTTGGAATTTTTTCCAGATATTTTTAAAACCTGTAAAATATGGCTTTTAATGTTTCTACCGAACATAGAACTAGTGTCAGGAGTCAAATACACTTTCTGTAAATTTTGTACTACCACCGATCCATAATAAGTGTCGGAGGTTTTAGTTTAAATTTGGACTAAAATGAACTAATTCTCCGATACTTATTGTGGATCAGAGGGAGTATTATAAATGTTGATATTTTTTCTAGAAATTTGGTACTTTCGATGTGACCGTGCATACAACAAGTATGGCTATTCGCAAAAAAAAAAGTAGTCAGCGGGCTTAATTAGTTCTAGATCAGTTCGTGTGTGTTGAAGCCGCTAGATCACTCTATGATGCTGATGGGTACTCGAGGGAAGGTGATGCTTTCTTTAGTGTTGCTTGTTTGGGGCTACTGGTGGAAGCAACCTAAAAATTATAATGCTAGCGGGCAACTAATCTTTGCAAGACTCAAAAAGAAACCTCACAATTTGGAACTACAACTAGAGAGTCACCACATCAATTATAAATTCAACCCGGCAAGCAGAAAACATATTTCTCTGATATTCGAAGCATCATCAAGCTAACCTACAGGTTTAATTTTGTACTTGCACCCACCAGTTGTCATAAGGAATGCACGTCTGGTACTTGTGCAAACAAATTCACGCAGAACCATCAGTGTTAAGAAAGAATTATGAAGATTTGCATTTTCTACCCCTTCAGATCATCAGAACTCGATAGTGTGGTTTCTGAGTGTATCTGGGCTATAATAGCACTTGTCGAAATTAGAATAAAGCCCTACTTCGGTATACCACCAGCCAGAAGCAAATTGTGTATAGCAGATGCAAGAAACATCTCGGAAACAACCACCGATAAGAATACATGGAACTTCCTCATCAACGCCATCCGCATCAATGGATAGCTCCTCGGCCAGGTAGATCCACACCTCCAGCATCATCCACCGAGATCTTCGAGGTCCCTGAAATCATCCACCTGTGGACATCAACCTCAAGCTTCTCGTAGCAGGAACCGTTTGGTTCAGATTGTTCAAACAAAATACTACTGAGGTCACCCTCTCCTCTCCTTCTCTTTTATCCTTTGCGGTGCTCCAAGAGCGACCGATTGCGGCGGATAGCTGTGTTCTTTTTGACCCCGCTGCGGGGTCCCCGACCGAAATTGTGCAAATGATACAGGTGAGGGAGCTGGCTCAAGCACAACTCGCTGTTACTCACGACAAGATTGAGAAAGAGCTGCAGGCCGCTAAGGAGAAAGAAGCCAGGGAAAAGGAAGCAGCGGCTCTGTTGAAGGAGACGGCGGTCGTGGCCAAGGGGGCCGCGGCAGAGTTGATGCCCGGGGTACTAGTAGGGTCCTGTACTCCCGCCCCTCCTCCAGACACTGAAGCAACGCCTGGGCCAAAGAAGACAAGAGGCAAGAAGAAAGTCCCCCCGCCAGGGAGGAAGCCAGAAACACTCCTAGCACGAGCTCAAATGGAAGTAGCATTATGAGGATCTTTTTTTGGAATATTCGAGGGTTCGGTCGACGGGGACGCCGAACCCTCCTGAAAGATTATCTCCGTACACACAGAATTGATGTTCTTTGCCTTCAGGAGACTATAAAATAGAGTTTTACCCAGGCGGAGTTGGAGAGCCTAGAGGTTGGCAAGAAGTTATTCTGGGTGTGGCTGCCGGCAACAGGCCAGTCTGGATGCATGCTCCTGGGCCTCAAAAACAGCTTATTTGAGATAGGTAGCATCGACATGGGCCGTTTCTTCCTAAGCACCGAAGCACTGCATCGTCCCACCAAGCTAAAAGTGGAGATCATGGGGATCTACAGGCCCGCGGATCACGCAAATTCGGCTAACTTCCTGGGGGAAGTATCGGCAAAGGTGGACCGAGGCTCCCTCCCATTTATCATCGGAGCCGACTTTAACCTGATCAGATCGGATGAGGACAAGAACAACAGGAACATACACTGGACCAGGATCAACATGTTCAACGCGCACATTGATAACTAGGCTGTTCGAGAGATTCCGCGTACTGGGGAACGCTTTACCTGGACAAACAAACAGCTAAACCCGTTACTCTGCGTTCTCGACCGTGTCTTCCTTTCCCCTGAGGTGGAGGTGGCTGATGTGCTCGACTTTCGACGTAGAGCTCATTGGGAACCCCAAGAGGAAGGTATGATGAGCACAGCAGTAAGTTTTCCCTCAGTTATGAAACCAAGGTTTAATCAAACTAGTAGGAGTAAGGAAACAACCCAAAGGTGTTACTAGCTGAGCTTTGGTAGGGCGCACTACCAGTGCTAGTAGCAACGTGGAGACCTGCACAACACAACCATAGAACTTTGTCCCCAACTTGCGATGAGCTTGGCAATCTCACCGTGTTTTGCAGAAAACAAAGGATTAAACATATCGAATGGAAAGAAGTAAAAGTTTGCAGAAAGTAAACACAAAGCAGAAACAGTTTATAAAGTGTATGTAAAGAAAAAAGGACCGGGATCCATAGTTCACTAGAGGTGGCTCTCCTTAGATAGATAACATGCTGGGTGAACAAATTACAGCGGGGCAATTGACAAACACCGAGAAAGCAATACATGCATATACTAATCATCTTGACTCCTCTGAGACTTGATTGGGCATTACAACATAATACATAGACCGCCATCCAACTTCATCTATGACTAATAATCCACCTTCAGGTTATCATCCGAACCCCCTCCAGTATTAAGTTGCAAGCAACAGATTATTGCTTTACGAACTGCGTGTAAAGTAAACAATACGATTGTTCTATGAACGATTGTTGTTTTCTCCCTAGTAGCAACAGCACATCTAGTAACTTAGAGATTTCTGTCACTTCCCCAGATTACCAGAGGCATGAACCCACTATCGAGCATAAATACTAACTCTTGGAGTTGCTAGCATCTACTTGGCCAAGATATCTACTAACAACAGAAAGCATGCAAGATCTCAAATAACAAAGACATGATAGAATCAATAATTAATCTGAAATAGCATCTCAATATCCATCGGATCCCCGCAAACACAACATGTATGAATTACAAATAGATGATCTTGATCATGAACGGAGCTCACAAGTCTAAACATGAAAACACAAAGGAGGAGAACCAGCCATCTAGCTACTACATGGATCCGTAGTCCAAGGATGAACTACTCATGCATCACACCGGAGGCTTGCATGGTGATGAAGAAGGCCTCCGGGGTGAATTACTCTCTCCGGCAGGGTGCCGGGAAGAGCTTCAGACCCCTCCCGATCTAGGGATGGAGATGACGACGGCTCCTCTTTCGTGGATTTTTGATCGGGTCCTTAGGGTTTAGGTCCCGAGGGCATCTTATAGTCGGAAGGGGAGGCCGAGGGGGTGCCAGGGCTGGCCTCACCACCCCCTGGCGCGGGCTGATGACCCACAAGTATAGGGGGTGTATCGCAGTATTTTCGATAAGTAAGAGTGTCGAACCCAACGAGGAGCAGAAGTTGCTGGCTAGTGGTATGGATCAAGAATTTTCTGCAAATACTTAGCAAATGGATTTTTAAAGGTTTTCGATAAAGCAAGTAAAAAAGTACGAGTAAATAAAAGACAGTAGGAATAAATGCAGCAAGTGGCCCAATCCTTTATGTAGCAAAGGACAAGCCGGTTGTATTACTTAAGATGACCAAACGTTCTCGAGGACACATGGGAAGACTGTCAAGTGCTTTCGCTTCATATAGTCGATTAATCTTCTTTAGCTTGCTAAGTGTTGTGTGGGTGAACCTGTGCTAATGTACCGCCCTATCCAAGACTAATACATACTTGTGATTATACCGCTTGCAAACATCCGTAAGTACAAGAAATTAATTAAGGTAGAAACCTAACCACAGCTTTAAACTCTAAGACCCTTACGTCCCTTGTGCAATGGTTTCCTAACGGGTTCAGGTTTCTGTCACTCCGGCAACCCCTACGATTAGTAGCCAAATACACAATGCATTCCCCTAGGCCCATATAGGTGAAGTGTCATGTAGTCGACGTTCACATGACACCACTAGAATAAGTACACCACAACTTAAATAACAATCTATTGAATCTTTATCAACGCAACTCCACTACTAACAACAAGACTTCTCCCATGTCCTCAAGAACAAAACAAACTACTCACAAGACATCATATGGATCATGATCAGAGATGGAATAATGATGTATAACAATCTGAACATAAACAATAATTCAACGGTTCACTCAATAGCATCAACTACAAAGAGTAATCAACACCAGGAAAGTTTCCCCTATGAACTATGCAAGATTCAACTCAATTGTTACAGCAATATGGAGATGGTGATGAGGGTGCGGATGGTGATGATGGTGGAGATGATGATGATGATGATCCCGATGAAGTCCAGCTTGATGGTGGTGTTGATGGTGACGATCTCCCCTCTCCGGGAAGGAATTCCCCCAGCAGAAATCTATCTACCGGAGAGATCTTTCTCGCTCGGTGTTTTCCGCCCTGCAAAGGCGGCGGAAACTTTCTGTGGTTGCTTCCTGGGTCTTAGGGTTTCAGGAGGTTGATATACGCCAGATGGGAGAGGCTGGAGTGGGCCAGGGCAGCCACACCACTCCCAGGCGCGGCCTAGGCCTGCCCGCGCCATGGGGTGGTGTGGGCCCCCTGTGGCCCACCTCCACTCCATCTTCTGGCATCCTGAGTCTTCTGGAAAAATAGGATTTTCCGTATATTTTCCCGGATTTTCTGATCTTCGCGAATTTTGCCTCCAAACAGCACCTTTTCCATCAGAATCCTGACTGCAGCGGTCCATGATCCAAAAGTCATCTACCATGCAAAAATAGATGAAATAACATAAGTATCACCTCTCAATACGAAATATATCAATGAATAATAGTGAATTAAGACATAGAATAGTGATGCAAAATGGACGTATCAACTCCCCCCAAGCTTAGACTTCGCTTGTCCCCAAGCGAAACTGAGCTCAATAAACATGACCTCAGGTTTATGGAGTGAAGAGTCGATAAAAGAATACAGACAAGAAGCATCACATTCATCAAAAGCATAGATCATAATAGAAGACAACTCACTATTATATAACTCAACTTGCAATGAGTAAAGGAAACACAATAAAGATACATAAAGTGAATCATAATTGGTCATGGCAAACTCAGCTCTTGGTCGAAGAATAGTTGATAATTTGCTAGAGTTCACAAATAGCTAGTTTTTTAATGATATCTTTCAAAGTAGTAAACATCAAGATAAGAGCAATGTGCAAAACAAAGAACATAAGAAACATGATTGAATAAATCACCATATGAATGAATGAAACATATCAACTAAAAAAACTTGCTGAGATAGAAGGGAGTAAGTTTACTGACTCAACTACAAAGTAAAAGAAAGGCCCTTCGCAGAGGGAAGCAGGCATTGCAAGTCTCATAAAGATCTCCCAAAAATTATGATACTTACTAGCTTTCAGCTCTCATTGCCCCTATCATAGGCATCTTTAGGTGATTAAGGTTAAAGTGACACAACTAAGAGGATATGCTTGACAAGTTATAAGTTGAAATCTCATGCCCCTTACTTATGAGTACCGATCCTCATGCTACTCAACTTCAGTCATGAGCAAGCTCTTGTCATTGTAAATTCATGCGTATCATTGAGAACCGCCAATGGGGTACCCCTTGCACATGACACAGGAGCTATCCCATAATCAAAATGATAAGGCAAGCAGACAGTGAGCATCTCAGTGATCTTTTTATTTGCTATTTGCATAGGTTTTTATTGAGAATGCTTCATAGAATGCTCACTATAGTTAAGCTACAAGTTTCCACCATGATTAGGCATGGCTTAGGCTAGCGGCCCAGGTGTTTCTCTAACACACATATAAACTCCATGATCTTACAAGTTCCACTTTTATTTCACACCGCCGGGATCCATAAGCAAAAGAACATGATATCAACTAGGTACAAGTACCAATGAGGTGTTGAAAGCAGTACCCATGATACATGGTTCGGCTAACTTCAACTCATAAAGCGCAAGCATATACGCAACAAAGAAGGACCCAATGGTTCAAGTTTATTAAATGCAAGAAAGTAAAGTGTGCCATCAAGTTCGTGAGAGCTTTAATCACTAATTTTCACATAACAAGTTTAATTTGGGAGGTAGATAAAACAAGAATTTACTTGGAATAGCAATAATGCTACTAGGTAGGTATGGTGGACACAAATGGCAAAGGTTTTGGTTTAAAGGAGGTGGATGCACGAGAAGAATACCCTCTCAGTATAGGTTTTTGGCTAGCAAGGCTGGGTAGCAAGTATAAGAGTTTTAGGAAACAAACAGACATACAAGTGATAAAGACAAACATGCAATCTTCCTTAGAAGCACAAAAGATCTTAACTAGAGAATACTAGACTTATGAGCAAATCAAGAAAGAAAGATGATGAAATTATTTTCCTCTAGAGTACTTCTATCTTTTTCTTTTCAACTCTCAAAAAGGTGTTGCTACTGACCGAGCCAGGTTTGCCAAAACCAACTAAATTAACTCAATGATCCCAAAGTGATACCAATACTAACAACAAGATCAATCATATAACAACGAATTGAAAACTAACATAAGCTATGCAAAAGAGTGGATGATAGAACTTCTCATTAATATTCCATAACGGAAACTCACACCAAGGGATACATATCTAACGAGAGAGGGGACACTTCCATAATGCAAACCATACTACAAAATAACTCCTCTATTCATGATATAACTCTACTAATAAGGTAAAAAGATAGAAGATAGTGATGTGATACCGCGGCACTCCCCCAAGCTTGGAACAAACCAAGGGGATGCCAAACCTGATGATGAATTACTCCTTAGGTGGTGGTATCCTCTCATCTTTGTCCATCTTCCAGGGTAAAGGCTTCCCATCAACAAAGGATATCATGGTTTCCAACATCCTGAAACTTGCAGCAACACTTATGCGTTTAAATCTAGCCTCATACTCACAGTTTTGATTTTGAACGTCATAAAACTGTGCTTGAAGTTCGTTGGATGTTTGGCAGAGTGAGAGGACTTCTTCTTTGAGTTCAGCAGTCTCCTTTTGGTGCTCGGTGATGAGTTCGGAACAAATCTTATGGATGATATCCACTTCGCGCTCCGCCATCTTCCTGTACCTAAAGACTTCTTGCTTCAGTGCTTCCATCCTGTCCTCCAGACTTCCTTCACCTTTAGGGCCATGAACCTCTTTAATCCGGACCTCCCTACCTTCGAGCAACAATTCCTTGGGGTGAATCTTCAATTCTCTCATGTATGGGTTGATGATATCTTCTAAAGAATCTCCTTTGGATGATCCAGAGGAAGACATTGTGGCTCCAAATCTGGGATTCTTCCTAGCAGAAACAGATTGGAACAAAAACACGGCGAAAACATGATATACGAACCTTGGGGGATCCGGGGGTTATATATTACGAAGTTTCATATCAAAAGGAAGGTACTGGGCGAAAACGAGTCGGAGGCGGAGTCCTGGGCGGCCTCACCACCTGGTGGCGCGGCCAGGGGTGGGCCCGCGCCATGGGGTGGTGTGGGCCACTCTGGCTCCGTTTCTGTCCCTTTTTCTCTTCGTAGCTTTCCTTATTGACTAAAAAGTACAAAAATATAGTTGGATTGTATTTTCGCGTAACTTTTCTTACCAGACCTGTTACCTATATGAAAACAGACTCTGCAGGTCTCTGAATTTGGTATCTACTAGATTCTTTCGGACTCATCACTTGAATAACATCAATATCTTCATCTTCATATACTTATTACTTGAGTCATAAAAGCCTTCTCTTCCTTAATACACCAATATCTCCACTTCCTGGAAATTTCTTTCACACACAACTTCACACAGTTCTTATTAGCAACATTAGTATAAGTGAAGTGATAAAACCTTTTGAGTCCAACTTCAACTAAAAACCATCAAAAAAAATCTACTGTAGCAACTCCTTCCGAAAACCCAAAAAGAATTCAAAAAGGAAATCGAATAAAGAAGCAAATGCAAGATTGGCAAAATCTGTCAAAATAGACCAGCAGGTAAAGATCAATTTTTTCGAAAATCTTCTGTTGCTCAAATCAAAAAGTGAAAAACTAACGAAAGTTAAATAACAACCTGGGGAAGACGCAAAACAAATTACAGCTCAAACCGACATACAGACATCTCTCACGAATTTTTATGGTGAAGCATAAAAATCTGCTTCGGGACAGCAACTTCCCCAAATATTACTTCTCTCTCATTAGAGGTTGATCTTGACACAAAAATCAAACAAAACGGATAAGGGGCGGTTATTACCGAAGTAATAACTTCCAAGACTCAAAGAAACAAAAACAAACTGAAAGCAAAAACAAATTGGGTTGTCTCCCATAAAGCTCTTTCTTTATAGCCATTAAGATGGGCATGATAATTTTGAAGAAGCTCTCATAGGGATATGAATTGAAGTGAAAGAGAGCATTAAGAAGCAAAAACACACACACATTTAAGTCTAACCCACTTCCTATGCAAGGGGATTTTGAAAACAAACAAGTTATTGAAACCAAAGGCAACTTGCATAAGAAGGCAAAAGAAGTGCAACATAAATACTTTCAGCATAAAACGAGGAAACTTGATATTATTGAGATGCATACGGACACTTTTCCCTCTCTCATAGTACCTTTTAGTATCATGCATAAACTTAACAATATAGCTATCACAAGGACTATCATAGCAATGATCACTTATTCTAACAGAAAACACAGGAATACTAACTCTCATAACACAACTATGTGAAACAATATTAGAGGTATCCTTACAAAGGATAGGGTGTCCCTCTTTCTCATATTTAGTGACAAAGTCTTTCACATTTGCTACAATAGGTTCATCAACCATCTATTTATCAGGTTCAACAGCTTTATTCATACTTTCATTAACCATACTAGCTATCATAGAATGTTGCTTTACCTTACATGGGAAAGGGATTTTCTCAATGTAAGGTTTAGGTAAGACATGATTAGCAGTATAAACTTCAGTATTTCTTGCAGGAACACTCTTAGCAATATCTTTATAAGGTTCATGATACTTATTCCACTTCTTTTTAGGCACTTCAATGTAGGAAGCAAAAGCTTTAAAATAAGAAGCAATAGCTTGAGAGTCTAGACCATAAGCATTTTTAATATTTTGAAAGTCATCAGTTCCCATAAAAGATTCAATGCATTCATAATCATAATTTATACCTGACTTTCTACCTTTGTCATTCTCCCAAGCTTCAGCATTGTCTTGAATATGATCTAGAAGGTCCCATTTAGCTTCTTCTTCCATACGAGTGAATGCTCCAGCACAAGAAGCATCCAATAAATCTTTATCATGTAGAGGGAGCCTTGCATAAAAGTTATTGATAATAATATTGTTGGGGAGCTCATGAATGGGACATTTGAGCATTAGTAACTTCAATCTCCCCCAAGCTTGAGTTGTACTCTCTCCATCAAGAGGACAAAAGTTTTATATTTGATTCCGATCTTTATGAATCTCACTAGGAGGATAAAACTTTGAATAAAAGAGAGGCACTATTTCCTCCCATTCCAGAGCTTGACCATTCTTCAACAGCTTATACCATTCCTCAGCTCTTCCTTTCAGTGATAATGAGAATAACTTCTTCTTAACTTGATCTGTACTAATACCTGCACACTTGAACAACCCGCATAATTCGTGTATAAAGAGTAAATGATCACCTGGATGGACAGTTCCATCCCCAACATAATAGTTATCCATAACACGATCAATAATTCTTGTAGGTATTTTGAAAACATCATTCTTAGCAGGTGGTGGCTTATCTACTGCCTTAGCAGTGGTAGTAGCATTACCAAATAAGAAACTCAGCGAATTATCCATAACGAAAATAAAGCAACTAGCAGAAGTAAACAATACTCACAGTAGAAGTTTCCTTTACCAGTTCCACTCTCCAATAGTGCTTCACTCCCTGGCAATGGCGCTAGAAAATAGTCTTGATGACCCACAAGTATAGGGGGTGTATCGCAGTATTTTCGATAAGCAAGAGTGTCGAACCCAACGAGGAGCAGAAGGTGCTGGCTAGTGGTACGGATCAAGAATTCTCTGCAAATACTTAGCAAACGGATTTTTAGGTGTTTTCGATAAAGCAAGTAAACAAAGTACGAGTAAATAAAAGACAGTAGGAATAAATGCAGCAAGTGGCCCAATCCTTTATGCAGCAAAGGACAAGCCGGTTGTATTACTTAAGATGACCAAACGTTCTCGACGACACATGGGAAGACTGTCAAGTGCTTTCGCTTCATATAGTCGATTAATCTTCTTTAGCTTGCTAAGTGTTGTGTGGGTGAACCTGTGCTAATGTACCGCCTTATCCAAGACTAATACATACTTGTGATTATACCCCTTGCAAACATCCGTAAGTACAAGAAAGTAATTAAGGTAGAAACCTAACCACATCTTTAAACTCTAAGACCCTTACGTCCCTTGTGCAATGGTTTCCTAACGGGGGTTCAGGTTTCTGTCACTCCGGCAACCCCTACGATTAGTAGCCAAATACACAATGCATTCCCCTAGGCCCATATAGGTGAAGTGTCATGTAGTCGACGTTCACATGACACCACTAGAAGAAGTACACCACAACTTAAATAACAATCTATTGAATCTTTATCAACGCAACTCCACTACTAACAACAAGACTTCTCCCATGTCCTCAAGAACAAAACGAACTACTCACAAGACATCATATGGATCATGATCAGAGATGGAATAATGATGTATAACAATCTGAAAATAAGCAATAATTCAACAGTTCACTCAATAGCATCAACTACAAAGAGTAATCAACACCAGGAAAGTTTCCCCTATGAACTATGCAAGATTCAACTCAATTGTTACAGCAATATGGAGATGGTGATGAGGGTGCTGATGGTGATGATGGTGGTGATGATGATGATGATCCCGATGAAGTCCAGCTTGATGGTGGTGTTGATGGCGGCGATCTCCCCTCTCCGGGAAGGAATTCCCCTGGCAGAAATCTGTCTGCCGGTGAGATCTTTCTCTCTCGGTGTTTTCCGCCCCACAGAGGCGGCGGAATCTTTCTGTGGTCGCTCCCCGAGTCTTAGGGTTTTGGGAGGTTGATATACGCCAGAGGGGAGAGGCTAGAGTGGGCCAGGGCGGCCACACCACTCCCAGGCGCGGCCTAGGCCTGCCCGCGCCATTTGGTGGTGTGGGCCCCATGTGGCCCACCTCCACTCCATCTTCTGGCATCCTGGGTCTTCTAGAAAAATAGGATTTTCCGTATATTTTCCCGGATTTTCTGATCTTCGCGAATTTTGCCTCCAAACAGCACCTTTTCCATCAGAATCCTGACTGCAGCGGTCCATGCTCCAAAAGTCATCAACCATGCAAAAATAGATGAAATAACATAAGTATCACCTCTCAATACGAAATATATCAATGAATAATAGTGAATTAAGACATAGAATAGTGATGCAAAATGGACATATCACGGGCCAGGCTGGGCCGCGCGGCCAGGTGGTGTGGTGGCCCCTGGTCCCTCTCCGTCTCGTATTCTGGCACTTGATCACTTCCAGAAAAATAGGCACTTTGGCTTTTGTCCTGTCCAATTCTGAGAATATTCATTTTCTAACTTTCCTGGAACCAAAAACAGCAGAAAACAGGCAGCTGGCACTGTGGCTCTTGTTAATAGGTTAGTCCAAGAAATCATATGAAAAGTACTCCAAAGTTGGAACAAAACACAAGAAAGTGGATAAAACCAAGCATGGAACATCAAAAATTATAGATACATTTGCAATGTATCAACATCCCCAAGCTTAACTCCTGCTCGTCCTTAAGTAGGTAAGTGATAAAAAGAAAGAATAATTTTTGAGGTGACATGCACCATCAAAGACTTGATAAAAGTATTTGCAAAACATTCAAAGCTGGGATCATAGTACTTCAATCATAACATGAAAGACAAAGTTCTAGCAATAAGCAAAGAAACTATGATGCAACATGAAAGGCACAAACAAAAGATTCATGAATAACAATGCTTTGCAAGACGTTTGTTTGTTTCACATAAAGAAAACATAGCATAATAGTATTCAGCTTATCCCTCAATAGAGTAGAAAATATAAATGCACAGGACACCTTCAAAGTTCATAAGAGTGACTAGATACAATAGTTTAAAACAAGCAATAACAAGTTATGCATCAATCAACTAGTCTTGGGACAATGCACATAGAACTAAGAATGGCCACTATGCTCTCAAAGTAGGTGCATAAAGGTAAAAGGTGGAGACTCAATGTAATGGTGGAAGAAAAGCCTTTTGTAAAAGGAAGTAGGGATTCAAGTCTCATAAAGATCTTCCAAAAATTATGGTATTTGTAGTTTTCAGCTCTCATAGCCCCTATCATAAGCATCTTGAAGGTGATTAAGGTTAAAGTGACATAACTAAGAGGATATGCTTGACAAGTTATAAACCGAAATCTCATGCCCCTTACTTACGAAGAACAATCCTCATGCTACTCAACTTCAGTCACGAGTAAGCTCTTGTCATTGTAAGTATATGTGTATCATTAAGAACCGCCAACGGGGTACCCCTTGCACAAGGCAAGCATACAATAAGCATCTCAGCGATCTTTTTATTTGCTATTTGCATAGGTTTTTATTGAGGATGCTTCATAGAGTGCTCATTATGGTGATGTTGCAAGTTTCCACCATGATTAGGCATGGCTTAGGCTAGCGGCCCAGGCGTTTCTCTAACACACATACAAACTCCAAGATCTTACAAGTTCCACTTTTATTTCACACTGCCGGGATCCGTAAGCAAAAGAACATGATATCAATGGGGTACAAAGTACAAGTGCAATGTTGAAAGAGTTCCCCATGAAACATGGTTCTGCTAACTTCAACTTATAAAGCGCAAGCATATACGCAACAAAGAAGGACCCAATGGTTCAAGTTTATTAGAGGCAAAAAGTAAAGTGTGCCATCAAGTTTGTGAGAGCTCTTTTTACCACATAAGCATGAACTTTCCTACTCTTTTCCAAACCAAACTAAACTATTTGCAAACCAAATGTATGAAAGAGGGGGTCCAACCAATTTATTCAGAAAACTAAGAAAACCAAGCAAACTAAAAACCAAAACAAAAACAAAAAAGAAGACGCTCCAAGAAAAACACAACTGTGCATAAAACAATAAAAATGAAGCGTTTGGAAGAAACCTGGGATTTTTATTGATGAAGAAGGGGATGCCTTGGGCATCCCCAAGCTTTGACGCTTGTACTTCTTGGATATTTCTTGGGGTGACATGCGTGGCATTCCCAAGCTTGAGCTTTAGTCCATTCTTCATCTCATTACTCATTCCTTCCATACACCTGAAATTTTTCCTTCATACAAAACTTCACACAATCTCATTCGAAATATTAGTGCACTTAAGATAAATAAGTCACAAGGTTCAGTTCTAAAACCAAATAAACTTCCATTAGAACACTAGCTACTGTAGCACTTCCCTCAAAAAGCTCAATTCCCCAAAGGAACTCAAGGAGGAACTAACAAGAAGCAAATGCAGAAAATGGCAGAAATCTGTCAAAACAGACCAGCAGGTAAATACGAAGTTTTTAGAAGACCTTCTGTTGCTCAAATCAAAAAGTGTTGAACTAACGAAAGTTAGATAACAACCTGGGGCATACTCCCAAAAAATAACAGCTCAATCCGATATATAGATCTCTCTTATGAATTTTTACGGTGAAGCACAAAAATCTGTTTTGGGACAGCAACTTTCCCAATCATTACTTCTCTCTCATTAGAGGTTACTCTTGGCACAAAAAGCAAAATAAAAAGGCTAAGGAGCGGTTATTACAGAGGTAGTAACTTCCAAGACTCATCTAAAACTCTTGGGGTATCTCCCAATAAGTACTTTTCTTTAACGCCTTTAAGTTAGGCATAAGAAGCAAAGAAAGAATCAAGTGTTCTAAAATGAAGAAGCATTAAGACCAAATTTTATTTTCATAGGAGAAGCAAAAGAAATATTTTCTCTCTCTTTAGGGAAGTGTTTGTAGCATCCTAATTGTCTAACAATTTCAATGCTACTAACCTAGTCTACATATATGCTACTTCCTACATATAATTGTTGCATCATAAATATATCATGCTTATGTCATCATGCCACCTTGCATTTGAGCATCATATAAAACCCTTTCATTTGGTTCTTATCTCATAGGCATTTACTAAATTGTATTTGCCTCTTGATACATTGTAGTTGGTTCTTGATATATTGTGTATGCCCAATTTGCGTTGAGGGCATGTCTCTCTAATTCTTTCCCACACACCAACTTGTCATGTCAACTTTCTTTTGATATCATTCTAATTCTATCATATATATGTATGTGGCCATATTATCTTATTTGCTACTTTAATCAAGCCACACATACATATGTAGGTATCCCCTCAATTCTTCAACTTGAACATATGGCATGATCCACCCATGCCCTATTCTTGTCCAATCACAAACCCCACACTACGTGTTCTTTTTCTTTTCTCACATACGTGCATGAAAATATGCTCATGCATGTTACTTGAAACATGCAACCCTCCACCTTGCCTTTTACCTCAATCTTTTATTTTGGGTGTGGTGTCCATTCTACCTTGCCTTTCCATCTCCTTCTATTCAATTCTAGAGCTTGCCTCTCTCAAACATTCATATGTGCATGTGGCATACCTTTTATTCAAATCTAGTTCTACATGCAATATTAGCCTCTAATCACATGTGATATCAATGCCACTAGTGACCTCTCTTTTGTTCAAATGCTTTTGCACTTGTTTGTTTGTTCAAATTTTTGATCAAATCCTATATCTACACTCCATTTACCAAGTTTTCCTAGCTAATCTAGCTATCTAAATAAAGACTCCTTCTCTAATATTTATTTATTTTTGTCTCTTGATATCTGCCTAAATCTTTTGACACTAAATCCGTCTAAAGTTTTGTCTAAAACTAGTCCCATCTAGTCTAGTTTAGACTATATAAAAACTCCAATCCCCTTCTTCTTTCCCAAATCCTAATCACGTGCACATATACACACATACACCCACATGTACACACACTCTCACACCCAAGCTTCACATATCGTTAATGCTAGCTCTCTGCCTTGCTACAACCGCTAGCTGTTCAAACCATGGCAATCAACTTAACCTCTCTCTATTCCTAGCAACACCAGATCGCAAGAAGCAGCAGCGCACCAGGTTCGGCCACGAGCAGCAGTTGCACCAGCCGCGCGCACCTCTCTCACTTGCACCTGGACCCAGCACCGAACCACCACAGTTGTGCCGATCAAGACCAGCCGCGCCCATGCCCACGCGATCGTACCCGTGCCTGGACCCTCGCATCTCATGTTCCTCTTCTCCCTGATCATCACGTGCGCCTGCCCATCGCCACGCCGGGCTCGTGCTCACTTTATCCCCGCTCCCTCCTGGCCACAAAAGCAGCAGCAGCATCTCTCCTCCCACCCCGTTCCTCTTTTCCCTTCTCCACGACAGGCACCTCGCCCCTTCTTGCAATAGCCGCCGCTGTGCGCACCTGCCTGTCACCGCCTCCATCACCGCCCGGCACCAAGAGAAAGTAGGGGGCACGTCGCTTCCCTTCCGCTTCGAAGCAGGAGGAGCCGGGCATGCCTCTCCTGCCATCGAAGACGTTCGTGCCGAGCGCCGTGCGACATGGCCATCGCGCGCCTCTCCTTCCTCTTCGGCCACTCGCACCGTCCAAGCTCTTCGCCGACCTCCACCCCAGTGAGCACATCCCCTTCCCTCTCCCTGACTTTCCCTCCGCTGCATCGGAAGCATGCGCTACCGCCGTCGCGCTTGCAGCCCTCCCGATAGCAGGTCGCCGCGCCGCGTGCGCACAGTTTGTAGCTAAAACAACAGCAACACGCCTCTGCAGACGCCTCCGTTCCCCATCCAATTCCGGCGAGTTCCAACCATCCCTGACGATCCCAATCATACTCCCGCAAAGAGGGCATCTCCATCTCGCCATAGAAATTTGTGGCACCCCGATTCATGGTCCATAGCTTTCAAAATCATCCGAAAAAGAAGGCACGAATCTGCAGTTTTCTGAATTTGATCTCTGTCAGTCGGGAATCGTGAAAACTCTCTCTTTTCTCCGTAGATCCCCATCGATACAGCCCATATCCGGCGATGATTCCTTAACAAAAGTTATAGCGCTATCATCCCTCCCTAACTTTCGTTCTTGCGGTTTTGCAAAAATTGCAGTGGTTCACTCGCCATCGTCTTTCGAAAATCGTTGAAGCTAGCCAGTTTTTCGTCAGATCCAGTTCATCCCAGAACCTTTTCTAAAAGAACCCCTGGAATTTTTGTACCTCCACCATTCGACCCTGGAGCTGCCACTTGTCACCCTCGTGCGCCCGTGGGCCGCCAGCGTTGTGGTCCCATTGGTCATGCACCGAGGCTATCTTCGGCCTGAGTGAGAAAACCCGTGAGCGTTTTTTTTAAATAAAAATGTTTTCCAGAAATTGTTTAATATGTTTATAAATCCAGAAATTAATAAATTTTAATTAATAAATCCAATGAATACAAATGCTATATGTTTTTGAATCGGAAAAATGTGAGTAATCCAAATATGCCCTCCAAAATAATGTTTGCCTATTTTAAATTTTCGAAATTGTTTAATTGCAATAAAAATGTCTTTTCTTAATTAATTAATAACTTTAATTCTATAACTCCAAATTTGACAAATAATATGTCCAAATCGAAGACCGTGACGAGCTCGTTCCGTTTATGCATTCCATGATATGAATTGTAGCATGCATCATATAAATATTAAGTGGACAGCAAGTGTTATGGGAGCAAAACATGACTAAAAACTTAATAAAATGCTTTATTCTTGTACCCCACACCTCACCCATGCCATGCTATGTTATGCCATGTAAATTGTGCATCATTCATCATGGCATGCTTGTTTGCTTGTCGCATTTTATTCATATGCTTGTGCACTTTATTTATGTTGGCCCTTGTTTGTTTGGTTCTTCTTTCGAATAGACACCGAGCAGGGGAATTATCAAGAATCCCAGGAGTACTACCCAGATCCATGTCTCGCTTCAACTGAGCTGCCAGGCAAGCACTATCACATGCTTGCATACATATAGTACCTATTGCCCCTATCTTATTCTTGCATCATTGAGTCGCGAATGCATTAAATTGAATCCCAAGTACTGCATAGCCTTTACTTTAAACCCCACCGAGCTTGTTCCTCCACCCCATGAGCCATTACTACAGGAGTTGTTTGAGCCATGCGAGTCGTAGAACAGCATGTGTAGGGTATGTGAGAGTCTGATGGATAACGAGGTACCTAAACAACTTAACCTGAGTAGTATGGGATAACTAATGAAAGAGGCACCGGTGGGCAATATCTATTATTTGGTTTTTCATGCTCACTTGTGTCCCGTAGAACCCCGAGTACTTGATTCTTGTTCCTTGCCTATTCGCACTATCCACATCTGGGAGGCCTTATAGACCCCCCTGAGCCAGAGCTTGATTCATTTCAATTTCTTGGGGCCACAAAGTAGTTTGGGGCTTTATTACTATCCTGTACTTATGCCATGCTTTACTGTTTTATTTACGATTTTGCATGGAGCACCTGTACTGTTTTGGATCGTGACACGTTTTCGCTGTATCACAAGACCAGTCACACTTTCGGGTTCCCAGTCGTTTACCGCCGTCCACACAAACCCTGGGTCCGTTCCGGGGCCGGCCAACATCGTTGCGGGTAGCTTAGTGGGGTGGCCCCCTGAAATATTTTATGAATCCTGTGATCTCTTTGTCGTGAATGCCTCGTCGGGTTTTGAGTTGGTTTTTCCGAGGTTGATCGAGTGTGTGTTGCTATTTGTGCACCCCTGCAGGGTAAATCTTTCTGAAAGCCGTGTCCACGGTTATGGACGACTTGGAGCATATTTTCTCGATCATAGACAAGTATACCTAAAGTACCGACTTTAATTTGACTAAATATCTGACTAGTAAATAGTGCAATATTCATGGAATGAGTAATAAAACTGCCAACGGATGGGTTGTTCGCCCGCTTTCTCGTTGGTAAGCGAGAAGGAGGATGGATCTGTTACTTTATACTGTTATAACTGTTGTTTCTAATTAACGGACATCCGTCTATCTTTGGTTAGGCGGATGGTTAGCGGGTATCTATAGGCTTGTTAGTTATTATCTTTTGCTGCAATTGCGTCACCCCAGGTATATGTCCCCTTTAGAGGCATAAAGACTTGCTGAGTACCCCTAGGGTCTCCCACGATAAATTGTTTTATTCGGATGAACAGGTGTATTCGCAAGATGGATACTGGGTGGAGGAGACAGATGATGTTGGCAACGATCACTCGGTGTAGAGATTCCGGGGATGGGGATCCGTGAGATCTGTGGGCGGGATGTGCTTATTTATGTGGCATCTTATGCCGATTTTCTTCTTATCCGTACTCGGATCTTGTTTCCCGCTTCCGCTTGATACTCTATTGATTGATGTATGAGGAGCTATCCTACACTATTATAACTATCTAGGATATTTGGATCTTGCCGTATGGCGTTGCAATATTTCTATTTCTTTTAGATGGTATGGCTCTGAGAACTGTTGTAAGGTAGCTTGCATACATACTCACTTGTGTATGTATTTGATCTCTTCGCATGTTGCCTACGCCGCTCGCTCTTATCCCGATGTTCTTGGAAGTGGTTAGGGCGGCCGACGGGCCTAAACGTGGGTGGCCCCTGGGCCCTCGCTTTACTTCTTTAACCACTTTTGGTTCATCCAGGCTTGAACTTAGAGCGTAGGGTCCGAGGTTGTTACAGTGTTCTATACCTTTCTTGAGTGGGAGTTGATATTTAATGGTGCCTTCTTTCATATCAATGATGGCACCAACAGTTCTAAAAAAGGTCTTCCCAAAGTAATAGGACAAGAAGCATTGTATTCAACATCCAAAACATAGAAATCAACGGGGACATAGGAATCGTTAACCATAGTAAGAACATCATTAAGACTCCCCATGAGTTTCTTTTTAGTATTAGCATCAAGTGGGACATTCAAATAGCAATCTTCAAGAGGAGGCAAATCAAGCATATCATAAATCCTTCTAGGCATAATAGAAACACTACTATCAAGATCACACGAAGCTTTTAAATCAAATTCATTCACTTTCATATTAATGATGGGTTCCCAACCATCTTCTTGCTTTATAGGAATAGAAGCTTTATGTTTCATCTTTTCTTCTTTAATCTTTATGCGAGCATCAGTAATGTGTTTTGTAAAAGCCATGTTCATAGCACTAGCATTAGGACTTTTAGCAAGCTTTTGTAGGAACTTAATAACTTCAGAGATATTGCAACCATCAAGATCAAAATCAACTTTATCATCTAAAGTAGTAGAACTATTACTAGCCTCAACACTAGTGGTGGTGATAGTAGAAACACTAATGTTTCTAGCAATTTCATCTTCTCTTTCCCACTTAGCGTGTAATTCAGCTAATAGTCTAACATTTTCATCAATTCTTACTTGTATGGCATTAGTAGCTGCAAAGGGATTCTCATTAGTTTCAGGTTTAGCAGCCATTTTATTCAAAGTAGATTGAGCTTCAGCAAAAGATGTTATATTTCTTTCAGCATTAGAGAGTTTTTCCTCAATAGTTTTATTGAAAGCAGTTTGTTTACTAATAAACTCTTTAAGCATAACTTCAAGTTCAGAGGGAGCACTCTTATTATTGTTGTAAGAATTTCCATAAGCATTACCATTGTTGGGAGGATATGGCTTATAATTGTTGTTACCAAAATTGTTCCTATAAGCATTATTACCATAAGCATTGTTGCCTAAATTGTTATTTCTTATGAAGTTCACATAAACTTGCTCTTCTTGAGCAACCAAAGAGGCTAAAGGAACATTATTTGGATCAATATGGGCTTTCCCATTAACATGCATGGACATAATAATATCAATCTTATCACTCAAGGAGGAGGTTTCCTCAACAGAATTTACCTTCTTACCTTGTGGAGCTCTCTCAGTATGCCAGTCAGAATAATTAACCATCATATTGTCCAAAAGTTTTGTTGCAGCACCAAAAGTGATGGTCATAAAGGTACCTCCAGTAGCTAAATCCAATAGGTTCCTTGAAGAATAGTTCAATCCTGCATAAAAAGTTTGGATGATCATCCAAGCAGTCAGTCCATGAGTGGGACAATTCTTTACCAAAGATTTCATTCTTCCCCAAGCTTGAGCAACATGCTCATTATCAAGTTGTTTAAACTTCATTATTTCACTTCTCATGGATATAATCTTAGCAGGAGGATTGTATTTTCAAATAAAAGCATCTTTGCATTTAGTCCAAGAATCAATACTATTCCTAGTTAAGGAATTCAACCATTCTTGACTCCTCTCAGACTTGATTGGGCATTACAACATAATACATAGACCGCCATCCAACTGCATCTATGACTAATAATCCACCTTCAGGTTATCATCCGAACCCCCTCCAGTATTAAGTTGCAAGCAACAGGTTATTGCTTTACGAACTGCGTGTAAAGTAAACAATATGATTGTTCTATGAACAAAGGATTGTTGTTTTCTCCCTAGTAGCAACATCACATCTAGTACCTTAGAGATTTTTATCACTTCCCCAGATTACCAGAGGCATGAACCCACTATCGAGCATAAATACTAACTCTTGGAGTTGCTAGCATCTACTTGGCCAAGATAGCTACTAACAACGGAAAGCATGCAAGATCTCAAATAACAAAGACATGATAGAATCAATAATCAATCTGAAATAGCATCTCAATATCCATCGGATCCCCGCAAACACAACATGTATGAATTACAAATAGATGATCTTGATCATGAACGGAGCTCACAAGATCTAAACATGAAAGCACAAAGGAGGAGAACCAGCCATCTAGCTACTACATGGATCCGTAGTCCAAGGATGAACTACTCAAGCATCACACTGGAGGCTTGCATGGTGATGAAGAAGGCCTCCAGGGTGAATTCCCCTCTCCGACAGGGTGCCGGGAAGAGCTTCAGATCCCTCCTGATCTAGGGATGGAGATGACGGCGGCTACAGACTCTTTCGTAGATTTTTGATCGGGTCCTTAGGGTTTATGTCCCGAGGGCATCTTATAATCGGAAGGGGAGGTCGAGGGGGTGCGAGGGCTGGCCTCACCACCCCCTGGTGCAGGCCAGGCTGGGCCGCACGGTGATGACCCAAAAGTATAGGGGTGTATCGCAGTATTTTCGATAAGTAAGAGTGTCGAACCCAACGAGGAGCAGAAGGTCCTGGCTAGTGGTATGGATCATGAATTCTCTGCAAATACTTAGCAAACAGATTTTTAGGGGTTTTCGATAAGGCAAGTAAACAAAGTACGAGTAAATAAAAGACAGTAAGAATGAATGTAGCAAGTGGCCCAATCCTTTATGCAACAAAGGACAAGCCGGTTGTATTTCTATAGATGACCAAATGTTCTCGAGGACACATGGGAAGATTGTCAAGTGCTTTCGCTTCATATAGTCAATTAATCTTCTCTAGCTTGCTAAGTGTTGTGTGGGTGAACCTGTGCTAATGTACCGCCCCATCCAAGACTAAATACATACTTGTGATTATACCCCTTGCAAACATCTGTAAGTACAAGAAAGTAATTAAGGTAGAAACCTAACCACAGTTTTAAACTCTAAGACCCTTACGTCCCTTGTGCAATGGTTTCCTAACGGGGGTTCAGGTTTCTGTCACTCCGGCAACCCCTACGATTAGTAGCCAAATACACAATGCATTCCCCTAGGCCCATATAGGTGAAGTGTCATGTAGTCGACATTCACATGACACCACTAGAAGAAGTACACCACAACTTAAATAACAATCTATTGAATCTTTCTCAACGCAACTCCACTACTAACAACAAGACTTCTCCCATGTCCTCAAGAACAAAACGAACTTCTCACAAGACATCATATGGATCATCATCAGAGATGGAATAATGAAGTATAACAATCTGAACATAAATAATAATTCAATGGTTCACTCAATAGCATCAACAACAAAGAGTAATCAACAGCGGGAAAGTTTCCCCTATGAACTATGCAAGATTCAACGCAATTGTTGCAGCAATATGGAGATGGTGATGAGGGTGCTGATGGTGATGATGGTGGTGATAATGGTGATGATGATCCCGATGAAGTCCAGCTTGATGGTAGTGTTGATGGCGATGATCTCCCCTCTCCGGGAAGGAATTCCCCTGGCAGAAATCAGTCTACCGGAGAGATCTTTCTCTCTCGGTGTTTTCCGCCCCACAGAGGCGGCGGAATCTTTCTGTGGTCGCTCCCCGAGTCTTAGGGTTTCGTGGGGATGATATACGCTAGAGGGGAGAGGCTGGAGTGGGCCAGGGTGGCCACACCACTCCCAGGCGCGGCCTAGGCCTGCCCGCGCCATGGGGTGGTTTGGGCCCGGTGTGGCCCACCTCCACTCCATCTTCTGGCATCCTGAGTCTTATGGAAAAATAGAATTTTCTGTATATTTTCCCGGATTTTCTGATTTTCGAGAATTTTGCCTCCAAACAGCACCTTTTCCATCAGAATCCTGACTGCAGCGGTCCATGCTCCAAAAGTCATCAACCATGCAAAAACAAGTGAAATAACATAAGTATCACCTCTCAATACGAAATATATCAATGAATAATAGTGAATTAAGACATATAATAGTGATGCAAAATGGACGTATCAACTCCCCCTAAGCTTAGACTTTGCTTGTCCCCAAGCGAAACTGAGCTCAATAAACATGACCTCAGGTTTATGGAGTGAAAAGTCGATAAAAGAATACGGACAAGAAGCATCACATTCATCTAATACATAGATCATAATAAAAAACAACTCACTATTATATAACTAAACTTGCAATGAGTAAAGGAAACACAATAAATATACATAGAGTAAATCATAATTGGTAATGGCAAACTTAGCTCTTGGTCGAGGAATAGTTGATAATTTGCTGAAGTTCACAAATAGCTGGTTTTCAAAGAAAGCTTTCAAAGTAGTAAACTTCAAGATAAGAGCAATGTGCAAAACAAGGAACATAAGAAACATGATTGAATAAATCACCATATGAATGAATGAAACACATCAACTCAAAATACTTGCTGAGATAGAAGGGAGTATGTTTACTGACTCAACTACAAAGTAAAAGAAAGGCCCTTCGCAGAGGGAAGCAGGGATTGCAAGTCTCATAAAGAGCTCCCAAAAATTATGATACTTACTAGCTTTTAGCTCTCATTGCCCCTATCATAGGTATCTTTAGGTGATTAAGGTTAAAGTGACACAACTAAGAGGATATGCTTGACAAATTATAAGTTGAAATCTCATGCCCCTTACTTATGAGTACCGATCCTCATGCTACTCAACTTCAGCCACGAGCAAGCTCTTGTCATTGTAAATATATGTGTATCATTGAGAACCGTCAATGAGGTACCCCTTGCACATGACACAGGAGCTATCCCATAATCAAAATGATAAGGCAAGCAGACAGTGAGCATCTCAGTGATCTTTTTATTTGCTATTTGCATAGGTTTTTATTGAGAATGCTTCATAGAATGCTCACTATAGTTATGCTACAAGTTTCCACCATGATTAGGCATGGCTTAGGCTAGCGGCCCAGGTGTTTCTCTAACACACATATAAACTCCATGATCTTACAAGTTCCACTTTTATTTCACACCGCCGGGATCCATAAGCAAAAGAACATGATATCAACTAGGTACAAGTACCAATGAGGTGTTGAAAGCAGTCCCCATGATACATGGTTCGGCTAACTTCAACTCATAAAGCGCAAGCATATACGCAACAAAGAAGGACCCAATGGTTCAGGTTTATTAAATGCAAGAAAGTAAAGTGTGCCATCAAGTTCGTGAGAGCTTTAATCACTAATTTTCACATAACAAGTTTAATTTGGGAGGTAGATAAAACAAGAATTTACTTGGAATAGCAATAATGCTACTAGGTAGGTATGGTGGACACAAATGGCAAAGGTTTTCGTTTAAGGGAGGTGGATGCACGAGAAGAATACCCTCTCAGTACAGGTTTTTGGCTAGCAAGGCTGGGTAGCAAGTATAAGAGTTGAAGGAAACAAACAAACATACAAATGATAAAGACAAACATGCAATATTCCTTGGAAGCACAAACGATCTTAACTAGAGAAAACTAGACTTATGAGCAAATCAAGAAAGGAAGATGATGAAATTATTTTTCTCTAGAGTACTTCTATCTTTTCCTTTTCAACTCTCAAAAAGGTGTTGCTACTGACCGAGCCAGGTTTGCCAAAACCAACTAAATTAACTCAATGATCCCAGAGTGCTACCAATACTAACAACAAGATCAATCATATAACCACGAATTGAAAATTAACATAAGCTATGCAAAAGAGTGAATGATAGAACTTCTCATTAATATTCCATAACAAAAACTCACACCAAGGGATAAATATCTAACGAGAGAGGGGACACTTCCATAATGCAAACCATACTACATAATAACTCCTCTATTCATGATATTAATCTACTAATAAGGTAAAAAGATAGAAGATAGTGATATGATACCGTGGCACTCCCCCAAGCTTGGAACAAACCAAGGGGATGCCAAACCTGATGACGAATTACTCCTTCGGTGGTGATGGTATCTTCTCATCTTCGTCCGTCTTCCAGGGTAAAGGCTTCCCATCAACAAAGGACATCGTGGTTTCCAACATCCTAAAACTCTATAACACCCTCGAATCGGCCCTATGCAAGTTTTAGCCCTTTCCGCCAAACCCGCATAGAAACGATTCAAGGACGCCCACCAGGCATTTTCGTGTGGGTGGAAAACGAAGTAATACCATTACACAACAGTCCTCGATGGGACCAACAGAACAGATAAATACAACAACGACTCCATGAGTCAAGAATACAGATATATTATACAAAGATCCAAATCACCTTGGAAACGATAGAGCGTCCGACTATGGACAAGATGCAAATGGGGCTAAGAGCCCCAAAGAATAACCAATGGCGTCCATAAGCCTGCCCAGGCCAAGCCGGAAGGGTAACCCCGCTAACGACGGCGATCTCAAACCTGCTAAAATAAAATGGGTGCCGACAAAGGGCAAAGGAAAAAGAGGAGCGTTAGTACTGAGGCCAGTACACGGCGAGGCTAGAATTCGGCGGCTCTCGCCTACATAGGTATGGTGGACTGAAGCGGCAGCGCAGCAGCACTAAACAACCTATAGAGACTTTGTGAAACTGGCGGCTATTAGAGAGGGATAAGAAAGACCTATTCGGATCCAACCTGAGACTACACCAAACATACCCATCCTGGTATTTCCCCCTCGAGACCAAACGAGGAAGTCAGACCGAGGAACTCACACGGTTGGCAAGTTTACTCATTCCGTTTTAGTTGCAGCACTTACTATTCAGATATAGATAGCATGAGTCATCATGATAGCATAAGTAGTGGGCAGTTTTAGTTAACATTCCGTTGTAGTTGGAACATTTACTAGTCATATATAACTGTCCTGAGGAATCCCAAAACCCAGCAGCTGTTGGCACTTTTATCACATTCCATTGGAGTTGCAATACTTACTAGGCAGGTACAGCATGTCACGAAACAACCCAGATCCACCAGTTGTTGGCATTTTTAATATCCATTCCATTATAGTTGCATCTAATTACTAGTCACATATTAAGTCAAATTTATAGCACTACTTTAGTTATGCTTGTCTATGATCGAGATATTGTGCTCCAAGTCGTCCATAACCGCGGACATGGCTTTCAGAAAGTTTTACCCTGCAGGGGTGCACAAATAGCAACACACACTCGATCAACCTCGGAAAAACCAACTCAAAACCCAATGAGGCATTCACGACAAAGCGATCATAGCATTCATAAAATATTTCAGGGGGCCACCCCACTAAGCTACCCGTAATGAAGTTGCCCGGCTCCGGAATGGACCCAGGGTTTGCGTCAATGGCTATAAACGACTGGGAACCCGAAAGTGTGACTGGGCTTATCGATACCGCGAAAACACTCCGCGATCCTAAACAGTACAGGTGCTCCATGCACAATCTTAAATAAAGCAGTAACATGGCATAAGTACAGGATAGTAATAAAACCCCAAACTAGTTTGTGGCCCCAAGAAATAGAAATGAATCAAGCTCTGGCTCAGGGGGGGTCCACGGCCTCCCGGATGTGGATAGTGCGAAAAATCAAGGAACAGGTATCAAATACTCGGGGTCCTACGGGACACAAGTGAGCGTGGAAGAACCAAATAACAGCTATTGCCCACCGATGCCTCTGCATTAGTTATATCTAGCATTTTATTAGTTGTATTTAAAGTCATGATCATCTCCACCAATAAGAATCTCCACCAATAACCATCTACCAGCATACCAACATAGGTGGTACTCGATGACACGAGATCGCACCTGAGCAAGCAACTACGACTCGCAAGGTCAGCTATCTACCAAACACAGGTAATAGGAGGTGTCCAAGGCAATATAGAGGCTGCACGGGATATAACTGGTGTACGAAAGCTAAAGCATCGCGACACGGATAGCAATAGATCAACAGGAGGAAATAAAGACTATAAATGCAAAATAGGTAGAAGGGGAGAGATGCTCGCCTGGGAAACACTGCCGGAGATTCATATCCGAAGAACTTGTCGATACTCGCATCCACTCATCGGTCTAATCCGCGAAGAAGCAAACACTAGCAGAAACACCGGATGCAATATTTAATACTACGGCAGAAGATCTGGCATGCTTATGATATGATGCATGGCATGGCACAGATGCGGTGCAACTAGGCAATATTAAGCGGAACCGGGGTCCCGACAATTAATTAAGAGGTTCAAGTTATTTAGAACCCCCGCAATTTTAAATGTTGTATTAACAGGGCGAAACATGGCATCGGTTCGCTACACCAATTTAAATGGAGTCCGGTATAAGACAAAAATATCCCGCATATAGACTCCATATTTAATTATGAGGTGAATCGGCATAATGCCCCCAACCCACATGATATGCATGCGAGATGAACAATTAATATGCAACAAGTTTTATATATAGCATTTATAAAATAGGGGCTCGGGAAAAGGTTCACACATCTGGGTTCGGACAATCTTGGGGTTCGATGTGGTTCGGGGTCCGGTCTCAGGGATCCAGGGTTCGACGGGGATCGATCTCGGCGGGAACGTTCCCGGACAACGGAGTAGATCTTGGCGTTCCGGGATGAAGGACTTGGTTTGGCGTCAGAGGATCATCAGGTTCGCCCTGGTCGGTGTCGATCTTGCCGTCGATGGCAAACTTGAATGGATCGGGTACCATGGTCTTTAGGTCCGTGTAGATGGTTATGGTGTCCGAGATGAAGAACTTGGTGTCCCGTGTCGGTGACCTTGGCGTCTGGGTCCTCGGCAAACTTGGCGTCTGGTGGAGATCTTGGCGGCTTCGGATCCGGGTCTCGCATCCGGGAAGGAGTACTTGTCGCACCGGGGTCTCGGCGTCCTCGGATTCCGATTGGAGATCTTGGTTCGGCCTTGATCAAAGCGTTCGGAAGAAGATCTTGGTGTTCCGTGCATCTTCCGGTCGGGGTTGCGGCGTTCATGAGGAAGATCATGTTGAGTCCATATGGTCGAGGCTGAGGCTAGAAAAACCATTCCACCGCATCACCTCTATGGCAGAAGCAAGCTAACTGGAATCCCAAAGAAAAACGGGGCATCTCAGGGTCTGTGGTTCTTGCCATGGACTTGAACAGCTGAACAAGCAGCAGAACAAAATGGCTACAGACAGCCAGCAAGTGCAAACGAGCAGCCCGATGAGGTGCTTGCAGCATGGTAGCAGGCAGGCACGTCAGCGAGGGTCCGAGTGACAGCATGGGCACGGACTCACCGGCGAGAGGCGGCGCAGACAGAGGAGGCGGTGTGAGCTGGGGGAAAAGTCCATGGCGAGACAACCAGGCACTCGTGGCAGCGTCTCGAGGCTGGGCGAGCTCGGGTCAGGGAAGAGGAGGGCGCCCAGGAGGATGGTGGCGACCGGAACTCGCCGATGGCGGCGCTCGAGTACGGCACCGAGGCCGGAGGTAGACGGGGAGGAGGCCGAGAGGAAGATGGTTCGCGGGCGGCGGCCGGAGATGGGCGGCGGGGACGACGGGCCGAGGCGGCGCGCGGAGGGAGACGGGAGCAGAGGCGGCGGGGACCTCGGCGGGGAGGGGCGACGCGGGGGCCCGCGGGGGAGCGGCGGCCGGGTGAGGAAGGAAAGAAGGCGCAGGAGAGAGAGCTTGCGGGGGCGGGGTGACCGGCGACGAGGTTGGCAGGGGGTGGCCCGACGCGGTGGAGGGCGGCCCTGGTGACAGGGAGGCCGGAGCTCGAGGCGGCGCTAGAAGGGCGCAGCCGGAGGTTGGTGAGCGGCGCTGCCGTAGCTCGGGCGCGAGAGAGGCAGCAGCGGGGAGGGGACCGCTGGAGAGAGCGGCGGCGGTTACCGACAAGGAGGCGGAGGCAGCGTGGATCAAGGCCAGGGGTAGGTGGCGTCGGGGACGGACCTCTCCCACGGGGTGGGCCCGGTTGGTGAGGCAACAAGTGGGGAGGAGCGCACGGGGTGGGATGGACGCGGTTGGTGGCGAGGTGGGATCGCTGCCAGGTGGGGCCAGCGGGGAGAGCGGGGGCGGGGCGACCATGGTGGATGGGGATAGGTGCAGGTGGGCTGAGGTGGCGGGATGGGGTTGGCTGGGTGATGTGGAGGGTGGAGGCAGGTGGCGGCTGGGTAGGGAAATAGGTGGGGTGGGGTTCGGCTGGGTGAGAGGGATTAGGGTTAGGGGAGGAACTAGATAGGGTTTTAGTTAGGCTAGGATTTTATTTGGAGGTGGCCGGCTGGGCTTCCGAGCCTGGCGGCTGCCTCCTAAAAATAATATAAAATTTTATTATTTAAATCGGGGCTTTTGCCAACCGTACTTAGACAGACCGAAATATTCCGGAGGCCCGGGTTTTAATTTGAATAAAGACGGGAATATTTAGAAAACAAAACTAGGCGTTTCGAAAATAGTTTTTAACCAAACCATGCATGATGTCATGACGATGCTCAAATGCAATGTGGCACGATGACATGAGCATGCGGTCATGATGATGCAATGCACAAAAACACAGCGATTTTCTAGTAGTGGTTTTTGCGGGGCGCCACAATTCGACACCACTAAAAATGGATCTCGCCCTCGAGATCTGCCTCATGGTACCAGGAAGAAAGCCGGCGATCTGAATCTTCTCGCTTCGTGTAGATCCTCGCGACACCACTAACAAGAGGTCGTTGTTCGTGATCGTTGAGAGAACACTCCGGGAACAAAGGGCGAAGGTAGAGGTATCAAAAATAAAGCCACCTCTAGCTTCCGTGGACGGAGTAAAATTGCTGGATCCACCGATTCAATGTACGAGAGCGAATGATAAGAGTAGTCGGATGGTGATTAGTCCATCGCAACTCAAAGCATTACTCTGCACGTGAATAGGAGAATTACACAACCAACTCTTGAAATCAGACTGAAGATCTCCACAAACGAGGTGCGGAAACACGGGAATGGTGCAGACTCTGCATCGGATCTGGCGTAGATGATGTCGTCACGTCGGAAAACACCGGAAGGCACAAACAAGTAACAAAGAATGGTACCACAAATAAAGGATCACTCCGATAGCATGAAGACCGGATGTAGAAACACCGTTACCAAAAGACGAAGCGAAACCGTGAAGGTACGACGGAAACCCAACCACGAGAATTCCTGGTCTCGAAGAAAAGATAAGAGAGCAGATTCAAAAGACGCAGAGGTGAGAGGAGAGCAGCCGAGGGGTAAGGAGTAAAACAGACCTAATCAGATCTATCCAACCGATGTTGCAAAATAGTTTTGACACTCTAGATCGTTTGTTAGCTAGGTTATCCTACAAGCTGGACTTGTGGGCTATCGCAACTGCTGAGCTCTAATACCACTCTATAACACCCTCGAATCGGCCCTATGCAAGTTTTAGCCCTTTCCGCCAAACCCGCATAGAAACGATTCAAGGACGCCCACCAGGCACTTTCGTGCGGGTGGAAAACGAAGTAATACAATTACACAACAGTCCTCGATGGGACCCACAGAACAGATAAATACAACAACGACTCCGTGAGTCAAGAATACAGATATATTATACAAAGATCCAAATCACCTTGGAAACGATAGAGAGTCCGACTACGGACAAGATGCAAATGGGGCTAAGAGCCCTGGAGAATAACCAATGGCGTCCATAACCCTGCCCAGGCCAAGCCGGAAGGGTAACCCTGCTAACGACGGCGATCTCAAACCTGCTAAAACAAAAGGGGTGCCGACAAAGGGCAAAGGAAAAAGAGGAGCGTCAGTACTGAGGCCAGTACACGGCGAGGCTAGAATTCGGCGCTCTCGCCTACATAGGTATCGTGGACTGAAGCGGCAGCGCAGCAGCACTAAACAACCTATAGAGACTTTGTGAAACTGGCGGCTATTAGAGAGGGATAAGAAAGACCTATTTGGATCCAACCTGAGACTACACCAAACATACCCATCCTGGTATTTCCCCCTCGAGACCAAACGAGGAAGTCAGACCGAGGAACTCACACGGTTGGCAATTTTACTCATTCCGTTTTAGTTGTAGCCCTTACTATTGAGATATAGATAGCATGAGTCATCCTGATAGCATAAGTAGTGGGCAGTTTTAGTTAACATTCCGTTGTAGTTGGAACATTTACTAGTCAGATATAACTATCCTGAGGAATCCCAAAACCCAGCAGTTGTTGGCACTTTTATCACATTCCATTGGAGTTGCAATACTTACTAGGCAGGTACAGCATGTCACGAAACAACCCAGATCCACCAGTTGTTGGCATTTTTAATGTCCATTCCGTTATAGTTGCATCTGATTAGTAGTCACATATTAAGTCAAATTTATAGCACTACTTTAGTTATGCTTGTCTATGATCGAGATACTGTGCTCCAAATCGTCCATAACCGCGGACACGGCTTTCAGAAAGTTTTACCCTGTAGGGGTGCACAAATAGCAACACACACTCGATCAACCTCGGAAAAACCAACTCAAAACCCAACGAGGCATTCATGACAAAGCGATCACAGGATTCATAAAATATTTTAGGGGGCCACCCCACTAAGCTACCCGCAACAAAGTTGGCCGGCTCCGGAACGGACCCAGGGTTTGCGTCAATGGTTGTAAACGACTGGGAACCCGAAAGTGTCACTAGGCTTGTCGATACCACAAAAACACTCTGCGATCCTAAACAGTACATGTGCTCCACGCACAATCTTAAATAAAGCAGTAACATGGCATAAGTATAGGATAGGAATAAAACCCCAAACTATTTTGTGGCCCCAAGAAATAGAAATGAATCAAGCTCTGGCTTAGGGGGGTCCACGGCCTCCCGGATGTGGATAGTGCGAAAAATCAAGGAACAGGTATCAAGTACTCGGGGTCCTACGGGACACAAGTGAGCGTGGAAGAACCAAATAACAGCTATTGCCCACCGATGCCTCTGCATTAGTTATATCTAGAATTTTAATAGTTGTATTCAAAGTCATGATCATCTCCACCAATAAGCATCTCCACCAATAACCATCTGCCAGCATACCAACATCGGTGGTACTTGATGACACGAGATCGCACCTGAGCAAGCAACTACGACTCGCAAGGCCAGCTATCTGCCAAACACAGGTAATAGGAGGTGTCCAAGGAAATATAGAGGTTGCACGGGATATAACTGGTGTACGAAAGCTAAAGCATCGCCACGGATAGCAATAGATCAACAGGAGGAAATAAAGACTATAAATGCAAAATAGGTAGAAGGGAGAGATGCTCGCCTGGGAAACACTGCCGGAGATTCATATCCGAAGAACTTGTCGATACTCGCATCCACTCATCGGTCTAATCCGCGGAGAAGCAAACACTAGCAGAAACACCGGATGCAATATTTAATACTACGGCAGAAGATCCGGCATGCTTATGATATGATGCATGGCATGGCACAGATGCGGTGTAACTAGGCAATATTAAGCGGAACCGGGGTCTCGACAATTAATTAAGTGGTTCAAGTTATTTAGAACCCCCGCAATTTTAAATGTTGTATTAACAGGGCGAAACATGGCATCGGTTCGCTACACCAATTTAAATGGAGTCCGGTATAAGACAAAAATATCCCGCATATAGACTCCATATTTAATTATGAGGTGAATCGGCATAATGCCCCCAACCCACATGATATGCATGCGAGATGAACAATTAATATGCAACAAGTTTTATGTATAGCATTTATAAAATAGGGGCTCAGGAAAAGGTTCACACATCTGGGTTCGGACGATCTTGGGGTTCGATGTGGTTCGGGGTCCAGTCTCAAGGATCTAGGGTTCGATGGGGATCGATCTCGGCGGGAACGTTCTTGGACAACAGAATAGATCTTGGCATTCCGGGACGAAGGACTTGGTTTGGCGTCGGAGGATCATCGGGTTCGCCCTGGTCGGTGTCGATCTTGCCGTCAATGGCGAACTTGAATGGATCGGGTACCGTGGTCTTCGGGTCCGTGTAAACGGTCATGGCGTCCGAGATGAAGAACTTGGTGTCCCGTGTCGGCGACCCTGGCGTCCGGGTCCTCGACGAACATGACGTCCGGTGGCGATCTTGGCGGCTTCAGATCCGGGTCTCGCATCCGGGAAGGAGTACTTGTTGCACCGGGGTCTCGGCGTCCTCGGATTCCGATTGGAGATCTTGGTTCGGCCTCGGTCAAAGCGTTCGGAAGAAGATCTTGGTGTTCCGTGCATCTTCCGGTCGGGGTCGCGGCGTTCATGAGGAAGATCATGTCGAGTCCATATGGTCGAGGCTGAGGCTAGAAAAACCATTCCACGGCATCACCTCTATGGCAGAAGCAAGCTAACTGGAATCCCAAAGAAAAACGGGGCATCTCGGGGTCTGTGGTTCTTGTCTTGGACTTGAACAGCTAAACAAGCAGCAGAACAAAATGGGTACAGACAGCCAGCAAGTGCAAACGAGCAGCCCGATGAGGTGCTTGCAGCATGGTAGCAGGCAGGCAGGTCAGCGAGGGTCCGAGTGACAGCACGGGCACGGACTCACCGGCGAGAGGCGGCGCGGCCAGAGGAGGTGGTGTGAGCTGGGGGAAAAGTCCATGGCGAGTCGGCCAGGCACTCGTGGCAGCATCTCGAGGCTGGGCGAGCTCGGGTCAGGGAAGAGGAGGGCGCCCAGGAGGATGGTGGCGACCGGAACTCGCCGATGGCGGCGCTCGAGTACGGCACCGAGGCCGGAGGTAGACGGGGAGGAGGCCGAGAGGAAGATGGTTCGCGGGCGGCGGCCGGAGATGGGCGGCGGGGACGACGGGCCGAGGCGGCGCGCGGAGGGAGACGGGAGCAGAGGCGGCGGGGACCTCGGCGGGGACGGGCGACGCGGGGGCCCGCCGCGGCGCGGCGGCCGGGCGAGGAAGGAAAGAAGGCGCGGGAGAGAGAGCTTGCGGGGGCGGGGGTGACCGGCGACGAGGTTGGCAGGGGGTGGCCCGATGCGGTGGAGGGCGGCCCTGGCGGCGGGGAGGCAGGAGCTCGAGGCGGCGCTAGAAGGGCGCGGCCGGAGGTTGGTGAGCGGCGCTGTCGCAGCTCGGGCGCGAGAGAGGCAACAGCGGGGAGGGGACCGCCGGAGAGAGCGGCGGCAGTTACCGACAAGGAGGTGGAGGCAGCGTGGATCGAGGCCAGGGGTAGGTGGCGGCGGGGACGGACCTCTCCCACGGGGTGGGCCCGGTTGGTGAGGCGACAGGTGGGGAGGAGCGCATGGGGTGGGATGGATGCGGTTGGTGGCGAGGTGGGATCGCTGCCAGGTGGGGCCAGCAGGGAGAGCGGGGGCAGGGCGACCAGGGTGGATGGGGAGTGGTGCAGGTGGGCTGAGGTGGCGGGATGGGGTTGGCTGGGGTGATGTGGAGGGTGGAGGCAGGTGGCGGCTGGGTAGGGAAATAGGTGGGGTGGGGTTTGGCTGGGTGAGAGGGATTAGGATTAGGGTTAGGGGAGGAACTAGATAGGGTTTTGGTTAGGCTAGGATTTTATTTGGAGGTGGCCGGCTCGGCTTTCGGGCCTGGCGGCTACATCCTAAAAATAATATAAAATTTTATTATTTAAATCGGGGATTTTGCCAACCGTACTTAGACAGACCGAAATATTCCGGAGGCCCAGGTTTTAATTTGAATAAAGACGGGAATATTTAGAAAACAAAACTAGGCGTTTCGAAAATAGTTTTTAACCAAACCATGCATGATGTCATGACGATGCTCAAATGCAATGTGGCATGATGACATGAGCATGCGGTCATGATGATGCAATGCACAAAAACACAGCGATTTTTTAGTAGTGGTTTTTGCGGGGCGCCACAAACTTGCAGCATCACTTATGCGTTTAAATCTAGCCTCATACTCACAGTTTTAATTTTGAACGTCATAGAACTATGCTTGTGTTGGTTGTTTGGCGGAGTGAGAGGACTTTGTCTTTGAGTTCAGTAGCCTCCTTCTGGTGCTCGGTGATGAGTTCGAAACAAATCTTATGGATGATATCCACTTCGCGCTCCGCCATCTTCCTGTACCTAAAGACTTCATGCTCCAGTGCTTCCATCCTGTCTTCCAGACTTCCTTCACCTTTAGGGCCTTGAACCTCTTTAATCCGGACCTCTCCACCTTCGAACAACAACTCCTTGGGATGAATCTTCAATTCTCTCATGTATGGGTTGATGATATCTTCTAAGGAATCTCCCTTGGATGATCCAGAGGAAGACATTGTGGCTCCGAATCTGGGATTCTTCCTGCCAGAAACAGATTGGAACAAAAACACGGCGAAAACATGACATACGAACCTTGGGAGATCCGGGGGGTTATATATTACAAAGTTTCATATCAAAAGGAAGGTACTGGGCGAAAACGGGTCGGAGAAGGAGTCCTGGGTGGCCTCACCACATGGTGGCATGGCCAGGGGTGGTCCCGCGCCATGGGGTGGTGTGGGCCACCCTGGCTCCGTTTCCGTCCCTTTTTCGCTTCGTAGCTTTCCTTATTGACTGAAACCTGCAAAAATATAGTTGTATTGTAATTTCGCGGAACTTTTCTTACCAGAACTGTTACCTAGATGAAAATAGACTCTGCAGGTCTCTGAATTTGGTCCTCAATGAATTTCTCCGGAGTTATAACTTGAAAGACATCTTCATTGTAAGAATCTCCAGCGATATAGTGTTTGAGTCGCTTTCCATTCACTACTTGTGTAGTATTATCTTTTATAGAAGAAATTTTTATTGCTCCTGAACGGTATACTTCTTCAATGATGAAAGGTCCTTCCCATTTTGACAGTAGCTTAGCTGCAAAAAATCTGAGACGAGACCTATACAATAGAACTTTCTCACCAACATGAAATTATCTCTTAAGTATTCGCTTGTCATGCCATCTTTTAACTTTTTCCTTAAAGAGCCTAGCATTCTCATAGGCTTCACTCCTCCATTCATCTAAAGAACTTAAGTCAAATAATCTTTTCTCACCAGCTAGCTTACAATCTCTATTTAGTTCTTTCACTGCCCAGTAAGCTTTGTGTTCTAATTCTAAGGGTAAGTGGCAAGCTTTCCCATAAACCATTTTATAAGGAGACATTCCCATAGGATTCTTATAAGCAGTTCTATAAGCCCATAAAGCATCATTCAACTTCTTAGCCCAGTTTTTTCTAGACCTATTAACAGTCTTTTGCAAGATAGATTTAATTTCTCTATTTGATAACTCTACTTGCCCGCTAGTTTGGGGGTGATAAGCTGAAGCAATTCTATGATTAACATCATACTTAGCGAGGGTCTTTCTAAAACAGCCATGAATGAAATGAGAACCCCCATCAGTCATGAGATACCTAGGCACTCCAAACCTAGGAAAGATAACATCTTTAAGCATTTTTAGAGAGGTTTCCCCATCAGCACTTTTTGTAGGAATGGCTTCTACCCACTTAGTAACATAATCTACGGCAACAAGAATATGAGTATAGCCTTTCGAAGGAGGGAAAGGACCCATAAAGTCAAATCCCCAACAATCAAAAGGTTCAATAACTAGAGAGTAGTTCATTGGCATTTCATTTCGTCTAGAAATATTACCAACACATTGACATTCATCACAAGATAAAACAAATTTTCTTGCATCCTTAAAAAGGGTAGGCCAGTAGAAACCTGATTGTAATACCTTTTGTGCAGTTCTATCTCCTGCATGATGTCCTCCATAGGCACTACCATGGCATTTGCGCAATATCTCTTTTTGTTCATATTTTGGAACACATCTTCACATAATACCATCAACTCCTTCTTTATATAAGTGTGGGTCATCCCAAAAATAATGTCTTAGATCATAGAAGAACTTCCTTCTTTGCTGAGTTGTAAAGGTTGGAGACAAATACTTGGAGACAATAAAGTTAGCATAATCAGCATACCAAGGGCTTCCTCGCGAGCTCACTCCCACTGCAGCTAACTGTTCATTCGGGAAACTATCATTAACAGGCATAGGGTCAAAAGAGATGTTTTCCAAACGAGATAAATTATCAGCTACAGGATTTTCAGCACCCTTACTATCTACTATATGTAGATCAAACTCTTGTAAAAGCAGTACCCATCTAATAAGCCTAGGCTTAGCGTCCTTCTTCATCATAAGATATTTAATAGCAGCATGATTAGTATCAATAGTTACTTTTGAGTCCACAATATAGGGCCTAAACTTATCACAGGCAAAAACAACAGCTAGAAATTCCTTTTCAGTAGTGGCATAATTCCTTTGAGCAGCGTCTAAAGTCTTACTAGCATAATGGATAACGTTTAACTTTTTATCAATACGTTGCCCAAGGACAGCCCCTACAGCAAAATCAGTAGCATCACACATTATTTCAAAGGGTAAACCCCAATCAGGTGGTTGAACAATAGGGGTTGTGGTTAAAGCCTTCTTAAGAGTTTCAAAAGCTTCCCTACAATCATCATCAAAAACAGAAGGTACATCTTTTTGAAGAAGATTAGTGAGAGGTTTTGATATCCTAGAGAAGTCTTTAATAAACCTCCTATAGAAACCAGCATGACCAAGGATACTACGAATACCTTTGATGTATCTTGGACATGGCATTTTCTTAATTGCCTCAACCTTAGCTCTATCAACTTCTATGCCTTTTTCAGAAACTTTATGCCCAAGAACAATCCCTCCATTAACCATGAAGTGGCATTTCTCCCAATTAAGAACAAGATTAGTTTCTTCACATCTCTGTAAAACTTTATCAAGGTTGTGCAGACAATTATCAAAAGAAGTTCCATAGACAGAAAAGTCATCCATGAACACTTCTATAATTTCCTCACAAAAACCATGAAAGATAGCAGACATGCATCTTTGGAAAGTAGCAGGAGCATTACATAAACCAAAAGGCATATGTCTATAAGCATAAGTTCCATAAGGGCAAGTAAAAGTAGTTTTTTCTTGATCTTGTTGTTTAACAGCAATTTGAGAGAAACCAGAATAACCATCAAGAAAACAAAAATGGGTCTTTTTAGACAACCTTTCCAACATTTGATCAATAAAAGGAAGCGGGTAGTGGTCTTTCTTAGTAACTTTATTGACTTTCCTAAAATCGATGCACATCCTATAGCTTACCACTATTCTTTGAGGAATAAGCTCATCATTATCATTAGGGACAATGGCAATACCTCCCTTTTTAGGAACACAATGAACAGGACTAACCCATTCACTATCAGCAATAGGGTAAATAATACCAGCATCAAGGAGTTTCAATACCTCATTCCTTACCACTTCCTTCATCTTAGGATTTAAATGTCGTTGGTGCTCCACTACTGGCTTCGCATCTGGTTCTATGTTGATAGAATGCTGACATATAGTAGGTGAAATCCCTTTCAAATCATCTAGAGTATAGCCCATAGCTCCTCGGTGTTTCCTCAAAACTTCCAATAATCTTTCTTCTTCCTCCCCTGAAAGTTTAGCGCTAATAATAACAGGATATATCTTTTTATCATCAATATAAGCATATTTAAGATCATCAGGGAGAGGTTTTAGATCGAAGACCGGATCCTTTTTAGGTGGCATCGTGGTACCCAAGTCTTCCACGGGCAAGTCGTGCTTAAGCATCTTAGGTTGATCATGGAGGATCCTGTCAATCTCATTCCTTTCTTCCATGAAGATTTCACTTTCGTGATCTTCCATAAATTGCTGCAAAGCATTGTTAGGAGCAAGAGAAATAGAAGCAAGTTGTTCAACCCTAAAATCCTCATTATGGGTTTCCTCTTCACAAGGTTCTTTAGCAAATTTCGAAAAATTAAACTCATAGGATTCCCCATCAAACTTAGTCAAGATTTTCTCCCTCTTGCAATCAATAATAGCTCCACAAGTACTCAAGAAAGGTCTACCAAAAATGATAGGATAGGTTTTACTAGCAGCCGAACCAAGTACTAGAAAATCAGTAGGGTACTTAATCTTACCACAAAGAACTTCCACGTCTCGTATAATACCAATTGGAGAGATGGTCTCTCTATTAGCAAGGTGAATAACCACATCAATCTCTTCCAACTCGCAAGGACTGATTTCAAGCATAATTTCTCTGTAAAGCTCATAAGGAATAGCACTAGAACTTGCACCAATATCATATAAACCATAATAGCAATGATCACTAATTCTAACAGAAAGCACAGGAACACTAGCCTTTTTAGTTCTATTGGGATGTGAAACAATATTAGAAGCATCCTCACAGAAGACTATGTGCCCATCTTCTACGCTTTTAGTGACAAGGTCTTTCACAATTGCTACCACAGGTTCAATGTTTATTTGTTCATCAAGTTTTACAGTTCTTTTTTCACTTTTGGCGATTACATTAGTTATCATAGGATGGTCCTTTACCTTTTCGGGGAAGGGAATCTTCTCGATATAAAGTTCGGGTAAGATGGGGTCAATAATGCAATACTCAGCACTTCCAATAGGAGCATAGTCAACAATATCTTTGTAAGGTGCATGGTACTTGTTCCAACCCCTTTTTGGAATTTCGATATAGGAAGCAAAAGCTCTAAAGCAATGCGTAATGACTTGCAAATCAAGACCATAAATATTACTAATATTTTGAAAATCATCAGTTCCCATAAAAGATTCAATGCATTCATAATCACAATTTATACCTGACTTTCTACCTTTGTCATTCTCCCAAGCTTCAACATTGTCTTGAATACGGTCTAGAAGGTCCCATTTAGCTTCTTCTTCCATACGAGTGAATGATCTAGCACAAGAAGCATCCAATAAATCTTTATCGTGTAGAGGGAGCCTTGCATAAAAGTTGTTGATAATAATATTGTTGGGGAGCTCATGAATGGGACATTTGAGCATTAGTAACTTCAATCTCCCCCAAGCTTGAGTTGTACTCTCTCCATCAAGAGGCCAAAAGTTGTATATTTGATTCCGATCTTTATGAATCTCACTAGGAGGATAAAACTTTGAATAAAAGAGAGGCACTATTTCCTCCCATTCCAGAGCTTGACCATTCTTCAGCAGCTTATACCATTCCTCAGCTCTTCCTTTTAGCGATAATGAGAATAACTTCTTCTTAACTTGATATGTAGTAATACCTGCACACTTGAACAACCCGCATAATTCGTGTATAAAGAGTAAATGATCACCGGGATGGACAGTTCCATCCCCAACATAGTAGTTATCCATAACACGATCAATAATTCTTGTAGGTATTTTGAAAACATCTTTCTCAGCAGGTGGTGGCTTATCTACTACCTTAGCAGTGGTAGTAGCATTACCAAATAAGAAACTCAGTGAATTATCCATAACAAAAATAAAGCAACTAGCAGAAGTAAACAATACTCACAGTAGAAGTTTCCTTTACAAGTTCCACTCTCCAATAGGGCTTCACTCCCCGGCAACGGCGCCAGAAAATAGTCTTGATGACCCACAAGTATAGGGGGTGTATCGCAGTATTTTCGATAAGTAAGAGTGTCGAACCCAACGAGGAGCAGAAGGTGCTGGCTAGTGGTATGGATCAGGAATTCTCTGCAAATACTTAGCAAACGGATTTTTAGGGGGTTTCGATAAGGCAAGTAAACAAAGTACGAGTAAATAAAAGACAGTAAGAATGAATGCAGCAAGTGGCCCAATCCTTTATGCAGCAAAGGACAAGCCGGTTGTATTTCTATAGATGACCAAACGTTCTCGAGGACACATGGGAAGACTGTCAAGTGCTTTCGCTTCATATAGTCGATTAATGTTCTTTAGCTTGCTAAGTGTTGTGTGGGTGAACCTGTGCTAATGTACCGCCCCATCCAAGACTAATACATACTTGTGATTAAACCCCTTGCAAACATCCGTAAGTACAAGAAAGTAATTAACGTAGAAACCTAACCACAGCTTTAAACTCTAAGACCCTTACGTCCCTTGTGCAATGGTTTCCTAACGGGGGTTCAGGTTTCTGTCACTCCGGCAACCCCTACGATTAGTAGCCAAATACACAATGCATTCCCCTAGGACCATATAGGTGAAGTGTCATGTAGCCGACGTTCACATGACACCAGTAGAAGAAGTACACCACAACTTAAATAACAAACTATTGAATCTTTGTCAACACAACTCCACTACTAACAACATGACTTCTCCCATGTCCTCAAGAACAAAACGAACTACTCACAAGACATCATATGGATCATGATCAGAGATGGAATAATGATGTATAACAATCTGAACATAAACAAGAATTTAATGGTTCACTCAATAGCATCAACTACAGAGAGTAATCAACACCGGGAAAGTTGCCCCTATGAACTACAGCAATATGGAGATGGTGATGAGGGTGCTGATGGTGATGATGGTGGTGATAATGGTGATGATGATCCCGATGAAGTCTAGCTTGATGGTGGTGTTGATGGCGACGAACTCCCCTCTCCGGGAAGGAATTCCCCCGGCAGAAATCTGTCTGCCGGAGAGATCTTTCTCTCTCGGTGTTTTCCGCCCCGCAGAGGCGGCATAATATTTCTGTGGTCGCTCCCCGAGTCTTAGGGTTTCGTGGGGATGGTATACGCTAGAGGGGAGAGGCTGGAGTGGTCCAGGGCGGCCACACCACTCCTAGGCGCGGCCTAGGCCTGCCCGCGCCATGGGGTGGTGTGGCCACCCTGTGGTCCACCTCCACTCCATCTTCTGGCATCCTGAGTCTTCTGGAAAAATAGAATTTTCCGTATATTTTCCTGGATTTTCTGATCATCGCGAATTTTGCCTCCAAACAGCACATTTTCCATCAGAATCCTGACTGCAGCGGTCCATGCTCCAAAAGTCATCAACCATGCAAAAACAAGTAAAATAACATAAGTATCACCTCTCAATACGAAATATATCAATGAATAATAGTGAATTAAGACATAGAATAGTGATGCAAAATGGACGTATCACGTGGCCAGGTGGTGTGGTGGCCCCCTGGTCCCTCTCCGTCTCGTATTCTGGCACTTGATCACTTCTAGAAAAATAGGCACTTTGGCTTTTGTCCCGTCCAATTCCAAGAATATTCATTTTCTGACTTTCCTGGAACCAAAAATAGCAGAAAACAGGCAGCTGGCACTGTGGCTCTTGTTAATAGGTTAGTCCAAGAAATCATATAAAAAGTACTCCAAAGTTGGAACAAAACACAAGAAAGTGGATAAAACCAAGCATGGAACATCAAAAATTATAGATACATTTGCAATGTATTAGTGGCCTTTCCTCTGTGCTCGCTTGTGGCTGAAACAAGTATGGGGTCGGACCACACACCGCTGATTCTGGATTCTGGGGAGGACATCCGGCTTCGAAGCAACCGATTCTTCTTTGAAACTAGCTGGCTTGAAATGCAAGGTTTCCTAGAAATGGTGTTTGCAAAATGGGACAGTTTGTTCAGACAAGCGGGGGGAGCGACATCACATACTGATGGGGGTTTATGAGGTCGGTGCTCAGATGGCATCTCCGGGGGTGGAGCAAAAATATGGGTAGGGAGCCCAAGCTCCAAAAGAAAATCTTGTTGGGGTAGATTCAGCAGCTGGACTCTCGCGCCGACGAGAACGAGCTACATGAAGAGGACTGGGCCTATAGGTATTACCTTGAAGAGCAGCTGCTCCAGATCGTCTGCATGGAGGAAGAATATTGGCATCAAAGGGGCAGAATCCGTTGGGCTCTAGAGGGAGATGCTAACACATCGTACTTTCATGTCGTGGCCAACGGTAAAAGGAGGAAATGCTATATCCTATCGGTTGAGACGGTGCTTGGCACAATAACGGAGGAACGGGCTATCCAGGAGCACATCTATGGTTTTTACCGTGAGCTGTTGGGCACTTCTCAAGGGCGACATTGCGGACTGGCTACTGATACATGGGCTGAGGACAGAAGGGTGTCCGCGGAAGAGAATCTGGCTCTGTCGTTAACTTTCACGGAAGCGGAACTTTGGCAAATTGTTTGTGACATGAAGACCGACACGGCTCCTGGGCCGGATGGGTTCCCGGTCATTTACTTCAAGAGATTTTGGCCCGTTTTGAAGTTGGGTGTCCTCCACATCTTAAATGATTTCATCCTAGGGAGGATTGATATATCGAGGCTCAACTTCGGGGTCATGTCTCTCATTCCCAAAGTCCAAGGCACTGAGTATATCTCCCAATACAGGCCGATAGCCGTCATCAATGTCATTTTCAAAATCATCTCGAAAGCCTTTGCTTCACGGCTAGACCCAGTGGCCCACAGAATTATCATCCCCAACCAAACTGCGTTTATCAAAGGACATTACATCTTGGACGGATCCCTTGCCCTCCAAGAGATTGTGCATGAACTGAAAGCAAAGAAACTCAGGGGACATCTGCTGAAACTTGATTTCGAGAAAGCATACGATAGAGTGAACTAGGACTTCTTGGTGGAAGTGCTACGTAGAAAAGGGTAGAAAAGGGTTCGAAGCAGGGTACATTCACAGAATTGCGCAGCTGGTCATGGGTGGCTAGACTGCAATCTCTATTAACAGTAAAATTGGAACTTACTTCAGAAATAAACGGGGTGTGCGTCAGGGGGACCCACATCTCCGCTACTGTTCAATTTCATTGGTGAGGCTCTCTCTGCTTTGCTCTCCAAAGCAGCTGATGCCGGCCATATCCAAGGGGTGGTGCCTCATTTGATTCCAGGGGGATCTCCCACCTTCAATATGCGGATGACACCCTTATCCTTATACAAAATGATGACAACCAGATCGCTAATCTGAAATTTCTCCTTATGTGTTTTGAAGACATGTCAGACATGAAAATCAATTATCACAAGAGCGAGGTCACTGTGATGGGTCAAGACATCGCCGAGCAGGGTAGAATAGCCAACATGCTAAACTGCAAGCTAGGATCGTTCCCGTTTATGTACCTTGGGCTACCTGTTTCGGACCGACGTCTCACATGGAACAGTGGTTGTTTCTGGTGCTAAAGATCGCGGGTAGAATTGAGAAATGGCTCGGCAGGTTCCTCGCCTCGGGGGGCAGACTTGTGCAGTCCAATTTGTGTCTCGCTAGTCTGCCATTGTTTGCGATGGGTCTCTTTCTTCTCCAAGATGGAGTCCACGGGAAATTGGACTCCCACCGGGCACACTTCTTTTGGGAGGGATCGGGCCTAGACTGCAAATACCACCTTGTCATTTGGCATGTCGTCTACCGACCTAAGGAGTGTGGTGGGTTGGGTATCATCAACACCAAGAAAATGAATGTCGCTCTAATGCTTAAATTGGTGTGGAAGCTTTTCCAACCAGACAGGTCAATTTGGAAGGACGTCGTGCAAGCGAAGTATGTCGATGCCAGCAATATCTTGGAAGGGAACGGCCAAGGGGGCTCTCCCTTCTGGCAAAGTTTTCATAAGATCAAGCACCTATTTAAGATGGGTGCCAGGTTTCGAGTGAGGAACGGGAGAAGGACTTGCTTTTGGACCGACTACCGACTGGTGGCAGGGGGAGGGCCCCCTTAAGGACATATTTCCTCTTCTTTTCGGGATCACGAACGATCAGCTTGCCTCGGTGGAGTCCGTTGTGTCCGCTCACCTTAGGTTCAGGAGGTCGCTTAACCCCGCGACGACACAACAATGGGGTATTCTTCGTGCTATTATTGAGCGCACTACCCTCGTCCATGGGTGTGATGAGGTGGGCTAGGCGCTTGAGCCTTCGGGGCAATTTTCGGTGAAATCGATGTATGCGCTATTGTCTCGTGGGGCGATGGTGGTGTACGCCAAGGACGTCTGGGCTGCTAAGCTTCCACTAAATATTAGGGTTTTCTCGTGGCAGCTCGTGCTGAACCACCTCCCCTCCAGCAAGGTTGTGGCTGCTAGGCATGGCCCCGCCGATGGTAGCTATGCGTTTTGCGATGGACTAGAGGACGTGACCCATATCTTCTTCTAGTGCTCGTTGGCTAGGTTTGTTTGGAGCGTTGTTAGGGAAATGTTTGCTTGCACCTGGAGCCTAGCCAACTTCGCGCAACTTTTTGCTATCTTAGACGATTTCTGGGGGGGAGGGCTCGTAGAGCGATTTGGACCCGCTTTCTGGCTTTGGCCTGGGCGCTTTGGAATGTGCGCAATAAACTTACCATGGAATCGAAGCTGATATCTCACCTAGCTGACATTTTATTTAAAACCATGTCTTTCCTGCAGCTGTGGAGAACAAATGCAAGGCCGGAAGATTGGACAAACCTGGACTGAATGGTGGGCGAGCTAAGGTGCTTGCACGCGGTAAATCAACCCCCTAGAGTGCCTGATTGATGCTTTCGGACTTGTCGCCAGCATGCTGGGATGGCGAGGCCCCGATGAATGCTACCTTTCTATCGTACCTAAGTTTTTTCCTCTTGCTGGCTAAGTTGTATGCCTCAGCATGTACTTCTGGCTTTATTAACTTAAAGTCAGGTCCTTGTGACCTTTTATCTAAAAAAAATGAGGATCAGGATCAGAAGCAAGAAGGGAACACCTCCAATAGTAGTCTAAGCACTTGGGGGGAAATTAGTTTTGGTTGGGGTGCATGAATCAGGTATGATAAAATATCCTGAATGGTGTTAGGAGAAATATGCAAATTAACAACAGTAATAGCTAAAAAAAGATGTTTCCTTAAAATTCGGTAGATGCAAATGAACAACAATGTTCGGTTAAGATTGTTTTTTGGACTATAATAGAGCTTGTTATAACATAGAAAAGAATTACCACCGCTGAGAAAATGGAGATACAGAATGGAACACCAGACAATCACAAGCCAAAGCCTTGTCTTAACAAACAAATTAAAAAGTTCATCGTTGCAGGCACCCAAAACAAATCAAACAGCAGCTTTCGTTCCCTGTACCTAATCTGGTATCGATGTAATTCAGTGAAGTAAAGTAAGATAAGCATAGTTAATATTATTCTTGCAGGAAAAAAGTAAATCATACTTCAGAACCTCAGCAGTAGTTTCATCCTCCGAAGAAATTTCATGGGCTCTCTCAAGCTAACAACAGCAGCCTGAATGCCTTTTCCAGTCAACTTAAGTCAGGGAAAAGGAGAAAATATATTTGCATTAAACCAAGTGATGGCCCTTTACCTCGTGGACATAGGTGATCTCTATGCACTCGCTACCATGTCAAAGCCAAAAGCAGAGATATACTATATGCCATTGAACATTGAATAGAAAGAAATATTATGTATGCTTAACCTATAATGACAAAGCTTGCAATAATCTACAGAGCACTATTCAGAAGATCTTGTTCTACTAAAGTAGGGTGCACTGCCATACCACATGCTGTAATTAAAGAACACATTATGATTTAATTTCCCTTTAAAGTACGCAGTTTTATTTCAAATATATTGGCATTTTATGTATGCTCTAATATGAGGAAATCAATATTAAAAGAGGAAAGGAAAACCGTACACATAGAGATCATTCATTACCAAGTGAAATGACCAGAGGTAATACAAAGGTATGCAAGACCAAGGGTGACATTTAGTACACTGATCACAACTATACAGGGCAACAAAAAATACAGAATAGAAGGTACTGACTGTACCACGACTTAGAATGTACAGTGTAACAGAAAATACAGAACATAAACTACCGAGTGTACCATAATTTGGAATTAGCTGACAACACAAGATCTAACATCATGTAGCAGTAGATAGATTTAATCCACAGAAGTGTGTCCATACTTGGTTGACTGTCGTTGGAAGCTAGGGCACTAAACATCTGCAGTCAATGTTTGCAAATAACTGAAGTGAACTCTCTGAACATATCCTGGCCGCTGCAATGCAGATTGGATCATTAGGCTATGTTTTTTCGAATTAGTAAGAATTAGAGCGTTAAGTATTGCATAAATGCTCACCGCAATAATATCTAGAAAGTAAACACAAGATCTAGGATCGCATGAGCATGCACATCCCATTTAGATAACCAAACATAAATAGTATAACACCATCTGTGTGGGCAGCATAGCATCGTTTTCAGTCACCACCCACGGCCATAATCGATGGAACAGACGTTAGGGGCAAACCTTGCGATTACGAAAATCAAAGACACAAACAAGCTCATTGGATATACAATATATTCAGAAAGGCGTACAGTATAATTGTATAAATAAGACTCTACGGAAAGTACCGGTAGCGGCAGCCATGATCTGATCATAAATACCCAACTGTTATGGATTCAACTTCTGATGAAGAGAAGAAATTACGGATCTCGTATTGTCCTTGTCATGCTTGTCGTGGAATTGACCTCGGTAGATGCTACAGGATAGCTTACGTAGAGAAAAGGGCAAGGCGACGTAGGAGAATCCGGAAGCGAGATTGGCACACGATGTACCCACATTCACGTTCCCTCGATGGAGGATCGCTACGTCATGCTGTCAATTCAGTATATGATCATAGATTGGTTTACATGGAGCCGCCAGAGGCGGAGGAAGAGACTAGATCTAATATGACGTGATGTCCCCCCAAAGGGGTGCCCCTGGTGGCTTTATATATGCAGTCAGTTAGGGTTTACAAGTGCTAATGGGCTTTCTATTGGAGTCACCATCTTGGGCCTCCAGTCGGCGAGTCGTCTGGGTCCAGTGTGCGCCAGTCGCCGTGTTTGGCGAGTCGATCCGCCTAGGGTTAGGCTTCAGTCGGCTTGCTCCAGCTGGCGACTCCGCTTCGTGGGCATACCCCGATTGGTATTCCTCCATCAGTAGTCCCCGAGCGCGTTAGGGACTCAGCGATGACTTCAAGCCGTCAAATCGACGTAGGTAATTCCAGGATGGAGTCGATGGCGAGTCATTGGCGAGCTCCTGAAACAGAGAAATAGCTCATGAAATAGCCCAATCGCCAAAGCGAGTCGACGCGTGAGGCGAGTCGTCATTGGACGGAGTCGCCCCTTGGAGAAGTTTGGCCGGTGCCTTGCTGTCGTACAGGACATAGAGGCCACCAAATCATTGATGGTGAAGTCGTCAAGTCGGTGCAGGGGAATACGCGAGACGAGTCCGTGAGCAGCGAGTCCCCGAACGTGTTGAGTACGCGAGGGCGAGTCCGTAGTATCGAGTCCCCGAGCGTGTTGAGTACGCGAGGGCGAGTTCATGGTGGCGAGTCCCCGAGTGTGTTGAGTACGCAAGGGCGAGACCCCGAGTGTGTTGAGTACACGAGGGCGAGTTCGCGGTGGAGAGTCCCCGAGCGTGTTGAGTACGTGAAGGCGAGTCCCCGAGCGTGTTGAGTACGCGAGGGCGAGTCCGCGGTGGTGAGTCCCCGAGCATGTTGAGTACGCGAGAGCGAATCCGCGGTGGTGAGTCCTCGAGCATGTTGAGTACGCGAGGACGAGTTCGCGGTGGCGAGTCCCCGAGCGTGGCGAGCCACGGTCGTGGAACCACGCGCACACGCAGTATACCTAGGAGTAGTCCCTGAGGCTCGAGTTGGCTTGTAGAGGCTACTTGAGGCTCTTTAGAGATGCATAGTAGAGGTTGTTCTCGAGCATGGCGAGTAGTGCTCGACACTGTCTGGAGTGCGGCGAGTCCGCGTAGGGAGAGTTTGCAGTGACCGAGTCCGCGAGGGGAGAGTCCCCAAGTGTGGCAAGTCCGCGGTGGCGAGTCCCCGAGTGTGGCGAGTCCACGATGATTGCGAGTCCGCGAGGGGAGAGTCCCCGAGTGTGGCATGTCTGCGATGATTGCGAGTCCATGAGTGGAGAATCACCCGAGAGTGACTTGTCCGCGATGATGTTGATTGTGCTGTTTTTGTTAGCAAGTCTCTCGTCTTGGCTCAGGGGGCCAGTCGCATGGCGACTCCAAATACGGCTATCGGCTGGGCTTTTTTCTAGACGATCCGAGGCTCGGTTTGCGAGTCCTCGCAGTACTTGGTCGTGCGAGACGCGCTGTCTAAGGTTGAGGAGGACACGGTGATGTTTGTGTAGCACTGCCATTTGTCTTGGCCTGGAAGGCCAGTCGAGCAATGCGACTCCAATGATGGCTCTTGGTTAGCGTTTTTCATGGACGATCCGAGGCTCGGTTTGCGAGTCCTCGTCCGCACTACTTGGCCATTGCGAGTCGCTCTTTCAAAGGTTGACAAAGTACCCGATCAAAATTCCACGAAAGAGTCTATAGCCGTCGTCATCTCCATCCCTAGATCAGGAAGGATCTGAAGCTCTTCCCGGCACCCTGCCGGAGAGGGGAATTCACCCTGGAGACCATCTTCATCACCATGCAAGCCTCCGGTGTGATGTGTGAGTAGTTCATCCTTGGACTACAGGTCCATGTAGTAGCTAGATGGCTGGTTCTTCTCCTTTGTGCTATCATGTTTAGATCTTGTGAGCTCCGTTTATGATCAAGATCATCTATTTGTAATCCTACATGTTGTGTTTGCGGGGATCCGATAGATATTGAGATGCTATTTTAGATTGATTATTGATTCTATCATGTCTTTGTTATTTGTGATCTTGCATGCTTTCTGTTGTTAGTAGCTATCTTGGCCAAGTAGATGGTAGCAACTCCAAGAGTTAGTATTTATGCTCGATAGTGGGTTCATGCCTCTAGTAATCTGGGGAAGTGACGGAAATCTCTAAGGTACTAGATGTGTTGTTGCTACTAGGGAGAAAACAACAATCTTTTGTTCATAGAATAATCATATTGTTTACTTTACATGCAATGCGTAATGCAATTATCTGTTGCTTGCAACTTAATACTGGAGGGGGGTCGGATGATAACCTGAAGGTGGATTATTAGTCATAGATGCAGTTGGATTACGGTCTATGTATAATGTTGTAATGCCCAATCAAATCTCAAAGGAGTCAAGATGATTAGTATATGCATGTATGCTTTCTCGATGTTTGTCAGTTGTCCCGCTGTAATTTGTTCACCCAACATGTTATCTATATTAAGGAGAGTCACCACTAGTGAACTATGGACCCTGGTCTTTTCTTTTATAATCAATCTATAACTGTTTACTGTTTTCTATATACTTTCTGCAAGCTTCTACTTTCTTCCACTCGATACGTTTAATCCTTTGTTTTCAGCAAAACTGGTGAGATTGACAACCACATCGCAAGTTGGGAGCAAAGTTTTATGGTTATGTTGTGCAGGTCTCCACGTCGCTGCTAGCACCAATAGTGCGCCCTGCCAAAGTCCAGCTAGCAACACTTGGGAGGTGTTTCCTTGTTCCTACTGGTTCGATAAACCTTGGTTTCATAACTGAGGGAAAACTTGCTGCTGTGCTTATCATACCTTCCTCTTGGGGTTCCCCAACGAGCTCGATATAATTTGGGCCATCAAGCATATTTTCCGGCGCCGTTGCCGGAGAGTCAAGGATATCTTCACAAGGGGAGTCCTTCATAACCAATCTCTTTACTTTGTTGTTTTTGTTTTGCTTAGTTTATTTTCTGTTTTGTTTGCTTGTCTCTTTATCAAAAATACAAAAAAAAAATAGTTTCTACTATAGTTGTTATTTTCGTTGGTCTGTTATTAACTTGCTTTATCATGCTTTCTATCAATGGTTGGTTTCTTTGAAACTGAATCTTATTGACAAGGTGGGTTCACGAAGAACAAAAATATTATTATGAGGTACACCGCTTGTCACAAAAAGGGAAACACTTAAGGGAACAAAATAATAAATTGTATACCATTGCTAGAAATGTGTGTTCTACTTATAATATTACTTATTGCTTTGATAAATCTTGTTGCTAGAAACGTGTGGTCGTAGAGCCGCGTACATGCGTGTCGGTAGGCCACCTACATATACTAGTCTTGATAGTCGCCGAGTCCGGCGATAGCCCCTGAATGCGGAGCTAATTGTACAGAAGACTTTAAGCTTGAACGATCGGTTCCGAGGCAAAGCATATTTGCCGATTCGCAGCATGTATTGCAAAATAAATATGCAAATGATTAGGTTAAAATAGAATAGAATAAATCATTGGCATAGTAATTAACACTTGAGAGATATTGAATAGAAAAAAGCCATTAAGTCATGATATCATGGCCACATGCAATTGAACACGTGTGTTGGCCTTTGTGCTTCAGGCATGTTAGTCTTGGTGTTGTCCGATGCTGATCTTGTAAACATGCACTTGGCCGATCTCTCCATCATGTTGTATGGTGCATGGATTGCAAAACAATAAGTAATCAATCCTATGAGATTGAATAGAAAAGGTGAAAACCCATTAGTCCTGGTCGCATGCAATCATGAGTGCATAGCTGGCTCCTGGTTACGGTGACTCGTTGATTTGTCGTTCCAGCCGCCGCCAAGAAAAAGGATCTGTCCAGTAGTGCCCGTTTCAATCTGATTTTCATCCATCAAAAGATTCAGATGCGATGTGTATCAGCAACGTGTAGAAAAAATGTTAGATCCAAGTAATAAATCAATTAATAAAATAATTTATGGGAGAAAACGATGAGATCGCTTGGGAAATCATCAGCCGCCAAGGCCTCGTGCAGCTGAGCATGCGTGGTGAAGCTGCCGGTGCGTCGTGCATGAACCAACAAGGTGCGATCTGGCAGCTGTTGGTGCTAGGGGATCCCGTCCGGATCATCATCTCCAAGCGCCGCTTGCCCCACGGTGGGCGCCAACTGTCGTGAAATTGATCTCGGCAGATGCTACAGGATAGCTTACGTAGAGGAAAGGGCAAGGCGACGTAGAAGAACCCGGGAGCGAGGTTGGCACACGATGTATCCATGTTCACGTACCCTCGATGGAGGATCGCTGGGTCCTGCTGCCAATCCAGTATATGATCATAGATTGGTTTACATGGAGCCGCCGGAGGCGGAGGGGGAGACTAGATCTAATATGACGTGAGAGATGTCCTCTCAAAGGGGTGCCTCTGGTGGCTTTATATATGCAACCAGTTGGGGTTTACAAGTGTTAATGAGTTTTCTATTGGCGTCACTGTCTTGGGCCTCCAGTCGGCGAGTCGTCTGGGTCTAGTGTGCGCCAGTCGCCGTATTTGGCAAGTCGATCCGCCTAGGGTTAGGCTTCAGTCGGCTTGCTCCAGCTGACGACTCCGCTTCATGGGCAAACCCCGATTGGTATTCCCCCATCAATGTTACATCTCTTCTAGTATCAATCTATTACAACTTACAACGTAGCCTTCCACCAAGTAGAGAATCTGTAGATATATTAAAAGATGCCAGAGAGTAACCATTTCTGCCAAACATGATAGAAAGTTCCTGCAGCAGTTGAGTGTGCAAGTATTAATTACAAATCACCAGACGATATCACCCAAAGATGCGGCAATTCGAGCATACCAATAATCAGCCATATATCGCCAATAATTATTAAGAATGCTCTGACCGCAAAAAATCCAGTAAAAAGAAATCACTAAATACTTGGGAGAAAAATCATTCAGAAGCACCACATGAAAAAGACATAACAGAAAACACCCTAAGAGTAACACCAAGACAAATCACTGTGCACTTGAAGATGACATACCAGGAAAAGAAAGAAAGAATTAGAAGGCGATATGGCCGGCGGCCGAGGACGGCTTGGAATAGTAGAACCGGTGGCCGGGAGGAGATCCGCCGCAGAGAACCCGATGCCTGAAGGAATACCTTCCCGATTACTCCAATCGTAGGGGAAGGAGCTTGCTCTCGAGAGAAATAACAAGTAGGACACCATCGGAAGGACGACGGCATGACGAAATCCCCGCTGCGCCGGCCCTGGAGGGCCTCTTCATCCTCACCCACGGTATAGCAGAGTAGTCATGTGACTGTTTCAATCCGACTAACAGTTGGTTATTTTTGCGGTACTTATTTTCTATATTCTTTGAATTCGACTAGAGAGCGAGTAAAGATTTGCCCTACAAATGTTCAATTTCAAAACGGTCACTAGTACAGACTGGTTATCGGGAGTTAGGATAGTGTAGTGTAGGATGTAAGCCAGGTAATCTTTGCTTCCAGGTGGCAACGGACGACTGGATAAGCGAGCGACGAAGGATACCGCGCCATATCCAGAGGCGCCGCGGCAGCCAATTGAGTCGCGCGGACGTGTCGCCCCACACGTCCACCAGTTTCGCCCAGCGCGTCCGTATAAAGATCCACCTAGCCCACCGGACATTTCCACTCAAACACCAGCCACCAGTTGATCTCACTCTCACCCGCAAGTCCTCCTACTCCAAGCTCGGAATGGCCGCGTCGGCGCTGCACCAGACCACCTCCTTCCTCGGGGCCGCACCACGCCGTGATGACCTCGTCCGCAGCGTCGGCGACTTCGGCGGCCGCATCACCATGCGCCGGACTGTCAAGAGCGCGCCCCAGAGCATCTGGTACGGACTGCTAGTGTATACTACTATCAATTCGAGCCATGGTTATCTCCACCCTCACGTACTGCTAGTTCATACACGCTGTCGACGCTGCACCATACATCTAGTACCAAGTACTGATGAATTTTTTTCATGAATGCACGGTGATGAATATGTAGGTACGGCCCTGACCGTCCCAAGTACCTAGGCCCATTCTCGGAGCAGACCCCATCTTACTTGACCGGCGAGTTCCCCGGTGACTACGGGTGGGACACCGCAGGGTTGTCAGCGGACCCGGAGACATTTGCCAAGAACAGGGAGCTTGAGGTGATCCACTCGAGGTGGGCGATGCTTGGCGCACTTGGATGTGTGTTTCCCGAGATCTTGTCCAAGAACGGCATCAAGTTCGGTGAGGCCGTATGGTTCAAGGCTGGCGCTCAGATCTTTTCTGAGGGCGGTCTCGACTATCTAGGCAACCCCAATCTTGTGCACGCACAAAGCATTCTCGCCATCTGGGCAACCCAAGTAGTGCTCATGGGCTTCATCGAGGGCTACCGTGTTGGTGGCGGCCCTCTCGGTGAGGGCCTCGACCAGATCTACCCAGGCGGCGCCTTTGACCCACTTGGCCTCGCCGATGATCCTGACACCGCCGCCGAGCTCAAGGTCAAGGAGCTCAAGAACGGCCGCCTCGCCATGTTCTCCATGTTCGGTTTCTTCGTACAGGCCATCGTCACCGGCAAGGGACCTATCGAGAACCTCTTCGACCACATTGCCGACCCAGTGAATAACAACGCATGGGCTTTCGCCACCAACTTCGCCCCCGGAAGCTAAATGAGTTAGCCATCCGTCCGACCACCGGATGGGATATGCATGTGTACTTGTACGTCGTGGACGGATCAACATGTAGTAGCTGCACGTACTTTATCTGTTCACTAGGGATCTTTGGCGCGGCGTGCGTCGGTGGTGTTATATCAATCTCTATAAGAGTCTTTGTAGATTGTTAAACTATATTTATTTTTTAAATTAAGTTGTTGGCTATTCTGGTGGCTTTAGCTTTTGCTATTGTACGATTTAGCGCAGGAGATGTATGCACACACCTGTCATGTAATAGATGAATTCGTACGACCACGCCTATAACCACGCCTATAAGACAACGGAAAGTTTGTAACAGTATGAAGATTTTCAACATTGCTCAGCCTCGCGATCACCATCCGAGCTCATAATACTCACCATGTACCAATCTGCAAGATCCTACATCAGATCACACCAAAACGTGCTCAGGGATTGGAAGTTCAAAGAAACGGGTCAAGCAGATCTCCATCAAGAAGTGCATTTTGTTGAAAGCATACATCTACTTAAGTCGTGAGAGCTCTCTCTCTCTCTCTGTTTGTCCTCGGCAGAATCATCTTCTCGGAGAGCTCGGGTTGTGTCACATTATTAGGTCCACATGTCTCCTTATTTTAAGAATTCTCCATTTCCTTGCCCTCCTGATACTTGTCGTTGGAGACCTGCAACTGGCGGCATGCCTTGATATACTTTGCGAAGAACCGCAAGTTTTCCTCCACCAACCTCGCAATTTCAGTTCTAGAATTCATTTAATGAACAAAAGACAGATCAACTAATTGAATACCCACGAGTGTTGTGCACTACAGAAAAACATGTTATATTTGCAAAACATAGAAGGTGGTAGTAGTTCTCACCTTGTGAGGAAAAGAACAGTAAGCAGATTGGCAAATGAATGGTAGAAAACTCAGAGAGAACACAAAAAGCAAATGGAACACCAGTAATTATAAAATCATAGGGTTTTCTGCGGAGCCATAGTAGAGGTAGTTCCTCAATTCGTTTATAGTCTGCATGCAGAAGGCTTAAGAGTAATAACAAAAGAACATATATGTCTAGTGTAAACTTTAAACACCAAATCAGGAAACTAAGAATGAAAGGCAAAGTTGTGCAAATATACCTCGCCCAGCCTACTGCTCACCCTCTTGTCTTTTTGACTGATGTGCTGAGTCTGCTCCATTGCTATTAGCACATTAAGAAAATAGTAATTTTGAATGTTAAGTTCCTGGCAAAGCAATAGGAAATACCAACTGTCAATCGTTAACGATAACATTGTTGGCCTCATAATGAAAGAACCTCCGGATCAAATTTTGCAATGTTGTATATTTAAATTAACTAGCTATGGAAGAGTAACAAACAGATCCACATGACTAAATGCTCTCTAGATATTGCCGATAATTTTTGCCAAACCAACTATATAGCTCCGTGAGCAGGAAAAAAACACAAGGAGAAAAAGCTTCACGACATCATACCTTGAAATTCAGTCCATAATCTTGAGGCATAGTCTATCTTGCATGTAATTCCCAGAGTAGGTGGTCAGGCGCTTGTGCTTCTTCGGTAGATGGCAGGCTTTCTCTTTGGTGTTTGAAGGGTGAGAACAGCTCTGGCTAGGGTGATGAAGGGGATTCGGGTGACCAAATTTAAGAAATAACAATACAATTGGACGGGGGGAAGCTGACCATTAAGATCTTCAGGTTTTCTCAATCTCATGTGGACCTCATTGGTATAGCTTGTGTATATAGTCACTCTAGTATGTTTAACATGGTAAACCTGAACGGTGAAAAATCTATGCATCAGGTCAACAATTTAATTATATGTATTCATTCCTCTATTATGCATTAAAAATACTTGATTACAGGAGCTCGCAATGGTAGTGGAACATACTACGAAACATTTAAACAGACCTACTACTAAGAGTAACTCCAGCAGTCGCGTTATCCGGATAGACCGCGCGGCTTCTCCTCCACCGGAAGCTATATTCGGCGCGCTAAAAGTACCAAAAGTTAGCCCCCTAGCAGGCGCGCTAAAATACAGCGCCTCAAACACAAGTTGCAAAGAAATAGCACCTCCTCAGAATCTAGAAAATAGGATTTTTTTTGATAGAACAGAAAATAAACTCTAGTGCATATATTACATAGTACACTAGAAATAAAAAAACTAGTGCAGAAAATGAACAAACTTGTGCAGAAAAAACAAACTAGTACGAACTAAACTAAACTCTAGAACTCGTTATCGGAGGAGTCCGGTGTTGTGGACGACACCGGAGTCGACGACCATAAATCATCCCAACAGGGTCATCATCGGCGATGGTCGTCGGACCGGCCAGTTGCGCCTCGATGTAGGCCCGCCTCGTTGCCTTGCCGGCCCTCCGCTGGAGGCAGTCCTCCTTCCGCCTGCCTCTGGTTGGCGTAGTGTTGCCTCTGGTTGGCGACGTCCTCTTGGAACCGCTACGCCCACTCGAGCCGATCGCGCTCGTCCCGCTCAGTGATGAGAAGGCGGCGCTCAAGGGCGCGTTGCCAGGCGCGCTCCTCCTGGGTGATAATGCTCGGCAGCGGTGTGAGCGCCTTGGCTTGCTCGTGCATCCACACATCATGGAAGTTCATCGAGGCGCGCGGGCACCCGAGCCGCCAAGCCACCGCGCCGTATGCACGCGCCGCCTCGTGCGTGGTCTCGAACGTTCCGACACCAATGAGCTCGTCGACGGTGCGGATTTCAGCATAGTAGTTGCTGGTGGGGAGCGCCCAGACGCCGCGGTACCCCGAGCTCGACCGGCGTGCCGGCATCCCGGCGGTGGCGCTGGCGCGGCGGGGGTGGCAAAGCGGTGCACGCTAGTGGTGGCAAAGTGGTGGAAGGGGAAAAGGGCGCGATGAAGAATCTGTGGTAGTTGGAGGCGCGCGCCGCACGTCTTTTATGCATCCGCGCTCAGCGGCGCACGAAATAAAGCGCGCGAGGTAAAATTTTAGAGCACGCACAATTTTGCAGCGTCTCTGGAGCGGCGAGCGCGGTCTCCCACGCTGCAAATCGGCAGTTTTTTTTAGCATGCGGCCCAATTAGCACGACTGCTAGAGTTGCTCTAACCTCTTCAATGTTTGAACCGTTGAGCAATTGAACAACCAATTCTGTTGATCATGATAGCATGCAATTATATTGGAATCGAGATATATGATACATATGTATGCCACAAAATAGTCATAAACGAAGCGTCTAAGCTGAAAAAAAGAAATCCATTGGATGGCTTCACCAAACATGAAGAATAACTCAGTTGTCATCGCCAACTAATTAATCCTTGCACTGGCATGCCTCCTTGAAAGTGCTATATGTTGTGTTGCAGTACTGCATTACGACGGTGAATATGCTGCATTTTAAGAGTTACTGGCCACCGCCAATTTGAGTGTGTCCACCAACATGCAAGACACCAATCTTAGTATAGGTAACAATAACTTCAGGTTATAAAAAATGTTCAGTATTGGTATGTTAAGTACTACCAGTAGCAATTCTAAAACTCAGCTCCTCACTAATTCACAGAACTTCCTTACTAGTTATGTCAGATAAGCCTTGATTATGAGAGAAACATTTGGAGATTGAGGTTGGATCTGTACTGTACTGCTAACTTATAATGCAGAAACATGCATCTAATAAGTACTGCATTAAGTAGCCTCCTGGGAAATCACCATCCACAAATAAAAACAAAGCAGATTAAGAGGAAAATTGATATGCACTGTTCAAATTTTACTGTAGGTATATACCTTGTCCAATTTATTCAAAATCGTTCTCGGAATTTTTATGCCATCTGCAGTTGGAAACTTCAGGTTAAACAAATAAATGGTATTGTTTTTAGCCAATAGCTGTATTTACAGCTTCTTATAAACTATGTACCCATTGGTTCTGCATGCAAACAACAACTTGTCCATAGGTATTTTTTTTTGGTTCTGAATATTAAAGAGTAGACAGACTGTAGAAACTAAATGTAAGTAAAAGAAAACAAAGTATAATAATTAAGGAACTTCTAAGAAAAAGAACCTATCTTCATAATAAATCAATCAGCAATTCGAGTACACATTTCTTGTGAATATAGAAGAGTAGAGAGACCGTAGAGAACAAAATGTAAGGAAAATAAAACAAATCATAATAATTAAGGAATTTCTAAGATAAATCATAGCTTGACAACAGATGATTCATCTATTCGAGTAGATAGCATGTAATTTCAGACAACCCGTGGGGAAAAACCACATCTTGGAAACAAATGAATCAGAAGTTCGAATACATGACAGCTGAGAAGTTCACGTGAGAGATAAACTGTGGATATATAACCTAGTCCAACATGGGGACACAAAGTACATGTAGTTAGAGTGTACATAAACCTATAGAAGAACCCCCTTAGTCTGGAAGATTTTCATGCATCTATAAAAGCTTGGAACCATGGATGTAATAACTTCCATATGGAAAGGGTCAACCAAGGGTAAGTTCAAGGGTATTAGTGTTTGACTAACACACTTGGACCAAGTACCATGTGATTGGTGCCACTATTGATGTTGGTTGTTTCTTCTATCAGAGAGTAAAACATTGAAATGGAATCTACAAATGTAATTGGAAGAATTAAAGGACTAGTATTATCCAGCTCAGGTATATAGAAGATATACATGTTATGAATATATATTCTTTGCTCGTTAAACCAATGTAATTCTCCGGTATTAGATACTAGATTGGTTGGTTTGAAGTGTCATACAAAGAAACTCAATATAAGAAATGGAATGGTCCGAGTAACTACTGAGAGAACATAGTGATGATGTTCATTCATAAACAAATAAGATGTTATTATGTTTGTCATCTACATCAAAGACCAAACCGTCAAGATTTATTCTGATAATTGTTATTTGGTTCAAGTATTGTGAGAACAAGTTGTTATTTCCATAAATGATGTATGAACCATTATAAATCTTGTTGGTGAAATAAATTATTCATAGAACTAAATTCTGAAAACATCGCAAGACGAAATGATTGAATTTCACTCTAGTGTGAGACCACCGTTTAAGTTATATTGGAAAGAAATACATCAAGAAACTCCATGTTGATAGAATTTTGAAGTCAAATTGTTTTCGAATGAATTGACGCTTGTAAGACTTTCCTATAGATAACTCAAACTCTATTCATGGGCAAAAATTGAACGGATGGCTAACTTATTGGAATTAATACATTTTCATGTAAGTGGTCCATTATGTAAAACTACGGGTGTTGGATTATTATACTTCGTATACTTTTACCGAGGACTTAAATAGATATATGAGTATATCTATTTAATAAGGAAGAAATATAAGACATTTGAAATGTGTAACAAGAAAATCAAGAGTTTATGATTGGGTCATAAAAGAAGATATCTGAGTTACAAATTTAGCAAAATTTTGAAAGTTGAGAAATTGTTTCATAAACTTGAGTGTCCTAAAACACCATAGTAGTATGGAATGTTTTGAGAATATAATTGAACCAAGTTTTACTTGGTGAGGTCAAATTTAAACTTTCATTATGATTTAAAAGATTATGCTATAGTGACATACCGCTTTTACACTAAAAAGAGCAACATCATGATTCGTTGGAATGGCAAGGGGTAAAATCTAGTTTGTCCTTTCTTAAAGTTTGGTATGCAAGGCATATGTAAAATATTTACAAAATCAAAGTCGGATATGCACATATTTGTTGGCTATCCTAAAGAAATCGTTGGGAATTCCTCCACCATAACACTAAAATACAAAAGCGTTTGTCTCTAAAATGATGAGTTCTTTGAGAAAGAATTATTTATGAAAAGTTAAGTGGGAGCTCGCGGGGGAGCCGGCCCAAGGAGCTCGCGGGGGAGCTAGCCTGGTTGGGTCGCGTGGTCAGCCAGCCCACCCGGCATCAGCCGGTAGCGAGGCATGATGGCTCAATGCACGGCGCCCAGAAAAATGCTTGATGGCGGTGTTGATGTAGAGCTTGTTGGGAACCCCAAGAGGAAGGTATGATGAGCATAGCAGCAAGTTTCCCTCAGTTATGAAACCAAGGTTTAATCAAACCAGTAGGAGCAAGGAAACACCTCAAAGGTGTTACTAGCTGAGTTTTGGTAGGGCGCACTACTGGTGCTAGTAGCAACGTGGAGACCTGCACAACACAACCACAAAACTTTGTCCCCAACTTGCGATGAGGTTGTCAATCTCACCGTGTTTTGCGGAAAACAAAGGATTAAACGTATCGAATGGAAAGAAGTAAAAGTTTGCAGAAAGTAAACACAAAGCAGTAAACAGTTGTAGATTGTATGTAAAAGACAAGGACCGGGATCCATAGTTCACTAGAGGTGGCTCTCCTTAAGATAGATAACATGCTGGGTGAACAAATTACAGCATGGCAATCGACAAACACCGAGAAAGCAATACATGCATATACTAATCATCTTGACTCCTTTGAGACTTGATTGGGAATTACAACATAATACATAGACCGCCATCCAACTGCATCTATGACTAATAATCCACCTTCAGGTTATCATCCGAACCCCCTCCAGTATTAAGTTGCAAGCAACAGATTATTGCTTTACGAACTGCGTGTAAAGTAAACAATACGATTGTTCTATGAATAAAGGATTGTTGTTTTCTCCCTAGTAGCAACAGCACATCTAGTACCTTAGAGATTTCTGTCACTTCCCCAGATTACCAGAGGCATGAACCCACTATCGAGCATAAATACTAACTCTTGGAGTTGCTAGCATCTACTTGGCCAAGATAGCTACTAACAACGGAAAGCATGCAAGATCTCAAATAACAAAGACATGATAGAATCAATAATCAATCTGAAATAGCATCTCAATATCCATCGGATCCCCGCAAACACAACATGCAGAATTACAAATAGATGATCTTGATCATGAACGGAGCTCACAAGATCTAGACATGAAAGCACAAAGGAGGAGAACCAGCCATCTAGCTACTACATGGATCCGTAGTCCAAGGATGAACTACTCACGCATCACACCGGAGGCTTGCATGGTGATGAAGAAGGCCTCCAGGGTGAATTACCCTCTCCGGCAGGGTGCCGAGAAGAGCTTCAGATCCCTCCCGATCTAGGGATGGTGATGACCGCGGCTACAAACTCTTTCGTGGATTTTTGATCGGGTGCTTAGGGTTTTCGTCCTGAGGGCATCTTATAGTCTGAAGGAGAGGCCGAGGGGGTGCCTGGGCTGGCCACACCACCCCCTAGCGCCGGCCAGGCCTGGCCGCGCGGCCAGGATGTGTGGCCGCCCTCTGTCCCCTCTCCGTCTCGTATTCTGGCACTTGATCTCTTCCGGAAAAATAGGCACTTTAGCTTTTGTCCCGTCCAATTCCGAGAATATTCATATTCTGACTTTCCTAGAACCAAAAACAGCAGAAAACAGGCAGCTAGCACTATGGCTCTTGTTAATAGGTTCGTCCAAGAAATCATATGAAAAGTACTCCAAAGTTGGAACAAAACACAAGAAAGTGGATAAAACCAAGAATGGAACATCAAAAATTATGGATACATTTGCAATGTATCAACATCCCCAAGCTTAACTCCTGCTCGTCCTCGAGTAGGTAAGTGATAAAAAGAAAGGATATTTTTTTGAGGTGACATGCACCATCAAAGACTTGATCAAAGTATTTGTAAAACATTCAAAGCTGGGATCATAGTACTTCAATCATAGCATGAAAGACAAAGTTCTATCAATAAGCAAAGAAACTATGATGCAATAAGAAAAGGCACAAACAAAAGATTCATGAATAACAATGCTTTGCAAGACGTTTGTTTGTTTCACATAAAAAAACATGGCATAATAGTATTCAGCTTGTCCCTCAATAGAGTAGCAAATATAAATGCATAGGACACCTTCAAAGTTCATAAGAGTGACTAGATACAATAGTTTAAAACAAGCAATATCAAAGTATGCATCAATCAACTAGTCTTGGGACAATGCACATAGAACTAAGAATGGCCACTATGCTCTCAAAGTAGGTGCATAAAGATAGAAGCTGGAGACTCAATATAATGGTGGAAGAACGGCCTTTTGTAAAAGGAAGTAGGGATTCAAGTCTCATAAAGAGCTTCCAAAAATTATGGTACTTATAGCTTTCAGCTCTCATTGCCCCTATCATAAGCATATTGAAGTGATTAAGGTTAAAGTGACAAACTGTGGTGTACATGCTTGACGAAGTATAAGTCAGAAATCTCATGTCCCTTGTATACGAGGGTCGCTCCTCATGCTACTCAAGTTTAGTCACCGGTAAGTTCTTGTCATTGTAAGTATATGCGTATCATAGAGAACCGCCAACGGGGTACCCCTTGCCCGATGATACGGAAGAATCCCCATATCAAAATGACAAGGCAAGCAGACAACGAGCATCTCAGCATTCTTCTTATTTACCATGGGAATATGGTGTTTTTTCTCTCTTTCCTCTTTTCATAGTATTTCTTTTTTTTCTTTTTCTCTTTTTTCTCAAGATAGGACTCTTTTCTTCTTCTTTTTATAAGAAGAATGCTTCATAGACAGCTCATTATGGTTACGCTGCAGGTTTCCACCATGTCAGCATGGATTAGACCAGCGACCCAAGCGTTTCTCTAACACATATACATAACTCCATGGACTTACAAGCTCCCCTTTCATTTCACACCGACGACATCCATATACAAAAGAGCATGATATCAACTAGGTACAAGTATCAAGTGCAATGTTAAAAGCGTTCTCCATGAAAGCATGGTTCTGCTAATTCCCGACAAATAAGTGCAAGCATATACAACATATAAGACACAATGGTTCAAGTTTATTAGAGGGAAAGAAAAGTAAAGTGTGCCATCAAGTTCATGAGAGCTTTAATCACTAGTTTTCTCATAACAAGTTTAATTTGGAAGTTAACAAAAGTATGAATATACTTGGAATAGCATAAGCTAGTAGGAAGGTATGGTGGACTCTTTGGAATAACTTGGTTTAGGGAGTTGGATGCATGAGTGCAACTCATACTTTGTTGTGGAGGCTAGCAAAAGACTGGGAGCGACAAACTAAGAGAGCAATAATGGCCATAATCATGCAGAGCGACAAAACATCATTGATCAAAGCATAAAGTGATACTACAAGTTGAAGACTAAAGGATCATAAAGGCTATGGTGACTTGAGATAGTCATAACATGGTGTGAGCATGTGCCAAGTCAACCCGAATAAATCATCGAAGGAGAATACCACTATACTATACTTTAATATGCTAAAACAACGCATGATTCATCCAAGGCACATTCAGCAATCTCAATTGTTTATAACAAGTCATGCTATAGCAAAGAATACTAAGCATAAATCCAAAACAATATCAAGCATGGCATGACAAAGCATAGGCCACAGTCAAAAACGAGCTCTTTTTACCACATAAGTATGAACTTTCCTACTCTTTTCCAAACCAAACCAAACTATTTGCAAACCAATGTAAGAAAGAGGGGGTCCAACCAATTATTCAGAAAACTAAGCAAACCAAAACAAAAACGAAAAAGAAGATGCTCCAAGAAAAACACAATTGTGCATGAAACAATAAAAATGAAGCGTTTAGAAGAAACCTAGGATTTTTATTGATGAAGAGGGGGATGCCCAAGGCATCCCCAAGATTTGACGCTTGTACTTCTTGGATATTTCTTGGGGTGACACGCGTGGCATCCCCAAACTTGAGCTTTAATCCATCCTTCATCTCATTACTCATTCCTTCCATACACCTGAAATTTTTCCTTCATACAAAACTTCACACAATCTCATTAGCAACATTAGTGCACTTAAGATAAATAAGTCTTAAGGTCCAGTTCTAACACCAAATAAACTTCCATTAGAACACTAGCTACTGTAGCACTTCCCTCAAAAAGCTCAATTCCCCAAAAGAACTCAAGAAGGAACCAACAAGAAGCAAATGCAGAAAATGGCAGAAATCTGTCAAAACAGACCAGCAGGTAAAGACGAATTTGTTCTAAGACCTTCTGTTGCTCAAATCAAAAAGTTTTGAACTAACGAAAGTTAGATAACAACCTGGGGCAGAATCACAAAAAATTACAGCTCAATCCGACATACAGAGCTCTCTCACAAAGTTTTACGGTGAAGTACAGAAATCTGTTTCGGGACAGCAACTTTCCCAATCATTACTTCTCTCTCATTAGAGGTTACTCTTGGCACAAAAAGCAAATAAAAAGGATAAGGAGAGGTTATTACAGAGGTAATAACTTCCAATACTCATCTAAAACTTTTGGGTTACCTCCCAATAAGTATTTTTTAACGCCTTTAAGTTAGGCATGATAGTTTGAGAAGATGCTCACATAAAAAAATATGAATTGAAGTGAAAGAGAGCATCAAGAAGCAAATTTAAAACACATTTAAGTCTAACCCACTTTCTATGCATAGGAATCTCGTATGCAAATAAATTTACAAAGAACAAAGTGGCATGCATAGGAAGATAAAACGAGAATAACTTCAAAACTTTCAGCACATAGAGAGGTGTTTCAATACCATGAAAACTTCTACAACCATATTTTCCTCTCTCATAATAATTTTCAGTAGCCTCATGAATAAACTCAACAATATAGCTATCACATAAAGCATGTTTTTCATGATCTACAAACACTAGAGCTTTATTATAAATATTTTCAAAAGAATCCTCAGAAACATGACATTTGTCCTCCTTTGGTAAGCATGGGGGACAATCAAATAATGTAAGGCTTAAAGAGTTACTCTCATTAGAAGGTAGGCATGGGTCTTCCTCTTCTAGATCATCACTCTCCTCCTCTTTTTTATCTAATGAGATTCCAGTTTCAGCAATTTCTTCTTCCATAGTATCTTGCAAGGCATTAGTCTCTTCCATTGGTGGAGAGCATCTATTGAGATATTCAAGAATATAGCCATTTTCTTCCTTGTAATTATCAAAGCAAAATTTTAGTATATCATAAACCTCATATTTATAAGGTGCATCATCAATATTTTCAAGCAAATAAGCAAGTTCGAATGCACCCTTCCAAGCAATAAATTCTTCAATTTGTTCCACATCCTAAAAGTCATAATTTTCCTTAACATAAGAAGATATGGTAACATTATCATTATACTCACATTGAAAAGGGAGGTGTTTATACCTCCTACAGCAACAAGATTTGTCAAAGCAATAAGTGACATTGTAAGTAGAGCACACGTTTCTAGAAATGGTATTTAGTTTATCAATTTGTTCCCATAAGAGTTTCCCTTTTTGTGACAAGCGGTGTTCCTTATAATAATATTTGTGTTCTTCTGTGAACCCACCTTGCCAATAAGATTCAGTTTTAAAGAAACCAACCATTGATAGAAAGCATGATAAAGCAAGGCAATAATAGACCAACAACTATAGTAGGAACTAATTTTTTGTGTGTTTTTCAAATAAGAAAGCAAACAAGTAAAACTAATTTTTTTTTGGGTTTTTGAAGAGTAAAACAAGCAAACAAAGCAAAAATAAACTAAGCAAAACAAAAATAACAAAGTAAAGAGATCGGTTATGAGGGACTCCCCTTGTGAAGATGTCCTTGACTCCCCGGCAACGGCGCCAGAAAATCGCTTGATGACTCAATGCACGGCGCCCAGAAAAATGCTTGCTGGCGGTGTTGATGTAGAGCTCGTTGGGAACCCCAAGAGAAAGGTATGATGAGCACAGTAGCAAGTTTCCCTTAGTTATGAAACCAAGGTTTAATCGAACCAGTAGGAACAAGGAAACACCTCAAAGGTGTTACTAGCTGAGCTTTGGCATGGCGCACTACCGGTGCTAGTAGCAACGTGGAGACCAACACAACACAACCATAGAACTTTGTCCCCAACTTGCGATGAGGTTGTCAATATCACCGTGTTTTGCGGAAAACAAAGGATTAAACGTATCGAATGGAAAGAAGTAAAAGTTTGCAGAAAGTAAACACAAAGCAGTAAACAGTTATAGATTGTATGTAAAAGATAAGAACCGGGATCCATAGTTCACTAGAGGTGGCTCTCCTTAAGATAGATAACATGCTAGGTGAACAAATTACAGCGGGGCAATTGACAAACACCGAGAAAGCAAAACATGCATATACTAATCATCTTGACTCCTTTGAGACTTGATTGGGCATTACAACATAATACATAGACCGACATCCAACTGCATCTATGACTAATAATCCACCTTCAGGTTATCATCCGAACCCCCTCCAGTATTAAGTTGCAAGCAACAGATTATTTCCTTACGAACTGCGTGTAAAGTAAACAATACGATTGTTCTATGAATAAAGGATTGTTGTTTTCTCCCTAGTAGCAACAACACATCTAGTACCTTAGAGATTTCTGTCACTTCCCCAGATTACCGGAGGCATGAACCCAATATCGAGCATAAATACTAACTCTTGGAGTTGCTAGCATCCACTTGGCCAAGATAGCTACTAACAATGGAAAGCATGCAAGATCTCAAATAACAAAGACATGATAGAATCAATAATCAATCTGAAATAGCATCTCAATATCCATCGGATCCCCGCAAACACAACATGTAGAATTACAAATAGATGATCTTGATCATGAACGGAGCTTACAAGATCTAGATATGAAAGCACAAAGGAGGAGAACCAGCCATCTAGCTGCGACATGGATCCGTAGTCCAAGGATGAACTACTCACGCATCACACCGGAGGCTTGCATGGTGATGAAGAAGGCCTCCAGGGTGAATTCCCCTCTCCGGCAGGGTGCCGGGAAGAGCTTTAGATCCCTCCCGATCTAGGGATGGAGATGACGGTGGCTACAGACTCTTTTGTGGATTTTTGATCGGGTGCTTAGGGTTTTCGTCCCGAGGGCATCTTATAGTCAGAAGGAGAGGCCGAGGGGGTGCCTGGGCTGGCCACACCACCCCCTGGCGCGGGCCAGGCCTGGCCGCGCGGCTAGGTGGTGTGGCTGCCCTCTGGCCCCTCTCCGTCTCGTATTCTGGCACTTGATCTCTTCCGAAAAAATAGGCACTTTGGCTTTTGTCCCGTCCAATTCTGAGAATATTCATTTTCTGACTTTCCTAGAACCAAAAACAGTAGAAAACAGGCAGCTGGCATTGTGGCTCTTGTTAATAGGTTAGTCCAAGAAATCATATGAAAAGTACTCCAAAGTTGGAACAAAATACAAGAAAGTGGATAAAACCAAGCATGGAACATCAAAAATTATGGATACATTTGCAATGTATCAAGGCACCACGCAAACGGGTCGGCACGCGCTAGGCCGGCCCATGCGGGTTACTACCGCTACGGGGAGCTCGGGGGCGCGGGGTGGGCCGCAGCCAAAGGCTCACCCGGCCGACGCAGCAAGTTGCTGCTCACTACTGCAGCATGCTGATGGGTTGTGGGGGTTTTGGCCCATTCGGTTGGTCCGATTTTTCTGCTATTTTTCCTTTTCTAATAATCCCACATGGCTAACCTTTTGGGGAGGGTACACCCCCTTCGCCTATATAAAGGGGTGCCTTTGAGTTGGATTAAATACACAATTTGAGAAGTCTTTTAGTTGACTTTCTCCCTCCCTCTCTCTATACCTTGTGACCATGGCCCAAGTTTGGGTTGTGCAAACGAGGCACACATGCAGCACGTCATTGCGATGCAGTGATTCCTAGCCGGATATCAACTTTCGCACTCCCGGCGGGATCGGGGAGCCGGAGGTCTCATCGTACATTGGATATGTACGAAGACACGAGGCGCAACACTTGGGGCGCTTAAATGTCGTGAGCCGGAGCTGCTGCATGATGAAGAAGGAGCAAGGGGTGATATGCGAGGAGCTTCGCGACCTTGAGGTCGGCTACGAGTACGACTACATCAACCATGTTCTCCTCGGAACGTTATCCGCGTACGGTCTATAAGGGTATGTATTCTCTACGCTCGACCGTTACCATATTACTATATAGATAGATCCTAGGCAGTTTAGGGCATTCCAACATAGCAAATTTTTGTTTTCTACTGCGGGACCCCTTCAGGGACATGCGCTCCCCCCCCATGTGGCCTTGTATGTATGTTGTGAGAGCTTCTGGTAGTTGAGCCGAGCATTGCTTACTTCCTCCTTTTAGGTTATCATTTCCAGTTGTTGTCTAGGCGTGCATCTGTCCCCTGTGTCAGATTTTCTATTTTATATTTTATATTTTATATTTTTTCTTTTCTTGTATGAACCTGTTTGAGCTTTCAATATATGTTAGGACCCTTGGGGGTCTTGTTTCAAAAAAAGGATCGCGACCTTAAAGAAGGACACGATAAATAGCAACGGGATGACTGACCACAACTAAGATCCACAACACCGTAATCATGGGAATATTGGCAAATCAGGGATGAGACACTGGCCAGGGGACGGTAAAAAGGAATTTAGGCCTGCAAAAAAGGGTAGGAAAGAAAAGAGAACAAGTCAAATTTGGTTATGATCTAGAAAGAAAATGACGTGTTCTATATACGGATTGGACTAAGAACAAAAATGAAAGTAATACATTTGTGATCTAAAAAGGTTTCAAGTAAAGCTTCTTTTTTACCCGTATTGGTTCATGACACAATGATTAGCAACTCCAATATAAAATAGAGAAGGAAAAGTGAGCATATCAAATGCAAGTATGGTACTTACAAATCGAGGGATGCTACCTTGGGAATTTGTTCGATGTAAATGTATTGTTGGTGTTTAATATATTCTTCAAACTATTGATATTTTGTCTTTAAATACTTATTAATTGATCATTGTTGTACTAAAAGTTGTTTACTAGATATAGGTAAACACCATGGACAAATATAAACATATAATACATCTTGAAGTTGTGAAGAACTCCGGTGCACCAATGAACACCTATCTTAAAACAAGATACCCATCAACCCTAATGGGTATGATATTAATCCTATGTTGTTGGATCTGCTGCATGCTAAAAGGTTTGCAGGGACTGTACGGAAGACCGATATGAGAATTTGGAATTCATTAAAGACATCTATGAGACTTTCTATTTTAATGTTGTACAAATAAATCAGATTGAAATACTGGCAAAATAGTTGTTAACTTCAACTGTCCCATTAATTCTAGAAAGATAAAATATCAATATTGCACTGAAGATTTGACCTTTGACCTTTAACATTTTCCCCTTTTATTACCACACATAAGAGAGGCACAACATGCATAGGAGAAGAACCAACACTACAAAAATACCCCATATCCGACATTTTTTGGGGGACGGTATAAGAAAAAAGAACCGGCAAAAGTTGGATACGCGGAAAATGTATTATTCACAGTGACAAGCAGCGCGGTAGTCGATTTTTTGCCGTGGCAAAATTATGTACATCATGAAATTGCGTCGCGCTAGCTGTCCATCGGTACTAGCAGTCTGAGACGTCTTAGTAACGTGAACCGGGACAGTAATGATTCCGCCACAGAAAAGACATGACGTGGAATGTGGGTCCCGCATGTGTGACTGTCCATGTTTGTCTCACTGACGGGTGAGCCCCACTGAAGTCCAGCTATTTCCATATGAATATTATAAGGAAAGAACCCTCATTCCCATGACTATAATTTCTCTCTCACGTCACGCACTTCGTCATTTCTTCAACCTCTGTCTTTGTCTCTCCATGAAGCTTCGAGCAGCGGCCAGGCCCGGCTCTGACATTAGGCTAGGTTGGGAGGCGCCCAAGGGCCCAGGCCAGAGGGGGGCCAGGATCTAGTAGGTACGCTATGTAGTCTGGTCAGTTTTTCTTTGCTAATGGGCCGAATGAACAGGCCGGCAATTGACATACGGGAAGAAAAGAAGAAAAGAAAGGATCGACGGGGACTGTGAGCTATTTGGTCTCGGTCCATTCGTCTGCTAGTGGCCTCATGCGGTCGAACCATCCAAATGATATTTATTGCTCAAATGTGTATGCCAATTCCTTAGCCGTTTTTTACTTCTTAGCTCTCTTAAATTTTTCTGACTTTTTTCCTATCAGGTCTCAGCATGACTACCTTAATATTCTTGGTGTGGCTTGGAACCATCCAGAAACATATTCGTTTCAACTGGACTGATGCACACATATTCATCTTCTCTTTTCTCATGTTTAATGGTAATGGCACCGTACTATTTTGATTTCATGAATTTAAAATTGTGCCAATGTTTCAAACATATTCAGTAATCTACATGTGACCATATATTTCTGCAGCAACACGATCAGGGAATTATGTAGTACTTATTATAATTCGCTTTTATTCTTTCTATAGTAATGTGACATTGCTTTAGTGTTTGATAATTATTTATGGATATCTCGGACTATTTTTAAAATTTTGTAAGTAAAAATAAGCACATATATGCCTATATATTTAGTTGCGTGTGTGAATATATATTTTCCTTAGGAGCCCTCTTGTCGACTTCGCCCAAGGGCCTCACAAAATATAGAGACGACCCTGGCAGCGGCGGCAGCGGCGAGAGTCGGCAGTGAGAATCGGCGGTTGTGTCAACATACCGCTACCGTTCAATTTGACAAGCGATGCCGGTACATGTAGTTGTTATTTTTAGATTTTATTGCCATTGAATTTTATATTTGGTTTTTTTGTTCCACTATTCATCCCCAAAATTTCTGATTTCTTGACCTCACCAATGTGCATTGCTATGTTTCTTTCAAGTATGACGTTCTTGGAGTACTAGAGCACATCCATGACCTGCAATGCCACAGGGAAGACGATGAGAGCATGTTTTGTCAATGCCCTGAGCATGCAATTGCCTGGCGATACGTCGCCTACGATAAGAACTTCACAGAGGACATCGGCCGCAAGTTCCTCTCGTGTCATCATTAGGGTGCAACTTCATGCCGTTGGGTGCGATGGGTTGATCTAGAGTACCCAATCCACCTACAGCAATCATGTCACGAGATATGGTGGGGCGAGATGGAGGACAACGAACGAAGAAGGCAGGTCACGTATGACAAACACATGAAACCTACAATCAGGGAATTGCAGAATCAGGTGAATGATCGCGTTGCAGCGCTGAGGGAGCAGTGCGCTAGATTGGCCAGCATGGTGCAAACCATTATAAATAGGTTGGACAAGCTTGCTAATAGATGTAGTTAGAGTTAGAGTTAATTATGTTGCTAGTATTAGTTCTAGTACTAATTAATCTTGGAGTAGATCGACTAATTTGTAGTGTTCTTTTGGTGGCTTCTTTATTTTGGACAGTGTAATGCCACAACTCATGCACCTCCCCGTATATGCAAATTACTATTTTTCCTTTTTTGGTGTGTTCTTTTGTTGGTTTACTAATCAATATGAATGTTAATAAAATAAAATGTTGGGGAATATGCAACATGTTTGACTTTCCAAAAAATCGATAAGGCAAAGGTTGTTTAAGATCCATACTAGTTCTTTCCCCTTGGGCCCATACGGGTCGCTCTCATCCTTATCCGAAAAAATCCCCTACCCCACCAACCCTAACCCCAGCTCCGTGGTGGCACTAACCCCGGCTGCGCTGAGCTCTGTGGCACGCCGGACCGCACCGTCCTCCGCGGTGGCATTGACCACCAGTCGCGCTGACCTCTGCGCTGCACCAAAACGTATTGTCCTCCGCGGTGGTGCTGACCCTGGTAGCGATGTCTTCTATGGCGCACCGGACTGCACCATCCTCCATGGTGGCGCTGACCCCGGCCATGCTAACCTCTATGCCATGCGGAACCGCACTGTCCTCCGCGGCGACGCTGACCACGTCCGCCCTCACCTCCTGCGCCACGTCGGACTGCACCGTCCTCCGCGGCAGAGATGTCCTCGGCCGCATTTTCGTATGTCCCCAATCCCTCGTACTATCATTGTTTATATTCAGGCATTGTGATTTGTTAGTATATCATTGTTCTATGGTTTGCCGTGCTTTGGGATCTAAAAACTAACATTGCTAGGTAGTAATCACTAATGTCAAATTGTCTTAATTTTCATGTGAAAAACAGCAATGTTGAACAACAACAGTTACAAAGTTCCAAGTTATCAACAGCCTGTGGCTTCTACCATGCGAGATAAACTTTCTCTCAGTATACAACTCTATCAATACAAGACACATAGAATTGAAAATGTACACTCTTCAATATAGGTTTGGTAATGAAGTTAACGTGACCAATATTCTTTCACTTGGTGTTTTAGGTCCCAATATGCTATCACTAGATAAGTACTCCCTTCGATATAAGTTTGGAAATGAAGTGGACATGACCAGCTCAGGAAGGAAGAATCTGAAGTGAATTGTTAAAGTTATAGGTTAGAAATTCCTTATTATGTTTGCACCCTCAAGAAAACCACAGACTGCAAAAGAAATATGGTAATTCTCTTCCCTATGTAGTACTGTAATTCTCTTGAACTCCAACCATGCCTAGATTTGTAACAATCTAAACTATTCTTATATTCCCTCTGTAGTGCTTCTCATCTAGTTTCGTTAGGAAGTATATTATACCTTACATATCTAAAGAAACCGTTCAATCGAAGGCGTGTGATAATGAAACTACTATCAATTTCAGATCAAACTAGGGAGAATATGTTCGACAACACAATATCCAGGAAGGCGATGTTTGTGCCTTCTAGTTTGTAGTCAAAGTGGATTCTCTAACGATGCATCTTTTGTAGTGGTTTGAACTTGTTGGAATTATTTGCATCTTTTGTCAACTCTGAACTTGCTGGGTTGAGAGGTAATGTATGTGTATAATGAATGCTCATGTTAATTTAGCTGAAGTTACATTCTGTGTGTTATGAGTTCTTTGTTTTGTTGTTTGTTGGGTTAAGATGCAATATAGATATTAGATATTTAATGGGGGCCAAATTGCAAAATTTCCATATATCATGTACCGACAGAGACATTACGAGGCATTGCCTTTATGCCGTAGTCTCACAGCTACCATGTTACCTAGGTGGTGCTCCTGATGTCTACGCACTTCTATTCTTGTAGACAGTTGTTGGGCCTCCAAGTGCAGAGGTGAAGTTTTCCCTTAAGTGGATCACCCAAGGTTTATCGAACTCAGGAAGGAAGTGGTCAAAGGTATCCCCTCTCAAGCAACCCTGCAATCAAGATACAAGAAGTCTCTTGTGTCCCCAACACACCCAATACACTCGTCAGGTGTATAGGTGCACTAGTTCGGCGAAGAGATAGTGAAATACAAGTGGAATAGATATAAGACAACGGTGCCAGAAAATAGCTTGATAGCGTGGAAGAGACTAAAGGCAAACTGAAATAAAGATGGAAGCAAGCAAACGGTGTTTCAATGCTTAGAAACAAGGCCTAGGGATCATACTTTCACTAGTGAACACTCTCATATAAATATCATCTCTTTATGATACTACTCTGAACTACTCTCCGGTTGGATAACTCTAATCCACGGTAGGGCTATAACAGCACACCTCAAAGTTCGCTTTCTCCATCTAGATAACCCCTCACTATCACCTTGAGCGCTAGATGGTTCCAACAAACACCACAATCTCATAGAGACATCCAACTCAAATTATACTCATGACAAGTATTTATGTAACCTTAGCCAAAGTGCCACACGGTGTGCACACTATCAACTTCACACACGTGGGGATAAGCAGAGATTCATTAAAGCACTTGAGTAGCAAGGTAGATCTACTTGATTACAAAGCTCATGATCACAATATGATCATGCATAGAGAGAGAGAGATGAACACATAGCTACTGGTAGAACCCTTAGCCTCGAGAGAGAACTACTCCCTCCTTATCATGGGAATAAAGCAATGGCGATGGATATGGCGGTGGAGTCGATGGAGATGGTTCTAGGGGCACTTCCCTGTCCTGGCAGGGTGCTGGAACAGAGACTTTCTGTCCCCCGAATCTCCCCTTCGGTGGCGGCGGTGCTGCGGAACTTTTCGTGGCTGGAGGCTGGATTATTTAGGGTTTTGTCACTAGGAGGCTTCTTATAGGCGAAGGGGTGATGTCAGAGGGTGGACCAGGGGCCCACACCACCTGGTGGCACGGCCAGGGGGACCCGCGCCACTACATGGTGTGGCCAGCCCCTGCCCCTCTCCGTCTCGTCTTGTGGATCCGTGAGTCTTCCTGTAAAATATCGACTTTGGCTTTTGTCCGGTCCAATTCCGAGAATATTTCTTTTCCAGCTTTTCTGAAACCAAAAACAGCAGAAAACAGGCAACTAGCACTGTGGCATCTTGTTAATAGGTTAGTTCTAGAAAATGTATAAAAATACCTCAAAGTGTGGACTAAACATAATAAAGTAGATATAAAACAAGCATGGAACATCAAAATTTATAGATACGTTTGCAACGTATCAACATCCCAAGCTTAACTCCTGCTCGTCCTCGAGTAGGTAAGTGATAAAAAGAAAGAATAATTTTTTAGGTGACATGCACCATCATAATCTTGATCAAAGTTTTTATAAACATTGATAGCTGGGATCATAGTACTCTAACATAGCATGAAAGATATAGTTCTAACAATAAGACAAAGTAACTATGCTGCAACATGAAAGGATACAAACAAAGGTTCTTGAATAACAATGCATTGAAAGACGTTTGTTTGTTTCACATATAGAAAACATAGCATAGTGGCATTCAGTTTGTCCCTCATGGAGTAGCAAAACATAAATGCATAGGACACCCTCAAAGTTCATAAGGGTGACTAGACACAAATAGTTTAAGAATAAGCAATATCAAAGTTATGCATCAATCAACAAGTCTTGGGACAATGCACATTAAACTAAGAATGGTCACTATGCTCTCTTAATAGGTGCATAAAGATAGAAGATGAAGACTCAACATAAAAGTAAAAGAAAGACCTTCATAGAAAGAAGCAGGGATTCAAGTCTCATAAAGAGCTTCCAAAAATTATGATACTTATTAGCTTTTATCTCTCATTGCCCCTATCATAAGCATCTTGAAGTGATTAAGGTTAAAGTAAACAAACTATGGAGTATATGCTTGACAAAGTATAAGTTGGCAATCTCATGTCCCTTGAATACAAGGGTCGCTCCTCATGCTACTCAAGTTTAGTTACCGGTAAGTTCTTGTCATAGTTAGTACATGTGTATCATAGAGAACCACCAACGGGGTACCCCTTCCCGATGATACGGAAGAATCCCCATATCAAAATGACAAGGCAAGCAGACAACGAGCATCTCAGCAATCTTCTTATTTACCATGGGAAAATGGTGCTTTTTTCTCTCTTTCCTCTTTTCTCATCTCCTTTTTTCTTTTTTCTTAATCTCTATCTCTTTTTTTATCAGAAGAATGCTTCATAGATTACTCATTATGGTTACGCTGCAGGTTTCCACCATGATTAGGCATGGATTAGACCAGCGGCCCAGGTGTTTCTCTAACACACATACATAACTCCATGGGCTTACAAGCTCCCCTTTCATTTCACACCGACGACATCTATAGACAAAAGAGCATGATATCAACCGGGTACAATGTACAAGTGCAATGTTGAAAGCGTTCCCATGACAGCATGATTTTGCTAATCCCCAACGTATACGTGCAAGCATATACAACATAGATGACACAATGGTTCAAGTTTATTAGGGGCAAGAAAAGTAAAGTGTGCCATCAAGTTCGTGAGAGTTTTAATCACTAATTTTTCACATAACAAATTTAATTCGGAAGGTAGCTAACAACATGAATATACTTGAAATAGAAAATGCTAATAGGTAAGTATGGTGGAATCTTTGGAATAACTTGGTTTTATTTAGAGTTGGATGCATGAGTGGAACTCATACTTGGTATGGAGGCTAGCAAAATACTAGGAGTGACCAACTAAGAGAGCAATAATGGCCATAATCATGCAAAGTGACAAAACATCATTAATTAAAGCATAAAGTGACATTACAAGTCGAAAACTAAAGGATCATAGAGGCTATGGTGACTTGGTATAGTCTTAACGTGGTGTGAACATACGCCAAGTCAATCCAAAAAAGCATCAAAGGAGAATACCACAATACTATGCTTTAATATGCTAAAACAACGCATGGTTCTTTCAAGGTACATTAAGCAATCTCAATTATTTGTAACATGTCATGCTACAGCAAAAATCACTAAGCATAAAGCCAAAACAATATCAAGCATGACATGATAAAGTCTAAATCACAGTAAAAAACAAGCTCCTTTTTACCACTTAAGTATGAACTTTTCCTACTCTTTTCCAATCCAAACCAATCTATTTAAAAACTAGTGTATGAAAGAGGGGGTCCAACCAATTTATTCAAGCAAACTAAGCAAACTAAGCAAATGAAAACCAAAAGCAAAAATGAAGACGCTCCAAGAACAACACAACTGTGCATGAATCAATAAAAATGAAGTGTGGAAGAAACCTGAGATTTTTTTTGATGAAGAAGGGGATGCCCAAGGCATCCCCAAGCTTTGACGCTTGTAATTCTTGGATATTTCTTGGGGTGACACGGGGTGGCATTCCCAATCTTGAGCTTTTGTCTATACTTCATCTTATCACATTACTCTTCCCTTCACTCAAAAATTTCCTTCATACAAAACTTCACACAATCTTCATTAGCAACATTTGTGTACTCAAGATAATAAGTTTTTTAGTTCAGTTTCAACACAAGTAAAACTTCCATTAAAATACAAGCTACTGTAGCACTTCCTTTAAAAAGTTCAAATGATCAAAGAGAACTCAAAGAGAAAGAGATTAAGAGGCAAATGCAAATAATGGCAGAAATTTGTCAAAACAGACCAGCAGGTAAAAACCAATTTTTTCGAAGACCTTCTGTTGCTCAAATCGAAAAGTGTTGAACTAAATAAAGTTGGATAACAACCTGGGGAAGAAGCACAAAATATTACAGATCAAACCGACGTATAGAGATTTTTCACGAATTTTTACAGCGGAGCACAAAAATCTGTTTCAGGGCAGGAACTTTCCCAAGCATTACTTCTCTCTCATTAGAGGTTAATATTGGCACAAAAACCACACAAAAATGATAAGAAGAGGTTATTACTGAAGCAATAACTTCCAAAACTCAAGAAAATTATTGGGGTATCTTCCAAGAAGTACTTTTCTTTAACGCCTTTAAGTTAGGCATAATAATTTGAGAAGATGATCACATAAGAAATATGAATTAAAGTAAAAGAGACCATCAAGAAGTAAATTCAAAGAACATTTAAGTCTAACCCACTTCCTATGCATAGGAATCTTGTAAAGAAGCAATTCATGAAAGCACAAAGCAACAAGCATAGGAAAGCAAAACAAGTGCAACTTCAAGACTTTCAACATAAAGAGGGGAAACTTAATATTGTTCAGATGCATAAAACCATGTTTCCCTCTCTCATAATAACTTTCAGTTAGCATCATGAATAAAATTAACAATATAACTATCACATAAAACATTCTTATCATGAGCCACATGCATAAAAGAATTAATACTCTCCACATAAACATAGTCATTCTTATTAATTATAGTGGGAGCAAAATCAACAAAATAGCTATCATTATTATTCTCATCACCATAATCATCAAATATAGAAGGCATCCAATAATCATAATTAATTTTCTCCTCAATAGTAGGTTGACTGAAAATATCATATTCATCATCGTAATCATCATATATTGGAGGTTTGGTATCATCATAAGCAATAGAATAGCTATCTCCAAAGCTGGGGAACTAAAAAGATCATTTTCATGAAAACTAGCTTCCCCAAGGTTAGACTTTTCCATAGCATTAGCAACAATGGTGTCCAAAGAATTCATACTAACAACATTGCTATTAGCATGCAAATAAAGTTTCATAGGTTTTTAATTTTCTCTCCAAACACTTCATGTCCTAACTCAAGATAAATACTATAAAGCTCTCTAATTTTGTTGTTGTTTTCCATTAAGCCTAACTAGTGAAAACAAGAAACAAAAATACAAAACTGCAGAATCTAAAGAAAATAACTTTGAGCACTCACACGGGAGGATGTGAGTACCTTTTACCTTACCTCCCTAGCAACGGCGCCAGAAAATAGCTTGATGTCTACACACTTCTATTCTTGTAAGCAATTGTTGGGCCTCCAAGTGCAGAGGTTTGTAAAACAGCAGCAAGTTTTCCCTTAAGTGGATCACCCAAGGTTTATCGAACTCAGGGAGGAAGTGGTCAAAGGTATCCCCTCTCAAGCAACCCTGCAATCAAGATACAAGAAGTCTCTTGTGTCCCCAACACACCCAATACACTTGTCAGGTGTATAGGTGCACTAGTTCGGCGAAGAGATAGTCAAATACAAGTGATATAGATATAATACAACGGTGCTATAAAATAGCTTGATGGCGTGGAAGAGACTAAAGGCAAACTGAAATAAAAATGGCAGCAAGCAAACATGTAACAGATCTAGTTGCAAACGGTGTTTCAATGCTTAGAAACAAGGCCTAGGGATCATACTTTCACTAGTGAACACGCTCATATAAATATCATATCTTTATGATACTATTCTGAACTACTCTCTGGTTGGATAAATCTAATCCACGGTAGGGCTATAACAGCACACCTCAAAGTTCGCTTTCCCCATCTAGATAACCTATCACTATCACCTTGAGCGCTAGATGGTTCCAACAAACACCACAATTTCATAGAGACATCCAACTCAAATTATACTCATGACAAGTATTTATGTAACCTTAGCCAAAGTGCCACACGGTGTGCACACTGTCAACTTCACACACGTGGGGATAAGCAGAGATTCATTAAAGCACTTGAGTAGCAAGGTAGATCTACTTGATTACAAAGCTCATGATCACAATATGATCATGCATAAAGAGAGACATGAACATAGCTAACGGTAGAATACTTAGCCTCGAGAGAGAACTACTCCCTCCTCATCATGGGAATCAGCAATGGGGATGGAGATGGAGGTGGAGTCGATGGAGATGGTTCCGGGGGCACTTCCCCGTCCTGGCAAGGTGCCAAAATAGAGACTTTCTGTCCCCTGAATCTCCCCTTCGGTGGCGGCGGCGCTGTGGAACTTTTCATGGCTGGAGGCTGGATTATTTAGGTTTTTCTTATCGGAAGGCTTCTTATAGGCGAAGGGATGATGTCAGAGGGTGGACCAGGGGCCCCCACCACCTGGTGGCGCGGCCAGGGGGACCCGCGCCACCACATGGTGTGGCCAGCCTCTGGCCCCTCTCCGTCTCGTCTTTTGGCTCCATGAGTCTTCCGGTAAAATATCGACTTTGGCTTTTGTCCGGTCTAATTCCGAGAATATTTCTTTTCCAGCTTTTCTGAAACCAAAAACAGCAGAAAACAGACAACTGGCACTGTGGTATCTTGTTAATAGGTTAGTTTCATAAAATGTATAAAAATACCTCAAAGTGTGGAATAAACATAAGAAAGTAGATATAAAAGAAACATGGAACATAAAAAATTATAGATAAGTTTGCAACATATCACCTCCCTACATGGGCCATGGTGTAAACAATTTGTTGTCGTGGAAGCGCTAACTCGGCGGCTCACGTTATGTCGTGCCAAAAAATCTGCCGTCGTTGCACAATCCCGACATAGTTATTCCTGGCGGCTTTTTTTTGCTGCGCCAGTGCGAGCGCGTCGAATAAGGTTGTGCATCGGTGTCTATAAGCACTAGCGCCCAGGCTCTATGTTGCAGTGCAAGTACCGTCACAATTTTCCATCTAAAAATAGTTGTGTTTGTGTGCAAAGGATTAAAGATTAAAACTAGCAGATAGAAACAAGAGACAGACACGATGCAAAATGTAATGAAACTGTAAGAGGGCTAAAACATTCTCAGCGAGTGTAGGATCTAACACTAGCATTTCTATTACTCCCTCCATCCCAAGGGTTAAGGCATATAACTTTTTTGAAAAGTCAAGCCATATAAAGTTTGACCAAACTTTTAGAAAAAACTATTATATTATATAGATACCATGTGAAAATATGTTTCATGATGTATGAAAGGGTATGGATTACGTAGTGTAAATATTAATATTTTTCTCTAAAAACTTGGTCAAACTTTTGGTTGGTTTGACTTTTGAAAATAATTATATGCCTTAAGCCTTGAGACGGAGGTAGTATTATAATTAGGACGAATCTATATCGTCCTTTGTGAACATGTATGAGAACACCTCCATAATAAGATGATCATAGACAGTCATATGTTATTTCATCTCTAATAACCATTGCAACAATCGTAAACAAGCCACTCTGATCCATCATAATTAAGGTTTTTCCCATGGATATTGATATGAGCTTAGTAAATCCCTTCTAATCCACGTTACCCACATGAATAGCACGCTAACACACATGACCAATGGTAGTTCTCTCTCTAATACCCAAGGAAAATATCATGGTGCACTTCACATAATATCTAGAGAGAAAACTAATACATGCTCATGAACTTAAATTATAGATCATCTTTATTTTATATCATAATATTACTAGGGTTTCTCTATCTCTTCCTAAGAATAAGATAAACTACTCACACATAAAGGTAATCAACAACATCATCATGAATATATAAAATGAATACGAGTAGATGGATGATAACAAGTGCAAATCCATAATAGTAATTGGAATTACAACAAGGTAGGACGTAATTGAGATGGGAATAGTAATGGTGATGAAGATGCAGTTGTTGATGACGATTGGGATGATCCCTTGGCGTCCGATAATCCGTGTAGCAGCAAGGATGATGCCCTCTGCAAGTTCCCGCTTCAGATCCCTTCTAGAGGTGATGTTTCTGCGTGTTCTAGTGTCTCTAAATGTTTGATCTCAGATTCGTCCTCGCGTGATGAGAGTATTTGACGAGACAAAGCAGTTGCAACATGGTACGGGTGCATGGTACGGGCGGGGTCTGCCCGTACCGACGCTTGTTAAACCTTCAGTAGCTCCTCTTCATGATGTCTTTTCTCCCAGGTGCGAGGTAAATTATAATAATAACTTTTACTTAAAAATATCATATTTTCGTCCAATATGATAGCTCAAAGTTATATGTTCATCAATGCCTCAATATTTTGAGATCTTGTGGAAACATGCATAAAAGGTGTGAGAAAGCACCGTAAAATACCCAAATTCCACTACTACTCATGCAAAAAACATAAGGTAAATATGCTTCAAAAATGCTCTAATCACTTACCTGATAAAGACGGCGACTGATCTCGTTTGCCCACGGAGATAGGAGTGGACGGGCGCGTGACGTGGAGCGGTGGAGGAGAGGTTGACAAAAAGGTTTGTCACGGAGACGAAAGGGAATAGATCTTTGTCCCTATCTCCTCTTGTACTTGCGCTGGGATAGAAAAGGAAAAGTAGGCGCGACACGCTGGAATCTATGGGCCCTTCATTTAGGAGGATAAGAAACGACGCACAGGAGAATGGTCAAAAAATAGGTCTCACCTGTAAGGGTTATTTGGTCCCACCTATAAGGGTTGTTTGGTCCCACTATCAGATATTTGCTATTTTCCCATATCCTTAGAGCCCAGGTCCCACTTGTAAGCGTTTTCTGGTCCCACTCATATCAGTATGTGTATCGGTCAAACATCTTGACTCGACGGAAACACTTCGTCTGCATATCCGCGAGGCTGGTCTATAGCAAGGTGGGAAAAATTGACTATACATGCTCTAGTTGGGCACAGAAATAGTTATCCCATGTTTAAATGGATGAATCGATGTCAACTTATTTGATAGGTGCTTCTGTGAGCCCACTCCAACAAATGCACTTTTGTCTTTTTTTTCAACTATAAATAAATGCACTTTTCTCTACATGGTTTGGACGTGTTTTGAACCTTTTTTTTGGCAACTGCGAGGAAGACCCACACACCTGTCCCCTAACCACACCGGCACGGTACGATTGACGAGAACTTAGGTAAATTATTTAAAGTCTTAAGGCTGAGAGATTGTGAGCTCAGTGAGCGATCGAGGAGCACTTCGTTATTGTGCGTGGGCCCTGCAGCGCTGAACCATTGAGCACCATCCCGTGTCTTCCGTTCTTGCGACGCGTCGTCTGCGGCTCTTTTGAGGCCATCTGCCGTCGCCGGGACGCTGCCATGTGGGTCCATGTTCCTCTTCCTTACTTATGCATCTGGTCTCAGTCAAGTCACGAAGACAAATCCGATCCGCCTCTCTTTCCATCCTCTCGCGCCGCCTTTCTCCCTAGCAGCACTGCTCCTTCTCCTTCCCCTCAATGGCCTCATCTCCATCGAGTCTACAGCAGCAGGGGCCACGTTCCCGCCCGAAGAGAGGCCACCGGACGAGCGCCCTGCAGCGAGGCCTCACAAGCGCTCCTTCTCCACCCCTATTTTCCAGGTTGCTCCTCCCTTTCAGATGGAGCTGCGGTGGTGGTACGGGAGATCGCCGGCCATTCCGAGTTGTCCCACGGTTCCGTCACACCTCCTGCTCCGCCTCTCCAGCAAGTCACCGGCCATTCTGATCAATCCCGCAGCACCAGCCGGTTCACCTTCCCGTGTGCCGCTCGGATTCCCCCTCTGTACTAAGGAAATTGTGCCGCCGCATGTTCGAGTGTGATGCTGAAATCCCCTCCGTGGCCTAGGTCACCGAGCCGATCAGCCTCCTGCCAGGCCAAGGCCACTTCTATTGCCGCAACAATCAGGCATCCTCCAGTTCTCTGTTCTGGGTTATAGAGTAGACGGTAGTGACAACTAACAACAATGGGGTTAATTACTCTATGTGGAATTGAAAGTTCAGGTCAACGGAGCAAGGCACAACCTCTTAGAAGCTCAGTAGTCAGCACCACACACGCTTAGTGTCGTCCATATTTGGTGTCTGAAATTCGTGATTGTGTCTTGTTGCTCACTCTGTAGGTAAGTTCTTGCTCACGTTTTGATGTTTATTCACTTGGGAACTTGGATGAACCGAGAAGTGAGAGATGACTTGGATATTAGTCTTTGACAGTATGTAGTCTAATTGGTGGATCGATTATGTTCTGCTATTATGTTTGCTTTTTGCTCTGTATACATGGATTGATTGGATAGGGATCATCAGTTCGTACTTTTGCCCGAGGCAGCTTCCATGAGAATAGAGACCAAGCAAGTTTTTTTTCTTCCTTCTGAGCGTATCTATGAACTTCAGTATGATTTTTTTTATATAGTTAGCTAGGTGATGAACAAGAATAACGTATATCATTTTCCCCTTAAGTAAGGAATTGCATATTGCTAACATAACTTAACCCCAATGTTAACACTTCCATTCCATATAACAATTTTTTATGTGACTAACATACGCATTACCTTTCCATTGTACTGTTTTGAGTTGCCAGTCTATATAACAGTATTATGTGAGATTAGAGAATGAATATAGTCACGTAGATCAGTAGATTTGATTTAATCGTCACACTGCACCGTCTATTTCTGAAACTGGTACCTACATTTAATTTTGCTTGCACCGCATTTTATTTGTTGCTTATTTTTATTGCCTCTTTTGGTGTAATGGTGCTTCTACTATCCTTTCAGTTTAGGAATGACATACGACAACTAGGTCTTTCTTCTTGAGTTAATGTAAGATCTGAACCAAAAATTATTCTGTTTAACTCCCTTCGCTCGACGGCGACAATGCTCCCATCTTCTAAGCCGATTATCCCCACCAAGATGCCATGTGTGCCTTCCACACTATAGGGCGTCATGCTGCTACCTCCTCACCGACGAGGGGACGCGGATGAGCCACCTACACCCAAGGCCACGATGCCGCTCCATCTCAACCATGGGTCCTCAGTTGCATAGCTCTTCCATGTTGTACTTCTTCTGAATGGCGCATTGTTGCAGTATGGGAGGCCACCGGACATGGTACCTATGAGATAACAGGTGGGCATCGACGAGTCATTGGCCATCTGCATGGGAGGTACCTGAGGTTATGAATAGATGTTGCTGCCAAGGCCCTGACTCAACCGGTGATGTGCCATGCTCTGACTTAGGGGTTCTTGGAGATTTGTTACCATGCAGATGAAATTAATTAGTGAGTGTGTTGCAGGCAAGTGGCAGTAAAGGTATGTGCTTTTTGTTATTGTTCAAACTATTGTTGCATAGATCAATGTTTTTGATTTGTTGTATAATCGCCAAGTTGTTTTCTAAAAATCATGTCGATTTACGACTAACCATGGACTTATGTCGACTATATTGCGATTTTCGTCAACTATTCACTGAGTCGTAGGCTTGGCGACTCAATTTTGAGCCGTGACTCAAAAACCTTGATGAAGATGTCCCTATATAGTTTTTTGGGTTTAGCCTTTGATTTAGGATGAATTTTATATAGTAAATGATTAGTTACGCATTATCTTTTTTCTATTTTTAGTACAGTTCAGCTGGTAAATCTTAGAGAACTCCAAGGTTGCTTCCTTCGGTGCAATGGTACCAATCTTATGGTTTTGAAGAGAAGTGTGGTAGTACAGTGAGATTTTTTGCTTCGATTTGGAATAATTCATGCAAGTGGTTGCTTAGAGATGACCTTTTGGAATTACTTTTCCTAGATTTGTTCATTCTACGTATTTACTCAATACTCATGCAAATAGAAGTGGAAGGGGATGGGGTTAGCATGGTCGGGAAATTAGAATAGGGACAATCCCCTTTTGTGTTCTTCATGTTTGTAGTGCACATGCAGAGCAGAACGGAATGGTCCTTTAATTATAATTTTGCATTTCAAACCAAAAATTATCTTATGTTCTTCTTCTCCCTTTCAGTTTATGCTATGAAGTATCTAATATTTCTTTTAACTTTACATAAAAATAGCAAAAGCACATTGTTGTATTTGCCAGTTTATGTTCAACGATGATGGTAGTTGAGTTTTCTGATTGGTGATAATGATGCACATGATGTTGCACTAAATGATACATTCCTCTTGTGCAATATGTTCGTTGGCATTGATTTTCTTCTGTTTTGTAATATTTCACATCAGTTATTTTCCAGGACATGAATTTAGTGTACAACAATTATAGTGAAGATGATAATCTCATTTCCTTCAAGGATACAATGGACAATAGAGCAAGAGGACACAAAATTCTTAATGGATCTTGTGCCTGTAAAATACATAAAAATATTCAACATTTCCCCTCTATTGGACAAGTTTATGCTCGACCAACCATCAGATAATGCATCTAGAGTTTTGTAACCTGAAATTGAAATTTCTCATGATGGGAAGATACTAAAGATTTCCGTAGATAATGCTGATTAGGCAATGTCTTGCTTTCCTATCTAGAAAAATGCTGCGCTGTCTTTTTGGCCTAACAAATTCAATGGAGAAGAATGGGCTATTTGAATCTAGGTTTATGTAGGAATCCGGCTTGGGAAAATTATAATAAAGTTAACTCGATGGCGCAACTTTTTTTGAGTGCTCATAGGACATTATTTATTTGAAGTGCGTGATGGCAATCACACTGTGAAGGAATATTCCAGTAATTTGTGAACGTAGTCATAACTTTCTTTCTCTGTCCAACTTTAGCTGTGTTTTAGGAACATAAATACTATAGCAATTGGACGACATTGGCAACCCTTAAAGCTGAGAAGAGAAAAGATAAGAAAATATGGAAGGATTGTAAAACTATGAGCTTAATGGAGAGATAATAGAAGTTACAGGATACTAATGCTGAGCTGACAAGGTAAGTCTTTTTTCTCTCTACGTTCATTTTCTGCAGAATTCGGTGTCTGATTCAGTGAGTTGATATGAACATTCCAAAAGAGCTTAGTTGGGTAGGCCGAGGATGGAATCAGGTGTCTGGAGTTCCAAAGTATCTTATGCCATGTAGATGTCAGGTTTAGGATGAGAATTTTTCAAAAGTGCTTTTGATTTTTTGTATTGTGGCTGCACATCTTCTAACTCGACTACTGGTTTTAGGTTAATGGAAAAACTCAAAGGGTTATTAAGCTCGACAACTTTAAACAAAATTTATGAAACTTTTATAAGTTGTATTTAATTCAGTATAATGATATTAACTTTTAAACAAATAGCATTCCCATTGAATGTCTATTATCATATTGACACAAATATTCATTTACAATTTCAGGTTGATGGCGTTTGGAATGATCTGCTGGACACCAAGTGTAAAGATGCCAATGAACGTAATCACTACTGGCATCTTTCTCTAGATGATCAAGTAAAGCTAATGTCATTCCGCAGGCAATATTGATGCTCTGTTTGTAGTCCTAGACCTCCTGGCCGGATGTGCGGATGATCCATCAATGACTGACAACTCCATGGAACCCATTCACCTATATTTTATCATAATACGACTTATGTGAATAATGGATGACCAAAATGTAGGTTCGTTGGAAGGACATGTGTTAGCAACCGATGATTATAGGCGCATGTTTATCATGCCGGTCACACTGTGCCAAGATGGCATGCAAGCGGCGGGGCGAAGCCCGCTTTTTCATCTAGTATATGAAGAATCCCACTAAAATCCTAGTGAACACATGCGCCGGCACGTGTTTAAATGTCGGATAGGATTTGAACCTTTGGTCGTGCATTTTGGCACCAGATAGAACCAGATTGATCTTGACCATGAATCATCCGACAGACCAATACGAAATTCTAAGTGAAAAGATGTACCCACCTCGCCCAGAAAAGAGAGTAAAAACACATGCACCATACCTACTGTGTGCAGTGCAAAATGTTTACAACCACAAACACAGTAACAGTTGGGAGCTTGTTAGGATGTTCGGACAATTGACAATTAAACTACTTATCACGCATATTTCCCTGCTTAACAACTTCAAACATCATCGGCCCCGCCCATAAAAAGCCAGCGAACCACCGTAATTGTCCTCAACAAAGGACGTGCAGAGGCAACAGATAACTTGTACCATGGGCATGGCGACCGCAGCCGCCGCGACGGACGATCTCCGGCAGCCGTGCAGGCCGAGGCCGGGCGCGCAGCTGTGCTCCGGGTCCAAGAACCGGGGGACGAAGGCGCCGGTGGTGATCGCGCACGAGTGCCCGAGCGCGATGCGCGCTCACGTCCTGGAGGTGCCCGCGGGGCGCGACGTGCTGTCGTGCGTGGCGGCGTTCGCGCGGCGCGGGCGCCGGGGTGCGCTGGTGCTGGGCGCGGCCGGGCGCGTCGTGGACGCCGTGCTCTGCAGGGAGCCCTCGCCGCTGGTGCTCCGGGGCACGGCGGAGATCTTGGGACTGGCGGGGTGCTTCTTCCCGTCTTCCGCCTCACCAGCGGGCGTGGCGGTGTTCCTGGCCGGGCCGCGGGGCGGCGTGCTGGGCGGAGGCGTCGCGGAGGGAGGGCTCGTGGCCGCCGGACCGGTTGTGGTCATGGTGGCCACGTTCATCGCGGCCGCGTTCGACCGCTTGCCGCTGGTGAAGGGTGACGAATCCGCCAAGGCTGACGGGTGCGGCGTGGCCGGACACTGGAGGTGCGCTGGCCTGCCGCTGCAGCAACAGTGCGGCTGGGCGCCGCTGTGTCGTAAGCTGGGCGCGAAGAGCTGAACGGCATGGCTCACCAAGAAAAATACTTCTCGGGACAAACGGAGCCGGGCTGAAGTAGTGTGGGTTTGCAAGAAGGCCCGTACAAATTTTAGTCCAGCTTTGAATAGTTTCGTTTATTTTTTCGTGTTCTTCTTGAAAACCATCATCACCATGTTCTTTGACTGCGAGACAGCAGAAACTTTTCACCAGGATACAATATTGTACTACTGGAGAACATATGAGGTGCAAGGCAGTTTCTAAACATCATAGAGCAATTTGATATTTCACGTTTTTTACTCACGAGCTGTCCAAACAGCTTTTCCAGATTCTCCAGTATCATGAATATCCCCAGTATAGTTTCCCTCCGAGGTTCATCTCTTCAGTTTCACATTCAGCTCCAGGAATCCACTTCCTTGGACTTTGAGCCAAATAGCTCTAAAAGCAGGCGTGGTCAGTCCAACTACGAAAACTGATACTTGTTCCAAGTTTAGCTGAATATGACATGTGTCATATGTGTCCATGGCAACAAGTTCAATAGCTACAACTGACAGAAGAGAGCTACACATATATACACACCTGCACAATCTAAATACATGTCCACACACGCTAGCATTCAGAGCCTGAGGAAGGCTTATTATTTAGTTCACGGTTCACCGATCATATATCTGTTTACGAACGAACAGCGGTCTGAAGCAAGAACGTCACATGCAGAAAAGGAAGAATCTAATGCAGATAATACAACTCCCATGTCAGGACTCCTGGTACCAGCTGCCTGCACCCTACTAGAGCTTACATTCACCGACCCCTCCTGCGCTTGCCCAGGGTATCCATCTGCTGGAAGATGTACCTGAACACCTCTTTCATCGTCGCCTTGCGTTTCTTGTGGAAGTTCCACAGCTCTGACACCACATACCTTCCACTGGGGTTGTAGTCGTTTACTTCGCTCAGAGCGGTCTTCACTGCGTTACACACGTCATCACCGTACTCAATCCACAATTCCCGCAGTTTTGGGTCATCATCATTTACAACTTCCTGCAGTATCAGATGATTATTTGTAATTTCTCAAAAAACAGGATAGCCTCAACAGTTACAAAGGAGTTGAATGCAGATCAACTCAGTAGATACCTTGTCCGTTCCACCTTCGACCTTAAGAATCTTGTAAGGATGCCATGCTGGCTTCTTTATTTCCTCCTGCCAGGCTGAGACCAGCTCTGCTGCCCTTGTCTCATAATCATCATTCCCGTACTTTATCCTGCATGCATTCTGAAAAGGCCTTTCATCAAGTTCGCCCATCCTTTTGATCCCGATAGCTGTCCGCCCACTTAGTATGTCCTCCAAACCCTGTGCATGGTTACAATAACTATTTCATGAACAGAAACCTATTCATCAACATCACCTATTTAAAAACAGATTACGTGCAAGGATATTTCTGAACACCATAGAAAGGAGCAGTACCATTATCAGTTCTTTTCGGGCCTCCTGTAACTCGTCGTTACTTTCACGCTCTTTCTTCACCAGCTCTCCACTCAGCTCTTCCAGGCGTTTCTTTTCATGCTCTAGTCTTTCACTTAGCTTCTCCATCTTGTTATGAATATCCCCATCATCGTCTCCCTCCAAATGTTTCATCACTTGGAGTGTGCCATTCAATCGCGTCACCTCAAGCTCAAGTTCTCGTTTCTCATGCAGCTCCTTCTCCAACTCAAGCATTCTTGCAAGGGCATCCTCTTTTTCTCTCTGTTGTTTTCAAGATTAATTCTCATCTCCATGTTCAGAGTACCCATCTAAGGAATAACGGAAGTAAAAAGGGGTAACAAACCTTCTGGTCCTCGACTAGCTTCAAAATATCTTCATCATTCCTCTGCTGTTCTATACTCGCCAGCTCAAGTTCACTTTTATCCTCTTTTGCCTGTATATTTTTCAGAGAGAAGACTCAAGGCAGAAATATATACTAAATCACTCTATGCACTTATGCCATCATATCATATGCTCCATGTTAGGAAGTGTTCAGTACCTTGAGAGTGGCAACTGTAGTTTTATGGGAAGCTAGAAATATTTCAGCATTACTTTTATGCTATAGAAAGAACTGAGCCACTATTTAAGCTGACCAGAAACTACAAGGTAAACACTATCATATAATTTAGACAAACTAGTAGTAGACACCATGCCATCATATCATATGTTCCACGTTAGGAGGTGTTCAATTAGAAAAATTTCAGCATTACCTTATGCTATAGAAAGAAGTGGTTATTTAAGCTGTCTAGAAACTACAAGCCAAACACTGCCATATAATATAGGAAAACTAGTAATAGGTAGCATGTAAAAATTTAAATGATTGTCATGTTATAGTTCGGTATCCCTCCAAACGACTTGGTACCAGTTTAACATGAAATATAGAAAGCAGCAGGTAAATATCTGTATTACAGATTGAGTTAGCCACTAAAAAACATAGACAGCAGTCGCTATCCTGAAAATTCAGAACAGTTTGTCATTTTGAAGTTAGCCACACGAAATATAAAAAGACAATGTCCTGAAACTTAAGAATCGTGTATCGTAGGCATGATAGTTTAGCAGACAGTACATTAGCATTGCTTAGTGCCTCGCATGCACAGTTCAATAGGTAATTTAGTATACCTTTTGCTTCTCTTCAGCAAGTTCAGCAAGTTTTTTCCTGTCGTTAGCATTTTCAGCTGACAACTTCTCCAGCTGCTTAGCACGCGAAATGAGTTCTCTCTTGTTGTTTTCGATTTCAAGCTTCAAATTTTCATTGTCCTGGAAAATCCTTACAGCATTGTCACGAGCTTTGCGATGCAGGTCACGCATTGCTGAAAGGGGAAATGTAAAACTCATTACGATGCTGCAGATTAGCGTGTGGTAGAGGAAAATTATTTCAATGATATTGCGATGGCAAGAAAAAAAAGCAAACCATTTAAAAAGGTGACCAACATTTATCTCATCAGATAAGTCTTATTGCTAAATGCAATGATAAAACATACAAGAGAGGAATGGAGAAATTACAGGCATAATGAAAGGCCAACCGAAGTCCTGGTCCTGCACTCCTGCAACTTATCTAACCAACAAAGAGCACTATTTCTCTAAATACAGCATGTCATATATAGGTAGAAACCCAGTAGAGTTGATAATTCAGGGCTGTTGACATTCACTTGTAAATAAACAACTTTGAGCAAATAGTGTAAGACGGAAATATACAAGGTACTGAAATTCGCTCCGTTCGACAAAGTTTCAGTTACATTAGTAGACATGTGACTAATGAGTAAATATGCACCATCAGGCACAGGCACAGAAACCATGTAAAGAAAGGTACACCTAGAGAAAACAAAGCAGCACGGTGTACCTTCATTATATGCCTCATGCAGCTTCCTATTTTCGTCCTCAACCCTTGCAATGGAGATCTCTGTTGCGTTCTTCTTTGTCTCCAGCTCCTGCACATCTTGATTCTTCGCGTCGAGCTGAAATGCCAGCGATGCCACAATCTTCCCCATTGGCTCCTTCTGCCTCTTGGTAATCTCGTCTATGGTCATGAGGTTGGTATGCTTCCTCAAGTATCTTCCCACCAAATCCCCAGCAGTGTATTCCACCTCTCGGGCAACCCATCCATAAACCTTAACCTCACCAGTGCTGTTCTCCTCTCCGTTCACAGCCCTTCCCCAACTACTCCTTGATAATTCCCATTCCTTCTTCCCAAGCTTATTCACACTAAATTGGTTCTCAAGCGCGAGAGCGTCGCTAAATCCACCCCAGCCACGAGTAAAGAGCACAATGGCATAACATTCCATGCCTTCCGACTCGTCGAAAACTAAAGGCACGATAGCATCCGGACTAAACATGGCCACTCTATCGGAGAAGTTATCAGCATTGAACCCTGCACCGGCGGCGAGAATCCCACACCACGGCCAAGCAAACTTCTCCTTCCCATCCTGTGGCGGTCCCTCGGCCGCTGCCACAGAGCTGGATCCACTGGTGTGGCCGCCATTTGCAACGGCCTTTCCCTTGTCAGTGGCATCTGCCTTAGCAGTGGCGACTGGATTAGCACCTGGGATGCCAACTATAGTGCTAAGCTCGTCCGCGTAGGACGGGTCATCGCGGACAAATCGGGCAAAGGCGCGGTGGAAGGCGCGCTCCCTGCCGTGGCGGCGGTGCTTGCTGGAGACCCCGATGCCGTCGGCGTGCTGGAGGAGGTCCTTGAGCTTGTAGTCCTGCTTCTTCTTGCCCGGGCAGAAGGGGCAGCGGAAGGTGCCGTCCGGGTTGCGCACCCGGTGTTTGCCGGACTTGAGAAGGCCGTAGGACTTCTCCTCGTAGTCGCTCTCGGCCTCGGAGTCGTCCTCCCCGTCGGATTCCTCGTCCTCGGACGGCGCGCCTGGGCGGGTCACGCCGGCGGCTTCCGCGGCGGCCTCGGCCTCAGCCTCCTCGTAGGGGTCCATGTAGTCGTCCATGGCGAGATCCATTCTCGGGTCAGAGTATCACCTGCGGAGCGGCAGGATTGAGGTGAGGAAATATTTGCTGCCGGAGATTCGAGGGGAATCGCAGAAAGATGGGGGGCACCGAGAGATTTACCTTTCCGCAGCCCGGACGCGAAACCTATCCGGAATGGCGGGGAGCTAGAAGCAAATGGGGCGGCGAGATCCTCAGACTGGATCAGAATCGCGTGGAACTAGGCCTAAATTCCGGTGACGAGGAGCGGAATCGCCGAGAAAGGTAAGAGTTAAGAACATGCCAGTGCGTAGGAGGCAGGGTTTTTGGCCATTTGGGGGCGAACGGGGGAGGAGAGGTGCCACTGTTACGGCGATGACGAGGGAGGAGAGATGCCCCCACCAGTCAGTGGCAGAGGGACTTTCACGTCTTTTTTAGGGTGACGGGGACTTTCACTTAACTTTGGGAGGCGGTAGGTCGGTGGACTGTGTGGGCCTGCGCTTCGATTTCGTTCGGCTTATGGGCTCACGGCAAGGTCACGAAGATTTTCTGCGCAAAGTATATAAATCATCCTAAAATTTACCCTGATAGACACCTTTCACCCTAAAGTTTAATTTGGTATAATTGTCACCTCGAATCCACAAAACTAGATTAATAACCCATGAGATTATTTCATACACATTTATAGCTGTTTTGTCCCTAACTGATGTTGATTAGGCACTGAGTTGGACCAATCCAAGCGGTCGTAGGTTAGATACAAGAGGGTGACCCAGTTTATAAAGAAAATCGGGTCAAAAACCATACAAACTATACAATACTCGGTTTATGAGAGAAACCGAGACGGAAAACCACACAAGCGAGGAGGCTCATCATCCACACGACGCAGCAACTCACTGCAACAAACACACTCCTCTAAACTCCATGGCCGCCGCCCCGACATACACAGCTCGGCACTGAAGCTGCCGCCCGACCCAGCCGTCTCATAGCCCCTGCTACCCAGACTGTCGCCCACAGACCACGAATGACACGCCAAATTTGGGCCGCCGCCCCGACGTAGCAACCAGATCGACCTTCGCATAGCCCGGAGACGAACTAGCCAGGCCGACGAACTCGCTGCCCACGCAGATCTCCAAGCCGCCACCTAGACCCAATGTGATGCCACGGCCAAGGCCCATAGGACTATCGCTGTAGAGGATGCCAAGGCCTCCGCCTCGACGAAACACCACCGTCAGGGGTCGTCGCCCTGGCTCCCTCCACCCTCGACCACCGAGACACCTGCCAAAACAGCCACGAACCCATCGCATCATGAGGGCCAAAAGCTCCAAGGCGACACCTCCAACAAGGTAGTGACGCGTCCGCCACCGTCGCCCTCTCTCGACGAAGCTTAGGTTTTCACCCGGAGATCTTGGAACCACACGCGTCAGTCGAAATTGAAACTCCACAACAACGCAAACAAGAAAGGGAATGACGCCCACAGGCGTCGCTATCGTCGGCATCGACCAGAGTCTCTGCAAGGCTTTCGCTAGGAGCTCGACCCGACCGTGAAGCTCAAGGAGCCGTGATGTCATGCAAGTGCACATGTTCGTCAGCGAATGTTTTTGCGAAAGTATTAATTCTAGTTTTTATATCAATCACAACGAGGAGCCTAGGAAAGTGTTTTTATGCGGTGTTTCTGTCGCACCCAAGGTGTCACAGGTCTTGAGTGAATTGACTGTAAATGTTGATGATGGAAGTGGTGAGTAAAAGATAGAGAAACTTGCTTAGAAAAAAAGTAAATTGCATAAAAATAAAGATACGAAAGGTGTGTAAAGGTCATGTAGATGAGAAGTTAGGCGCGAAGAGAATCAGTTCATGGTGATAGTGAAAGTGCCAAATGGAATAAACGAAATAAGTGATAATGATAATTCTTATTTATTAGTGAGTAGGCAAACAACACATATAGTAACTAGGAGTCCTCATGGCCAATTATTTCCAATCCCAATGATCCATTTGCATGTTACCACGACCATGGTCAGCACATTAATTAAGATCTTTCGACCGGATCAAGGCTTTAATCATGATGGTTCCTTGTTATCCTCGAGTAGTGCTAGCTCTTCTTTGATATCGGTCGTGTCACTCGAGGGTCGCCGAATTACTAGCATACAAGTATATACCTATGAGATCTTTGGATCATGTTACCTGGACCCTTAAATTAGATACTACGCATTAGGCAAACATAGATATTCATTCTCACTGTTTAAATAAACATTGCAACAATCACAAATGGATGGAAATAAAAAGAGGCACATCACATCTCACCAATCCCCTACATGCATAAAAAGTGATGAAATTTGGAGCTATCAACATCCCCAAGCTTAGCGGTTACTCGCCCTCGAGTGACAAAGCTATAATGAATAATAGCGAAGAATTGAATCAAGATAAAGACTTACAAGTTTGAGGTTGTATCATATTCCATTGTCTCAAATCCTTCAACTTTGAACACGAGCATAATATATCTGAACAGTTACACTCAAGCTTGATCCCTAGACGCAAGTAATTCGCTAGCTAATAGTTTTTATAACTCAAATGAGATTGTTAAAAATTTGGCGAAGCTTTACAAATCAATTTCTTTCAGCGCCTCTCTTGTTATGAGAGTAAGTAAAAATTAAGGGTGCACATATAGATGTCAAAAGAAGGATAAACTTAGAGCTTTTTCAGTAATCACCCACTTTGATAATCGCGGCTATCAAATACATCATCCTTTCCTTGCTTATTAAGAACTCTAATTACACATTTTAGGTAGTGTGGTAATGCCAATAATCAAAAGGTATCGAAAGTATTCTAGCTCATATTTTGACAATGGATCTTTTTTTCTTTCTCAAGGATCAATGAATATTTCTTGTGTAAACTCCTACACAACCTATTGGGAATACCAATAATTTTGCCCATATAGCGACACGTATGCTACTCATACCATCAACTCATAGCCGAAATTCAAGTTTATACCATAGATTGTTCAAAATCTAGCGGAGTTGTTGGCATCCCAAAGGTGTGTATTTGAAACTAAGTACTTTTGATTTCTTCTCTTTTTTTTTCTTTTCTCTCCTTTTTTATCAAGTCAATACAAATTTTGGCATCTCCCTCTCCTACTCTAAAAAGTTTGTTCCATCAAGCAATTATTTTTCAGAAGGTATCATCAAGTCAACGATCAGTATGTGGGGTTGAGCACTACTAAGATTAAGCCCTTAAGAAAAAATATGGCACCAAAGTTGTCGATGGACACTTTCTCTTGTTGTAAAAAGTTTGGAATAAAATCCCAAGAGTTGTTTTTAAAACTGATTTAATTGTCGAGAGTCTTAACCAAAGTGGTGACAAAAAACTTTGAGCTCAAGTTCTAAAAGATAACAAACTAAGCGTGGAATCGAAATCAAGTGCAACCAAACGGACATAAAATGTTCATGAATAAGCTTACAGGAAGAGGGAAAATAGGAATGTGGTACCTCCTCTTACTCGTTCATCTTCTACTTGAGTCAACTCTTTGCGTTCGTCTCATAGCTCGATCACTAGAAGTGAGTAACTTGCAAAAAGAATCAACAAGAGCCGAGAGAAATTTGCACAAATAAAGCTAGAGAATAGTCTAATATTTTTGGGTTTCCTTTTATGCATTGGAACAAAAACTAACAAATAAAAAGAAGAAAGAAAAATATGGATTCCTACAATAGGTGGAATATATGAAGGAGATATGCCCTAGAGGCAAATAATAAAAAGGTTTTTATTGTCATATCTCAATTAGTTTATAGTAGTTCCATATTGTGCTATAACTGTGCCAAGTAGAAACATTGGTACATGTGTGGTATGAAACAACCAAGTCCCTAGTTGCCTCTATTCATACTAGTTCGTTGGTCATGAGGATGATCTGGGTTTCAAGATCATGGGCATTTATGCCAATTGACAACGGGGTCATGTCATTGGAGAATAATGTGATGGACATTCCTCAAAGGATTGCAACGCGATGAAGTCATATAAGTTTATTGTTGCATCACCTATACCTAGACTCCTTTTCTTTAGATCGTGAGCTCATATTACTCACTGTTTCCTGAGGTTGCTTAGACTGCACCAACCGTCATCTGGTAATATGGTGGCCATAAAGATGTACGTTGGGTATTCCAAAAGAATAGTAGATGACATGTGACTGTAAGACCGGGATTTGTTCACCCATGTGATGGGTAAAGATACATATGGGCGGCATGGTGAGATTACATCCATAAATGTTGCAACATGTGATTCGGTCACAGGGATGTAATATCACGATAATAAGAAAATTGAACTTGTTGTTAATGAGATTGAACAAGGTATGTGATACCAATGATCGGATCTAGGACAAGTCGTATCAAGAAACAAAAGGAATTGGATGCTACATTTACTGGTCCAAACGACATTGTCATCAGGAATACATAGGGGTCACATGGATATCCCTGGTCCCTCTGTTGATCATTGATACAGATCATGTCTAGAGCATTCCTGAGCCATGAGAGGATACACTTAAGGGTACGATGAGAGCGATCATTCGTAAGACAGAATCACAATAGAGAAAGAGAAAGCCGGAAATGTTCTGCAGAGAGATCCGAAGTTGTTCGGAGAAAGAATAAAGGAAAAGACCGAAAAGTGTTTTTGGATAAATAGGAATTTAAATATACATTTATTATATGTCAATTATGAATTAATATATAATAAATAATATTTAGATTAAGATTTATAAAGACAACTTTTATATTAGACCAAATCCCCGGAGGAAAATAGCCTAGTAGAAAAGATGAAGAAAAACAGGAAAAAGGAAAAATAGCCTAGCCCATGTGGGCGGCAGATAACCGCCACCGCACAGGGTAGAGCGTCAGCTAGCCGCCGCCGCAGCCAGCCTGGCTCAACCCGGCACAAGTGGGGCTCGCGGGGAGCCGCCGCTAGGTTACGGCTCAACCCGGCACAAGTGGGGCTCGCGGGGAGCCGCCGCTAGGTTACGGCTCAACCCGGCCCAAGCGGGCACAACGGGGAGCGGGCAGCAGGCAGGCTGCCTCCGCTCGCGGGCCGCGCGGACAAGCCGACCCACCCGGGGTGGCTGAAATGGATCGTATGGGGACCTAGAGGGGTTGAATAGGTGCTACTTCAAATTTTAATGCTTTTTCAATTTTAGGCTTGACACAAAAGGTAAATTCTCTAGATAAGCTATTATGAAGAATTTCCCTATATGCAAACCTAACTACTAGCGAGTAAAGGCGAGAGAGATAGAGGAACGAATAAACTGTAGTGGAGCACGCGGAGACACGGGATTTGTTTTACCACAGTTCCTTCCTTGTTAAGGGAAGTACATCTGCGTTGGAGGGTGGGCGGTACTAAGACCACCACGCCACAATAGGCCTCACATGTTCTCCGATGGATCCCGCCACCAAAGGCCCGATGCACCTTTCCACTATAGGAACCCTTCGAGGCGGGAACCGATGCCTTTACACAACTAGCGGGGCACAACTCCACAACCAAATTGGAGGCTCCCGTAATGACAACAAGCTGCCACAAGAACAAGTTATCAATAACAAAACACAAGATCTAGATATTAACGAGAATACTAGATTAGGGATTTCTCCAAGTGAATGGAGAGGAGTTGATGCGCTTGATTCGTGATGACGATGTAGATTGTCTCCTCCTTCAATTCTACCAAAGATCGAAGCCTTCGGGTGGTTGAATTGAGAGATCTAGAGAGAGAGCACTTGCAACAGGTCTGGTCCTTTTCGAATGAATCAAGAGATCTGAATGGAGGGGATTAAGGGGCTTTTATACCCCTGCACCCACTGAGCCATTGAAGCCATTTGGGGCCGGATTATCCGGCCCAAGAGAGGGCCGGATTATCCAGCCTGGGGAAAACTCCGCCCCAGACTCGGATTATCTGGCAAATAATCTGCCCCCACTCAGAGCGGCGCGCCGAGCCTGCCCTTGATCGTCTCTTGGGGGCTAGATTATCCGTCCCCTTGCGAGGACCGGATTATCTGGTCAGGGAAGGAAAATCCGCCCCGGTTCGGATTTTCCGGGAGAAAATCCAAACCCAGTCAGAGCATCACGCCTTGCCTGCCTTTAATCGTCTTCTGGGTGGCAGATTATCCGGCCCAAGGCGAGGGCCGGATTATCTGGTCAGGGGAAGAAAATCCGCCCCTGTTTGGATTTTCTGGGAGAAAATCTGTCCCCGGATAGAGTGACGCGCCATGCCTGCCTTTGCCAAATGAGTTAGGCCGGATTATCCGTCCCTTGATGGGGGCGGATAATCCGACCTCCCAAACACAAAATCATTCTCTGCACACTTAGAACACATGAGAAAACTCCACGGTATTGTTATCTAACACTCAAAACATAGGGAACCATGAAATGTTCTTTCCATCTCCCCCTTTTTGGTGTTAGATGACAATACTAAGATTTGCAAGATAGTTCTCAAGACAACAAAAAATAATGAATAAGACTCCCCCTCAGTGTGTGCATACCAGAAAAATGCATTTGATTACAAATACACACAAGAGGGTATAATTCTATTTCATTGACACATATGTGAAAAGCTCATACCACCGGTAGGGAGATAGATGCATCCTCAAAACATTATAAGAATATCCAAAGATAGCCATAGTGAGCGCCTCCCTCGATATAGATATCCAATATAGCCATAAGAATATCCAATATGATAGATGACTCCATATGAATAGTCCACAAGATAGATCCACAACCACACAAACATAGTCTCATACGGCCCAAAACACACATAAAAGTTCGATGCTAAAAGGGCACAAGCGAGAAAAAAGAACGAAATGCTAAAGAGCAAGAACTTGTGCCCGACCCATGCAAATACTCGGAGACCTAATAGAACTACTTCTCCCCCTTTGGCATCGAGATGCCAAAAAGGAAGAAGAGCGATGCTAACGCCCCAAGGGATCACTCGTAGTCCTCATCCTCGTCCTCGTCCCCGTCCTCGTCCTCAAGCTCCTCGGTGTCATCCTCCTCATCATCAGCAGTGTCCTTGGTGTCATCCTCCTCAACAAAAAGCCAAAATTGAGTGTGATTCCCATAAGAACATGAGATGAGCTAAACAACCAAAAAGATTCACAAAAATCCAGCTCTTCTCATGGAAGAGGGCAGTGGCCGAAGACACCTTGTTGGAGTGTATGGTATGACACCGCGAAGATATATCTTGGGTTCATGACCAATACTCATCAATAAGCTCACATATCACAAAATGATATTAAGAGAAATGATTTGACTTGCTTTTGGCATTACGGGGAGAGGGTTAGCCCAATCAATTAGGACCACATTCCCCCTATGTCCATGCCCACATCTAGACCAAATAATACTGAGATGTAAGAGTGAGTGCATGGGTAATCAAGACAAGCTCCTTGAATCAACAATATTTAGCTCATTCCTCAAGTAAAAAAACCTTGCTTCATCAAGTAGCTTCGTGAAAATATCAGCAAGTTGGTTCTTCATGCTCACAAAAGATAGATCAATATCGCCTGGAGCAACATGGTCCCGAATAAAATGATTATGTATCTCAATATGCTTCGTCCTTGTGTGTTGTACCGGATTGTACGCAATTTTGATTGCACTTTCATTATCGCATAAAAGAGGCACTTTGTCACAATTGACACCGTATTCCTTTAAAGTTTGCCTCATCCATAACAACTGAGTGCAGGCACTAGCAGTAGCAACATATTCAGCTTCGACGGTGGAGAGAGATATACAATTCTTCTTTTTAGAAGACCAACAGACTAGAGACCTTCCCAAGAACTGACAAGCTCAAGAAGTTTATTTCTGATCATCCTTATCACCAGCCCAATCTGAATCAGTATAACCACATAGAGAGAAATTGGAGCCCTTGGGATACCATAGACCAAAGTTAGGGGAATGAACCAAATATCGGAAGATCCTCTCGATTGCCACTAAGTGGTTTTCTTTAGGAGCTGCTTGATACCTTGCACACACCCCCACACTCAACACAATATCGGGTCTAGATGCGCAGAGGTAAAGAAGAGAGATGATCATGGACCAGTATACCTTTTGGTCCACATCTTTACCATGAGGATTGAGTTCAAGGTGACATTTTGTTTGCATTAGAGTGGCGATGCCCTTAAGATCCATCATATTGAATCTCTTGAGCATGTCTTGGATGTATTTTGCTTGATTTATGAAGGTTCCTTCTCTAAGTTGCTTGATTTTGAATCCAAGAAAGAACTGTAACCCCCATCATAGACATCTCAAACCTATCAGTCATAAGCTTTGAAAATTCATCATTAAAAGCTTTATTAGAAGAGCCAAAGATGATGTCGTCAACATATAGTTGGCATACGAAGAGCTCCCCTTAACCTTCTTAGTAAAAAGAGTGGAATCGATTTGCCCAACTTCGAAGCCACGGTCTAACAAGATCTCTTTAAGGTGCTCATACCACGCACGTGGGGCTTGTTTAAGGCCATAGAGTGCCTTATCGAGTTTGTAGACATGGTTCGGAAAGTTAGGATCCACAAATCCCGGGGGTTGCTTTATATATACCAACTCATGTAGAGGACCATTAAGAAAAGCACTCTTAATGTCCATTTGCTGTAATTTAAAATTATTATGAGCATCATAAGCAAGAAGGATACGGATGGACTCAAGACGAGCCACAGGAGCATAGGTCTCGCCGAAGTCAACGCCCTCAACTTGGGAATAGGCTTGTGTCACGAATCTTGCCTTGTTCCTCACAACAATGCCATTATCATCTTGCTTGTTTTTAAATATCCATTTAGTGCCGATAACATTGCAGCAATCCTTGGGCTTCTCTACTAATTTCCAAACCTTGTTGCGTTCAAAGTTATTCAACTCTTCATGCATAGCAACAACCTAGTCCGGATCTTCAAGAGCTTCAAACACTTTCTTGGGTTCCACCATTGAGATGTGGTATTGATGCTCATCAAAACTTGCCAACTCCCTTCTTGTGGAAACCCTTCGTCTAAGGTCACCTACAACTTTGTCAAGAGTGTGACCCCTTAACTCAAGGTTCCTATCGGCACGAGCTTTGCGACGAAGTTCAATTAGCTTATTGTCTCTTGGGGGAATAACTTCATCATTTGAGTCTTCGTTGGAATCATTGGTTTGGCCTTGATCTGTAGCTTGATTAGTAGGAGTAGGAGATGATAAACCTTGCCCTTGATGTGGATCAACAGCCGTAACAGGAGGCTGCTGCTCTTTAGGAGTTTCAGGGCCAGATAATCCAGAAGTGGGTGGGGCCGGATAATCCGGCATGGGAGATCCTGAAGCAGCTTCACTAGCTTGATTGGAACTTGCTCGAATTGGCGAGTGGCCAGATAATCCGGGGGCAGCCGGAAAATCCGGCCTGGGACTTGCAGTTGTTTCTTCAATATGATGATCAATCTAGTCGTTAGTGGAGTGATGGTCGGATAATCCGGTGTCGACCGGATAATTCGGCCTGGAGCATTCAGGAGCATGTTGACCTTCAGCATTTGGTGGAGTTGGTGTACAAGTTTCTCCCGTGGTTGGAGTATGTTGAGTCTGTGTAGATGAGGGCTCTACATGAGCAGAGCATTGTCCTTCCCAATCCACAACAAGGGGTTCCTCAATGGGGCGGAAAAATCCCACGCCCATTCTTCTTATGGCATCTTGGGGTATTTTAACATTTGCATCACAAACATCAACTTGCCCCGCACGGGAGCCATCATTTTCCTCGAACACCACACTACAAGATTCTACAACAATTCCGGAGAGCTTATTATAGACTCTATAAGTGTGGGATTCGGCACCATAACCAACAAAAATGCCTTCTAAAGCCTCAGACTCAAATTTAGATAAACGAACTCCTTTGATGAGAAAGAAACACTTACAACCAAATAGCCGGAAGTATGAGATGTTTGGCTTGTTACCGGTAAGTATTTCATACGGAGTCTTGTCCAAGATTTTACGGAGGTATAGCCGGTTGGATGAATGACAAGAGGTAGAGATTGCTTCAGCCCAAAAGTTATATGGAGACTTGAATTCAGCTAGCATAGACCTTGCCATATCCATTAGGGTTCGGTTCTTCCTCTCGGCAACACCATTTTGTTGAGGGGTGTACGCACCGGAATATTGATGTCTTATCCCCTCTTCACTTAGGAATTCATTTAAGGTGTAGTTCTTGAACTCGGAGCCGTTATCACTTCTTATTGCCAATATAGGGACATTGTGTTGACGTTGAACCTCATTGGCGAAGTCGATGACCGTTTGTTGAGTCTCGCTCTTCAACTTGAAGAAATAGACCCAAGTGTATCTTGAGTAATCATCAATAATCACAAGGCAATACTTCTTCCCACCGAGGCTTGCATGTGATGGAGGTCCAAAGAGGTCTACATGAAGGAGCTCCAAGATCCTCTTTGACGAAATAATAGTCTTCCTTTGATGAGGAGAGTCATGCATTTTCCCTTCAACACAAGCCCTACAAACACGATCTTTGGCAAAGGAAACATTTTCTTTTAGTCCAAGGATGTGGCCACCCTTGTGGAGACTTTGTAAAGTTCTCATATTGACATGGGCTAGTCGGTGATGCCATAACCAACCCGCGTCAGCCTTTCTAAAAAGACACATCGGGCCTGTAGTGGTTTTCCCCGAGAAGTCCACCACGTACAGGTCATTTTCGACATATCCCACGAATGCGACTTTTAGAGACTTGCTCCACAAGAGTACCACCAAATCAGCATCAATAAAAACTGCAAACCTCATCTTACCAAGGGCGCGAACTGAAAGTAAATTGTAACCGAGGGTCTCAACAAGCATGACGTCCACGAGAGAGATATCGTGAGCAACCACAACTTTGCCGAGACCCAATACCTTAGATTTTGACTTGTCACCATAGGAGACGGTTATATGATCATGATTTGGCCGCATCTCCCTGATGATCTCCTTGCTTCCGGTCATGTGACTTGTGCACCCGCTATCGAGTACCCATTTAGACCCACCAGAAGCATAGCCCTGCAAGAAAGTTACTTCTTGGTTTTAGGTACCCATTTTTCAATGGGTCCTCTCATGTTAGTGACAAGGGTCTTGGGAACCCAAATAGACCAAGGAATGTAACAATCATAAGGACCTACATAACTAGCATAAACATCACCATAATAATTACAATATAACTCATAGTTAGGATTGTTAGCCCCTGCAAAACCATCATAATTAGACTTGTCATTAGTGGTGGTGCTAGTCTTTGGTTGAGCAGTCTTGTTCTTCTTCTTCTTGTTGTTCTTCTTGTTCTTTGTCTTGGGAATATAACCAAGACCCTCTTTTCCATTGTTTTTCCTTTGCTTGCTAAGTACCTCATCTAGAACTTCTTTACCTTTGTGTTGAGATCCTTTGCAAGTTCTTCTTGTCCACAAGATGGTGTGGAGGTGCTAGGCATATCATACTTCTCCGGTTGAGTTTGGAGTTGGTCACGAGACTCATTTAGAGTAGAATGTTCACTCTCCAAAGCCTTGTGAGCAATGTCAAGTTTCTCAAACTTCTCCAAGAGTCTAGCATGAGCAGCCCCAAATTCATTATTTTCCTTTTTTAGTTTCTTTACCTTAGCAAGAGCGTTGTCACGTTCTTTGATGAGCTGAGCAACAGCCTCTTCATGGGACTCCTCAATTGACTCAAGTCTTTCTTCCAAGGATACTCGATCTTCCTCTTCTTCTTCCAAGGCATTCTTCAAGGAGGCTATCTCCAAGGCATCTTCTGTTTCAATTCTGCCCTTTTCTTCTAGAAGATCTTTGGATTGGGCAAGTTGACTCATAAGAGCATCAAAATGAAGTTTGTGCTCACCTTGAAAGTTAGTGAAAAAGGTGTCCAAAGCAATAACTTCTTGTTTTATATTAAGACTAGTATGATCATCCATATCCATATTTATGTTAGTCTTAGGAAATGAAGAAATAGAAGATGATACCTCGGACCCTCTCGCCATAAGGCAGGTGACGTTGTTGTTGATGGTGTTTTCGTTTGGAGAGTCGAAGAGTGATGATGGAGTAGATGTGGTGACTATAGCAGCCACCTCACGAGTACTATCATCATCCTCTTCATCTTCACCTGTAGAGGAATATTCTTCTTGTGCCACTAAGACAATCTTGGGTTGCTTCTTGTAAGGGCCATTCTTTTTGATAAATGGCTTCTTTCGCGGTGCCTTGGATTTTTCTTTAAGGATGAGCCTTCCACCATTGTCTTCTCTATTTTGATATGGACACTCAGCCACAAAGTGTAGCCTATCTCCACAATTGTAGCATGTTCTCAGTTTTGGTCCATTCTCTCTTCTTCCACTTGACCCATTCTTGCGCTCAAGTTCCGACTTGGCCTTGGCTGGATCCTTCCAAAAGTTCCTCGCATAGAATGCCATGTACTCACCATGAGCATGCTTGACTTCCTCGGGGCAGCACATGGAGACACCTTCGAAACCTCTTTCATCCTCATCTTGCTCAATAGCATTTGCCTTTAGAGCAACATTGACCCCCTTTTTGCATACAAATGGCTCAGGCACGGGCATCTTCCGCGTTCTTAGTTGCAACCTTGAATGATGCCATTTCTTGCATGACTTCATTGGAAGTCATTTGGTAGTAGTTGTGTCTACCTTGCAAGCTCTTCAAGTCCATTGGCTCAAAAGGAATTAAAGCACTCACATATTTCCTTTTTATCCATGCATCATCAATGTGAGTGGCTCCATGCTTTCTAAATGTTGTTGCAATGCCCTTGAGTCTTCTATACATATCTTCATGGTCTTCACCATCCAACATGTAGAATCCTTCAGCTTCATTGCTAAGGGCATCATACCTATTCCTCCGCATGCTTTCATTTCCAATAAAGAGATCAGTGAGAGCATCCCAAGCTTCTTTGGCGGTGTTGAAATTCTCAATGTGGGGCATGTCCTTGGGACCCACTCCGAGTTGTATCATGTGGAGAGTTGTTGCATTCAACTGACTATCCACCACTTCTCTTCTTGTTAGGTTGGTGTGATCTCCAATATGAAGACCCTCTTCGATAATCCTCCAAAGTTTAATTGACGAACTTCATACATGTGACTTCATTAAGAATTGCCATTGTTGGGGATATACTTTTCGGGTATCCTCACTGTACCTCACTGACCAGGGTGGCCCACTTCGGGTTAGAGCTTTGCTTCATGAGTGGCCCAGTCAGGGAGAAGAGACGGAGTCCAGTCCAGCTACGGGAAGGCCTAGAAGACTTATCGACATAGTCCCATAGTGTTACTTGTAGTTCAAGATGTACTCTGTAACCGACTCTTAGTCGTAGCTGGATAGATCTCTCATGTAAACCCTAGGCCGGATATCTATATAAGTCGTCCTAGGGAGAGCCTTTAGGGCAATCAACCAACCAGACAATAGTCTACAATCGCCACTCGCATAGGCGAAACCCTTGTAACCCATATTCCAGCTCTGCCGTATTACTGGATTGCTAGCAGGAGTAGGATCCATCCAAAGCCGGTGGATTCAAACCTGGGTAAGCTTGTGTGCTCACCGTCCCGAAATCCCGTACGACTCACACCCCTCTCTTCAACACGCCTCGAGGACCCCCTCATGGCGTACTTGTCATCAATACGATGACAGTTGGCGCCCACCGTGGGGCAAGTGAGCTTCGGATCTGCGTTCCAAGCGGAATCTACAAGAATCGGAATCGGCAAGACTATCGATGTTGGTCGCATTCTCTACGCTAGTGACGTCCCTCTCTTCGTTCTCGACGAGACTTGGATTCTGGATAGGGAAGCCGTGACCACCTACACCATCATGTCTTACGGTGAGATCGATGTTTACATCGGTTTTGCTGAACCTGTCCCACTCACCCCAGCGGTGATGATAGAGGCAGAAGAAATTTCTGGGGCCCCTTTGTCCGTGGAGGCGGCAGAGTTCCGAATCTCAGAAAACCCTAATCCCACCCATCCCGCACTAGGTGCGGAGATAGTGGAGAAAGCTGAACCTAAGGCATATCTCACAGTACAAGTCGGATCTGGAGTGGATCTCCCTAGCGAGGTCGAATTCCAGATCGACCCACCTACGGAGGTCGAAATCCAGGAAGAGCAGGAAAACAACCTTGGTTCCGGCTCTGATAATACCGGAACTGATAGACCTCTCCTGAGATACACGTTGAGGCGCATGATGATGCAAGACGCAAGCATGGATGATATTCTCGAGACCATCAGGTGTTTCGAGGAAGCCGATCGCGAGAGCCACAACTATCTCAAGAGGCACGCATTGCACTTCGTCGGATATGTTGGTTCCGGATCCGGCTATGCCGATGCTGGGGACAACACCGAGTCAGTGCTAGAGGTGATTGGAACAAACGCCGACGTACCCGCATCCTCGGATGATTCGATGGCGTCAGCGAATTTCCGAAAGTTCTCCGCGAAATATGAAGAGGAGTACAACTCCAAAGCTGTGGAAGAAGGAGAAGCCATGCATGAAGGATCCGGGAAAAACTCTCCCAAAGTGCAGGACGACATGGATATCAGAGATAATCCCGAGGTCCAGATGTCCGAAAGTACCGATCAGAGCTTGAATCCGGGAAACAGGCCCAAAGCCGTCATTGCTACCAGCACTACCAAGAAGGCAAAGAAGAAGACCAAGAAGAACAAAACCCCGGCAAAAGATCTTCCGACAGAGGAAGTGATTGCCGAGGAATATGAAGAAGACTTGGATGGAGCACTTATTCCAGACGAGGCCAAAGAAGACTCGGTGGATGGACACGTGATCACCGAAGGTGCACGTAAACTCATCGATGCTGCACTAACCACACCTATCCCTACAGTTGCAGAACTTACTGCTAAAGAACTGGATGAAAGGGCCCATGCCCTAGAAGCGCGTCGCCAAGTACTCCTGGATGAAGCCAAAAACATCGAGGAAGAAAAGAAACGCATGGAAACTGCGGAGAAGAACATCTCTCGGCAGCATCAGAAGACCTGGAAACGTCACACACGTGACGACCAATTCCCGGAAATTCACAAAGTCCTCTTTGGAGGAGACCATGGGATGCCTCGACTCGACAGCAAGGGAGACTAGGTGTATCCAACACCAGTGCAAAACACTGTTGTGGCTCGAGAAATCCTAGCAAATAATCTAGGCCCAGAGCATATTCGATTAGGCATTAAGCTACTCAACAAGGGTCTAGAGCAGCAGAAGGCCGCCATGTCCGGAAGCGGAAAACTAGTCTCCCAATCTGACCAATGCCGCACGGATCCGGAATGGAATGATGTAAGACCCCAACATGCTCTGGAGCAGCATCACTGTTTCGACTGTCAGGAAGACAACTACTCAAGAACCGGATCTTCAGGACAACATCACAAAACTGCACGTGACTGGCACAATGTTACTCCAGCTGCGGAGCAAGAGGCAATTGCTGCACTGAATCCGAAGAACCTTCCCTGGCGAGAGTCGAACAATCACAGGGAAGAAGACAAAGAGAAACGTAGGGAGGAGGACTGTCAAAGAATGCCACCTCCTAGACATACAAGCCGTCTGGCTGATGGACGAAGGAACGACGGACACCATGCTGAGTCAAGCCGGCAGGGGGCTCGTCATAATGAAGATCCTCCCCGGAACTGGAATAATGACGCTCCGGACGGAGGCCGGCGATCAGCTGGAAACAACCTAGCTGCTCCACCCTCTCCACCAAGAAGCCATCACGACGGCTCCCAAGGAGGCCAAGGAGGGCATCGTGGCAGAGGAGGTGGTGGCAAAAGCTGAAGTCCGGCTCCAAGGCACCACAACCATAGCCGTCATTCAGGACGATCTTTATCCCCAAGTGACGCAAGGCACAGGATTAACTCCAACATAGAGGCACGGTGCTACGAAAATGATGATATATACGTGGGCCCAAAGTGCTTCGGACCACGCATAAGAGCAACAAAATTCTCAGAAGGATTTGTTATCTCAAGACACATCCAGGCCTACGACGACATAGCTCGGCCAGATACTTGGCTCCAGGATTTTTTCCAAGCTTGATGTATCGCCAAAGGCGGAAACAGCCTGGTCACAACCCGATATCTCCCACTCATGTTGCGGAAGACGGCATGATCATGGCTCAATGAACTTCCGGAGAACACCATCCACAACTAGTATGACATGCAAACTGCGTTCTTTCAGAATTTCGAAGGCACATAACGGAGGCCCTGTACGGTAGGAGACCTACAACGTTGCACCCAGAAAGCCGGAGAATCTTACCGAGATTATCTCGGACGATGGATCGACACCAAAAACTCCTGTGAGGGAGTAAATGACCAAACTGCGATTGAAGCTTTCATTGCATGACTCCCAATTGGTTTACTATGTCATCGCTTGAAGTGTGACAAAGTCACTGATTTGGGAGAGATGATAGAAACATCGAGCAAGTATGCAGATGCTGACGACGACACAGAGGGATTACTGAACGCCCTTGCTGTGCCACAGTCGGCAAAACAGCCAAAGCAGCAAGCTTAGAAGCGTAAGAACACCTCGGAAGAAAAGCCCAACACGGAAACGACAGTGGTTACTGCTACTTTCGGGTCTGGAGGACGAGGAGGACGTGGCGGTGGCCACAGACACGGTCGTGGGACATCAAGAGTCGAAGATAGAGGAGACCAGCAGCCTGGCAAAACCTACTCTTTGGCCGACATTGGTAATAACCCATGTGTGCATCACTTAGATGCCAATGGGGGCTCGTCTCATACAAACGCCGAGTGTCGTTTTAATGACGACATCAAGAAAGACGATACCGCTGGCTATAGGGCTAAGCGGAAGAAGGGAAAGAAGAATCCCGAGAAAGATAAAGAGACCAAGGAAGATTCTGACATGGAGGAAGCTGATGCTTCAAATCCCAAGCCGAAGGGAAAGAAAAACTTCCCGACCAAGAAAGACACATACGTCACCTTCCTCGGATCTCAACCAGCTAAGGTCAAGAAGGCAGTTCTTCATGAGCTCAACGCGACAGTTCCGGCTGTCCCTCAATTCTTGGACTGGTCGGAAGTTGCAATCACCTTTGACCGTGCTTATCATCCGCCTAAGTTGCACATGCGAGGAAAATACGCCTTAGTTGTCAACCCACTTATTGACGGCTATGGTTTCTCCAAGACTCTCATGGACGGTGGTAACAACATTAACATCTTGTATGTTGAAACGCTACGCCGGATGACGATCTCGGAGACCCAGCTGAATTACAGCTCTGTGATCTTTCATGGAGTGGTCCCAGGAAGACAAGCAAATTCCCTGGGAGAGATCACTTTGGATGTAACCTTTGGAACTCCAAAGAACTATCGGACGGAAGCACTTTCCTTCGAAGTGGTCCCGTTCAAGAGCGCGTACCATGCTATATTCGGACGTCCGGCTTACTGAGCTTTTATGGCTCGTCCGTGTTACATTTACAATATGATGAACATTCCAGGTCCCAACGGCGTGATCACCATCAGAGAAGACCCGAAGAAAGCGCGAGACTGCAAGGACAGAAATGCCGCCTTTGCTGAAGCTTTGCTGTACGCCTAGGAGTACCAGGAGATCAAGAAGACCATAGATCTGTCTGAGATGCCCGTAACAAAGAAGGAGGTGACAAAGCCGAATCCGGAGATCAAGGCATCAAAAGAGACGAAGAAGACGCTGTTGAAGGATGATGACCCCTCCAAGGTGACCCAGATAGGCGTAGGCCTAGATAGCGCATAGGAAAGCGCGCTCGTCAAGTTTCTCCAAGCAAATCAAGATATCTTCGCATGGCAGCCATCTGACATGACCGGAGTACCTAGGGAACTTGCCGAGCACTCTCTAAATGTACACCCAAATGCTAAACCCGTCTAATAGTCCCTATGATGTTTTGGAAATGTAAAGCATAAGACAATAGCTAAGGAACTAGCCCGACTCGAGTTAGCCGGATTCATAGAAGAGGTCATCCATACTGATTGGTTGGCCAACCCTATAATGGTCCCTAAAAAGGACACCACTGATTTAAGGATATGTGTTGATTATACTGCCTTGAACAAGGATTGTTCCAAAGATCCGTTTGTTCTACCTAGAATTGATCAAGTTATCGATTCTACGGCAGGCTCAAAACTCCTCTGTTTTCTCGATGCATATTCCGGTTATCACCAAATTCGGATGAAGGAATCAGATAAAATCAAAACTTCATTCGTAACCCCCTTCAGAACCTTCTGTTTCGTTATGATGCCCTTTGGGCTCAAAAACGCAGGACCTACGTACTAGCGCACTATGCAGCGTTGCCTCCATGACCAAATCGAACGCAACGGACATGCATATGTGGATGACATTGCGGTGATGTCCAAAAAGAAGGAAACATTAATTTCCGACTTGGAGGAAACGTTCGTCAATCTACGAAAATACAACATAATGCTTAATCCGAAGAAATGTTTCTTTGGAATCCCAGCTGGAAAATTGTTAGGTTTCATCGTGTCTCAAAGAGGCATAAAGGTGAACCGAGACAAGATCAAGGCTATACTCAATATTTCCAGGCCAACTCGCCTGAAGGATGTTCAAAGACTCACTGGTTGCATTGCTGTAGTTAGTTGGTTTGTAAGCCGGCTCGGAGAAAGAGCCGCACCACTTTACAAGCTCCTGAAAAAGGCCGAAAAATTCGTTTGGATTGATGAAGCTGAAGCTGCGCTACAAGACTTGAAAGAAGTACTCTCGTCTGCTCCTATCCTTGTAGCACTGCAACCAAGGGAACCGATGTTGTTCTATCTCGCTGCGACAAACAGGGTCGTCAGTATCGTCATGGTAGTGGAGAGACCAGAGGAAAATCAGGAACACCTGGTGCAACATCTGACTTGCTACCTCAGCGAGGTCCTAACTAAATCGAAGCAGCGTTATCCGCATTATAAAAAGCTGGCTTATGGTGTGTTTCTCGCATCCCGTAAGTTACAAAATTATTTTCAGGAACACCCAATTACCGTGGTGAGCACAGCTCCCATGAGAGAAATAATCAATAACAGCGAGGCTACAAGACGCATCGAAAATGGGGCATAGAGCTTTCGGCTTTTGATATTGAGTACAAACCTTGGACATCAATCAAATCCCAAATCCTTGCTGACTTTGTTGCTGATTGGACAGAGACAAAGGAGAATATGACCCTCCTAGAGTCGGAATATTGGACCCTGTATTTTGACGGGTCTAAGGCTCGTAGGGGCTCGGGGGCTGGTGTGGTACTCAAATCACCCCAAGGAGATAAACTTCTATACGTGTTGCAGATCCACTTCACAACGACAAATAACATTACCGAGTATGAAGCACTGCTCCATGGAATCCGGATTGCTAAGGATATCGGCATTGGACGACTGATGTGTTATGGAGATTCGGATCTTGTTGCTCAACAAGTGTCAGATATTTGTAATGCAAATAAGCACACGACGGCTTATAAAGCTGTCATGGATGATCTATCTAAATCGTTTGAAGGGTTTGAGGTTCAACACATCCCTCGAGCAGAAAATGAGGAAGCAGATGCATTATCTCGGATAGGCTCTGCACGGAAACAGGTCCCGGATGGCGCTTTTTTAGAACACCTCAAAGTTCCCTCTATAAAGGGAGTGGACGAGGAATATCCGACCAAATCCGACTCACCTTTAATAGCAGTTCTGGCTGTAATTCCCAGCTGAACTCAACCCTACCTTGATTATTTGGCAGATGGCAAATTACCCGAAGACGAAGTTCTAAGACGGCAGATCGTCCGACGAGCAAAAGCCTACACTATAATTAGTGGTGAGCTCTATAAGCGGAGTGCATCTGGGGTCTTTCAGCGTTGCGTATCTCCGGAAGAAGGAGTGGAAATCTTACGATAAATCCACGAAGGCGAGTATGGTCACCATGCTGCAGCCAAATCTTTAGTGGAAAAAGCTTTTCGACACGGTTTTTTCTGGCTTACAGCCAAGGCAGATGCCGAACGGCTGGGTAAGACGTGCAAGGGCTGCCAAAAATACGCCAAACAAGCTCATGTTTCGGCTGATCAGCTGCGAACAATACCTATAACATGGCCTTTTGCGGTCTGGGGGCTTGACATGGTAGGACCATTTAAACGGGCTCCAAGTGGATTTACTCACGTCTCAGTGATGGTGGATAAATTCACCAAACGGATTGAGGTCAAACCCGTCACTAGTTGTGATGGAGCAATAACCAGAAGATTTGTCGAGGATGTTATAATCCGGTATGGTTAGCATTATCACGGACAACGAGAGTAACTTCTCTATGGGAGAACTTGCCGAATTCTGCAATGAGCAAAATATCCAGCTTGATATTGCGTCATTCGCACATCCGCAGGCTAATGGACACGTCGAAAGAGCAAATGGTTTAATCCTACAAGGCCTAAAACAAAGATTCGGAGCACCACTACTACGTGCTGCGGGGGCTTGAGTAGAGGAACTACCTTCTGTAATATGGAGCTTTTGCGAACAGATCCGAATAGGTCTACCGGATACACACATTTCTTCTTGGTCTATGGTGCTGAAGCAGTTCTTCCTAGTGATTTAATTCACACTTATCCTAGAGTGGCCGCGTATATTGAAGAGGATGCCAAAGTTTCTCGACAAAATGATCTCGACTTAGTTGAAGAAGTTCGTGTCGTTGCTGAGATGAGATCAACAGCCTATCAGCAGAAGTTACAAAGTATCATAGCCAGAGAGTCAGAAACCGATCTTTCAATAAAGGCGATTTGGTTCTCTGGCTTGTGCAGCAAAGAAAGCACAAACTTTTCCCGGTATGGGAAGTGCCATTTTTAGTTAGTCGAGTATTGCACAATGGTTCATACTACCTAACTGATATGCGGCCAGTCAAAGAAAGACCTGCTACTAAGAAGAGAAAGAGAGCTGGAGGTAGTACAAATCTGGATGAATTAGACAGACTATGGAATATTGCTCAGCTACGTCCCTTTCATTCCTAGTTTATCCTTCTTTATAATCATATATGTGTACATGTTCAAAAAGAAATAAAGTATTGGTTACCTCAAAAAAATCTGAGAAGTTTTTACCATCTTATTTCAGAATGAAAATGTCACAATCGAAAATCCTAGAATACTTGAAAGTACTTTATGCTCATGTTTGTTCTGGTTTAGATTTCTGATTCTAAAATTTCTACCTTCGGGTATAAAATTAAATTTTATAGTCCGTGCTTTGGTTATTTGTCTGATTGCCGGATGCGGGCATTTTCCGTGTAGTGAATTGTTGGTACTGGAAGCCGGCTTTGTTTCCGAGTTTAAACTGGTTTAGCAATTGAGCTCCGTTGCTCGGCAAATTTTCCGTGCTAAAAGTTGGCTGGCTCACAAAAGGGATGAGGCGGAAAGCTAGACAAGCGATAAGCGCAGACAAAAAAGCACAAGTTCTTATGCAAATATTTCAGGCACATAAACATTTAAACCAAAAGTGCTGAATAGATAAAATAAAACTTGGCACTAGCAAAAGTTTCATACTACTTATTTACAAATCCATAATGTTTTCAGAATAACACATTGCTTTTCTGATGCTCTATGATGCAGGAGGAGAGGTAGGAGTTGCCGGCTCGCTGGATACATTAGTCGCGCCTTGATAACGTTCCGAGATGTTCAAATCCGATATGGTTTGATCATCATCGGAAACTTGAGTTGTTTCTTCGGAAGGCGGAGGCGGCGTGTCCATGCGGGTGAAGAAGGGAGTGTCGTAGCTGGTTAAGTCAGCTACGTGACACCCGTATCCGACGTAGGAATCTATGATAGCCTTGATGTCTTGCTCCTGGCCGTCTTCATCCACAGAGCGTTCTGTGCCGCGGTCCGCGCGTAGGACATGTTCCAATCCTGGACAAGCTGCGGCATCTCCTTGGCCTTGTCTCGCACTTGAAAGCCGGACATGCTATGCATGTCCGGAACCTTGAGAACTTCGCCAATATCTTCGATGGATTGGCGGAAGTCATGAAGCATATCACCGACTTGTGTAAGCCGGCTGGTGCGAGACTCGGCAGAGGTTGAATCTAGCAAGTTCAGAGGACCTATGCATGTAATGCAAAATGGTTAGTAGAAGAAATCCGACTTCAAAAGAGTCGAATGATGTAGACAAGTCAGAAAGATGGAAACATACCGAAGATGACATCGTCAACTTTGGTCTTCTCCTCGCGAAGACTCTAGAGTTCAGCCCAGAGTGCTTCGGCAATATCCCTCTCTCTGAACAAGTCATTTGTGAGATCCAAGATTTTATTATCCGGGGACACAATCTTACGATCACGCTCCACGGTGGCCATGGAGGTGGATTCGAGAATTTGAGCAATGCTCTTCTCATGATCCGCCTTAAGCTTATCCAGCTCTTGGCAAAGATCTTTGTTCTCCACCACCAAGGTCTTAAGATTTTTGGCCTCTTCAATCATAGCACAGGACTGTTTTACCAATGCTGTAGTCAAAAGAGAAAAAAGTTGAACAAAAAGTTCGACTATGAAATACAAGACAAAGTTTGAGTTCTAGAATGCTTACCTTCAACCGCATCCTTGGAAACTTTCAGTTGTCAATTCTCAAGCCGGAGAGCTTTGATTTCTTTCCGCTTGTTGCAAACATTCTTCAATAAATCATGGTTATAGGAATATACTTTCTATAAGTCAGAATGCCCAAAGTCAGAAGTCTACTAAAGACTCGGGCTAATATTTTTACTAATATCAGCATGAGCCTTGGGGGCTACACTAGTTCATTCTTTGGCATCCTAAGAAAGCATAAACCCAGATTGTTTATCCAATTTCATGCTTGGGGGCTAGAGGATATGATATAAAGTAACATAAAGAAAAATGTGAGTTGGAATTCCGACTTACATATTGTTGACGAGAGAGCTTGTTCAAACTCGCATTCACTTCGATGGTAACCTTCTCGGCGAGGGTTAGGGGGACAACACTGGCACAGTTGGAAGTTCACCGGTCCTCAGCTTCTCGTCGCAAAGATGGACTTGTTCAAGAAGATCAGAGTTCTTGATGTCCTCTGCTTCTTGTGCTTCTTCTTCGGCAGAGATGGTCCGGATTTCTAGGCATTGCCTGGCTAGCCATTGGATCTCTTCCGCAGATAAGCGAAATTTGGCAAGTCCCGGATTGCTCAGGAGGTTGTAAGCGAAAACTTCTATCGAGGGATCATTACCCGAAGAGGGTTCACCCTTATCAAAACCTGAGTCACCCATGGTGACGTCAGTCTGCGATTCAAGGATCGTTGGCTCTGCTAAAGGAGCCAGATCTTCTACAACGGTCGGTGATGGAGTAATGTCCGGCGCTGTAGAAGGCTGAGGGGCAGGAGTCGGAGGAGCCACGACAGGAGAAGCCAAAGTTAGCTTTGTCTGACGTAGGGGCTTAGAAGTAGCTCCCTTCCCTTTGCCCTTGATGATCTGCTTAGCTCTGAGAAGGTAATAGAACAAAGAACATTACATCTCAGAAGTAATCACAAATGAAGTACAAAGGCGAAAGTTGTGAGGAAAGTTACCTCTTCACAACAGGCACTTCCTTTGTGCAAATAGCCACTATCGGAGCTTTACGCTTCTGAGGAACAATGTCCGGCAGTCGAACTAATTCCTCCTCCTGGGAAAACTCAGGAGGATATCCCTCGATAGGAGCGAATTCTGACTCGAGGAGGTCAGCAAGCTAAAAAGAAGATAGTATCTCAGTATTGAGAAATAACTTAAATATGAGCACATAAAAAGGGTTGTTGCTAAAGCTTTCCAACACAACGGGATCTTCCGCTGTATGCATGTCCAGGGATACCTCCGGAATCTTCCTCTCAATCCGCTCCCTTATCAGCCATTTGATTTGACATATATAATCTTTATCCATGTAGGCTTTGGGGCTCATGCGGAGGGAATCTTTCTTCAACAACGTGATGGAATGCATCAGTCGATCTCCATGGTGTTGGAGAGGTTGGATCCGGTGTGATACCCAGCACTAGACCAAGTCGGATCCTCACAGGCCCTTGTGCTTCATCATATTCGATCCACCTCTTGGCGAGAAGCAGATCATCACTGAGAGCCGGAGCAACCTGCTCCCAAGATTCTCGAGGCGTGGCGGCTCCATCGACGAAAGCCGACAAAGCAGTAGCTTTGCCGGGAGCAAGAATATCCTTATGATAGAAAAAGGTGGCCGGCCATTGCTTGACCGACTCACTAGCTAAGATCCAAGGATAGACGCGCTCTCACCTAACCGAAAAACTAATAGTACCGGTAATATAAGGATTACCGATAGTGATGGAATTTCTCCAGAAAAGAAATTAGTACCGGAAAAGAGTAGGGCTCGGCCTAATGTCGAGATGCCCCTTGCACAAAGATGCAAACACGCTCATCTCTAAGATGGAGTTCAGGGGAGATGGTGGAGTTGAACTCCATAGTGGTCAATAACCTCGGAAAAGAAATCCGAGGGAGGAAAACTCAGACCTCTGTCAAGATGAGTGCCGAAGTGCACTCGCTCGCCATCGCGAGGGTTGGGGATGGCTTCGCCGAGGCTACTCCCCCAGTCGCCGGCGCCGAGGAGCCCTTCTTCTTCTACACCGTGGAGCTTGGCGTCGTCGAGGATGCACGGGATCCATACCCCGCGATTGCTCTCCCTCTCTGCCGCCGCTGACGTCGCTGCTGCACCGGAAGATGATGTGGAAGCCATTTTTCCGGTGCGCCGGTGACCTTGGATGGGCGGCGCTAGGAATTTTTGGGGGCAAAGAAGCTCTGCGTGCGTGGGAGGAGTAGAGGAGTAGGAACGGTGCAAGTGTTGGGGGGATACCCCCGGGTAGGGTCACGCCGGGGTATAATGGCCGAGATAGCCGAGGTACGGCAAGGTCAAAGCAAGTGCTGGCCGAGTCACCTCAAGGCAGGCCGAATCACGGGGTAACCCGGACCAGAGGGTGTCCGCCTAACTGAGTCCTGGCTGACTTATGTCGTATGCCGGTAGGTTTTATCTATCTTGTATGTAGGTACCGGTGTGGCCGGATTAACCAGGCATGATCCGGGTTATATCAGGCTTGCAAGAGAAGGAAGGTATCTCGCTGGTCAAAAGGTGGCTACTATGTGTAGAGCGTGAGCGAAGCGGACAAAGGCCAGGACCACCGAGGCGTGGCCGACAAGGGTGACGCTGCCTGTGTCGGATGACGCGAGCGCCGCAGAGTCTCACGTAGCCTCTGCATGGCTTACGATGGGGAAAAGAGACCCGGTCAGTTTACTATTTTGGGAAGAGGCATATTCCCTGGAATATGCCTCCACGTATGCCCTAATTGGATACCTAGCCACCCCTATATAAGGAGGGCTAGGGCCTCTGTAGAAGGGGTTGAGTTCTATTGAGTTAGTTGATGGGCATTTTGAGTAGAGAGTTCCTGAGAGCAAAGCGGTGGTGAGAGTAAGAGAGTTCCTTCTTCCTCCTCTCCCCAATACAGCTCAAGGAGCACTTGTAACTCATCTAGCTTGAATAATACAAACATCTGTGTGTGGAATCACCACACTATCCCTCCCTGGATTCCTCTAGTGCATCTTGTCCCCACCTTTAGCCTATCCATGGCATCTGCCGTGACACCACCACGACAGATGGCGCGCACCGTGGGGCTAGCAGCGCTAGCAGGAGTGAAGATCCGGACGGGAAACCTCATCGGCACCGGCGAACGCATCGTCTCTAGGCTGGTTCAACGCTTTGGAGCGCTGGACTTTGTCAGCGACAATGCTGGCTGCTTCGGCAAGCGACCTCTCCCGCGCAATGGCCTCTTCGTCAAGCTCGGCGCGCACAAGATCTACGTCGCTGTCGATGTGTCGTGCGTTCACCCGCGGCACGCCATCAAAGGAGGTGAGCCACCCCTTAGTGTGGTTCGCGGGGCCCGTATCACTCACTCCCCTAACTGTGCCGAGGTGATGATGACTGCGCCTAACGCTGGCGCGAGCAAAGATCCAGCACCAGATCTGGAGGTAACACCCAAGGCACCGTAGAAAAGTAGAGGTCCTCCACTAGAGAGGCCAGAGAATGTGCTACAGCAGGCGATAGATAGCCTAGAGAGCCCCATAGCACCTGCAGTAGATCCAACTCGGGCACAGGCCGAGATAGAGGAGACTAGGCAGAAAATACTAGAGGGTGCGAAAAAGATAGCAGCGGCTCAGAAGTCGTTGAACATGACACTGCGTGAGTACACAAAGGCAAATAAGGTTGATGCTGTAAAAGTGAAGGGGAGAAACCTCATTAGTGAAATGAACAAAGAGCGTGATACTAGAGTTGAGGAATCAGATAATGTACTGTCCGTGGGGCTGCCGAAGTATAGTACCCCGACAAAGAACCTCAGAGCAGCAGATGCAGCTGCATCCGAGTTAGAGGGTTTGACGGGTGAAGCCTGACAAAGACAACAAGATAGGGTAAATGAGTTGGTTCGGATCGCAAATCGACAAAATGAAGATTTTCTCAGGGCTAACCCGACAAGGGCTAGGGCATCCAAAGTTGTTCATTCGGCAGTAGGTAACCCGGAGAAATCTGCTGGAGCTGCATCATCACCTCATGGTGGACCAAGAAGAGAGGAAGTTGTAACCTCGGCGAGGAGAAACAAGCAGATAGTCCCATATGACCCGGCAAGGGCAGGGAAAGGAAAGGAAGTGCAGAGAAATGAGGATCGACGAAGTGTGAGCGGAGGTGAAGCTGGCCGAGGTAACCGCGACCAAGGCAATGACGGTCAGGGAAACGCTGTGAATGGCAATACCGAACAGCGTAACTCGGCGGGTGCAGGGCAACCGCAGCAGCGGAATATACCACGACAAGAGCGAAGTGCCAGCCAAGGTATCCAACAGAGAGCAGCACCGCAGGAGCAAGATATATACAATAATGGTGATTCGGAGATGGTGAACGCCGGATACCCTAGGACGGACTATCACGTGATAGGGTAAAGATTGGGAAGCAGGAACTTGATGCCTAACGATGCCAGGTTAAAAATGGATCGGCTTTATAGGTCGGAGCAAATTGAGTGTCAAGGTCCTCCGGGTCCAGCATGTTTTGGGCCCCGGATCATGAAGGAGCCTCTGGTGCCGAACTTCCAGTTACCAAGAGGCACAAAAACATATGACGGTAGCACCAAGCCAGAGGATTGGTTGATCAATTACGCGACAACAGTGAAAATAGCTACATGCAACTTGAGATGGGCTGTGAGATACGTACCTCAGATGCTGGAAGGACCAGCGAGGGTATGGCTAAACAAGTTACCACCTGGAAGTATCAACTGTTGGATTGATTTCGAGGAAATGTTTGTCAGTAACTTCTCGAGAACGTATCAGAGGCCGAATAGGCCAAAGACCCTAGCAATGTGCAAGCAGAGACTGAACGAGACAAACCGGGAGTTCTTGACCCGTTGGTGCAATGTGCGAAATTCGTGTGAGGGTGTGATTGAGTCACAGGCCATAGCATGGTTTGCACAAGGGTGCAGATATGCAAGCATGCTATGGCAGAGGCTGCAAAGGGATATGCCAACTACACTGGCAGAGACAATCTGGATCGCTGATTCATATGCCTTCGGTGATCTGACTCAACCTAGGCTTATGTCAAGCGAGTCAAATGAGGAGTACTACCAGCGAGATGGAGCCGGGTCATCCCGGCGGAATGACTACCGGGGTAAGAGAAGAGATGAAAGGCCGGATTACAGATACAATTCGCAGCAAGTTGCAGCTGTAAATCAAGATCAACCCGGAGCAGGGAGTAATCAGCATCAGAAAACTAGAGGGCAACAATGGACTCCAAGAAATGATGGTAAGAAAACTTGGACGCCAGAGCAGAAGAAACAGTGGCAACAAAAGAAGGACCATCCGAGGTATACCTATGAGGCAATGCTGGATCAGCCGTGTAAATTTCACACGCCAAATCCGAGTAACCCGGCGGGTCACACGACTCGGCAATGTGAGTGGATGAGGAAGATAGAACAAAGTGGTTCGGGGAATGCTCAGGCACCTCGGAACGATCAACCTCGGCAGTAGTTACTCTGGCAGCAATTGCTCTCCGGAGCGAACACACAACAGTTAATGTTGCCTCCCCCTTCGCCGAGGTATGAAAACCATGAGAGAAGGGATGCAGTGCATCAGGTGGAAAATCAGTGTCAGCCAGATCAGGGATATCCTAGAAATGAGGGGAGAAATGAATACAGAGAGCATCCCCAGAGTTACTGTGCGTTTACCACAGAGGAAATAGATAGAAAGAGTTTGCAGCGCCGACATATGGAGGTGAATACGGTAATGCCCGCAGTGACGAGGTACATGCCTTGGTCAGATCAGGAAATTATATGGAGTATCAAGGATTATCCCAAGCTTATGCCGAGCCCTGGTTCGTATGCGTTAGTGCTGGACCCGACGTTCATCGGGCCAAATATCAACGTGAGATTTTCTAAGGTACTAATAGACAATGGCAGCAGCATTAATATCATGTACGTGGATACCATGCGCAAGTTGGGTATATCGGAGAACATGCTCCAGGCCACGAGAACAACTTTCCATGGTATTGTGCCAGGCATATCTTGTGAGCCCATGGGCAAGGTCCGGGTTGACGTGTTATTCGGCACGCGAGATAACTGCCGAACTGAGAACTTTGAGTTCGAGGTTGTGAATTTAGAAAGTGCGTATCACGCGTTACTCGGCAGACCTGCCCTGAACAAATTCATGGCAAGTTGTCACATCAGTTACCTGAAGATGAAGTTGCCTGGGCCAAATGGAGTAATCACTATAACACGAGATTTCCGACGTTCCATTGAGTGTGCGTCAGCCGGGTCTAACCTGGCTGAGTCACTCATGATCGCCCAAGAAAAGAGAAAGATCCAAGAGGTGGCGGCATTGGCTTAATCCGCTCAGCAGTATATGCCGGCCCTGAGTAACCCACATGGAAGTGTCTCGTTTCAAGCAACAAAGGATACCAAGAAAGTGCCAGTTGATGATCTGTTCCCAGAGCGCACCGTAACAATTGGTGCCGGGTTAAATGACAAATAGGAAAGCGAGCTCATTAACTTCCTCCGTGAGAATCGGGATATTTTTGCTTGGTCCACACAAGACTTGCAAGGTGTTCCGAGGGAGTTGGCTGAGCACTCTTTGAATGTGAGACCCGGAGCAAGGCCGGTGAAGCAACCTCTCCACCGCTTCGCCGAAGATAGGAGAAAAGTCATTGGAGATGACATAGCTCGGCTCCTAGCGGCTGGGTTCATCATGGAAGTGCTTTATCCAGATTGGCTATCTAATCCGGTGCTGGTGGAAAAGAAGAAAGATGATCCGAATGTGGCAGTGGTTTGGCGTATGTGCATCGATTACACGAACCTGAATAAGGCGTGTCCAAAAGATCCATTCCCACTGCCAAGGATAGATCAAGTCATAGATTCTACTGCTGGGTGTGAACTGTTGTCATTCATAGATGCATATTCTGGTTTCCACCAGATACCTCTAAATCCGAATGATCAAATAAAGATTGCGTTTATCACCCCGTATGGGGCTTATTGCTATCGCACCATGCCTTTTGGTTTACGTAATGCGGGGGCAACGTACCAAAGATGTATGCAAAAATGTCTACACGATCAAATCGGCCAAAATGTGCAAGTGTATGTGGATGATGTGGTTATAAAAACCAAGGAAAGCAAAACGCTCCTTAATGATATCAGGCAAACATTCGCGAACTTAAGAAGATTCCGAATGAAGCTTAACCCAGAAAAATGTACCTTCGGTGTCCCGGCTGGAAAATTACTCGAATTCCTTGTATCCAGCCGAGGTATCGAAGTTAACCCAACTAAAATCCGAGCCATAGAACGAATGGAGTTGCCGAAGTGTCTTAACGATGTCCAGAAGTTCACTGGTTGCCTGGCGTCTTTAAGTCAGTTTGTATGTCGGATGGGAGAAAAGCATTGCCTCTCTATAAACTAATGAAAAAAGTGGACAAGTTCGTATGGACGCCGCAGGCCAACGAATCCTTTATCCAATTAAAGAAAATGTTAGGCACTGCACCAGTATTAGCCTCTCCACTATCAAAAGAGCCAATGTTGCTCTATATAGCCGCAACCAATCGAGTTGTAAGTGCAGTGGTGGTGGTAGAGCGCGATGAAGAGGGTAAGTCGGTGTAGAGGCCAGTGTATTACCTGAGCGAGGTATTATTGATACATTGCAAATGTATCTATAATTTTTGATGTTCCATGCTTGGTTTTATCCACTTTCTTGTGTTTTGTTCCAACTTTGGAGTACTTTTTATATGATTTCTTGGACTAACCTATTAACAAGAGCCACAGTGCCAGCTGCCTATTTTTTGCTGTTTTTGGTTCCAGGAAAGTCAGAAAATAAATATTCTCGGAATTGGACAGGACAAAAGCCAAAGTGCCTATTTTTCCGGAAGGGATCAAGTGCCAGAATACGAGACGGAGAAGGGCCAGAGGGCGGCTAGGCCTGGCCCGCGCCAGGGGGTGGTGTGGCCAGCCCAGGCACCCCTCGGCCTCTCCTTCCACCTATATATTACCCTCGGGACGAAAACCCTAAGTGCCCGATCAAAAATCCACGAAAGAGTATATAGCCGCCGTCATCTCCATCCCTAGATCGGGAGGGATCTGAAGCTCTTCCCAGCACCCTGCCAGAGAGGGGAATTCACCCTACAGGCCTTCTTCATCACCATGCAAGCCTCCGGTGTGATGCGTGAGTAGTTCATCCTTGGACTACGGATCCATGTAGTAGCTAGATGGCTGGTTCTCCTCCTTTGTGCTTTCATGTTTAGATCTTGTGAGCTCCGTTCATGATCAAGATCATCTATTTGTAATTCTACATGTTGTGTTTGCGGGGATCCGTTGGACATTGAGATGCTACTTCAGATTGATTATTGATTCTATCATGTCTTTGTTATTTGTGATCTTGCATGCTTTCCGTTGTTACTAGCTATCTTGGCCAAGTAGATGCTAGCAACTCCAAAAGTTAGTATTTATGCTCGATAGTGGGTTCATGCCTCTGGTAATCTGGGGAAGTGATAGAAATCTCTAAGGTACTAGATGTGCTGTTGCTACTAGGGAGAAAACAGCAATCCTTTGTTCATAGAACAATCGTATTGTTTACTTTACACGCAGTTCGTAAAGCAATAATCTATTGCTTGCAACTTAATACTGGAGGGGGTTCGGATGATAACCTGAAGGTGGATTATTAGTCATAGATGTAGTTGGATGGCGGTCTATGTATTATGTTGTAATGCCCAATCAAGTCTCAAAGGAGTCAAGATGATTAGTATATGCATGTATTGCTTTCTTGGTGTTTGTCAATTGCCCGCTGTAATTTGTTCACCCAGCATGTTATCTATGTAAGGAGAGCCACCTCTAGTGAACTATGGATCCCGGTCCTTGTCTTTTACATACAATCTATAAACTGTTTACTACTTTGTGTTTACTTTCTGCAAACTTTTACTTCTTTCCATTCGATACGTTTAATCCTTTGTTTTCTGCAAAACACGGTGAGATTGACAACCTCATCGCAAGTTGGGGACAAAGTTCTGTGGTTGTGTTGTGCAGGTTTCCACGTTGCTACTAGCACCGGTAGTGCGCCCTGCCAAAGCTCAGCTAGTAACACCTTTGAGGTGTTTCCTTGCTCCTACTGGTTCGATTAAACCTTGGTTTCATAACTGAGGGAAACTTGCTGCTGTGCTCATCATACCTTCCTCTTGGGGTTCCCAACGAGCTCTACATCAACACCATGCACCAACAATTTTCTGGGCGCCGTGCATTGAGCCATCAATTATCCGCATCAAAGCAAAATTATCCTCACTATCAGAAAATGGCATATGGTGTGTACATGTCGGCAAAGAAGCTAAAACACTACTTTGAAGAACACCCAATCAAAGTGATATGTGAAGCCCCCATATCCGAGATAATTAGTAACAAGGATGCGAGCGGCCGAATCGCAAAATGGGCAATTGAGCTAGCTCCTTATGCTCCACAATACGACAGGAGAGATGCGATCAAGTCTCAGGCTGTGGCCGACTTTTTCGTGGATTGGGCCAAGATGCAATATGAACCACTGTTACTAGATCCAAACTATTTGAGAATACATTTTGATGGATCAAAAACAAAAACCGGGTTAGGCGCCGGAGTGGTACTTACCTCGCCAAAGAACGACCAGCTAAAGTATGTGTTGCAGATCCATTTCACAGCGTCAAACAATGTCGCCGAATATGAAGCACTTGTGCATGGGCTCAAAGTGGCAAAATAAATTGGAATACGTCGGATCCAATGCTTTGGCGACTCAGATTTGGTAGTTCAGCAAGTCTCAGGGCAATGGGACGAACTTGATCCAAACAAGACATTGTACAGATTCCATGTGCAAAAGATATCTGGGTACTTTGAGGGATGTGAGTTTCACCATGTACCCCGGGTGGAAAATGAGGCTGCCGACGTATTGTTGAAGCTCGGATCAACCCGACAAGCGCTTCCACCGGGTGTAGCACTGGAGCACCTTAGAAAACCATCTATTAGGCCGTCCCTAGAAACCGACGCAATCTATATCCCGACAGATCCGGAGTCCGAGCTGTACCCATGGACATTGATGTGGGAAGTGGTTTAGGAAACCCGAGGACTGCTTCGCAGAACCCGGGGACTACGCAGCGTGATCCGGCCGAGGTTATGCCGGTGGAGCAGATGGAAATAGATGAGGATGTGTTTCCTGTGCGAGCTATACCAGCTTGGGCACTGCCCATATTTCAATTCTTGAAGGATGGAACTTTACCCAGTGAAGAGGTGTTTTCCAGGCAAATTCAGAGGCGCGCAAAGGCGTACACTATTATCAATGCCGAACTATACAAGAGAAGTGTCACTAATGTCCTCCAACGATGTGTAGACCCGGAAGAGGGGCTTGACATCCTCCGGGATACACATCAAGGGGAATGCGGGCATCACGCCTCATCTAGAGCGTTAGTGGCAAAAGCTTTCCGGCATGGATTCTACTGGCCAAGTGCCTTAGAACAAGCAGAGGATTTGGTAAGAAAATGCAATGGTTGTCAAAGGTATGCAACCAAGACACATATGCCAATGTCGGAGCTCAAGACCATACCAATTACATTTGCTGTATGGTGTTTGGATATGGTTGGCCCGTTTAAACCAGCAAGAGGGAACATGGCCCATATCTTGGTCATGGTTGACAAGTTTACCAAATGGATTGAAGTGAAGCCAATAAGAAAATGTGATGGAGCTACGGCCGTGACATTCCTCAAAGATATCATCTTGAGATACAGCTATCCTCACAGTATCATAACAGATAATGGCACAAATTTTGCTGAAGGAGCATTTGTGCGATTCTGCCGAGATAAGAAGATCCGGCTGGACGTTGCCTCGGTAGCCCACCACGCATCAAACGGACAAGTGGAGAGATCCAACGGATTAGTATTATTCAGGATAAAACCCCGGCTCATTGAGCTACTGCAAAGATCAGCGGAGTGCTGGATAGAAGAACTACCAGCGGTACTGTGGAGTTTAAGAACAACCCTGAATCGATCAACTGGCTATACGCCATTCTTTCTGGTATATGGGGCAGAAGTTGTATTACCAGCCGACATAGAACATGACTCGCCTAGAGTCACCCAATACACAGAAGCCAAAGTGCGAGAAGCCCGGCAAAATGATGTTGATCTGCTGGAAGAAGCGAGAGAATTGACATTGTCTAGATCCGCCATATATCAGCAAAATCTCCGACGCTATCATAGCCGAAAAGTAAACCCCCGAGTTTTCCGGGAAGGTGATCTGGTACTCCGGTTGGTACACCGTACTGCTGGCATGCATAAGCTATCCCCCCCATGGGAAGGGCCATTCATTGTGAGTAAAGCATTGCACAATGACTCATATTATCTGATCGATGCAAAACCACAGGAGAAGAACAAGGCGGACAGGTCTGACGAGGAATCTAAGCGTCCATGGAATGTAGCTCTACTTCGTCAATTCTACACTTAGCAAGGAAGTGTGTGTATCCGAATCTCTCATATGTCAGTATGTATGCCGACAATGAGCTTATCAATGAAATCCTGGCACCTCGAGCAGTAACTCGAGGACTGCCTTAGTGATATTTATTGTGTTCTGTATTTGTTATTTATATGTCGGTTGGTTTAAGTTGCTTCTGCCTAAGCCAGATTAGTAGTGTGTGAGCACCAAAAACTCAACTCTTCGACTTGCTGCTGTCCAACAAGATTTGGCTTCATGGGAAGCAAGAGAACAAGTTTGGAATTGCGCAGCACACGAAAAACGACTAAGGAAAAGAACTTAATCGAGCCGACATTTGTTGTGTGGACTAACTTTATGTTTACCTTGTTTTTACTATGCTGAATTATTTTGAGCTAATCCTAAAGTTTCCAAGTATTGTTAAGTCAATTTTTGAAACTCAGACTCGTAAGTCATAAAACCGAACCAAGGTAGACACGAGCCGAGCCAAGAAATTGGAGAAACAAGAAAATGAAACTCGGGGACTACGCCCAAGTTAATCCGGCACAAGTAGCTTAGTAGCAAAATATGATCAGTGTGCTTAATACATTTGCACCCAGCATACCGAGGATCTGATAAACTTCAAAGTGTTTTTAATCAAGGAGCAGCAAGAGGAGGTGACTCGGCGCCAGCAGGTGGAACTCCGGCCTCGGCCTCAAGATTGTCTTCATCTTCTTTGACGTCCGAGGCTTCGTCCTCTTCCTCCTCACCCGAACCATCTTCGGCGTTTTCGTCGTCAGCAGCGCCAAGGAAACTTGGTCCCTCATTCCATTGATGGATGGGGGCATACTGAATGAGCTTATGGGCGCAAGCCTTCCGCCGAGCTATCTAATCTGGATCATTGGACCACCTTGATCCGGTGCGCATACGCTCAAGAAGATTGAGGTTGATTTTCTCATACCATGTAAGCACATAATGGAGGATGATCTCAGCTCCGGCGCGTCCAGCGGATTCCCTCCAAAGATCAAGCTGGGTCTCGCACTCCATTAACTTGGCAATAAGCGCGATGGTCCCCTCCGTAGTATCTCCTTCAGGCCAAAAGGCATTGAAGATCCGGATTGCCACATCTAGGATATCTTTACCATAGTTCTTCACAATATCCACGCGAGAAGATAAGCTAACCAGCATGTCCTCCATGCCATAGGGAACAATTTCAGCACCAGGACCAACTGGGGTACCCCTCTTCTGGCAGAACTTGGCAACGACAGTGGTTGTAATGGTGTTACCCTCCGAAAATTTGTCTGAAAACAAGACAAGTGAAGCAAGTGAGGAAGGTTGACCCGGAGAGATTCATGCCGGCTGAAGGAAAAGAACTTACGAGAAATATGGCTGTGGATCCGGGTCAGCTCCTTAGTGCAGTTGTCACGCCTCTTCCGGAGTTGCGCAAGTTCAGCATTCACCGACTCAAGCTTAGTGTCGGCCTCTTTCAGCAGTTCTTGGTCCTTAGCAATTTGGAGGCTGAGACGCTCTCGCTCTTCAGTAAAATCTTGGCCTGCTTTATCCAGTTCGGATTTTTGCAGTGCCTTGAGCTTTTTCATGTCTGCCTTGAGCTTGGCAATCTCATCATCCTTGGTCCGGAGGAGGGCGAGCTCATCATCCTTCTTCTTGAGTTCGCCTGGTGCTGCCCTGCTTGTTCGAGAAAATGCAGCATCATATCAGGCATGGGCACACTATCTTCAAGAGATGCTGAAACAGTTTGTTGACCCGGGAAAGCGGAGGTATGAATATTTGCCGAGCCAAGCAGAAAAAGGAGATAGAGCGCAAAGCAAGATTAAGAAAAAATAACTTACCCTTTATTTGGTCCAATTGTTTCCTCATGAGGATGTTCTCAGCCTCCACTCTAGCTGTACAATCCGAATAAAAGATTAGTTCGGCGGAAAAAGACAAAGAGGAATGGGAAAAATGCCAAGGGAAAAACTTACCCCTTTTCTCATATTCGGCGAGAAGCGTAGTATGTTTCGAGCGCATCATCTTGTGGGTGTCCAAGAGGCGCTGACACTCAGCGCTCCGGCGATTGGTGGTCACCTGAAAAGAGTACAAAAGGATAGCTTAGTCGTGTGCATATTCGAAGCGTACAAAATCCGGGCCAAGTGGAACTTAACCCGTCTCTAGGTGTGTGCATATTCGAAGTGTACAAAATCCGGGCCAAGTGGAACTTAACCCAGCTCTAGGTGTGTGTCTATTCGAAGTGTACAAAATCCGGGCCAAGTGGAACTTAACCCGGCTCTAGGTGTGTGCATATTCGAAGTGTACAAAATCCGGGCCAAGTGGAACTTAACCCGGCTCTAGGTGTGTGCATATTCGAAGTGTACAAGATCTGGGCCAAGTGGAACTTAACCCGGCTCTAGGTGTGTGCATATTCGAAGTGTACAAAGTCCGGGCCAAGTGGAACTTAACCCGGCTCTAGGTGTGTGCATATTCGAAGTGTACAAAATCCATGCCAAGTGGAACTTAACCCGGCTCTAGGTGTGTGCATATTCGAAGTGTACAAAATCCGGGCCAAGTGGAACTTAACCCGGCTCTAGGTGTGTGCATATTCGAAGTGTACAACATCCGGGCCAAGTGGAACTTAACCTGGCTCTAGGTGTGTGCATATTCGAAGTGTACAAAATCCGGGCCAAGTGGAACTTAACCCGGCTCTAGGTGTGTGCATATTCGAAGTTACTAAGGAGCTACGCTAGTTCTCTAAGGAGCATCCGGCCGAGTAACAAGTTACTCCCCCGGAGGCTCGAGGACTAATGGTTATATCACTAATATCTAGTACATGTTAAGGAAAAGGCGAAGTAGCGTACCTCCATCATCCGACCGGCGAGGTTAATAGCCTTGGCAGCTGTGTTCATCTGCGCGGCAAACTCGGCAGGCCCAAACTTCTCTAGGAGATCGTCATTATGGACGAACTCCGCCTTGTTCCAGTTGTTAACAAACTCGATCAAGGTCAGAGGATAGCGTTCTCCTCTAAGCATGTGGGACGCGACCAAACCCTTGGCGTGGGCCTTCCTCCTCTCAACTTGTGCAACAACGGGGCTGGTGTGCAAAACGAGTTGCACATCAGCTAACCCGGCAGAGGTGTCCTTCGTCGGCGGGGTCTTCTTCGAAAGCATGGACGCAAGTGTGCGCTGTCCAGCTTCGATAGACGCTGCCCTGGTGGCGTCAGGAGCTTTCTTAACCTTGGGCTGCTACTGAGAGGTGGAGGTATGAGCCACGGATTTGGCCTTGGGAGCTGCCTTAGTGCTAGCCTTGGTGCTGCTGGTGCCTTCTCGTCGAGTCTTGGAAGACTCGGACGAGGCGGAGGGGCTTGGTGCTATTGTTGATGCTTGTGCTGCTGCTGCTAGTGCTGGTGCTGATTTTTGTCTTAGCGGGGGTGCTGAAGGAACCTCAGTGGTGGCTGGTTGCGGCTGAGCCAAAGAGGGAGCAACCGCAGCCTCGGCAGAACCACTTCCCCCTGTTCCGAGGTTGCCCTCCTCTTGACGAGGTGGGCTAGAACCCGGAGCAGCCGCTGAACCCTCCTGAATGGGGCTCAACGGGCGTGAATCGTCGCCACAAGGGGGAGAAGGGCTATGTCGGAGCGGCGAGACGATGCTAGATCCACTCTGAGGAACTTCCACCGCAGACCTGCTGAATCAAACGATGAATGATAAGAAATCATAACAAAGGAAAAACAAATGAATGGCAAAGCACGAAGCAGAAAATTGAATAAGGATGAAGTGACTTACTCATCTGAGGTGAAAGGCTCCTTCGGCTTGCGAGCTCTCCAGGTTACGGCCTTAGTCATGGACTTGGTGGCATCTTTGTCTGCGGACTTCTTTCACCTCTTGGTTGGCTTAGAAGGTCCGGAGGAAGAAGCAGATGCGGCCCCCCTTTTCTTTGATGTGACAGGGACTGGCTCACCCGTGGCTAGGGGAGGATCTTCATGGATCTGCCCACCGGGGTTAGCTGATGCCAGAAAAGCGTAAGAAAGGGGGACAACGTCAAATGCCTCCATCACCTCAACATCGGAATCATCTTCATCGTCAGGACAATCTCTAATGGAAGAGAATTTACCGGTGTGTCGCTTGGTTGCATCAGGGAATGGCAAGAACATTTCCTGATCCGGCTCCTGCTCGTCAGGGGCATCTCGATCTAACATCCCAAAATTTTGCAAATTCAGATGTTACTAGAAGCATGCATCATATCATTGCATCATGGCATCACATATCAAAAACTGCATTAGATATTCCCTCTTAAACCCCATAGTCATTTATAGACTAAAAGGGGTAAAACCTTTTTGAACCACCAAAACCCTTGCAAAGGTATTATTTTATAGTCCTACTCTAACCCTCTTCTTTTTACAAAATTTTAGAAACAAATTTCGTCTAATTTGGAGTCCGTTTGCAAAAGTTAGTAAACAAATAGCAAAACAGAAAAAAATAAAAAGAATAAAAAAAAGAGTCTAACCTAGGCGGGCCAGCCGAGGCCAGCCTGCTTCCTATTCACCGCGCACGCCCGCAAGCGAGCGGCGCCTACCGCGAACGGCCGGATGGGCCGGCCCAACACCGCCGCCAGTCGCCAGCCCGCCCCACGCCTGCAGCCACCGACAGGCAGGCCCTACCCGTCAGCCGCCTCCTCCTCCGAGTCCGGCTCGAGCACGCCGCCGTCTCCGCGTCAGCGCCAACCGCCTCCGGCGAATCCGGAGTGGATTCCGTGACCCCCGCGCCAAGCAAGCCGCCTATAAAGTACCCCGGCACGCCTCCCGCGAAACCCTAGCCCTTTTTCCGCCCCATCGCCACCGAGCCGCCGCTAATCTCTCGCCGGAGTGCCGCAGGACTTCACCACCTCCATCCGCCGCCCGCCGCCACCTCGGGGAGGGACAGTCGAAGCCGCCCCCGGGAACGCGACCACGGCGAGGAGCCGGTCGCCGTCGTCTGTTTTTCGCCGGGCCACCGCCGCGCCGCCGTACCTCGCCGCCGACACGCCACCGCCGCCCGTCGTCGCCACCACCGGTAAGCCCTCTCCGACCGTCGGATCGAGATCCAACGGATCTAACCGATCAAACCGCGCCGGCCAACCGCGTTGCGCCGCGTGGCAGCCGCCACGTCGTCACCGCGTCATCCCCGCGTTGACGTCACACGCGCGTCGCTGGCCAGTCCCGAGCCGCCACGTGTCACCACGTCGCTGGCCACCTTTTTGTTTTTCTTTTAAATAGGCAGAAAACACTTTAATCTTGTAAAATCCATAGTAATTCGAATATTAGTCCAAAAATTGCATATAATATACCGTTGGATTCATATTTTCGAGTAGAACACAGATCTGCAATAATATTGCTGTTTTTTCATAGCAATATTGCAGTAGGATTTAATGTTTAGATTAGAGTATTTTAATTCTATAACATTATCCGTAACTCCGTTTTAGTTGATTCTTGTTGCGTTGGCTTTGTTTCAGCGAGACCTTCCGTAGAAAATTGTCATATCATGCTTAGGGTGTTCAGATCTGTCTCGAGGTAGATTGGAGTTGTAGATCTAGTTTTGAGCTTGGTTATTTAGGGTTTAACCCAAAATACTTGAAATCTGTGGGGGATCGAGTCTAATGACATCCCCAACCCAACACCACCCATGGTTAAAACCCTTGGTGAAAATCGAATCCATCCTTGCATATTACCATGTTGCATGCATGCATAATTGACTTCGTGACTTGTTTTGTGCAAATTGTGATTGGATCCATGTTTGTTTCGTTAGATTGCTCGGAGTGCGCTGAGGAGTACTGTTGTGTAGATTGCTGCTCGGATCAAGGCAAGTTACACCACTTGTTCATGTTTATGTCCTAGTTTTGACTATGCATGTTTTACTCTTCAAATTCTGTAGTATGCATGTGTAGGATTTTGGTAGATTTTCTTAGAACTATTTTCGCAAGTGCGGTTTTGTAGTATGCCATGAGTAGCTCTATGCTTAGAAATTTCCATCCCAATAGGTTATCCTGTTTTTCTAAGTTATGCTTTCTATGCTATATACTTGTATATATCAAGTACCGTTGGGAGGGTTCGAAAGACTCAAACATTTTCTAAGTACGAGAGCTCTCTCGAGCGAACTTTTCCTGTCCAACACCCCCTTCAAAATAAAACTAAGTTTTCTTCTAGGCGGAATGGTTGTCGGGACAACGAGTGGGATTTTGGTGGAGGACGGCCGCCCAGGAATCAAAGAAGTCTGCCATGTTTCAGAATTCAGAAGCTTCCCGTGCAACCACAATACATATGGGCTCTGTCTTGGCTTAGTACTTAGTGGGAAACCTCACCGGGGTACCAACATTTGGAGGTTCTTGGCACGGTTGGATCCAGCTGGTAGAGGGGCTACTAAGGGAAGGCTTCGCCATGGTCTTGTCGGTAATAGGACTTGATCGTGGATTGTGGGGAAAGTGCACAACCTCTCGAGAGTATTGCAATCTGATCGATCAGCCGTGTTCACGGAAACAGAACAACTTTGAGCATCTTAAGGATGGAGCCTCTGAAGGATCTTCCTCTCTCTTTTCCAAACCTAACGTTTTATAAAGCCCAAAGGCGTGAGTAATATCACCGTTGGGCGGGATTTTGGGAACTTGGTGTGTAATATCCAAGTGCTAGGTTGATTCGGCACATGGTGAGTAATATCCACGTGTTCCACTCGACCCTATACTATTTATCAAAGTTTACCAAGTAAGGAAAAATTTTCTTCCTCTTTTCTTATTACATTGATAAAATTGGCTTTTCGCAAATGAACCCGAGAGCCTACTCTTAGCCTTGCATGTAGAGATAGTCTTACTCTTTCCTTGTTTGCTAATACATTCAAAGTATTGACCCAACTTGTTGGCTGCACGTCTTATGTGCAGAATCCGAAGATTGAAAGGTGCGTAGGGATCGCGGGTCTTCACGCAGCTAGCCTGAGGCGTTGATGGACTCAAGTTTTAATTAGTTTCAGCTGTTTCATTTGAGCTAGCTATAAGCTATGCAAGTTGTAATAAATATACTCTGGATTATTCGTGTAATAATGACTTGTGTTTTACATGATATTCATCGACTGTGAAGTGCTAGCTATTGCTCCAGGGACTAGCATGTTAATCACAGGGACTTAGGATCTTTATTGGTCCGAGGTCGCAACAGATGGTATCAGAGCACAAAGTTGCCTGTAGGACGTGAGCCCTAGGATTGGAAACGACCTTTACCATATGTGTTTTTTTGCCTTCTATATTCCTTGTACTCTTCTAGAATTTCTCTTTCTTATCACCTTGTGTCTAATATTCTCTCTTCTAACCTAAAGATGACGGCCTTCTACTACGACACCGCCGAAGACATCAAGTGCCTGCGCTTCGGGGAGTGCCTTCTGGACATCATCAAGACACTACAGTTACCCATGCCATCAATCAAGGGAAGCGAGTTAAGGAAGATGCACAAGGAAGGATGTTGGGCGATTGAAGTCATCCAACCAGGGCGCAGTCAGACAGAACCCAAGACAGAGGCCATTGTACTCAACGTCACCAGCGACTCCAAGGAGAAAGGACTTAGCATCGTTTACAGGAGCTCATTGGATGCCTTTGGGGACGCCACCATGAAGAGGTTGAAGCCCACTACATCAAAAAATTTGGAAGACGTGATGAGAAGGGAGTCCCAATCAAGTTAACCCCGGAGGAAAGGAAGACATTGAAGCGTCGAAGAATCCAATATCAAGACTTGGAGTTCCACATCAATGACCTTCAGAAGGGGAGCTGCCTTGAGATCGTGAGGAATGACGAGCTTTGTGCCCTAATCAAGGAGAAGGACGAGAAGATCGAAGAGCCGGAAGAGAAGATCAAGTCCCTAGGAGGGGAGCTCACCGCCCAAGACAAGAGGTTCGCTAATCAAGAGAAGAGAGTGCAGGATAAGAACAAGAAGATTAGGGAGCAAAGTCTAGTGCTCGCAAAGAACGAGATGGAGTTCAAGAACCTTGCCACCATGTTGAAGGACCTACGAGCAGCCAAGAGGAGCTTGGAGGAGAAGATCACGCCCATGACTATGGGGTCAAGTTTGATCAAGAAGCTACAGAAGGAGAAGAAGGAACTCCGAGCGAAGCTGGAAGCTGCTACCCAGGAGCTGCAAGAGGTGAAGGAACTTCAAGGGAGGCTCGAAGCTGCAACACCGGAGCCACAGGAGGTGAAGGAACTTCAAGAGAAGCTTGAAGCCACGACGAGGGACATGGAGCTATACAAGTCACTTCTGGAAAAGGAAGGCTTCATCATTGAGGATGAGGAGGTGGATGATGAGTAGAGTAGTTGGACCACCTTTAGTTCTATAGCCAAACGTTATTCGCGATTGTAATGAGTACCAATTTTTTTATATTGGCTAGTTAAAATTGGTTGAGTGTGTGGATTTATGTGCCTTGCTTTTCTCGTGTGTTTTTCTTCTCATGTTTACATAAGGGTAGGAGTTTATTACTTAGGCTTTCTATCTATTTCTTAACTTGCCTCCCAAACCCTCCAGATGGCGAGACGTGGAAACAACAATAACAACATGCCCCCAGAGATAGCACAACTTCTGAACTCCCAGAATCAGTTGATCCAACTCCTCACTCAAAACATGCAAAACAACAACAACAACAACCTGCCGCCTCCACCACCTCCACCGCCCCAACATGATTGCTTGACTCGGTTCTTGAGGTTGAATCCTCCAATTTTCTCTAGTAGTTCTGAGCCAATTGTGGCAGACGACTGGCTCCGCACCACCAACAAGAAGTTAGACACTGTCCAAGTTGTTGGAGCTAACAGGGTGCACTTTGCCGCGCACCAACTGGAGGGACCTGCTGCTGAATGGTGGGATAACTACCAGGTCACCCACCCCGATATTGAAGCTATCACCTGGAACCAGTTTGAAGCAGCCTTCCGTACTCATCAAGTAGCCGCAGGAGTTATGTCACTTAAGAGACGTGAGTTCCGCGACTTGAAGCAACTACACCACTCTGTCTCCGAGTATGGGGACCTTTTCAACAAGCTGGCACGTTATGCACCTGATGATGTATCCACTGATGCCAAGAGACAGGAGGAGTTCTTAAGAGGACTTAATGATGAAATATCAATTCAGCTTGTGGCTCTGAAGTTTGATAACTATCAGGAACTCCTGGACATGGCAGTGGTGGTTGAAGCAAAGCAAAGGAGTATAGAAAACCGAAAGAGAAAGTCCACCTCACACAAGCACAACTCTGCCCCATATCAGAAGCAATGCACTTCGTCACCACCACCCCACAACCACAATGGCCACAACCACAACGGTCATCGTCATGGAGGACATAACCACAATGGCCATAAGCACCGCAATGGAAATGGTAATGGGAAGGATCTGAGTGAAGTGACATGCTTCAAGTGTAACAAGACAGGGCACTATGCGACTACTTGCCCCGAAAGGACAAAGAATGGGAATGGTAATGGAAACGGCAACGGACACAACCATGGCAATGGTAATGGAAATGGGAAGAATCCGAATCCGTTCGTCAAAGCCACGGTGAATCATGTCTCTGTGGAGGATGCTCATGAGGCACCTAACTCCGTGATTGGTAAGTTCAAGCTTAACTCCACACCTGCAGTTGTTCTTTTTGATACTGGTGCATCGCATTCATTCATATCAAGGGTATTTGTGGATAGAGGCAAGATACCTACGGAGACTATTAGTACTCCCCTAAGGGTAAGTTCTCCTGGAGGAGAAATAGTGGCAAACTCTGGATGCCGTGGGTTAGAACTAAGGATTGGGGCGCACACCTTTCCCACCAGCCTAGTCGTTCTGGAATCACAAGGCTTAGATATAATTTTGGGCATGAATTGGATGACCGAATATGAGGGAGTCATAGATTGTGCCAAAAGGACTATCACACTCACGACTCCGGAAAAGAAAAGGATCCGCTTTAAGTCAGCTTTCGCACTCAAAGGAAGTATGGTGAACTCTCTTAAGGGGGTTAGCATGGAGGATGTGCCAATTGTGAAGGAGTATCCAGATGTGTTTCCGGAAGAATTGCCAGGGATGCCTCCCGACCGAGACATCGAGTTTCTCATTGACTTGATGCCTGGTACTGGACCCATAGCAAAGAGACCGTACAAAATGGATGTAGATGAGTTGAAGGAACTTAAGAAACAGCTTAGAGAGCAATTGGATAAAGGCTTCATTCAACCAAGTGTGTCATCTTGGGGAGCACCTGTCTTATTCGTGGAGAAGAAGGATAAAACCAAGAGGCTAGTCGTGGACTACCGGTCGTTGAATGAAGTAACAATCAAAAACAAGTACCCTCTACCCAATATTAACGACCTGTTTGACCAATTAAAGGGAGCTAGTGTTTTCTCTAAGATTGATCTCCGATCAGATCATTTTCAGTTAAAGATCCGAGAACATGATGTACCCAAGACAACCTTCACCACAAGATACGGATTGTATGAGTACACCGTGATGTCGTTTGGCTTAACCAATGCCCCAACATACTTCATGACTATGATGAACAAGGTGTTCATGGAGTACTTGGATAAGTTTTATTGTGGTATTCATTGATGACATACTCATATACTCCAAGGATGAGAAGGAACATGAGAGGCACCTGCGCCTAATCATGGAAAAGTTAAGGGAACACAAGGTGTATGCCAAATTTAGCAAATGTGAGTTCTGGTTGAAAGAAGTGGGATTCCTTGGTCATATTGTATCAGCTGAAGGTGTTGCCGTGGACCCAAGTAAGGTAGCTTCCGTTACAGAATGGGAGTCTCCTAAGAATGTGGGTGACGTTAGGAGTTTCCTGGGCCTTGCAGGATATTACCAAAGATTCATTGAAAACTTTTCCAAGATAGCAAAGCTTATGACAGAGTTGCTGAAGAAAGATAAGAAGTTTCAATGGACAGAGGCCTGTGAAGCAAGTTTCCAGGAATTAAAGAAGCGTCTAGTAACAACACCAGTTTTGTGTCTCCCTGATATCCAAAAGGATTTCCAAGTCTATTGCGACACTTCTCGACAAGGACTGGGTAGTGTTCTGATGCAAGATGGAAAATTAGTGTCTTACGCCTCTCGGCAACTTAAGAACCATGAGAATAACTACCCCACGCACGATTTGGAACTAGCATCAGTTGTGCATGCGCTCAAGGTATGGAGACATTACCTAATGGGCAAACATTGTGATGTGTTCACGGATCACAAGAGCCTTAAATACATATTCACTCAAAAGGAATTAAATATGAGGCAAAGGAGATGGCTTGAGCTCATCAAGGACTATGACTTGGAACTGTAGTACCATCCTTGAAAGGCCAACGTTGTGGCTGACGCCTTAAGTCGAAAGGTCTACGTAAATGGACTTACCGTGGGAGAACTTCCAAATGATTTGTGTGAACAATTCAAGGACCTCGGGTTGGAAATAGTTCCGGAGGGATACTTAGCAACTATGGAGATAGTGCCAACGCTTCTGGACCAAATTAAAGAGGCCTAGAAGGGGTACAAAGAGTTGGAAGAAATAAGAGCTAATATAAGCAAGGGTAAAGCAAAAGGGTTTCACACGGATGAGCAAGAAACACTTTGGTATGAGAAGCGTCTGTGTGTTCCCGATGACCCTGATATCAGGAAGTTACTCCTTCAGGAAGCTCACGATTCGCCTTACTCAATTCATCCCGGTAATACAAAGATGTACATGGATGTGAAAGATAGGTTCTGGTGGAACAACATGAAAAGAGAAATTGCTGAATTTATCTCCTTGTGTGACGTATGCAACAGAGTTAAGGCTGAACATCAAAAGCCAGCAGGACTACTGCAGCCATTACCTGTGCCTGATTGGAAGTGGGACAAGGTAGGCATGGATTTTATCACAGGACTACCGCGGACTCGTTCAGGGTATGACTCCATCTGGGTAGTGGTCGACCATTTCACAAAGGTGGCCCACTTCATTCCCGTAAAGACCACCTATACGAGTGCTAAACTTGCCAAGATTTATATGTCAAGGATCGTAAGTCTTCATGGTGTACCCAAGGGGATTGTCTCTGATAGAGGTACCCAATTCACCTCTAAGTTTTGGCGACAGCTACACGAGTCTCTAGGGACACGATTGGAGTTTAGTACTGCCTTCCACCCACAAACGATGGATAGACGGAAAGGGTTAACCAGATCTTGGAGGACATGTTAAGATCCTGTGCGCTAGACTATGGGTCTAGTTGGGATGATAATTTGCCATATGCGGAATTCTCATACAATAACAGCTACCAAACTAGCATCAAGATGGCTCCTTTTGAAGTTCTATATGGCAGAAAGTGTAGGACTCCGCTGCTATGGAGTGGGGTTGGAGAACGTAGTTTGTTTGGACCTGAACTGATCAAAGACGCCGAAGATAAAGTGAGACAGATTCAAGACAGGTTAAAAATAGCCCAATCCAGACAAAAGAGTTATGCTGATTGCAAGCGCAGGGATGTGACTTATGAAGTGGGAGACCATGCGTATCTCCGAGTTTCGCCACTACGAGGAGTTAAGAGATTCGGAATCAAGGGGAAGTTAGCACCCCGATTCATAGGGCCCTACAAAATCTTGGGTCGTAGAGGGGAAGTTACCTATCAGTTGGAATTGCCCGAAGTGCTAACAGCTCACGATGTTTTCCATGTGTCGCAACTGAAGAAGTGTCACCTGGATATGGCTGAAACCCCACTGAAGGATACGGTTTCGTTGGACGAGGTTCAACTGGAAAATGATCTCACCTATGAGGAAAAACCCACCAGGATTCTGGAGACACCCGAGAGAATCACTCGTACCAAGACTATTAGGTTTTGCAAAGTTCAATGGAATCACCATTCCGAGGAAGAGGCCACGTGGGAACGTGAAGAAGACCTAAAGAAAGAACACCCACACCTATTTGCTAACCAACCTGAATCTCGGGGACGAGATTCTTCTTAAGGGGGGTAGGTTTGTAACATCCCAAAATTTTGCAATTTCAGATGTTACTAGAAGCATGCATCATATCATTGCATCATGGCATCACATATCAAAAACTGCATTAGATATTCGCTCTTAAACCCCATAGTCATTTATAGACTAAAAGGGGTAAAACCTTTTTGAACCACCAAAACCCTTGCAAAAGTGTTATTTTATAGTCCTACTCTAACCCTCTTCTTTTTACAAAATTTTAGAAACAAATTTCGTCTAATTCGGAGTCTGTTTGCAAAAGTTAGTAAACAAATAGCAAAATAGAAAAAAATAAAATAAAAAAAAGAGTCTAACCTAGGCGGGCCAGCCGAGGCCAGCCCGCTTCCTATTCACCGCGCACGCCCGCAAGCGAGCGGCGCCTACCGCGAACGGCCGGATGGGCCGGCCCAACACCGCCGCCAGTCGCCAGCCCGCCCCACGCCTGCAGCCACCGACAGGCAGGCCCTACCCGTCAGCCGCCTCCTCCTCCGAGTCCGGCTCGAGCACGCCGCCGTCTCCGCGTCAGCGCCAACCGCCTCCGGCGAATCCGGAGTGGATTCCGTGACCCCCGCGCCAAGCAAGCCGCCTATAAAGTACCCCGGCACGCCTCCCGCGAAACCCTAGCCCTTTTTCCGCCCCATCGCCACCGAGCCGCCGCTAATCTCTCGCCGGAGTGCCGCAGGACTTCACCACCTCCAGCCGCCGCCCGCCGCCACCTCGGGGAGGGACAGCCGAAGCCGCCCCCGGGAACGCGACCACGGCGAGGAGCCGGTCGCCGTCGTCTGTTTTTCGCCGGGCCACCGCCGCGCCGCCGTACCTCGCCGCCGACGCGCCACCGCCGCCCGTCGTCAGCACCACCGGTAAGCCCTCTCTGACCGTCGGATCGAGATCCAACGGATCTAACCGATCGAACCGCGCTGGCCAACCGCGTTGCGCCGCGTGGCAGCCGCCACGTTGTCGCCGCGTCATCCCCGCGTCGATGTCACACGCGCGTCGCTGGCCAGTCCCGAGCCGCCACGTGTCACCACGTCGCTGGCCACCTTTTTGTTTTTCTTTTAAATAGGCAGAAAACACTTTAATCTTGTAAAATCCATAGTAATTCGAATATTAGTCTAAAAATTGCGTATAATATACCGTGAATTCATATTTTCGAGTAGAACACAGATCTACAATAATATTGTTGTTTTGTCATAGCAATCTTGCAGTAGGATTTAAAGTTTAGATTAGAGTATTTTAATTCTATAAAATTATCCGTAACTCCGTTTTAGTTGATTCTTGTTGCGTTGGCTTTGTTTCGGCGAGACCTTCCGTAGAAAATTGTCATATCATGCTTAGGGTGTTCAGATCTGTCTCGAGGTAGATTGGAGTTGTAGATCTAGTTTTGAGCTTGGTTATTTAGGGTTTAACCCAAAATACTTGAAATCTGTGGGGGATCGAGTCTAATGACATCCCCAACCCAAGAACACCCATGGTTAAAACCCTTGGTGAAAATCGAATCCATCCTTGCATATTACCATGTTGCATGCATGCATAATTGACTTCGTGACTTGTTTTGTGCAAATTGTGATTGGATCCATGTTTGTTTCGTTAGATTGCTCGGAGTGCGCTGAGGAGTACTGTTGTGTAGATTGCTGCTCGGATCAAGGCAAGTTACACCACTTGTTCATGTTTATGTCCTAGTTTTGACTATGCATGTTTTACTCTTCAAATTCTGTATTATGCATGTGTAGGATTTTGGTAGATTTTCTTAGAACTATTTTCGCAAGTACGGTTTTGTAGTATGCCATGAGTAGCTCTATGCTTAGGAATTTCCATCCCAATAGGTTATCCTGTTTTTCTAAGTTATGCTTGCTATGCTATATACTTGTATATATCAAGTACCGTTGGGAGGGTTCGAAAGACTCAAACATTTTCTAAGTACGAGAGCTCTCTCGAGCGAACGTTTCCTCTCCAACACCCCCTTCAAAATAAAAGTAAGTTTTCTTCTGGGCGGAATGGTTGTCGGGACAACGAGTGGGATTTTGGTGGAGGACGGCCGCCCAGGAATCAAAGAAGTCTGCCATGTTTCAGAATTCAGAAGCTTCCCGTGCAACCACAATACATATGGGCTCTGTCTTGGCTTAGTACTTAGTGGGAAACCTCACCGGGGTACCAACATTTGGAGGTTCTTGGCACGGTTGGATCCAGCTGGTAGAGGGGCTACTAAGGGAAGGCTTCGCCATGGTCTTGTCCGTAATAGGACTTGATCGTGGATTGTGGGGAAAGTGCACAACCTCTCGAGAGTATTGCAATCTGATTGATCAGCCGTGTTCATGGAAATAGAACAACTTTGAGCATCTGAAGGATGGAGCCTCTGAAGGATCTTCCTCTCTCTTTTCCAAACCTAACGTTTTATAAACCCCAAAGGCGTGAGTAATATCGCCGTTGGGAGGGATATTGGGAGCTTGGTGTGTAATATCCAAGTGATAGGTTGATTGGGCACATGGTGAGTAATATCCACGTGTTCCACTCGACCCTATACTATTTATCAAAGTTCACAAAGTAGGGAAAATTTTTCTTCCTCTTTTCTTATTACATTGATAAAATTGGCTTTACGCAAATGAACCCCAGAGCCTACTCTTAGCCTTGCATGTAGAGATAGTCTTACTCTTTCCTTGGTGTAATTTGCCAGTACATTCAAAGTATTGACCCAACTTGTTGGCTGCACGTCTTATGTGCAGAATCCGAAGATTGAAAGGTGCGTAGGGATCGCGGGTCTTCACGCAGCTAGCCTGAGGCGTTGATGGAATCAAGTTTTAATTAGTTTCCGATGTTTCATTTGAGCTAGCTATAAGCTATGCAAGTTGTAATAAATATACTCTGGATTATTCGTGTAATAATGACTTGTGTTTTACATGATATTCATTGACTGCGAAGTGCTAGCTATTGATCCAGGGACTAGCATGTTAATCACAGGGACTTAGGATCTTTCTTGGTCCGAGGTTGCAACACTCGATCAGGCGCCCACTTGAGAGAAGGCTCGGTGCCATCCTCAAGAGTTTGCTGAAGAAACATCTAAGAGAAAGAAAATGCGAAGGGATCAAACATACAACAAAACCTGACATATGATTTAACTCGGAAAATGATTGGAGCACGAGAGTTACCGCAGGAGGAAGCCTATCTCGGCAGAAGTGCTCGATCCCCTACTCCCAATCAGCGGAGAAGTTTTTGTTGGTAGTGAAGAGGGCCTTGACCCGGCGGTATATCTCGGTATTGCTCAACTCGAATGAGGAGGTCCGGTTGGGGTCAAGGCGCCAGCTCATGTGGCAAAGTTTATGCGTGCGTTTCTGGAGGGGGAGATCCGGTTGCAGACGAAGGTGATCATTGCATCCTCGTTGCGCAGTCCCTGATCCTTCAGCTCCTGGAACCGTTTGTTGACTTGGTTCGCCAGGACAGTGGGTTTCTTGGGGATCTGGTCCCACAGATCTGGATTAGGAGGACCCGGAGCATAGGGGCGCAGCCGGATCAGATCTTCATCCGTGCCATTTCTGACATAAAAGAATGTTCGGGCCGAGCCCTTGCAAGAATCAAGCCCCATGACTCGGGGAAAGATGGACTGTTTTTGGGGAGAGATAGAAGCTACGCCAAACTGCGTGAGTTGTTTGTCCTCCGGGTCAAGCTCTCTATTCGGAATCACATTCCGGCGGAGACCAAAAAACCAGATCTAGAGCTCCTTAGTGGGTCACAATCTGGCGTAGCCCTCTATGGTGGAAGCAAAGGCAGAAAGAGAAGTGATGGCATTCACCGTAAGGTGATGCGGTTGAAGCTCGTACGTGTTGAGACAATCGTGGAAAAATTCACTTACAGGGAGGCCGAACCCACGCTGGAAGTGGGAGAGGAACACTACGAACTCACCCGAATTGGGTGAGGGAGCTATCTCCTCGGCGGCGAGGCGGGCGACGACACCCTTCGGGATACGCCGGGTGCGGTACAACCAGTCTAGGTCGTCCTGGCATACCCAGGACCCAGCCCAGGCGCCACGCTCGGCGTTCTCCGCATCCTCCTCCATCTCCTATTCCGCGACGGTGAGTTCTTCCTCTGTCATTTCTAGGTTGCTCTCCTCACTGGCCCTATCGGCGGTGGGAGGCAGTGGCCTGGACTGGCGCGGACCCATGGCGGTGGAGATGCGTGGGAGTGGCGGCGACGCTGGTGCGCGAGGAACGGTTCGGCGGCGGCACAGCTAAGCAGGTGTGGTGGCGGCGGTGCTATCGCTGGGAGGAAGAAGAAGAGGCAGAGGGGCGCTAGAATGGGGAAAAGTCCCAAGGGGCGCGCCCCTCCCCTATTTAACCACGCCCTAGCAGGGTAGTGGGATCGTGCGGTGCGGTGAGGCCACACGGTGTGGCCGTGTATTAATCCGGATCAGCCAATCAGCGACGAGCCACATGAAGGGCCACAGGGCGTAGGAGATCCCACGACGTGACGTGGTGATATGGTTAACAAGGAGACAGACACGATGTGACGTGTGCAACAGTAACACCTGACAATAACTGCGGCAGTAATTGGCACAGCCCCTTAAAATGAGGCAAAGTAATGATTACCCTCCACGCGGGGAAGCGTACGAGAGAAGGAAGAATAACTCGGATGAGTATAGGGTGACCCGTTCAGCGAGTGAAAAACTCGGAATGTGCCAAGGGAAAAGATAGTCAATGAAATCCGAGATAGGAGGTAACTTGGAAAAGGGAGCAAAAGGCTCAGTAAAGTTGAACCTGCTGTGGCCTTAGCGGCTGAGGCGGCTAAGACCGCACCAGCTTCGGGGACTAATGTTGGGGGGATACCCCCGGGTAGGGTCACGCCGGGGTATAATGGCCGAGTTAGCCGAGGTACGACAAGGTCAAAGCAAGTGCTGGCCGAGTCACCTCAAGGCAGGCCGAATCATGGGGTAACCCAGACCAGAGGGTGTCCGCCTAACTGAGTCCCGGCTGACTTATGTCGTATGCCGGCAGGTTTTATCTATCTTGTATGCAGGTACCGGTGTGGCCGGATTAACCAGGCATGATCCGGGTTATATCAGGCTTGCAAGAGAAGGAAGGTATCTCGCTGGTCAAAAGGTGGCTACTGTGCACAGAGCGTGAGCGAAGCGGACAGAGGCCAGGATCACTGAGGCGTGGCCGACAAGGGTGACGCTGCCTGTGTCGGATGACACGGGTGCCGCAGAGTCTCACGTAGCCTCTACATGGCTTACGATGGGGAAAAGAGACCCGGTCGGTTTACTATTTTGGGAAGAGGCATATTCCCTGGAATATGCCTCCACGTATGCCCTAATTAGAGACCTAGCCACCCCTATATAAGGAGGGCTAGGGCCTCTGTAGAAGGGGTTGAGTTCTATTGATTTATTGACCAGTTGATGGGCATTTTGAGTAGAGAGTTCCTGAGAGCAAAGCGGTGGTGAGAGTAAGAGAGTTCCTTCTTCCTCCTCTCCCCAATACAGCTCAAGGAGCACTTGTAACTCATCTAGCTTGAATAATACAAACATCTGTGTGTGGAATCACCACACTATCCCTCCCTAGATTCCTCTAGTGCATCTTGTCCCCACCTTTAGCCTATCCATGGCATCTGCCGTGACACCACCACGACAGCAAGGAAATGGTGAAGGACATGGGGAAAAGAGATCCTCACCAGTTATAACCATCAGCCGCGTCAAGATTCGTGCAAACGCTACAGTAAACACGCCACGCGTCGTGGAAAGGACTAGGAAACCCCCATGCGATGATTACGTCGCCTCGATCTCCACAAACGCATTGAAATGGTGCCTCGGTTCCATGAAAGACGGACCCACCAACGGTCATGCTGACAGGAAATGTCTGTCAGTGACGTGACTTAACCATGACTGGTGTCAGATAACGTCAGAGACCAAGTTCCGACTTAGTTTGAATTACATGTTGGAAATCTGAATAACATATTAATAGGTCCGACTCATTTTTGAGACCTGGATCGTATCTTTTCTTTTGAAGTTTCAGGAACCCTTCAAGATTCTGCAAGCCGAAGATCAAGCTAGGCGATGATGAATCCGACTTTGGATCTTGGAGGCCTCCGGGGGCTGCTGTTGGGGATATACTTTCTGGGTATCCTCACTGTACCTCACTGACCAGGGTGGCCCACTTCAGGTTAGAGCTTTGCTTCACGGGCGGCCCAGTCAGGGAGAAGAGACAGAGTCCAATACGGCTATGGGAAGGCCTAGAAGACTTACCGACATAGGCCCATAGTGTTACTTGTAGTTCAAGATGTACTCTGTAACCGACTCTTAGTCGTAGCCGGATAGATCTCTCATGTAAAGACTAGGCCGGATATCTATATAAGCCGTCCTAGGGAGAGCCTTTAGGGCAATCAACCAACCATACAATAGTCTACAATCTCCACTCGCACAGGCGAAACCCTTGTAACCCATATTCCGACTCTTCCGTATTACTGGATTGCTAGCAGGAGTAGGATCCATCCAAAGCCGGTGGATTCGAACCTGGGTAAATTTGTGTGCTCACCGTCCCAGAATCCCGTACATCTCACACCCCTCTCTTCCACACGCCTCGAGGACCCCCCATGGCGTACTTGTCATCAATACAACGATAGCCATTGATTAAAAGAAGATGTAGTAAGCTTGGGTGGATCACCCCTATTGTTTATATGAGGATGAGGAATAGGTGGGTCAGGGGAATATAGGTGATGAACCTCACTATAGTCCTCCTTACCACTTCCCTTCTTGGAGGCGGAACCATTATGTTTTTCACCTACCACTTCATCTTCCTTAGATCCGGTGTTAGCCTTATCCTTGGATGATGGAGTAGCAGCCTCAGAGGAAGATGGAGATGGGGCTGCAGATGATGTGAGGCGAGCAATTATTTGTTGCATCTCCTCCATCTTGGTCTCAAAGGATTTAAACAAGGTTGTTTCCAACGTCTTGAGGTCATCCATTTTGACCATGTCCACAACCTCATTCCCATTCTCCTTGGTACCCATACTTCTCTTAGGCGGTTAAGCCTGAATAAAGAGTCGAGGATCTGATACCAATTGAAATGAATCATATGGGCACCTAGAGGGGGGGGGGGTGAATAGGTGCTACTTCAAATTTTAATGCTTTTTCAATTTTAGGCTTGACACAAAAGGTAAATTATCTAGATAAGCTATTATGAAGAATTTCCCTATATGCAAACCTAACTACTAGCGAGTAAAGGCGAGAGAGATAGAGGAACGAGTAAACCATAGTGGAGCACGCGGAGACACATGATTTGTTTTACCATAGTTCCTTCCTTGTTAAGAGAAGTACATCTGCGTTGGAGGGGTGGGCGGTACTAAGACCACCACGCCACAATAGGCCTCACCCTGTTCTCCGATGGATCCCGCCACCAAAGGCCTGATCCGCCTTTCCACTATAGGAACCCTTCGAGGCGGGAACCGACGCCTTTACACAACTAGCGGGGCACAACTCCACAACCAAATTGGAGGCTCCCGTAGTGACAACAAGCTGCCACAAGAACAAGTTATCAATAACAAAACACAAGATCTAGATATTAACGAGAATACTAGATCAGGGATTTCTCTAAGTGAATGCAGAGGAGTTGATGCGCTTGATTCCTGATGACGATGTAGATTGTCTCCTCCTTCAATTCCACCAAAGATCGAAGCCTTTGGGTGGTTGAAGTGAGAGATCTAGAGAGAGAGCACTTGCAACAGGCCTGGTCCTTTTCGAATGAATCAAGAGATCTGAATGGAGGGGATGAAGGGGCTTTTATACCCCCTGCACCCACTGAGCCGTTGGAGACATTTGGGGCCGGATTATCCGGTGCAAGAGAGGGCCGGATTATCCGGCATGGGGAAAACTCCGCCCTAGACTCGGATTATCCGGCAAATAATCCGCCCCCACTCAGAGGGACGTGCCGAGCCTACCCTTGATCGTCTCCTGGGGGCCGGATTATCCGGCCCCTTGCGAGGACCGGATTATCCGGCGAGGGAAGGAAAATCTTCCCGGTTTGGATTTTCCGGGAGAAAATCCGAACCCAGTCAGAGCTTCACACCTTGCCTGCCTTTGATCGTCTTCTGGGGGCTGGATTATCCGGCCCAAGGCGAGGGCCAGATTATCCGGTCAAGGGAAGAAAATCCGCCCATGTTCGGATTTTCCGGGAGAAAATCCGTCCCAAGACAAAGTGACGTGCCATGCCTGCCTTTGCCAAATGAGTTAGGCCGGATTATCCGACCCTTGATGGGGGCGGATAATCCGCCCCCCCAAACACAAAATCATTCCCTACACACTTAGCACACATGAGAAAACTCCACGGTATTGTTATCTAACACTCAAAACACAAGGAACCATGAAATGTTATTTTAGTGGCCTCGCAAGGCCGCCGCCGCGGGAAGCAGCTCGGCGCGAGGTGGGCCGCGCCAAAGGCCCACCCAGCCGGTGCCTCCCAGGCTACTGGCTGTTGGCTGCTGTTTTGCCTATTGGGCTGAGTAGAAACAGCCCATTCCGCTAGTCCGAATTTTCCTGAGCTTTTTCCTTTAGTAATTAGTCCCACATGGCTTAGCCTTTGAGAAAGGCACAGCCCTTAGCCTATATAAAGGGGTGCCCATGGGTGGGATTAGAGACACCAACAATTGGAGAAGTCCTTTGGTTGACTTCCTCCTTCCATCTCTCTCTAGACCTTGTGACCATGGCCCCAAGTTTGGGTTGTGCGAACGAGGCACACCTGCAGCACGTTGTTGCGCTGCAGGGAATCCTAGCCGGATATCAACTTCCGCACTCCCGGCGGGACCGAGGAGCCAGAGGTCTCATCGTGCACCGGATGTGTACAAAGACACGAGGCGCAACACTTGGGGCGCTTAAATGTCATGAGCCGGAGCTGCTGCACGATGAAGAAGGAGCAAGGGGTGACCTGTGAGGAGCTTTGCGACCTTGAGGTCGGCTACGAGTATGACTACATCAACCACGTTCCTCTCGGAACGTTAACCGTGTACGGTCTACAAGGATATGTATTCTATACGCATTGGCTGTTACCGCATTACTACATAGATAGATCCTAGGCAGTTTTTGGGGTTCCAACGTAGGATTTTTTTGTTTTCTACTGCGGATCCCCTTCAATATATGGCTAGCTCCTTTACACAGCACTTAAAACAAAAGTATGAGCATATATGCAAAAGAAAAGAAAAAGAAAGAAGAAAAAGAGCGAATGTGCAAAGAGAAAATAGACATATAACACTGTATTGTAGTATGGCAAATATACACTTTTGAAATTTTGAATCGCAAGTGAATACGTCGATCCTAAAACACTTAGGACTACCTTGTTAACTCATTTGATTGAACCGGATACTTTTACGTTATGTTGAGATTCATATTTTATGAACTATTGATAACTAAGGTGTGGAAGCCTGCTAATACTATTCAGATGGTTCGAGTAAGGTACTATTCATGAACTTATTCCTATGTATGGTATATGATAAACACATGCTGCAACAACCTCATTTATTCTAATCGACTCAGCTTCGTGAATATGAGGATCACATCCATTAAGCTAAAACTTTCTCGGGACAATCAAGAGTCTATTCTTGGGGAAATTGATGAGTGCATATTTGCATGATGTTTTATATTATTATTTTGCATTGTAGATGTAGGATCTTGATTTTTTACGGTGCTCATGCGCACATTTTATGTCTGTTTTCACCAGGATCAGGACAGATGATGGATCCAGTGGATACAATTATTGGAGCAGTTGTACTGTGGAAAAAGGAGTTAAAAACAACATAAATCGCTTATTTGGGAGATATTAATAATACCAGAAGAAAACCAGAAGCAAACAAGGGAGGCAGAAGGTTCAACGCCAACTATACGGCGGGAGCAAATTTTCTGGCCGTATAGCTCTAGCTGTATAGTTGGCGCCTCCTCCGCCTCGTCAAATAGTTTCAACCCCTACAATTGGTTCAAAGAGACGACATACAGAACACCCATAAATCGCAGAAAACTCACCTCCGGAAGGCATCTGGAGGGGGAACTCATCCACAGGGATCCATCTTCGCCCTGCGCAGATCCGGGAGGCTAAGGCATCGATCTTCATCATCCACCGCTGCATCACCACCATCTCCATCCATCCCATCTACGTCCTTGTCTAGATCTTGTTGAAATTCATGTACTCATTGTGGATTTATACAAGTACTATTCATCTATGATTGTTTCCATTACCATTTGCCATGATATTGATTGCCTCCATGTCTAAGTAGATCTTTAGTTCTTAGTGAGATGGACAAACCCTAGTATGAGACTGAAATAAGATAAAGTCTATTATGATATTCATCGTTGTGACCATGTGTTAGATTCTCTACATCTTGATGTTGAGAGAAGTCGGCCTCTCAATATTTGCCTCTCGTGGGGACTTGATGGAGGGAACTACTAGTTGGTAGACGGAGGCGTGACTACAAAGCTGTTGGCACCCCTTACATATCAACTTGGGAATCCGAGGAAACACACGGAACACTATCCATGCCATGGGATACGTCCTACGAGATTAGATCCCTTAATAACGTAGTAACTCGATTGATGTCAATTGCTGACTGTTGTGGTTATGATGATGATGTGAGAAGCGGTTGCTGCCTAATTGTCCACATACGGAGTTCCTCCCATATGACATAGTTGAGAATGTTCATGATAATAATCTTTATCTTAGATCCTCATAGTACTAGTGGTGTATCCGCTACTCCCTGAGAACACTTTTTCCCTATTGCAGTTCCAATCTTTCTTATATATGCAATATTTACTTTCTGTATTAAGTTATTTTGCTTTACTTTATTATTGCACTTATACCTAAAACCCAAAAACACCCTTTTACACAATACTCGCATTTTATCTTGTTACTTAGAACTTAATCTATCATTTCTATCGTAATATTTATTTCAAGAGTTATTAGACTTTAGACTCCTGCTCCCTGTGGGATCGATATCTTTATTTCGAAACTAGATACTAACGGTCTGTGCACTTGCAGTCATCAAGCTATTTTCTGGCACCATTGCCGGGAGCTAAGCGATGTAGGTCTTTTAGTTTTTACTTATTTATTTTTGTCTTGCTAAATTTTGTTTTGAGTTACAGGTGCCCACCAACATGATGGAGTTTGAGCATATGACTAGTGCTAACCCACTCAAATGCTTTGGGAAGCCCTATGATATTTATAAAAGAGACAACTCCAATAAGAAGACAAGGGGGTTTCAAATAAATCCTCTACTACTTAGTATTGTACATAAGAAGCAATTTACTAGAGATGAAGAAGATCCCGATCCATATGATCATATTGCATGCTTCAAAGATATATGTGGCACTTTTCTATTAACGGGATATACTGCCGATGAGGTAAGAGTTAAAATTTTTAGTCAGACTTTGACTAGTACAGCTCTCTCATGGTATAGATCTCTACCACCTGAAGCCACTACTACTTGGGATAATCTAGCCTGTGAATTTCTAGCAAAATATTACACTTTTTCAAAATCTTTTGGAATCAGGCGTCTTATAATGACTTGGAAAAACCGTTTTAATGAAGGACTAGTAAGAGATTATATCAGATTTAAAGATTTACTACGTCTATGTCCTCATCATGATTTACCAGAATGGTATTTATTGCATATCTTTTATGGCGGTTTAATTGAATCTAATAAAATTGAACTAGACTCTTTCGCTGAAGGAGCCTATATGAATCTTCCTATACCTAAAGCTTGGGCTTTACTTAATAGAATTCGTGATCATAGTTTCATGGAATTTTGGTCTAGGAAGTGAAGGAGGCGTAGAAATAGAACATGATTGTATTCATGACTATAATTAAAAAGCCATGTTAATGAATTATCTAAGGAACTTTATTTGGATTCAGATCTTGTGTTGCAAGTTGTTAAAGCTTTTACAGAACATATTAAAGCTCTAAAAGAGGGACCGGTCATGTATGATTCACCAGCCGAACCTGAGAAGAAAAGAGAAGATAAAGCAACACTGGCCTCTTTAGAACCAATAAATGAAATGCCTTTTCCTAACACTGCACGAAAGCACATTCTTATTAACAGGTCAAGGCAGTACAGGATAAAAAGGAAGAAGAAAATTTGCCAGAAGTTGTGGAACATCTGGAGGAAACCAAAGATGAAGAGGTAACCAAGGAAGCAATTATGGCTATTTATGCACATTGTAACATAGTTGAACTTGATGAAGAGACTTCCATATTGGTTTAAGGTAAAACAAAGGTAAAAGATGTGGGTAAGCCTATTCTTCCCTGCATATTTAAAGAAACCTAGCATTACGGTTTATGTGATCTTGCCACAGAAGTTAATGTTATATCTTATGATTTCTATTTAGAAATAAAAGAAGAAATAGAACCGGCTACAATTGAAAATACTAATATAACGATTATGTTAGCCAATAAAAATCTTAGAATTCCAATAGGAGTAGTTGAAGATGCAACTGTCACAATCGGCAATAAAAACTTTCCCATCGATTTTATAGTTGTTGATATGCCAGCTGACACTCTTTGCCCTATTATATTTGGAAGAAACTTTTTGGGTGATATAGGTGCCTATGTTAATTTCAAGAAGGAGATCATGTCCCTTAAGCTTGGGGGAACGGAAAATAAATTTCATTTTTCCAAATTTAAAGATAGACCTCCACAAATACAAGAAGAAGAGGAAGAGAGAACTATTCAAGAAATGGCGACACTTTTCTTTGGTAATCAAGAAGAAGAAATAAATGAAGATCCAAATTATGAAGAAATAGTTATGGAGGACAAGTCCCTGGAAGAACTAGAAGATGAATTTGATTCACTTCCCATAATGGGACCTCCAACCGATGAGGCTTTTGAAGAGCCAGAAAAGAGAGGGGATGAGGAACTACCACCCCAGAGTTGAAGACTCTACCAGATAATCTCAAATACAAGTTTCTAGATGATACAAATAAATTTACTGTCATTATTAGTGCTAAACTTCAAGAAAGGAAGAAGAAGAACTTATGGAGATACTTAAGGAGCATCGCAAGGCCTTTGGGGTACTCAATGGATGACTTAAAGGGCATCCGTCCCATGATAGCCGTCCATCGAATATTCATGGAAGAAGGTGCAAAACCAGTTGTAGATTTAATAGAAGAGTGAAGCCTAAAATGAAAGAAGTGGTAAGAAAAGAAATTGTATGCCTACTGGACGCAGGCATAATTTATCATGTTAAAGAGAGTGATTGGGTAAGTCATGTTCATTGTGTCCCTAAGAAGGGCGGGTTTACTGTTGTTCCTAATGAAAACAATGAACTAATACCTACTAGAACTATTGTTGGGCACAAGATGTGCATAGACTTCAGAAAATTAAATAAAGAAACTAGGAAAGATCACTATCCTTTACCATTCATAGATATAACTTTAGAGAGCTTAGCGAACCATACTCATTTTTGTTACCTGGATGGATACTCTGGTTTTTCTCAAATAGTTGTTCATCCTGATGACCAACTTAAGACAACTTTCGTTAGTCCTTACAGTTTACATGCTTATCGACGTATGCCTTTTGGTTTATGTAATGCTCTGGCTACTTTTCAAAGATGCATGACTGTTATTTCTGCTGATTTCCTAGAACTTATAATGGAAGTATTTATGGATGACTTTTCTGTCTATGGAACTTCATTCACGAGTTATTTGGATAATCTCAAAAGAGTTTTGCAGAGTTGCGAAGAGACCAACCTTATTCTAAACTGGGAGAAATGCCATTTTATGGTCAAAGAAGGTATAGTCTTTGGACACGAGGTATCAAATAAGGGAACTGAAGTTGATAGAGCTAAGGTTGAGGCAATTGAGAGAATGCCACGACCTAGGGATATTAAAGGTATAAGAAGTTTCCTTGGTCATGTGGGTTTTTATAGAAGGTTCACTAGACATTTCTCTAGTATATCTAAACCTTTGACTAACCTCTTGCAAAAGGGAGTAAGATTTAATTTTGATGATAAATTTCTTGAAGCCTTTGATCAACTAAAAAATGCTTTATCTCGTGCTCCCATCATTAAACCACCTATCAAGGATACAACCTTTGACTTAATATGTGAAGCTAGTGATGATGTTGTAGGAGTAACTATAGGACAACATATTGGTCGTATATATAATATTATACATCATGCTAGTAGAACTCTAAATGGTGCTCAGAAGAATTATCCAAAGGAAAAAAGGAACTATTTGCTATATTTTTCTCTTGTCATCAATTTTGTTCTTACATAGTTGATGCAAAGGTAAGAGTGCATACGTATCATGCTGGTTTAAAAGAACTCCTTGAAAGGAAAGAACATAAGCCAAGACTGATCCGCTGGATTCTTTCACTTCAAGAATTTGAGTTGAAGATTATGTAGAGGCAGGAAATAAAGATGTTAAATGCAGTAGCCATGATAGCCTAGCAAGAAACTAATCTTGTTGAGAGGAACTTTAGTCCTGGTGATTTTCGTTTACAAGAATTATTCAATGAATTAAGGTCAATTCCTTCAAGGAGAAGAAGTCTTTATTGTTGGAAGAACTTTCTCATCCCCAAATAAGCAAATGTTAAGTGCAAGGTAAGTGTTCTTACCCAAATAAGTGATTTGGTTTCACAAATTTTACTCCTAATTTTTTTGTCTTTGAAACCCTTGTGTTTTTCTAAAGTTTTAGAGGGGTTTTACCAACTATACGGGTGGAGCTATACGACCGGAGAGGGATCTCCCGCCATATAGTTGGTCGTTAAACTCTCTGTAACATCTTTGTGAAATTGTTTTCAATACTAAGCCTATACGGTCGCAACTATACGACCGGAGCAAAAATTCCGGCCATATAGTTGGTCGTTGAACTCTAAGATAGTTTTGATTTTTGGTGTATATATTTATATGGTCTCAACTATACGATCGGAGCAAAAATTCCAGCCATATAGTTGGTCGTTAAAATCTCAGACACTTTTGATTTTCGGTTTTTGTATCTATACGGTCGCAACTATACGACCGGAGCAAAAATTCTGGCTGTATAGTTGGTCATTAAACTCTCATACACTTTTCGTTTGTTTTTCGTCCAAAAAAGGTGTTATTGTTGCTTCCGAGTCGTGATTTAATTGACCTGGACTCGAGATATTTGGAAATATCTGCCCAGAACCAACCACACGGTCAGACCTATACGGGTTGCGCCCGTATAGTTGGTCGTTACGTGGTAGGACACTTCCAAATCCGTGATTTCTTTCTCTATTCTGTTAAGATTCTTTTCTTGGAGGACAATTTGGTGTTTCTCGTGAGTTATACCGACCTGTGACCCCCTTATATGCTGCCATTGTCTCTCTCTCTAATCATAGTCTACAAGAACCAATCTAGCAATGCGCTATCTCGTCCCAGGCCGTGGGAAACCCATGGGGCTCATTTCTCCTTCCAGGGACCAATCTAGCAGCCCGTCCATGGAGGACGATGACGAGAAGGTGGAGAGGTTGAGCCCATGGTACAAGGAGTACATCAAGCCAAGCTACTTCAACAATGATTCCGAAGATAACGTGGTTGACGTCTACATCCACCGAGACGTCTATGATCCACCTGAGATCAATTGGGCGACGATGAAGAAAGCTCAACAAGAGAGAGAAGATCACAAGCCACATGGAAAAGGGCGTGTGGAGATGGTCATGTTCATCACCACAGATCCAAGGCCGCACAAGCATAAGGAATTATCTAATATTGGTGCAGGTGCTAGAAAGGAAGGGGAGGTTCCACTCTCGAAGCCAACCATTGGTGCTCGTATGAAGGTTAAGCCTCAAGAAGAGTGGAGGTACGGTTTCCACTTCCCTGATCCATCAATTATGGATAAGGAAGAAGAAGTTGTCCCTAGGACCAAGGATCGCGTGCAGGCACTAGAGATATATCAGACGTAGGAGCTACTCCATCGCGTCGAAGTCCGTCACCGTCTCAATGAGATGGAGAAGAAGGAAGACCTCCTTCCATTGGTGACCAAGATCGCAGATAGAGTGGACACTCTGCAATCTGATCTACACAGGTGCTACAGCCGCATAACTACTCTGGAGGAGACCAACAAGAATCTACGCACCGCAGTGTTACACGCCATGGCGCCACAGTGATCTACAACAATCACGGTATCAAATAATCGCAAGGGATTATTTGATCCCGCCTGGCTTGATTCTAAGCTTGGGGAGATCTTTAAGACCCTGTAATCTATATTATAATTTTTATTATTATTTTTGCATTAGTTCAAACTAGAAATAAAGTTTGCGTCATTAGAATTCCCTTCAGGAATAGTCGATCCCTTTTATGAAATTCCGAGTTTATTATTATATATGGAGCAATATTGAGTTTGTGTTGGATTTAATGATATATGAATGGCTTGAGTATGATTTTACTTGCACTTGATGATAGAAATAGGAGTCTTCCACACTATTGGTACTAATGGAACACATAAAGATAATTTGGTCAATATGCTTTAAGTCTATGGTTTGATTTACAAAGAGAAATTATCTATACAATTAAGTTGAAAGAGAAACCTTGAACAAAGGAAAATGAAAGTGCTATCAAAATAGAGTGAGAACAAGTCGAGGTAGAATCTCCAAGTCATAAGAATGTTTCATATACAGTTGGAATTTGATAATTGAGATCGTTGAACTTTGAATTCCTACATAAGGTGGAATATATGGCTAGCTCCTTTCCACAACACTTAAAACAAAAGTGTGAGCATATATGCAAAAGAAAAGAAAAAGAAAGAAGAAAAAGAGCGAATGTGCAAAGAGCAAATAGGCATATACCACTGTATTGTAGTATGACAAACATACAATTTTGAGATTTTGAATCCCAAGTGAATACGTTGATCCTAAAACACTTGGGACTACCTCGTTAACTCATTTGGTTGAACCGAATACTTTTACATTATTGAAAGGGCATTTATGCCCTTCCTATTATTTTGATGTTTGTTGACAACAGTTGGATAGGTTTAATATGCTACTCTTGTGTATTTTGCACTGAAGGAAAAGAGCTCCCCAGGATCATGCCTGTGCAGGAAGAAAGTCCCAACCGGACTGTCCGGCTGATATACGTTGGAGTGTCCAGCTGGATTCAGCCAGACTATCCGGCCCTAGGGTTTCGTCGACTTGCTCGGACACTCTGTGTGCCATATCGGATTCCACCCGAACATAGTCTGGACACTGGCTGGAAACTTTGCCAAGCCGGAGTGTCCGGCTGGTTTGGCCTAGAGTGTCCGGCCTAGGGGACTCATCGACCTGCTCGGACAATCAGAACACCACTTCGGACTCTACCCGGACACAGTCCGGAAACTTGGCCAGGCCGGAGTGTCCGGTTGGTCTCGTTCGGAGTGTCCGGCTACATCGGACTATCCGACTGGTGTTTTCCGTACTCTCCGGGGTAAATGGCTCCCAACGGCTCTAATTCCAGGGGGCGCTATATAAAGGCCCCTTCTTCTACCTTGGGAGCTGCTCGTCTACCTCAAGAACAGCAACACCATTTGAGCTACCAAATCCACAAGATCTCTTCACTCAACCATCCAAAGTCCTTAATCTTTGGAGAATCGAAGAAGGAGGCTTTGATCTAGAGCTTCACCAAGAGAGATCTTCATTTCCCCCTCATGCACTTGAGGGCCCCTTGCTCTAGTGTTTCATTGGGGGGCTATCCCGAAAAAAAGAGCTCCCGCGACTGGCTCGCCCTTAGCACGGGCGGCCAGCCGTGCCCCAACCTCCACCCTCCCCTGAGCTCTCCCCACCTCCTATCCCCTAGCATCGTCGGCGGGCATCGCTGGGCTAGTCCCGGGCGGCCCCGTTGCTGGTGGCCCTTGGTCTGCACCCTCCTGTAGGCGCACCGGTGCGGCGCGGCGCGGTAGTGGGAGGTGCGGCTCAGGCAGCGGCGATCTGGCACGGCGGCGGGGCGACCTGAAGCTAGCAAGGTGGGCTGCGCGTGGTGGCGTCGCCGGTGCTGGTGACGATGGCTGGGCAGGGGTGGTGACCTGTGGTCTCAGATCTAGGTCCTCCGGCCAGATCTGGGTTAGGACGGGCCGAACTTCACTTCACCACCTTCGGTCAGGGTGATGAGGGATCTGTGACGAAGGTGGTGGCAACGACACCGCGCCGGTTGCAGCGTGGCAGCGGGAGCTTCATGGGCTTGTATGGGTCTAGCCAGGCCTATGGTGAAGGTTGAGGACGGCGACGGCGTGACCTACGTGCAACATCATGGCGGCGGGAACTTTATGGACCCCTCCGAGGACCGGCCGGGCCTACTCGGCCTGGTGTGCTCCTTCTGCCGTGTCCGGTCGGCACCAGCCAATGGCGGTGGAGGATGACCTCTAGGTGGTTGTGCTGCTGCCGCCCTCCGGATCTAGTGGCCTGGTGTGCTCTTGCCGCTTCGTCCGGTCGGCTACTGTCTACAACGATGGAGGTTGTTTCCTCCCGCGTGGTGGTGTTTCCACCGCCCTTTGTCTACGGATTTTCCTTGTCGGTCTGGCCGGCCTCGCAGCGTTCGCCTTGGGGAGACGAAAATGGTGACCACAAGACCGTGGTGGCGTACATTGGTGAGTGGGAAGATTGGTGGAGCGCTACGAATTTTCCGGAGGTGGGGTTTTGGGGGTCGGGAGAAATCCCTATCATCTTGGCACCGACGCGGTGGTGCGTGCGTGTGTCGCCATCCCTTCCTGAAGGGCGTGTGTCGTGGTGGTGTCACGACAGATGCCATGGATAGGCTAAAGGTGGGCACTAATACACGCTAGGGGAATCTAGGGAGGGATAGTGGAGTGATTCTCCACACAGATGTCTGTATTGCTTAGTGACCAAGATTACAAGTGCTCCTTGAGCTGTATTGGCGAGAGGAGGAAGAAGGAGCTCTCTTACTCTCACCCACAGATCGCACCCAAAACCCTAGCCAAACCAGAATAGTAGAAAAACCAACCAACTAGAGATCAACCACCTCTACTGAAACCCTAGCCCCTCTTTTATAGAGGGAGCTCGGGCTCTGCCTAGGGCATACGTGGAAGCATATTCCTAAGAATATGCTTCACCCTAGAATAGTAAGCCGACCAGGGTGCTTTTCCCCCGCGTCACACATGCTTTAGCTACGTGAGCCTCTGCGGCGCCCGCGTCAGCCGACATGGGCGTCGTCACCCTTGTCGGCCACGCCCCGGTGGTCCTGTCCTTGCTCGCTTCGCTCAGGCAGTGCGTACCAGGGCTTCTTTTGACCAGCGAGATTCCTTCCTTCTCCTAGAAGCCAGACGTGACCCGAATCATAGCAGATCTGGCCACACCTGTTCCTGCATATAAGTAAAACACGCACATCCGACTTACTGCTTAAGTCGGTTGAGACTTAGTTAGGTGAACGCACCCTGGTCCGGGTTACCCCGTGATTCGGCCTGCCTTGAGGTGACCCGGCCAGCATCTGCTTTGTCCTTGCTGAACCTCGGCTAACTCGGCCTTTATACCCCGGCAAGACCCTACCCGGGGGTATCCCCCCAACATTAGTCCCCGAAGCTGGTGCGGTCTAAGCTGCCTTGGCCGCTAAGGCCATATCAGGTTCAATTCTGTGCTCTGGTCGTTATTGCCGAGTTAACTATTTACCTCGGATTATATGGATTTACGTTCCCTTCGCACATTCCAAGTTTTCACTTGCTGGCCGGGTCACCACAGTTCCATCCGGGTCTTGTTTCCTTCTCTCGTACGCCAACCCATGTGAAAGGTAATCATTATGTCGTCTTATTTTAAGGGCCTGCACAGTAACCGCCACAGTAATTGTCAGTTATCACTGTGCGCGGGTCACGTCATGCCTGCCTCCTCGTTTTTCGTATCATAGTGTCGCGTCACGGGATTATCTCCGCTCTATGGCCCTCCGTGTGGCTCCCCACTGATTGGTCCGAACAGGTGATACACGGCCACTGCGTGTGGCCGATCCGCAGGACACGATCCCACTCACCGCTTGAGGGTGTGGTTAAATACCGGAGGGGCGCATCCCTTAGGATTTTTCCCCTTCTGCGCCCCTCTGCCCGTTGCTCTTCTTCTTCGTCTTCCTCGCGACCGCGCCGCCACCAGTGCTGCCAAATAGCATCGTCGCCGCCGCCCTTTTCTCTCGCACGCCTGCATCGCAGCCACCGTTACGAAAATCTCTCGCCACGGGTCCTCGTCAATCCCGGCCTCTGCCCCCGCCGGCGCTAGCTTCAGCGAGGGACGCGAGGACTAGATGACGGAAGAAGAACTCATCGTTGCTGAACAGGAGATGGAGGAGGACGCCGCGGTGGCGGACCGCAGTGCGTGGGCCAGGTCCTGGGTCTATCAAGAAGACCTGGACTGGCTCTACCGGACCAGACGCATCCCCGCCGGCGTCGCCGCTCGCCTCGCCTCCGCTGAATTGGCCCCCGCACCCAATCCGGGTGAATACGTCGTGTTCTTGTCCCATTTCCAATGGGGCTTCGGATTGCCGGTGAGTGACTTTGTCCGGGACTGGCTTAGAACCTACGAACTCCAGCCGCACCATCTTCCAGCCAATGCCATTACTTCTCTTTCTGCCTTTGCTTCTACGATCGAAGGCTACACCGGACTGTGGCCCACGAAGGAGCTGTGGATCCGGTTTTTCGGCCTTCGTCGCAACGTCATCCCAGACATCCACGCCGATCCGGAGGACAAGCGGCTCACTCAGTTTGGAGCGGCTTCCATCTCACCCCAGAGGTTTTCCGTTTTCCCCCGGGTCACTGGGTTAGAGTCCTGCAAAGGGTGGGCCCAGACCTTCTTTTATGTCCGGAACACAGGCACTGAAGATTTAATCCGGCTGCTCCCATATACCTCGGGTCCACCTAACCCGGATTTGTGGGACGCCGTCCCCAAGAAGCCCACGGCCTTGGCCAACCAGGTCAACAAAAGGTTCGTGGAGCTGAAGGAGCTCGGGCTACGCAACGAGGATGCCATGATCACTTTCGTGTGTAACCGAATCTCCCCCTCCAGAAGGGCACCCACAAGGTGTGCCACATGAGCTTCGGCCGCGACCCCAACCGGACCTCCTCCTTCGAGCTGAGCAACATGGAGATTTATCGCCGGGTTAAGGCTCTCTTCACCACCCACAAGGACTTCTCCTCTGAGTGGACATGGGGAATTGAGCATTTTTGCCGGGACAGGCTTCCTCCCTTGGTAAGTTTCGTGGTGCAAATTTACTCCAGATTAGTTATACGTCGGTCATTGTTGCGTTTTTGACTTATTTTGTTCATTCCTTTGCTCAGCAATTTCTTCAGCAGACCCTCGAGGATGGCACCGATCCGACCCTTAAGTGGGTGCCGGACCGGGAGACTCCGGATGAGGAAAGGCCAGACCAGGAGATGTTCCTCCCGATGACCGACGCCACGAAATGACCCACGGGTAAATCCTCTTCTATTAGAGATTGGCCCAATGATGAAGTGACTCGGATGTCGAGGTGATTGAACCTGTTGAGTCTGTCCCCCTTTCTTTTGCTTTTCCGCCATCAGCTCACCCCGGTGGTCACATCCACGAGGATCCTCCCCTTGCTACGGGCGAACATGTTCCGGCGGCATCGAAGAAGAAGCGCGGGGCTGCTTCAAGTTCTTCCTCCGGAGCTTCTCAGCCCGCTAAGAGGCGAAAGAAATCCCGGGACAAGACTGCCTCCAAGCCCGCAGGCAAGGCCCCAACACAAAGGGCTCGGAAACTCAAGGAGGCCCAAACCTCGGATGCGTAAGTCATTATTCCTTCTGTAACTTGCTCTTCCTTACATCGACGTAATTTTTCTTCTGACATTACTTGATTTTGCAGGGCTCCGGTGGAGGTCCCTCAAAGTGGATCTAGCATCTCTTCACCTCTCTGACCTATCCCTTCTCCCCGTCGCGACGACGAGTCATGCCCGCTGAGCCCTATTCCAGAGGGTTCTGTGGCCGCTCCGGGTTCTGCTCCACCTCGGCAAGAGGAGGGTAACCTTGGAGCGGGGGAGACCTGCCCGGCCGAGGCGACGACATCCACCACCTCGGCATCGCCGCAACCAGCAACCACTGAAGCTACCTCGGCTCCAGCACCAGTACCAACAACCAGAGCAGCACCAACACCAACTCCGGCATCAGCACCAACTCCGGCTGCAAAAACATCAGCAGCGGCACCAAGCCCAGCAACGAGAGCACCAGCGCCTAACTCCTCTGCCTCGTCGGAATCTTCTCAACCTCGGCGAGGAGCTACCCCGGCCGCTCCTAAGGGGAAATCCGCTGCAAGTGCTTCCTCTTCCCAGCAAGCCAAGGACAAGAAGGCTCCGGACGCTGCCAAGCCGACATTCGTCGAGGCTGGGCAGCGTACCCTCGTATCAATGCTTCCTAAGAAAGCTCCAACAGCGAAGGACGCTCCTGCCGAGCCAACTGATGCACAGTAGATGGTTCTGCACATCAGCCCAGCCCTTGCCTTGATTGAAAGGAAAGAAGCGCACGCAAAGGGCTTGGTGGCGCCCCATATGCCCAGCGGTGAACGGTATCCTCGAGCCTGATAGAATTTGTCATGAATTGGAATAAGGCCGAGGTATTTCAAGACGCTGATCTCCCGGAGAAGTTCGGCCCCACCGAGTTTTCCGCTTAGATGAACACAGCCGCAAAGGCAATTAACCTCGCTGGGCAAATGATGGAGGTACGTCGCTTCCCCTTTACATGTTGTAGATAATAACCATTAGTCCTCGAGCCTCCAGTGGAGTAACTTGTTACTCGGTCGGATGCTCTTTAGAAAACTGACGTATCTCCATGAGAACTTCGAATATGCACACACCTAGAGCCGGGTTAAGTTCCACTTGGCCTGGATTTTAGTACACTTCGAATATGCACACACCTAGAGCCGGGTTAAGTTCCACTTGGCCCGGATTTTAGTACACTTCGAATATGCACACACCTAGAGCCGGGTTAAGTTCCACTTGGCCTGGATTTTAGTACACTTCGAATATGCACACACCTAGACCCGGGTTAAGTTCCACTTGGCCCGGATTTTAGTACACTTCGAATATGCACACACCTAGAGCCGGGTTAAGTTCCACTTGGCCTGGATTTTAGTACACTTCGAATATGCACACACCTAGAGCCGGGTTAAGTTCCACTTGGCCCGGATTTTAGTACACTTCGAATATGCACACACCTAGAGCTGGGTTAAGTTCCACTTGGCCCGGATTTTAGTACACTTTGAATATGCACACACCTAGAGCCGGGTTAAGTTCCACTTGGCCCGGATTTTAGTACACTTTGAATATGCATCGAGCTAACTTGTGTTTCTGTATCCCTTTCAGGTGACCACCAATCGCCGAAGTGCTGAGTTCCAACGCTTGCTGGATACCCACAAGATGCTACGTGCAAAGCAGGCTGCACTTATTGCGGAATACGAGAAAAGGGGTAAATTTCTTCCTTATCACCTCTTCATTTTTCTTCGTCTTCCTTTGCCAAACTAATCTCATCCTTCGGTTTGCGCAACTGGGGTGGAGGCTGAGAACATCATTATGTGGAAAAACTTGGAGCAGATCAAGGGTAAGTCATTTCTGTCCAACCTTGCCGTGCTTTCCACTTCCTTTTCTCCTTGGCTCGGCAAACATTCATACCTCGGCTCTACCGGGCCAACACACTATTTCAGCATCGGTTGAAGATAGTGTGCCCGTGCCTGATATGATGCTGCATTTTCTCGAACAAGCAGGGCAGCACCAAGCCGAGCTTAAGAAGAAAGATGACGAGCTCGCCCTCCTCTGGACGAAGGACGATGAGATTACCAGGCTCAAGGATGAGATGGAGAAGATGAAGGCCCAGCACCAATCCGAACTTCAAAAGGCTGGCCAAAATTTCACAGAAGAGCGCGAGCGCCTCAACCTCCAGATTGCCAAGGACCAGGATCTTCTCAAGGAGTCCGGCGTCCAGCTTGGGTCGGCTAACGCTGAGCTTTAGCAGCTTCGGAAGAGACGTGATGACTGCACCAAGGAGTTGACCCTGATCCTTAGCCATATATCACGTAAGTTCCTTTCCCTTTTCCGACCTGCTTCTCCGGGTTACTTCATATGTCTTTTCTTGACCTTCTTCCTTTGCCTCGCTTCCATTCAAATTTCCAGAGGGCACTCCTATGGCGAGCGCAGCAGTTGCCAACTTCCGTCGATAGAGGGGTACTCCGGCCACTTCTGATGGTGAAGGGATTCCCTATGACCTGGAGGACCTGTTGGTTAGCTTGTCAGCTCGCGTGGAGCTCATCAAAAACTATGGCAAGGACATCCTCGGCGCTGCAGCTCGCATCTTCAATACATTCTGGCCCGGCGAAGAAGCCCCGGAAACCACCACACTTCTCATTGAGAAGTTAATGGAAACTGAGACTCAGCTTGACCTCTGGAGAGAGTCCGCTGGACGCGCCGCAGCTGATACCATTCAGCACATACTCACGTGGTATGAGAAGATCGATCTCAAACTCCTGACATGTCTACGCATAGGATCCAGATGGACCAATGACCCGGAGTGGGTAGCTCGGCGCCAGGCTTGCACCCATAGCCTCATCGAATACGCTCCCATTCATGAATGGGTTGATGGGCCGAGCTTCCTGGAAGCCGCTGCGGATGAAGAGGTCGAGGATGCTGAGGGTAGCTCGGACGGTGAAGAAGACGATGATGCCTCGGATATTGAAGGCGGCGAAGACGATGCCGAACTTCCTCCTGCTGCTCCTTGAGCGAAAAAAAACTCAAAAACTTGTCAAATCCCCGGTATGCCGGGTGGAGTTGTATTCCAAACACATGTGATATTTTGCTACTAAGTTCTTATGTCGGATTAACTTGGGCGTAGTCCCCGAGTTTCTTTTTCTTGTTCGTTTAATCTCTTGGCTCGGTTCGTGTCTACCTTGATTCGGTTTTATGACTTATGAATTCGAGCTTCAAAAATTGTCTTAACAATACTGGGAAACTTTTAGACTTAGCTCAAGAACAAAATTGCATAATAACTTGAAAATAAATACTAGGTTAGTCCGAAAAACAAACGTCGGCTCGAATAAATTCTTTTCCTTAGTCGTTTTTCATGTGCTACGCAATTCCAAACTTGTTCTCTTGCTTGCCATGAAGCCAATTCTTGTTGGACAGCAGCAAGTCGAAGAGTTGGGTTCTTGGTGCTCACACATTACTAATCCGAGTTAAGTAGAATAACTTATTCCAGCTAATGCACAAGAGACAACAAATATTATTAAGGCAGTCCCCGAGTTACTGCTCGAGGTGCCAACATTTCATTGATAAGCTCATTGCCGACATACATACCGACATATCAGAAGACTCGGATACATACCCTTCTTAGCTAAGTGTAGAAAGGACGGAGTAGAGCTATATTCCATGGTCGCTTGGATTCCTCTCCGGACCTGTCCGCCTTGTTCTTTTCCTGTGGCTTTGCATCTATAAGATAATAAAAATCATTGTGCAATGCTTTGATCATGATGAACGGCCCTTCCCATGGGGGGGGGATAACTTATGCATGCCCGCAGTACGTTGTACCAACCGGAGCACCAGATCGCCTTCCCGAAAGACTCGGGGGCACACTTTCCGGCTATGATAGCGTCGGAGATTTTGCTGATATATGGCGGATCTGGACAATGCTAGTTCTCTCGCTTCTTCCAGTAGATCAACATCAATTTGCCAGGCTTCTTGCACTTCGGCTTCTGTGTATTGGGTGACCCTAGGCGAATCATGCTCTATGTCGGCTGGTAATACAGCTTCTGCCCCATATACCAGAAAAAACGGCGTATAGCCTATTGATCGATTCAGAGTTGTTCTTAAACTCCACAGTACCGCTGGTAGTTCTTCTATCCAGCACCCCGCTGATCTTTGCAGCGGCTCAATGAGCCGGGGTTTTATCCCGGATAATACTAATCCGTTGGATCTTTCCACTTGTCTGTTCGATGCGGGGTGAGCTACCGAGGCTACGTCCAGCCGGATCTTCTTTTCCCGGCAGAAATGCGCAAATGCTCCTTCCGCAAAATTTGTGCCATTATCAGTTATGATACTGTGAGGATAACCGTTCCTCAAGATGATATCTTTGAGAAACGTTACGGCCGTAGCTCCGTCACATTTTCTTATAGGCTTTACCTCAATCCATTTCGTAAACTTGTCCACCATTACCAGAATGTGAGTCATATTTCCCCTTGCTGGTTTGAACGGGCCAACCATATCCAAGCACCATACGGCAAATGGCCAAGTGATTGGTATGGTCTTGAGTTCCGACATCGGCATATGTGTCTTGGTAGCATACCTCTGACAACCATTACATTTTCTCACCAGATCTTCTGCTTGCTCTAAGGCATTTGGCCAGTAGAATCCGTGCCGGAAAGCTTTTGCTACCAAGGCTCGGGATGAGGCATGATTCCCGCATTCCCCCTGATGTATATCTTGGAGGATGTCAAGCCCTTCCTCCGGGTCAACACATCTCTGGAGGACATTGGTCACACTCCTTTTATATAGTTCGGAATTGATGATCGTGTAAGCCTTTGCCCTCCTCTGTATTTGCCTGGACAACACTTCCTCAGTGGGTAACGTTCCATCTTTTAGGAACTGAAATATGGGTAGTGCCCAAGCTGGTATTGTTCGCACAGGGAATACATCCTCATCAATCTCCATCTGATCCACCGGCATAACTTCCACCGGATCACGCTGAGCAGTCCCCGGGTCTCGCGAAGCAGTCCCCGGGTTTACTGAAGTAGTTCCCGGGTTCGCCGAGGCAGTCCCCGGGTTTCGTGCACCACTTCCCATGTCAATTTCCATAGGCACAGCTCCGGATTCGGTGTCCTCCGGGATATAGATCGAGTCGGTTCCAGGGGAGGGCCTGATGGATGGTTTCCTGAGGTGCTCTAATGCTATACCCGTTGGAATTGCTTGTCGAGTTGACCCGAGCTTCGACAGCATGTCGGCAGCCTCATTTTCCACCCGAGGTACATGATGAAATTCGCATCCCTCAAAGTAACCAGATATCTTCTGCACAAGAAATCTGTATAGTGCCATGTTTGGATCAAGGGCGTCCCATACTCCCGACACTTGCTGCACCACCAAATCTGAGTCGCCAAAGCATATAATCCTACGTATCCCAATCTCTTTTGCTACCTTGAGCCCATGCACAAGTGCTTCATACTCAGCGACATTGTTTGATGCCGTGAAATGGATCTGCAACACATATTTCAACTGGTCCTTTTTTGGCGACGTGAGTACAACTCCGGCACCTAGCCCGGTTTTGGTTTTTGATCCGTCAAAGTGCATCCGCCAATAGTTTGGATCAGGGAGTGGCGGTTCGTATTGCACCTCGGCCCAATCCACGAAAAAGTACGCCACAGCTTGAGATTTGATGGCCTCTCTTCTGTCATATTGTGGCGCATAAGGAGCTAGCTCAATTGCCCATTTTGCAATTCTGCCACTTGCATCCTTGTTACTCATTATCTCGGATATGGGGGCCTCACATATGACCCGGATAGGATGCTCCTCAAAGTAATGCTTTAACTTCTTAGCAGCCATGTACACGCCATATGCCACCTTTTGGTAGTGTGGATAGTTCTTCTTTGAGGCTGACAACACCTCGCTCAAGTAATACACTGGCCTTTGCACCGACTTACCTTCCTCGTCGCGCTCCACCACTATCACTGCACTTACAACTCGGTTGGTTGCGGCTATATAGAGCAACATTGGCTCCTTTGATAGTGGTGAGGCTAGCACTGGTGCCGTGGCTAACATCTTCTTTAGGTGGGTAAAGGCTTCATTGGCCTGCGGCGTCTAAACGAACTTATCCGACTTTTTCATGAGTTGGTAAAGAGGTAATGCCTTCTCTCCCAACCGACATACAAACCGACTTAACGAGGCCAGGCAACCTGTGAACTTCTGGACATCGTTAAGACACTTCGGCAGTTCCATTCGTTCGATGGCCCAGATTTTGGTTGGATTAACCTCGATACCTCGGCTGGAAACAAGAAAACCAAGCAATTTTCTAGCTGGGACAACGAAGGTGCATTTTTCCGGGTTAAGCTTCATCCGGAAACTCCTTAGGTTCGCAAACGTTTGCCTCATATCGTCAAGGAGCGTTTTGCTTTCCTTGGTCTAGATAACCACATCATCCATGTACACCTGTACATTTTGACCTATTTGGTCGTGTAAACATTTTTGCATACATCTTTGGTACGTTGCCCCTGCATTACGTAAACCAAACGACATGGTGCGATAGCAATAAGCCCCATACGGGGTAATAAACGCAGTCTTTATTTGATCATCCGGATTCAGAGGTATCTGGTGGAAACTAGAATATGCATCAATGAATGACAACAATTCACATCCAGCAGTTGAGTCTATGACCTGATCTATTCTTGGCAGCGGAAATGGATCTTTTGGACACGCCTTGTTCAGGTTCGTGTAATCGATACACATGCGCCAAACCACTGCCACGTTCGGGTCATCCTTCTTCTTCTCCACCAGCACCGGATTAGACAGCCAATCCGGGTAAAGAACTTCCATGATAAATCCTGCAGCTAGCAACCGAGCTATCTCATCCCCAATAACTTTCCTCCTATCTTCGGCGAAGCGGCGGAGAGGTTGCTTCACCGGCTTAGCTCCGGGTCTCACATTCAAAGAGTGCTCGGCCAACTCACTCGGAACACCTTGCAAGTCCTGTGTGGACCAAGCAAAAATGTCCCGATTCTCATGGAGGAAGCTGACAAGCTCGCTTTCCTATTTATCACTTAACCCAGCACCAATTGTTACGGTGCGCTCTGGGAACATGTCATCCACAGGAACCTTCTTGGTATCTTTCGTGGCCTGGAAGGAGACACTTCCATGCGGGTTACTCAGCGCCGGCATATATTGCTGCGCGGACTGAGCCAATGCCGCCACCTCTTGAATTTTCCTTTTTTCCTGCGCAATCACAAGTGACTCGGCTAAGTTTGACCCGGCCGACGCACACTCCATGGAACGTCGGAAATCCCCAGCAATGGTAATTGCCCCGTTCGGTCCGGGCAACTTCATCTTCAAGTAGCTAACGTGACAGCTTGCCATAAACTTGCTCAGGGCTGGCCTTCCGAGTAATGCGTGGTAAGCACTTTCCAAGTTCACCACCTCGAACTCCAAATTTTTGGTTCGGCAATTATCCCTCGTGCCGAACAAGACGTCAACCTGGACCTTGCCTATGGGCTCACAAGAGATGCCGGGCACAATGCCATGGAAAGTTGTCCTCGTGCCCTGCAACATGTTTTCCGAGATACCCAACTTGTGCATTGTGTCCGCATACATGATGTTAATGCTGTTGCCATTGTCGATCAACACCTTTGAGAATCTTATGTTAATGATAGGTCCAATGAATGTCGGATCCAGCACCAACGCATACGAACCAGGGCTTGGCATGAGCTTGGGATGATCCCTGATGCTCCAAGTGATTTCCTGATCGGACCAAGGCATGTACCTCGTCACTGCGGGCATCGCTGCATTCACCTCCATATGCCTACGCTGCAAGCTCTTTCTATCGGCTTCCTCAGTGGTGAACACACAATAGCTCTGATGGTGCTCCCTGTACTCATTTCTCCCCTCATTTCCGGGGTACCTCTGATCCGGCTGATGCTGATTTTCCACTTGATGCACTGCATCCCTTCTCTCATTGTTATCATACCTCGGCGGAGGGGGAGGCAACATTAGCTATTGCGTGTTCGCTCCGGAGAGCAATTGCTGCCGGGGTAACTCCTGCCGAGGCTGATCATTCTGGGGTGCCTGAGCATTCCCCGAACCGCCTTGTTCAATCTTGCGCATCCACTCACATTGCCTCGTCGTATGACCCACTGGGTTATTCGGATTTGGCGTGTGAAACTTACACGGCTGGTCCAACATCGACTCATAAGTATACCTCGGACGGTCTTTCCTTTCTTGCCACTGCTTCTTTTGCTCTGGTGTCCAAGTCTTCTTGCTATCGTTTCTCGGAGTCCACTGCCCTCTAGTTTTTTGGCGTTGACTGCCCCTGCTCCGGGCTGATCTTGACTCACTGCTGCAACTTGGTGCGAACCGTATCTATGATCTGGTCTATCATCCCTCCTTTTTCCTCTGTACTCATTCCTCCGGGATGATCCGGCCCCATCTCTCTGATAGTACTCATCGTTTGACTCGTTTGATACGAGCCTAGGTTGAGTCGGATCACCCAAGGCATACGAATCTGCAATCCGGATCATCTCTGCCAACGTAGTTGGCATTTTCCTTTGCAACTTCTGCCACAGTTCGCTTGCATATCTGCACCCTTGTGCAAACCATGCTATGGCCTGTGACTCTATCACGCCCTCGCACGAGTTTCTCACAGTGCACCACCGGGTTAAAAACTCCCGATCCGTCTCATTTGGCCTTTGCTTGCACATAGCTAGGGTCTGCGGCCTATTTGGCCTCTGATATGTACTCGAAAAGTTGCTGATGAACATTTCCTCAAAGTCTATCCAGCAATTGATGCTTCCTGGTGGCAAATTGTTCAACCATACCCTTGCCGGTCCTTCCAACATCTGGGGTACATACCGTACAGCCCATCTCAAGTTACCAGTGGCAATTTTCACTGCCGTAGCATAGTTTATCAACCAATCCTCCGGCTTTGTATTGCCGTCATACGTCTTCGTGCCCCTGGGTAGCTGGAAGTTCGGTACTGGTGGCTCCTTCATGATCCGGGGTCCAAAACATGCTGGACCCAGTGGACCTTGGCATTCAATTTGTTCCGACCTATACAGTCAATCCAGTTTCAACCTGGCATCATCCGGCATCAAATCCCTGCTTCCCAGCCTTGACCCTATCACATCATAGTCCGGCCTTGGGTATCCCGCGTTTGCCTTTTCCGAGTCTCCATCGTTATACCTGTCTTGCTCTCGTGGAGCGCCTTTCTGTTGCATACCTCGGACGAGACTTTGCTCTTGCCTTGGTACATTCCGCTGCTGCGGTTGCCCTGCCCCAGCCGAGTTTCGCTGTCCGGCATTGCCGTTGACAACGTTCCCTTGACCAGCATTGCCTTGGTCGCGGTTACCTCGGCCAACTTCACCTCGGCTCACACTCCGTCGATCATCATTTTTCAGGGCTTCTTTTCCTTTCCCTGCCCGCGTTGGGTCATACGGGACGATCTGTTTGTTCCGTCTGGCCGAGGTTACTACCTCTTCTCTCCTTGGTCCACCATGAGGAGACGATGCGGCTCCAGCGGATTTCTTCGGGTTACCCACCGCCGAATGGACGATCTTGGAGGCTCCAGCTCTCTCTGGGTTAGCTCTGAGTAGTTCCTCGTTTTGCCTGTTCGCAATCCGAACCAGCTCGTTAACCCTATCTTGATGTCTTTGCCGGGCTTCACCTGTCAGACCCTCCAACTCGGATGCTACTGCATCCGCTAGTCTGAGGTTCTTTGCCGGGGTACTATACCTTAGCAGCCCCACGGACAAACAGTTTTCTGATTCCTCAATCCCAATATCACCCTCTCTGTTCATCTCACTCATGAGATTTCTTCCCATCACTTTTACAGCGTCAACCTTGTTCGCCTTTGCGTACTCACGCAGTGTCATATTCAACGACTGTTGTGCCGCGGCTATCTTTTTTGCGCCCTCTAGTATTTTCTGCCTAGTTTCTTCCAGCTCGGCCTGCGCTCGAGCCGGATCTACTGCTGCTACTACAGGGTTTGCCAAGCTATCCATTGCTTCCCTCAACACGTTCTCTGGCCTCTCTAATGGAGGATCTCTACCTTTCCTCGGCGCCCTAGGTGTTACCTCCGGATCTGGCACCGGTTCTTTGCTTGCGCCCGCACCTGGCGCAGTCATCATCACCTCTGCATGGTCCGGGGAGTGAGCGATACGCGTCCCGGAGACCACGGTGAGGGGAGGCTCCCCCGCGTCGACGACGTGGCGCGGATGAACACATGAGACGTCAACAGCAACGTAGACCTTGTGCGCGCCGAGCTTGATGAAGAGGCCATTGCACGAAAGAGGGCGCGTGCCGAAGGAGCCAGCGTTGTCACTGACGAAGTCCAGCGCTCCAAAGCGCTGAACGAGCCCGGAGACGATGCTTTCGCCGGTGCCGATGATGTTTCCCATCCGGATCTTGACCCCTGCTAGCGCCGCTAGCCCCACGGTGGGCGCCAACTGTCGTGGTGGTGTCACGGCAGATGCCATGGATAGGCTAAAGGTGGGGACTAATACACGCTAGGGGAATCCAGGGAGGGATAGTGGAGTGATTCTCCACACAGATGTTTGTATTGCTTAGTGACCAAGATTACAAGTGCTCCTTGAGCTGTATTGGCGAGAGGAGGAAGAAGGAGCTCTCTTACTCTCACCCACAGATCGCACCCAAAACCCTAGCCAAACCATAATAGTAGAAAAACCAACCAACTAGAGATGAACCACCTCTGCTGAAACCCTAGCCCCTCTTTTATAGAGGGAGCTCGGGCTCTGCCTAGGGCATACGTGGAAGCATATTCCTAAGAATATGCTTCCCCCCAGAATAGTAAGCCGATCGGGGTGCTTTTCCCCCGCGTCACACATGCTTTAGCTACGTGAGCCTCTGCGGCGCCCGCGTCAGCCGACATGGGCGTCGTCACCCTTGTCGGCCACGCCCCGGTGGTCCTGTCCTTGCTCGCTTCGCTCAGGCAGTGCGTACCGGGGCTTCTTTTGACCAGCGAGATTCCTTCGTTCTCCTAGAAGCCAGACGTTACCCGGATCATAGCAGATCTGGCCACACCTATTCCTGCATATAAGTAAAACACGCACATCCAACTTACTTCTTAAGTCGGTTGAGACTTAGTTAGGTGAACGCCCCCTGGTCCGGGTTACCCCGTGATTCGGCATGCCTTGAGGTGACCCGGCCAACATCTGCTTTGGCCTTGCCGGACCTCGGCTAACTCGGCCTTTATACCACGGCGTGACCCTACCCGGGGGTATCCCCCCAACAGCGTGGGTATACCTCTTCCCTATTCCCTGTTGCATACTGGGGGGAACCCTAGGACTAGTTTGGGCAACAACACCGTCATCGTCGCTTCCCTTCTTGGAGGTGTTGCTTGGTATGCGGCTTTTCAGAGCGTTGGGACCGTGGTGGGGATACTCCGGAGGGCGCAATGGTTGCGGGTCATCGTTGTTTGTCAATCCATCGATGCGGCCTTTTTTCGCTTTCTTTTTCTCTTTTGTTTTCTTTTGGGCGTATGTGTGTTGTCCGCCCCAATAATGGACTCACAATTGTACCATGTGTTTGCTATATTAATATAGCGGGGCGAAAGCCTGATTCGAGGCTAGTGTTTCATTGGAAACCCTAGCTTGTGATTTGGTTCTTACTAGCTTGTCCTTGATTGTTTGACAGCTAGCTTGTATTCAAGAGCCTCCAATTAGGTTGTGGATGTGTGCCTCGAACTTGTTGTAAAGGTGCCGGCTTCCACCTCGAAGGTTGCCGCTATAGTGGAAGAGGTGAATCAAACCCGTTGGGGTGAGGTTCATCGGAGAACAAGGGAGGCCTCTCATGGTGTTGGTGGTTTGAAACCACCCCCTCTCCAAACGTAGACGTACTTACCCTCAAAAGGAAGCAACTATGGGAAACAAATTCTCGTGTCGCCGCGTGCTCCACTTTGGTTACTTTTATCCTTCACCGCACTTTACTTATCCATTTCTTGCTTAGTGTATGTGCTAGATTGACATATAGGTAAATTCACCATAGTTGCATAATCTAGAGAATTTACCTTTGTGTCAAACCCTAACTTGAAAAGGAGTAAAAATTTGAAGTAGCACCTATTAACCCCCCCATCTTGGTGCCCATATGATCCTTTCAATTGGTATCAGAGCCTCAGCTCTTTATTCGAGCTTAACCGCCTAAGAGATTATGGGCAACTCAGGAGATGAGGGAGGGAGTGAGGCTAGCAACTCGGTGACCATGGTAGATCTCAACAATTCGGAAACAAGCTTGAGATCTACCTTGGGCAACGAAATCCAATAGTTGTGTCAACTTGTTGAGCAACCTGTTATGAATAAGCCAGCCTCACCTCCTCCCTCACAATAGGAAACACCACCTAACCTAAAGGCAAATGCTCCGGCTAAGCCTACAGGTGAAGTGGTGGGGGATGAAAAATAATTCCACTGACTCCACCACCAAAAAGGGTGATGGGAAGGAAGAGCACCATGCTGTTCCCGGATGGTACTCTCCCGACCCTCCAATCCCTCACCCTCATATAAATAATAGAGGTGACCCACCTAAGTTAGCTGCACATACCTTTGCCTAATGGCAAGTTTTAATGAAATCTCATGTGCGTAGGTCTTGCATTCATTTGTGGAATATTATTGAAGAAGGACTCAAAATTGAGGATCCAACAAACTTGACTAGAAGAGAAGTGGTCAATAGCCAACTCAATTCGACTGTCTTGCACATGATCCAACTTGGAGTGGGGCCAAAGGATTTTCCTCACATTGAGCACTACAATACTGCCAAGGAAGCTTGGGATGCTCTCATTGACTTGTTTGTTGGCAATGAGAGCATGAGAAGAAATAGGTATGATGCCTTAAGCAATGAGGCGGAAGGGTTCTTTATGAAGGATGGCGAGGATCATCAAGACATGTATCGAAGACTCAAATCCACATCCACCGCCTTCAGGAATATTGGTGCTTCTCACATTGATGATGCTTGGATCAAGATAAAGTATGTGAGTGTCTCATGCCTTTCGAGCCCACTGACTTGAAGAGTCTCCCAGGAAGACACAACTACCATCTCATGACCTCCAATGAAGTTATGCAAGAGATGTCCGCTTTCAAGGTTGCTACCAAGAATGCCAAAGACGCCTGTGCTCGTGCCATTGGAATGAGTAGTGGTGTCAATTTTGCCTTGAAGGCCAAGGTTGTGGAGTATGATGAAGATGAAGGGAGTGATGAGCGACTCTCAATGAGCCACCCCGAAGATGTCAAGGTTGCTCATGGTGAATACATGGCTTTCTATGCAAGAAACTTTTGGAAAGACCCCGCCATAGCCAAGATGGAGATGCAACAAAGAAGCAACCCCAATGGAAGAAGAGACAATGGGTCTAAGCTGAGAACTTGCTTCAATTGTGGTGACTGCTACCACTTTGTTGCTGGTTGTCCCTATGAGAAAAGAGAAGATCATGGGGGTAAACTTGTGTTGAAGAAGTCCTCTAAAGCTCCTTACAAGAAACCCTTCATCAAAAGGAATCCCACCAACAAGAAGTCGGGTGAAATTGTCTTGATAACACATGAAGAATTCTCCTCCAACAATGATGATGATGAAGACGAAGAAGAGGAAACATCGAGTGGTGTGGCTGCTCTTGCCACTACGTCTACACCTACCTTCTCACTCTTTGATTCTCCAAATGAGAATACCTCCAACAAGAACATCACTTGCCTTATGGCAAGAGGAATGGAGGTACTATCATCGCCACACCCCACCTCCTTAGTTGATGATGAATTTTATGATGAGTTATCCCTTGAGGCCAAAAAGGAGTTAGTTGGTTTTGATGTGTTTATGACTAACTTGCAAGGGGAACACAAGAAACACTTTGTGGACCTCTTAAATCAACCTTCACACACAAGAGCTTCTTGATGAGAGATGTAAATTAGGAAGAGAGCACATGATTGAGATAGAAGCTCTAAATAATGCTCTAGAAGAAGAACAAGAGACTAGGATGTCTCTTGAAACTAAAATTGAAGGGCTTGATGAAGCAAATGACCTCATTATTAATAAAATCATCAAGGAACATGACCATGCTATTGCTAAATATAAAAAGGCTAAAAGGACAAGATTGAGTTTGGTGTTGTTCATGAAAAACTTGTCGAGGACTTTAGGTTGCTTGACAAGGCTCACAAGGCCTTGGAGAGTGAACTCTTGTTACTCACAAAGTCTCGTGAAAAGCTTCAAACTCAATTGACCAATAGTTCTTAACCTACTACTTTCATTCCTTCTAGTTTTACAAATATACTTGAAGCAAATGCTAGGTTGAAAGGGGAGCTAGCTAAGGCCACCTTTCCCAAAGGAAACAAGTCAATTGATGACCTCTTGAGTAAGCATAGGCCAAATGGTGAGAAAGGGGGCATTGGTTTTGTCTCCAAATCCAAGAAGAAGAAGAACAACAAGAAGAATTCCAAGCCCACACAATAAAAAGACAAGGCCATTGTGGGTAGTAAGACCACAAGTGGCAAAACTATGTCTCATGATGACTTTGCGGGTAGTGTTAACCCTCACTATGTTTTAATGCGTGATTATTATGGTGATGTGTATGCACAATATGTTGGCCCATTTGATGGTTATATTGCTTGGTCTATTTGGGTTCCCAAGGCCCTTGTTTCTAACAAAAGAGGACCCATTGAAAAATGGGTACCTAAAAACTAGTTTGATCTTTTGTAGACCTATGCTTCCGGTGGATCAAAATGGGTGCTTGATAGTAGGTGCACTAGTCATATGACCGGAAGCGCATCTTGTGTCAAGGAGTTGAGAGAAAATGTTGATCAAATATCCATGACATATGCCGACAAATCAAAGTCTAAGGTAATGGGTTTCGGCAAGGTTGTGGTTGCCCACGACATTACTCTCGTGGACATCATGCTTGTTGAGATCCTTGGCTATAATTTACTTTCAGTCTGTGCTCTTGGAAAGATGGGATTTTCCATCTTTATTGATAATGATATTGTGATCCTCATGTGGAGCAAGTCTCTAAAGGTCGCTTTCGTTGGGTATGTCGAAAATGACTTGTATGTGGTAGACTTTTCAGGGAAAACCACTACAAGTGTGATGTGCTTATTCGAAAATGCCGATGTGGGTTGGCTATGGCATCACTGTCTAGACCATGTCAACATGAGAACTTTGCAAAGTCTCCACAATGATGGTCATATTGTTGGACTAAAAGAAAACGTTTGCTTTGCCAAAGATCGTGTTTGCAGGGCATGTGTTGAAGGAAAGATGCATGATTCTCCCCACAAACCAAAGAACTACATCAAGTCCAAGAGGATTTTGGAGCTCCTTCATGTGGATCTCTTTGGTCCTCCATCTCATGCAAGCCTTGGTGGGAATAAATATTGTTTGGTGATTGTTGATGACTACTCAAGATACACATGGGTATATTTCTTCAAGCTGAAAAGTGAGACCCAAGAAAACTTCATTGACTTCATCAACATGGCTCAACATCAACACACTGTCCCTGTGTTAACAATAAGAAGTGACAATGGTACTGAGTTCAAGAACTACACATTGAATGGATTTCTTAGTGATGAGGGGATAAAACATCAATATTCTGCTGCATATACCCCTCAACAAAATGGTGTAGCTGAGAGGAAGAACCAGACTCTTATTGATATGGCAAGGACCATGTTGGTGGAGTTTAAATCTCCAAACAATTTTTGGGCTAAAGCAATCTCCACCGCATGTCATGCATCAAACTGTCTCTACCTCCGCAAAGAATTGATCAAGACTCCATATGAAATCCTTACCGGTAACAAGCCCAACGTTTCATATTTCCGGGTGTTCGATTGTAAGTGTTTCTATCGCATTAAGGGTGTTCATTTGTCCAAATTTGATTCCAAAGCATTAGAGGGTATTTTTGTTGGTTATGGTCTCGAATCCCACACTTACAGAATCTATGACAAGCTCCCTAGAATTGTCATAGAATCTTGTAGTGTGGTGTTTAAAGAATATGATGGTCCCCAAGGGGGGCGTGTTGATGTTTGTGATGTAGATGATGAAATGCCTTAGGATGCCATAGGAAGAATGGGTGCTAGATTCATCCGCCCCGTTGAGGAACCCCTTATGGTGGATCGAGAAGAACTATGCTCTACTCAAGTGAATCCCTCATCTTCACAACATCAACAAGCTCCTATCGAGGAGAATAATGACCCAAGCCAAAGACAAGTTGTGGACCCTCAACAAGTTGATTAGGCAGAAACCTCTAGTCAGGGGGAGCTTGAGTCTCCATTTGCCAGAATGTCCAGCCCTTCTAAGTCTATTACACAAGGAAGATCTATAGAAACTGCCATAAGGGCAGCCCAACGCCTGTCTAGAAGTGTGCCTGATCAAGACCAAGGTCAATCTTTGCCTCTTGAAGAAGAGAATGATTCCAATGATGATCAAGGTCAAGTTAATGGTCAAGATGAGGACCAAAATGATGAAGTGATCCCCACAAGAAACAACAAGGAGATCAAAACTCGTTGCCAAGCTAGAATGGATAGAATATTGGAATTAAGAGACCACACTCTTGAGAATGTCATAGGAGATCTAAGAAGAGGGATATCCACTCGATCTCAACTAAAGAACTTTGGTGAACACCAAGCACACATTTCCATGGTGGAACCAAAGAAAGTATGGGAAGCTCTTGAAGATTCGGATTGGTTGGATGCAATGCACAAAGAGCTCAACAACTTTGAGAGAAACAAAGTATGGAAGTTAGTTGAAAAGCCAAAATATTGCCACAATGTTATAGGCACCAAGTGGATATTCAAAAACAAGCAAGATGAGCATGGAATTGTTAACAAGGCAAGATTGGTTTCACAAGGGTTCTCTCAAATGGAAGGCATTGGCTATGGAGAGACATATGCACCCGTGGCTCGCCTTGAGTCCATCCATATCCTTCTTGCTTATGCGGCACATCATAACTTTAAATTACAACAAATGGATGTAGAAAGTGCATTTCTTAATGGTCCACTACATGAGTTGGTATATGTAAATCAACCCCCGGGGTTTGAGGATCCCAAGTTCCCAAACCACGTCTACAAAATTGATAAGGTGCTCTATGGGCTCAAACAAGCCCCACGCACGTGGTATGAGAACCTTAGAGAGTTGTTGTTAGACCGTGGGTTTGAGGTTGGGAAAATCGATCCCACTCTTTTTACTAAGAAGGTCAATGGGGAGCTTTTTGTATGTCAAATATATGTTGATGATATTATCTTTGGCTCATCTAACAAAGCTTTTAATGATGAATTCTCAAAGCTTATGAATAATAGGTTTCGGATGTCTATGATGGGGGAATTGAGAGTATTTCTTGGTTTTGAGATCAAGCAAGTAAGAGAAGGAACATTCTTCAACCAAGCCAAGTATACTCAAGATATGCTCAAGAGATTCAACATGAAAGATCTAACTAGAGCTCCCACTCCCATGGCAACAAAGGCCCATCTTGAACTAAACCTAAATGGTAAAGGTGTGGATCAAAAGGTATACCGGTCCATGATTGGTTCTTTGCTTTAACTTTGTGCATCTAGACCCTATATTGTGTTGAGTGTAGGAGTGTGTGCAAGATATCAAGTGGATCCTAAAGAAAGCCATTTGATGGCGGTCAAGAGAATCTTTCGATATTTGGTTCATACCCCAAACTATGGTATTTGGTATCCCAGGGGCTCAACTTTCTCTCTTTGTGGATACACGGGTTCGGATTGGGCTGGTGACAAGGATGATAGAAAATCAACCTCTAGGGCTTGCCAATTCCTTGGGAGGTCATTGGTGTGTTCGTCTTCCAATAAGCAAAATTATATGTCTCTCTCCACCGCCGAAGCCGAGTATGTCATAGCTGCTAGTGCTTGTACTCAATTGCTATGGATGAGGCAAACTTTAAAGGAATACAGTGTCCATTGTGACAAAGTGCCTCTTGTATGTGACAATGAAAGTGCTATCAAGATTGCCTATAACCTGGTGGATCATACAAGGACAAAGCATATTGAGATTCGTCATCACTTCATTAGATACCATGTTGCTCAAGGTGATATTGAGTTATCCTATGTGTCAACCAAAGATCAACTTTTTTGTTATTTGAGGAATGGACTAAATATCATAGATTCTAGGAGCTTGACTTGATCACCTTGCATACTCACCTATGTCTTGACTCTTATTTGGTTTAGGTGTAGGCATGGAGATAGGGGGAGTGCGGTCCTAATACATTGGACTATCCCTCCCTCATAATGCCAACATTAGGAAAATCAATTCTCTTAATATCATTTAGTGATATGTGAGCTTCATTTATGAGTAGTGACTATGAATCCAAGGATAATTCTTCGCGGTGTCATGCCACAAACTCTTACATGGTGGCATCGGCCACCGCCCTCTTCATACTTGAAGAGTCGGTTCTTGGTTTGTTTGGTTTGGATCTTAATTTGTCATCTTCTTGACTATCTACAGTTTCTTGCTTCTTCATAGAACATCTTCTGAAACCCAAGCCTATACTCATCCCTAAAACATGCTCCTCTTGCCACACATTTGTCCACTACTTGAATCTGGGGTTTTCTGGTCGTGGGGGCCGGACTGTCCGCACTGAACCTACCAGAGTGTCCGGCTGAGCCGGACTCTCCGCTTGATTCACTCTAGACACTCCAGCTGGGCTGAACACTTCGATGAAATTCACCCGGACACTCCGACCCCAGCGGTTTCGAACCTATAAAAGGCGTCGGGGAGAAGTGGACGGTTCAACCCTCCTTATCCTCCTCGACTTCCTCCTCTCTAAACCCCGCTGCCCCCAACCAAGAACTCCACCGAGAGGGCTCCTCCACCCCGAATCTGGTTGTTTCCACTGGCCATTACCTCCCCTTTGCCCGAAAAATCAACAAGACTCTAGTCGGAATGTCCGGCGTGTACATGGCAGACACTCCGGTCCAGCCGGAATGTCCGGCCAGTATGCACCGGACTATCCGGTTAGGTGGAGTCTTTAGGGTGATTTTGTCGGACAGTCCGGGTGTTTTCAACTAGTACTGATCCTGCATTACTTTAGCTACTGCTTTGTGCCTACATCTCCTGGACAAATGTGCTTACCCATATGCTATTCCTATACTCTGATCTCACAGGTAGCTCTCGTCCTTGTTACTCTAGGGCTGCTCAGAAAGCCTGTCCTCGGAGGTTTCGTGATGAAGAGAGTGATGTCCATGTTGATCCTTCCATGGTCAGGCAGGCTGCTCGTGACGGTGCTGCAGTTAAACAAGAAAAGATCAGAAAACTGAAAAGGGATGAAGCCAAGAGCATGAAGTTCGAAGCTTTGACTACTCTAGAAGATTTGGGTACCGAGGAGTTTGTGGAGATGAGGGTTCAGCAATTCTATTCTATGGCTTGCACCTTAGATGACGATCGCTTCTAGAGAAATGAACAAGCTCTGCTCTTTTCTGAGGTGTTCTGTGCCTTCAGGACTCCGGTGTGCCCCATGCAGTGGCTAGATGTTGAGAAGCTTCGCGCTCACAGGTACGTTGAGGATGCTCTTTGGGTGACTGAGAAGATGGGGCTGCACATCATATTTCTAGCAAAAGAAGACTACAATATTGAGTTGGTCCAGCAGTTCTATGCCACGGTGGTCTTTGGGGACACTACTAATATTCCCCTTGAGTGGTCTCTAGCACTACTAGGTGTCGTTCCAACATGGCTCAGTTTGCACACATCCTTGGTGTGCCTTTCAATCCCAATGCTCATAGTGGTCTCAGGATGCATGACCATGGTTAGGCATATGACAAGAAGAGGTTGGCCCCAATCTACTCTCAGAATGGTGTGGTTGGTAAAACCACCAACATCAAGCTCATCTACAACATATTGCTTCGCATGTTTCGCCACATGCTCACTCCTAAGGCGGGCAATAAGGATGAGATGATAGGTGCAGAAATCAATCCTATGGCCCATGCTCACTCAGTGTATACCCATAGCCCAAACCATCCTGGTGGTGCTATAGATGTCATGGATTTCATCTATCAAGACATGTACAAGTGCATCACTGACAAGAAGTGTCCTCTATTTGCTCCCTATGTGATGAAGCTCATTGCTGCTTAGGCTCCAGCAACTCCACTGCTCTACACTGATCTTGTTCCACACCTTCCTGCCAAGCTATAGAGGAAGGCTGCCCCCACCACAAAGGCACCTCGTGGCTACCCCTCTACTCAAGAAATATTTGAGGATGATGACATGGATGCCGATGCTTCTGACAGTGATGATGGGTCTGAGGAGGTACCGGAGGCTGTGGCTCGTGGCCCTCGCATGAAGCATGCTAGCAACACATTTCACTTCGACACCTCTAAGGAGGAAGTGCACAACAAGGTGAAGAAGGCATCCTGGTGGAAGAAGCTTCTCCTATGCCAGAACATTGACATTCGCCATGGATAGTATGATGCCTACAAGGCTAACCGGAATGTCATGAAGGAACTCAAGCGGATCAACCAGCCCATGGATGTTGATCCTCCTCAGTAGCAGGTGTTAGATGGCACTCTTTCCTATGGTCACTAGAGTCAGGGACGTGTGGACTGGTCCATGTTTGGGGACGTGTCTTATTCTTGTCGCCCTCACGGCCAGAGCTCTACTCAGGATGATCATGATGATGAGGATGGCGATGAGGATGAGGATGAGGAGGAGGATGCCGACGACGATGACTATAGTGGCTAGAGTTGGCCTTGAGACACTTTAGTTGTGCTCTTTTCCCTTTTTGGCGTCTCGATGCCAAAGGGGGAGAAGTAGCCCCTTTATTAGGTTGCTACCAGGGATTTGCATGGGTACACGAGTTTCACGTTATTTCGATTTTCCTCTTGGAAGCTTCGTGTCTTTATCTTATGTGTTTGAGTACTATGTTGTGTTGAACTCTATTATATGTGTTGTGACATGCTTACCCGGTTATGCTAATGACTATGTTATGCCTAGCTGATTGATCTAGTTGCCATTATATCATGTCATAACTTGTTAGCTACAAAATCTAGTGAGGATGTGATCCATGGGTGTGTGATCTTGTATTCAAATGCAAATATAAAATTGGTCACACATCTAGGGGGAGCCTTGCTATATTTTATAAATCTCCTTTTGTGAAAATTATTACCTATCCTATATGCAAATCTTTGGGTTGTCATCAAACACCAAGAAGGGGGAGATTGAAAGGGCATTTATGCCCTTCCTATTATTTTGATGTTTGTTGACAACACTTGGATAGGTTTAATCTGCTATTAAAATGTTTCAGGAGATATTAGCTACTGTTGTGTATTTTGCACTGAAGGAAAAGATCTCCCTAGGATCATGCTTGTGTAGGAAAAAAGTCCCAGCCGGACTATCTGGCGGATATACGCCGGAGTGTCCGGCCGTGTCAGACTATCCGGCTGGATTCGGCCGGACTATCCGGCCCTAGGGTTTCGTCGACTTGCTCGGACACTGTGTGCCATATTGGATTCCACCCGGACATAGTCCGGACACTGGCCGGAAACTTTGCTAGGCCGGAGTGTCCGGCTGGTTTGGCCCAGAGTGTCCGGCCCAGGGGACTCATCGACCTGCTTGGACAATCAGAACACCACTTCAGACTCTACCCAGACAAAGTCCGAACATTGGCCGGAAACTTGGCCAGGCCAAAGTGTCCGGTTGGTCTCGCCCGGAGTGTCCGGCTGGTGTTTGCCGGACTGTCCAGGGTAAGTGGCTCCCAGCGGCTCTAATTCCAGGGCCCTATATAAAGGCCCCTTCTTCTACCTTGGGAGCTTCTCGTCCACCTCAAGAATAGCAGCACCATTTGAGCCACCAAATCCACAAGATCTCTTCACTCAACCATCTAATGTCCTTGATCTTCGGAGAATCGAAGGAGGAGGCCTTGATCTATAGCTTCACCAAGAGAGATCTTCATTTCCCCCTCATTCACTTGAGGGCCCCTTGCTCTAGTGTTTCATTGGAAACCCTAGCTTGTGATTTGGTTCTTACTAGCTTGTCCTTGATTGTTTGACAGCTAGCTTGTATTCAAGAGCCTCTAATTAGGTTGTGGATGTGTGCCTCGAACTTGTTGTAAAGGTGCCGGCTTCCACCTCGAAGGTTGCCGCTATAGTGGAAGAGGTGAATCAAACCCGTTGGGGTGAGTTTCATCGGAGAACAAGGGAGCCCTCTCATGGTGTTGGTGGTTTGAAACCACCCCCTCTCCAAACATAGACGTATTTACCCTGAAAAGGAAGGAACTATGGGAAACAAATTCTCGTGTCGCCACGTGCTCCACTTTGGTTACTTTTATCCTTTACCGCACTTTACTTATCCATTTCTTGCTTAGTGTATGTGCTAGATTGACATATAGGTAAATTCACCATAGTTGCATAATCTAGAGAATTTACCTTTGTGTCAAACCCTAACTTGAAAAAGAGTCAAATTTGAAGTAGCACCTATTCACCCCCCTCTAGGTGCCCATACGATCCTTTCAGTTATGTTGAGATTCATATTTTATGAACTATAGATAACTAAGGTGTGGAAGCCTACTAATACTATTCAGATGGTTCGAGTAAGGTACTATTCACGAACTTATTCCTATGTATCGTATATGATAAACACATGCTGCAACTGCCTCATTTATTCTAATCGACTCAGCTTCATGAATATGAGGATCACATCCATTAAGATACAACTTGCTCGAGACGAGCAATAGTCTAAGCTTGGGGAAGTTGATGAGTGCATATTTGCATCATGTTTTATATTATTATTTTGCATTGTAGATGTAGGATCTTGGTATTTTAAAACACTCACGCGCACATTTTATGTCTGTTTTCACCAGGATCAGGACAGATGATGGATCCAATGGATACAATTATTGGAGCAGTTGTACTATGGAGAAAAAGGAGTTAAAAACAACGTAAATCACTTATTTGGGAAATATTAATAATACCAGAAGAAAACCAGAAGTGAACAAGGGAGGCAGAAGGTTCAACGACCAACTATACGGCAGGAGCAAATTTTCCGGTCGTATAGTTGGCGTCGCCTCTGCCTCGTCAAATAGTCTCACCCAATAAAATTGGTTCGAAGAGACGACATACAGAACACCCAGAAATTGTTGAAACCTCACCTGTGGAAGGCATCTGGAGCGGGAACTCATCCTGACGAGGGGTAACCTCGGCAGTGCCCATGGTGATGGACTTGGGGTTTCATGGAAAAGAGAACGCTGGGGATTTCGTCGGATGTCAGGAAAACAATGAAGTCAAAGTCGCCTGAATATTGGGGAAATCGCACTATTACAAGTTGTCCTCTAGATTTCTGTCACCTATTGTATTATGTGTCTCCCTCCTCGTTGGCCCCACCTAGCCTTTATATATGAGGATGCTAGGTCTCGGGTACCAATACGAGTAGGTTACAAGCTAGAGTTTGTATCTAATCTAGTCTTGTACTTTCCTTGTCTTATATCGCTAGGAGTCTGTGTCCTTGTATACTTCATATCACCCAAACTGTCATGGGCTTCATGGATCTTGGCAAATCTTCGGGTGAGGCTTCCGTTGGGTCGCACCATGTATACTAATAATAGGCACCCGAAGGTTTATGCCCATGTCACATCCACAAGGATCCATCTTCGCCCTGCGCAGATCCGGGAAGCTAAGGCATCGATCTTCATCATCCATCGCTGCATCACCACCATCTCCATCCATCCCATCTACATCCTTGTCTAGATCTTGTTGTAATTCCTGTACTCGTTATGGATTTATACAAGTACTATTCATCTATGATTGTTTCCATTACCATTGCCATGATGTTGATTGCCTCCATGTTTGAGTATATCTTTAGTTCTTGGGGAGATGGAGAAACCCTAGTATGAGATTGAAATAAGATAAAGTCTATTATGATATTCATCGATGTGACCATGTGTTAGATTCTCTACATCTTGATGTTGAGAGAAGTCGACCTCTCAATATTTTCCTCTCGTGGGGACTTGATGGAGGGAACTACTAGTTGGTAGACGGAGGTGTGCTAGCACTTACAGTGACTACAAATCTGTTGGTACCCCTTACATATCAACTTGGGAATCCGAGGAAACTCACAGAACACTATCCATGCCATGGGATACGTCCTATGGGATTACGTCCCTTAATAGCATAGTAAGTCGATTGATATCGATTGCTGACTGTTGTCGTTCTGAGGATGATGTGAGTAGCGGTTGCTGCCTAATTGTCTACATACAGAGTTCCTCCCACACAAACATAGTTGAGAATGTTCAATGATAATAATCTTTTTAGATCCTCATAATACTAGTGGTGTATCCACTACTCCCTAAGAATGTTTTTCCCTATTGCAGTTCCAATCTTTCTTACATACGCAATATTTACGTTTTGTATTAAGTTATTTTGCTTTACTTTATTATTGCTCTTATACCTAAAACCAAAAACACCCTTTTACAAAATACTCGCATTTTATCTTGTTACTTAGAACTTAATCTAGCATTTCTATCGTAATATTTATTTCAAGAGTTATTAGACTTTAGACTCCTGCTCCCTGTGGGATCAATATCTTTATTTAGAAACTAGCTACTAACGATCTATGCACTTGCAGTCATCACTGGCCGAAATCGTCCCATCCTACGCCATGCCAGCCTCCTCCTTCTTCATCTTGTTGTTGCTGGCCAGCTGCTGCGTTTTCCTAGTTGGGATGGCCACCTAGTGGTGTAGTCTCCCTGGGAGGACCAGTGCCTACTAGAATTCCTCCTCAGTGAGGACCCAACTCTGCTTACCTGGCAAACCAAAATCTTGGACAAAAGAAAGCAAGATTTGGTGGAGATCACCGTTAGATGCAAAATAAAACTGGTAAGCACGGAGGGAACACTCTGGCCTATAGACACCCATGAACTTGGTGCTAGCCATATGAATGTCATCCAGGCCCTTACTGCTAGGCACAACTCTTTCCTGTGGTAGGACAAATTTGTTCGTGTAGGCGATCTGTGTGATCAATCCGCCACAATGAATGTCCCCCGCGGAAGCTGACATTTGGCAGCGAAAGTGCTAGATGAGCAAGGCCTCCAAGTTTACCTTGTGCTCCATCGCTGGATGCAAGGCCATTGATGGCTCAATGCACGACGCCCAGAAAAGTGTTGATGGCTCGTGGTTGACGTAGAGCTCGTTGGGAACCCCAAGAGGAAGGTATGATGAGCACAGCAGCAAGTTTCCCTCAGTTATGAAACCAAGGTTTAATCGAACCAGTAGGAGCAAGGAAACACCTCAAAGGTGTTACTAGCTGAGCTTTGGCAGGGCGCACTACCGGTGCTAGTAGCAACATGGAGACCTGCACAACACAACCACAGAACTTTGTCCCCAACTTGCGATGAGGTTGTCAATCTCACCATGTTTTGCGGAAAACAAAGGATTAAACGTATCGAATGGAAAGAAGTAAAAGTTTGCAGAAAGTAAACACAAAACAGTAAAAGATTGTAGATTGTATGTAAAAGAAAGAGGACCGGGATCCATAGTTCACTAGAGGAGGCTCTCCTTAAGATAGATAACATGTTGGGTGAACAAATTACAGCGGGGCAATTGACAAACACCGAGAAAGCAATACATGCATATACTAATCATCTTGACTCCTCTGAGACTTGATTAGGCATTACAACATAATACATAGACCGTCATCCAACTGCATCTATGACTAATAATCCACCTTCAGGTTATCATCCGAACCCCCTCCAGTATTAAGTTGCAAGCAACAAATTATTGCTTTACGAACTACGTGTAAAGTAAACAATACAATTGTTCTATGAACAAAGGATTGTTGTTTTCTCCCTAGTAGCAACAACACATCTAGTACCTTAGAGATTTCTGTCACTTCCCCAGATTACCAGAGGCATGAACCCACTATCGAGCATAAATACTAACTCTTGGAGTTGCTAGCATCTACTTAGCCAAGATAGCTACTAACAACGGAAAGCATGCAAGATCTCAAATAACAAAGACATGATAGAATTAATAATCAATCTGAAATAGCATCTCAATATCCATCGGATCCCTGCAAACACAACATGTATGAATTACAAATAGATGATCTTGATCATGAACGGAGCTCACAAGATCTAAACATGAAAGCACAAAGGAGGAGAAACCAGCCATCTAGCTACTACATGGATCCGTAGTCCAAGGATGAACTACTCACGCATCACACCGGAGGCTTGCATGGTGATTAAGAAGGCCTCCAGGGTGAATTCCCCTCTTCGGCAGGGTGCCGCGAACAGCTTTAGATCCCTCCCGATCTAGGGATGGAGATGACGACGGCTACAGACTCTTTTGTGGATTTTTGATCGGGTACCTAGGGTTTTCGTCCTGAGGGCAACTTATAGGCGGAAGGAGAGGCCGAGGGGGTGCCGGGAGCGGCCACACCACCCCCTGGCGCGAGCTAGGCCTGGCCGTGCGGCTAGGTGGTGTGGTGGCTCCCTGGCCCTTCTCCGTCTCGTATTCTGGCACTTGATCACTTCCGGAAAAATTGGCACTTTGGCTTTTGTCCCGTCCAATTCCGAGAATATTCATTTTCTGACTTTCCTAGAACCAAAAATAGCAGAAAACAGGCAGCTGGCCCTGTGGCTCTTGTTAATAGGTTAGTCCAAGAAATCATATGAAAAGTACTCCAAAGTTGGAACAAAACACAAGAAAGTGGATAAAACCAAGCATGGAACATCAAAAATTATAGATACATTTGCAATGTATCAGCCATATGGATTACACTCATTTTAGGGCCTGCCATTGCCCCAACATTGCCTTTCCCAAATAAACAATTAACAAGAAAGATATGAAAATAACATATAGTCACTACAACAAAAGTTGGCTTTTACAATAGATGATTTTCGTGGTTGAAGGCCCGTTTTTCGTGGCTAAAAAGTCTTCCGTGATGGATGCCCTTTGTGGTAAAAGCCCCATCACAAATGAATCAACCACGGGTTTTTTCCGACCGTGGCGGATCGCACCCTTTAACCACGAAAACTTGTTATGTCGTAGATCTGTTTGCCAGCCGCGATGACTGATAACGTCATGCAACATGCCATGTGGCAGCCGCCGTTAACATTCGGTTACTGCCGTTAACGGTCGTAGAAACCGTGGTGGAAGCCAGGCCCAGCTAAGGCCTGCTAATAACTGAATGGGCCAGCCCATGTGGAGAGCCCAATAGGAACACGACCCTTTACTGTTTAGTCCTGCACTGTATAGAATCGGCCTAGTACTGCAGCCAGCAGCGGCCTGTACACTTTTGTGCCCGACACTGTTTCAGCCTATATAAGGCCTAGGTTAGCCCAACACTATGCTGTCACTTGAGGCCTACACCAAGACGGCCCGACACTGTTCAAGCCTGTTGCCAATCTAGCCATTTACTATTCAGTCTTGTTACTATTCCAGCCTTTTAGGAATTTTGCCCCATTACTGTTTAGGCCCTTTAGTGTGTGGGCTTTTGCCTATTCAGGCCAGAACTATTCGGCTTTTTACTATACTAGCGTGCCACCATACTGGCCTTTTATTGTTGATACCTTTCGCAGTTCCGACCTTTCATTGTTCCGGCCTTTTCTCTGCTCGGGTCTTCTACTATTCTGGCCTTTTACTGTTCTAGCCTTCTACTCTTCTGGCCTTTTACTGTTCTGGCCTCTTACTGTTTTGGCCTTTTACTGTTCTAGCCTTATACTACTATGGTATTTTTCTGCTATGGCCTTTTACCGTTATGGCCTTTTTTGTTATGGCCTTTTACTGTTGTGGCCTTTTACTGTTATAGCCTTTTACTGTACTGGTCTTCTACTATACTGGCCTTTTACTGTTCTATCCTTTTACTGTTCTGGTTGTTTTGGGCCATCCATGCGCACATTGTTTCAATGTTCGGCATGCTACTACTCCGACTTGTTAATGTTTCGGCCTTTTTTGCTAGCGCATACTTTTGGCAGAATAGGTGAATATCAAGACATCAATTAATAAACACACATAAATTAAAACTACTTATTACACAACAATAAAAGTTTTTTACAACAGGTTATACAACAAGATCATAATTCCGAAAGATTACAGTGTGTTAGTACCATCAATAAGAGATTGGTACATGGTGATTCGCTTCAATGTATTATCTGTCATCTTCTTCAACATTTTAGCTACAGATCTAAGAGCAGCTACACCCTTTCGTTCTGCATGCAATACAACCTTGATATATTTATCACCTATAGGAGTTATTCTAGGTGGACTGTTAAGTAAGTTGTTTTCTTCGGAAATGCAATGGGAGGATGAATGAGAAGAGGGATCACAACTTTCAGTCCTGCCTTCCAAGGACTCCTGCTGGGTTTTAGCTGCAGTTTGCTAAAATATGGTGAAAGAGGTTACAACAAAGAACAAGGGAAACAAGTAGTATTACATAAAGTACAGATCATTTAAAGTAAGTATAAACTTACATTAGCATGTTTAGGCTGATGGTAGCTCCTTCTCGAGCGGGTGTGACTCCTGGTCAATCTGCTAGAAGAATCTGAGCCGAGCAGTTGGAACTCTGGTCCTTGTACGCCATTGTCATTTCTCTGCATGACATTTGAAACCAAGTTAGCTGGTTTGGAAGGATGAAAAATCTTGAAAAACACCAAAAACATAGCATTAAAAATTACTAGATGTATGTTTCAAACTAGATAGCTGGTTTGGAAGGATGAAAACAGGTGAAACACCAACATATAGCATTAAAAATGACCAGATATATGATTCAAACTAGATGGACATTTTTCGAATTAAGCATTCGCAGATAGATTCACAATAGAACATGAATGCAAATGTCATGGCAAGGTCTTAGGTAGAATGACTTATTAACTTATTAGGCATGCAAGTTATACAACTAATTAACATGAGAAAAACTGGCCTAAGTAACACAAGGAAAACCCCACGATTCAGTCTTGTTGGGCATTAGATTGTCAGTGTTGGATCCTCTATGAGATGTTTGCATGACCTGTGCGAGTGCTCGGAAATAATAGAATCTATGAGTTGGTGTTAGAGGATTAAACAGATAGCGTGAGAATGTAAGAAAGGGAATAAAAGCAAGAAGCTAATGATGTGGATAGGACCTACAAGATGAAGGGTGCAAACGAAATGTCAATAGCATCCAGGATATTGAGCAACATCCTAACAATTTCGTAGCTTACAAGTACCAAAAATATAGCAAACAGGCAAGATAAATTACCGCTGCACGGCGAGGACGGGTGGGACAGGCAAGAGGGCGGCAGGGGTGGCGACTCGGCATTTTAGGGTTAGCAACGAATGATTCAGTGAAGCAGCCCCAGTAGGGTAGATGACGACATTGGTGAAGCAGATCCGGTGCAGCGAGGGAGTCGGTGAAATAGTTCCGGTGAAGAGCGCCTGCAGTGGAAGAGCTCCGGTGTGGAAGACAGGGCCGACTCGTGAAGTAGTTGGAGGTCGAGGTTAGAGGGGTGTGGGTGGAGAAGAGACGATGGGGGGAATATAGGTGGGATGACACACATTTACCACCTATACCCCTCTATTATTGTAGTACTCCCATAGTCCTTGTTTCCGGAGCAGGGATAGAAGAGGAATTTTGCATTTGCAAAAAGCGGGGCTGGATGTTTCGGCGCCATGCGGAAATTTTGAGGTTAAAGCTTCCGACGTACGCTACTCCTACGTGGCCGCTCTGACATGTCGACCCCGTCTAGACTCACACGCCAGTGACTGTATGCTTACCAATATATAACTGAGTTTCCACACATTTGCTAAAATTGATAAACAATATATTTTTAAGGCTTTCATACAAGATGACCAAGGTCACGGACGTATCTCTGTTATAGTTTATAAAAGCGTTTCCATATCTGGTAGATCGCTGCATCTTGGCATTTCAAAAGAAGCTTCTAGATTTGATGGACAATGCCCAAATTTCATGAATTTCCAAACTTTCTAGCTAAATCTATGCAATAAAATGACTTTTTGACAATTTGAAGTAAGTATGTCTAATTTTGAACTAGAAAGTGTGTGATATACCATGCTCTTGACTGTTTAAAATAATTCAAAGATACCAAGTAGTCAAATATTGGAGAACCACCGAGAGTTTCGCAAAATTTAACTTTTTGATATGAATGGTAATGACACCTAATTTCGGCCATTTTAAAAAAATACAAAAAAACAAAATATAAAAAGAAATACATCCATTATTTTCTCTCTTCGTGTCTCACTATGTGCACTAGCTAGTTTCCATGGAAAAATATAATCTTAAAATTTGATAACTTTTGAGAAAAAATTGTATCACAATATATGGAGTACCATGTAAGGATATGCATGGCTTTCAAACCAGATGACCAAGGTCATGGCCATATCTTTTCTATAGTTTATAATAACCTATGCATATTTGCTAGTTGGTGCGTATTGGCATTTAAAATATTATTTACAAAGGAAGCTTCCGAATTGGAAGTTATTTCAAATTTCTAAGGCACAACAATGGCTTTTGTCATGAAGCTACTACAAAATATGGCTTAAAATCCCACTACCCAAGTTTTCACTCAAAGTATATATATCCTAGGGTTAAGTTTAGGGTTCGGGGTTTTACTTTGGGTTGAGGGTTTAAGGGTTCATGGTTTATGGTTTATGATTTTAGGGTTTGGGCTTTTAGGGTTTAGGGGTTTAGGGTTCATGATTTAGGGTTTAGGGTTGTTCAGGGTTTTAGGTTTTATGGTTTTTTAGGTTTTAGGGTTTAGGGAATTTGCAATAATAATGTTCAATCTTTATATATATATATGATTATATTCATGGAATAGAATGGCGTTATCGCAATTTAATAGAAGTATTTCAAATTTTGATCTATAAGAGCATTATACCTCCTTTTTAAGGGTTTAGGGTTCTAGGGTTACAAAGTTAGGGTTCTAGGGTTAGGAGGTTATTAGGGTTTACGATTAGGGGTTTTTGGATTTTCAATAATGTTCAAGCTTTATGCTTATATTCATGGAATAGAATGGCGTTACCGCAATTTAATGAAAGTATCTCAAATTTTGATCTATAAGTGCACGGCACCTACTTGGTTTAGGGTTTATGGGTCGAGGATTTAGGGTTTTACGGTTTGGCTTTTATGGGTTGTTTAGGGTTTAGGGATTAGCGATTTTTCAATAATTCTCAAAGATTTTTGAATATATTCGTCGAATGGAATGGCGTTACCTACTTTAATTAAAGTATCTCAAATGTTGATCTATAAGTGCATGATACCTGCTTGGTTAGGGTTTATGGGTCATGGGTTTTGGGTTTTACTATTTAGGTTTTATGGTTTTATAGGGTTTAGAGTTTAGCGAATTTAGAATAATGCTCATGCTTTATGGTTATATTCGTCTAATAGAATGGTGTTACCTAATTTATTGAAAGTATCTCAAATTTTGATCTATAAACTGCATGATACCTGCTTGGTTAGTGTTTATGAGTTGAGGGTTTGGGGTTTTATGGTTTAGGTTTTAGGGGTTGTTTAGGGTTTAGGGTTTCGGGAATTTTCGATAATGCTCAAGATTTATGCTTATATTTGTCGAATAAAATGGTGTTCTCAAATTAAACGAAAGTATATCAAATTTTGATCTATAAGTGCATGCTACGTGCTTGGTAAGGGTTTAGGGTTTCGGGTTTTAGGGGTTTAGGGTTTTGGGTTTTAGGAATTTTCAATAATGTTCAAATTGCTTTATGCTTATATTCATGGAATAGAATGGCATTACATCAATTTATTGAAAGTATCTCAAATTTTGATGTATAAGTGCATGATACCTGCTTTGGTTAGGGTTTATGGGTCGAGGGTTTAGGGTTATAGGTTTTTACGGTTTATTTTTATGGGTTGCTTAGGGTTTAGTGAATTTTTCAATAATGCTCAAGATTTATGCTTATACTCATAGAATAGGATGGTGTTAGTTGATTTAATGAAAGTATCTCAAATTTTGATCAATGGGTGCATGACACCTGCTTGGTTAGGGTTTATGGTTGAGGGTTTAGGGCTTTAGGGTTTAGGGTTTAATTTTTAGGGGTTGTTTAGGGTTTAGGGAATTTTTGATATTGCTCAAGATTTATGCTTATATTCGTCAAATAAAATGGCATTACCCAATTTAATGAAATTATCTTAAATTTTGATCTATAAGTGCATGCTACATGCTTGGTGAGGGTTTAGGGTTATAGGGTTTAGGTATTAGGATTTGGGTTTTAGGGGTTTAGGGTTTCGGGAATTTTCAATGATGTTCAAGCTTTATGCTTATATTCTTGGAATAGAATGGTGTCACCCAATTTAACGAAAGTATCTCAAATTTTGATCTATAGTTGCACGATACCTGCTTGGTCAGGGTTTAGGGGTTTAGATTTTATGGTTTAGGATTCCATGAATTCGCAGTAATATTTTCAAACTTTATGGTTATATATATTCATGGAGCTGAATGGTGTTACCGCAATTTAATGAAAGTATCTCAAAAATTGATCTACAAGTCGATGATACCTGCTTGGTCATATTTTTTGGTAAATAAAATTGAAGGTACCCAAGTACTAAAACAAGGGAGAAACACCAAGAGTTCCTTGAGATTTAGGCGATGTTTGGTTGGGCTCTAATTCTAGCTTTTGATTTCTAGCTCATAAAGCTAGGAACGTGTTTTTGGCTTTGGTTTTTTAGCTTTTACTCTGACATAGTGGAATGATAGTATAAGCCATGTTGGATGATTTTAACGATTTTATCTCGGTTTAGCGAAAAATGTTCGAATTTTGAACAACAAGCGATGGGAATCTCTACTTCCTGTAATTCTGGCTCACTGACATGTGGGTCACTTGCATAGTGGGTCCAAAAAGTCAGTGTAGGTCGGAGTGGGCGGGCAGGTAAATATTGAAGAAGGGCTTGGAAACATCGATGGGGTGATGCACTTGGGAGAACGCAAATTTACCACCTATATCCCTCTTTTATTACAGTGCTCCCTCGGATTCTTGTTTTCGGAGCAGGGATAGAAGAGGAATTTTGCATTCTAGAAAGAGGTGAAGCATGTTTGAATGGATGCGCGAGATATTTTAATGGATGGGTGCGATGTTTGGGCGTCGTACCAAATTTTGAGGTCGAAGCTTCTAGCATACGCTGCTCCAACGTGGGGCCTCTTAGATGCGCTATCACCGTCTAGACCCACAACCAGCGAGAGTTGCTTCCCAACATTTAAGCAAGTTTCTAGGCATTTGCTGAAATTTTTGAACAATTTAAGGCTTTCAAGAAGATGACCATCATCCAAAAAAGGTGACCAAGGTCATGGAAATAGTTTATGATGATGTGTCCGTATTTGGTAGATCGGTGCATCTTTGCAAATCAACCAATATGTCTGGTTCCAAATTTGAAGTTTGTTTTCGAATTTCCAAGTAACAATATTGTGTTTTATTGTGAAGCAACTACAAAGATGATGGCTCAAAATGCCACCGCCCCCTTTTTTCACACAATGTATAACGCCCTTTCAAGCTTCTAGGCTAAATTTGTGCAATAAAATAATTTTTGGGGGGCTCGATGTTTGAATGGATGGGTGGGATGTTTGAATGGGTGGGCGGGATATTTCGGCGCTCTGTCAAAATCTTGAAGTTTAAGCTTCTAAGGTACGCTACTCCCACTTGGGATGATGTCCCCGTCCGCTAGACCCACATGCCTATATGCTTTCCATCATTTAATGATTTTATTATAGACATCTGCTGAAATTAATGAACATTAATTCTAGGCTTTCAAACAAGAGGAGCAAGGTCACAACCATAGTTTCTGTACCTTTTTCATGTTTTTTACTACTCCGTACTTTGAAGCATCTTCGCCAACCAAGCTTACAAACGGGTCCATATTTGGTAGATCGGTGCATCTTGGCATTTCAAGCAATTATTTACAAAGGAGATTCCAGATTTGATGGATAATGCCCTACTTTCATGAGTTTCCAAGCTTCCTAGCTGAAGATGCTGAAATTAAATATATGTTGAAATAAAGCCATTCGTTCGCAAAGTGCAATGCTATGTGCATTACTTTCCATAGTAAAACATAAACTTGTATTTTGACAAGTTTTGGATCAATTTTGATCTATGGTGACTGGCAGGTGGGCCATGTATATGGTGGTACCCAAAGCAGGGTAGGTCAGAATTTCCAAAGTGATCCCTCCGCATCCCTTCGCGATGTGTATTAACTTCCACCCTCCGCCTCCTAGACCCTCACCCCCTTCCCCACAAAACAGACGCGCTTACGGCCGCTCCTCATCACCACCGTGCGTGAAGAAGCTTTCCCTACCCATCGGTATTCCTGAGACGCACCAATGGGCACGTCGATTCCACGGTAGTCCTTCTAAGTCTAGCTCGATCTGGTTGGCATTTTATTGCCCTTTTCAGCTGGTTTGCCTCCTCAAATACGTAGTTTAATTTCTCCTGAATCTGCATGGTCATAGTTTATTCTGCGTTGGATCTGTGTTCCTAAATACCTTTGGCGATTTTTGCTGTCAATATGTTTGCTGAAACACATAGGCATATATAGTTTTTGTACTCCATCTATATGTTTCTTGCTTTTCTTTTAATAATAACCAACCTTGTATGTCATAATTAAACAGATGGGCATATTTTGGATAGAGATTGCTCCATTAGGCAGCGCTAAATGTATCCTTGATGTTCTACGATTTATGGGATTTGTTAGAGATTATTGTGACAACTCAAAAGTACACAGCCCCTGCCGGTTGTGTGCGGATTGTAGGGTGCTGCCTCATAGTATAGTGGAAGACCATATTTTTACATTTGGGATGCTAAGCACATATGTTAGATGAGTATTTCATAGTGAACCATATGATCCTCCATATGAACCAGGGGAAGCACATCTTTATCATCAAGATCAAGTAGGGGAAGCAGATGTTGATCAACTAGATCAACTGACAGAGGCAGCTCCTGGGCATCTAGATCAACTTGGAGAAAGGGGAGGAGAGAAAAAGCGCAAGCTGCATGAAACGGGTTTCATTTCTGGTACTACCGCTATGACAGATGACAAGGCATATCTGTAGAACGACTGTCGTCAGATTGATGACAAGTACGCCATGAGGGGGTCCTCGCGGCATGCAGAAGAGAGGGGTGTGAGACGTATGGTATTCCGGGATGGTGAGCACACAAGTTTACCCAGGTTCGAATCCGCCGGCTTTGGACAGATCCTACTCCTGCTAGCAATCCAGTAATACGGTAGAGCCGGAATATGGGTTACAAGGGTTTCGCCTGTGCGAGTTGAGATTGTGGACTATTGTGAGGGTGCCTAAAGGCTTACCCTAGGACAACTTATATAGATATCCGGCCTAGAGTTTACAGGAGAGACCTATGTGGCTACGACTAAGAGTCAGTTACAGAGTACATCTTGAACTACAGGTAACATAATATGCCTATGTCAGTAAGTCTTCTGGCCTTCTCATAGCCGGACTGGACTCCGTCTCTTCTCCCTGACTGGCCGCCCGTGAAGCAAAGCTCTAACCCGAAGTGGGCCACCCTGGTCAGTGAGGTACAGTGAGGATACCCGGAAAGTATATCCCCAACAGCAGCCCCTGGAAGCCTCCAAGATCCAGAGTCGGATTTCACCATCGTCTAGCTTGATCTTCGGCTTGCAGAATCTTGAAGGGTTCCTGAAACTTCAAAAGAAAGGATAGGATCCAGGTCTCAAATGAGTCGGACCTATGAATACATTATTCGGGTTTCCAGCTCGAAATTCAAACTAAGCAGGAACTTGGTCTCTGATGTAATCTGACACTAGTCATGGTCAAGTCCCATCACTGAAAGACATTCCTGTCAGTACGACTGTTGGTGGGCCCGCCTTTTGCGGAACCGATGCGTCATTTTAATGCGTGCGCGGAGATCGAGGCGGTGCTATCATCGCGTGGGGGTTACCAGCTCCTTCTGCGACGCGTGGCACAGTTACTACACACATTGCACAAATCTTGACGCAGATGAAGGATATAAGGGGTTGAGATTCTCTCCCTCTTCTCTTCACCAGCATTTGCGTCGTTTCCTTCCTCCCAATGCCTCCCACGAAACAGAGCTCCTCTGCCTCCCCAACATCTTCCAGCACTGCCCAACCCTGGTCACCAGCCCACAGAACAATGGTTGAGACCTCATCTTCCGGCACGGCGGCGACGGCAGCGATGACTTCGGCAGCGGAGAAGGAGAGCTTCTGCAGGGTCTGGATCCCCTGCGCCTTGGATGATGCCCAGCTCCACGTTGTGGAGAATGAAGGATCCTCCACGCCAGCAACTGGCGGAGTGGCTACGGCCAAACCATCCCTACTCCTCGCGCCAACGAGCGGGTGCACTTCGGCACCCACCTCGACAGAGGTTTGAGTTTCCCACCCTATAATTTCTTTTCTGAGGTTATAGATCACTACGGAGTTCAACTCCATCATGTCCCCCCAAACTCACTCTTAGAGATGAGCGCTTACGCTTCTTTGTGCGAGGGGTATCTCGGCATTAGGCCGAGTCTCACTCTTTTCCGGTTTTATTTTCATATCCAGAGAAACTCCATCACCGCAGGTAATCCATACATTACCGAGACTATTATCTTTTCCGTTAGGAGAGAACTCGTCTATGCTTGGATTCAGGCCAGTGAGTCGGTGAAACAGTGGCCATCCACTTTTTTCTATCACAAGGATATTCCTTCTCCCGGCAAAGCGACCGCTTTGCTGGCTTTTGTTGACGGCGCTGCCATGCCCCAAGAGTCCTAGGACGCAGACTCGCCAACCCTTAGTAACGATCTGCTTCTTACCAAGAGGCGGATTGAATATCTGATGAAGCACAAGGGCCTTAAGGGGTCCGACTTGATTCACTGCTGGCTGGCACACCGGATCCATCCCCTCCAGCATCATGGTGGCTGGATTATGTGTTCCATCACCGCGTCCAAGAAGGATACGCTTCGGATCTGCTCCCGTTCTTACACGGATAAGGAATACGAGTCCCAAATCAAGTGGTTGATAAGGGAGCAGATCGAGTGGAAAATCCCGGAGCTGTCTTTGGACATGCATATGGCTGAAGATCCTATGGTACCGGTGAGTTTCTAGCAGTAACTCGAATTATGTGTTCATCTTTACATTATTGTCTCTTTTTGCAATACTGAGGTATCTCTTCTTTTCAACTTGCTAATCTCCCAAAGTTGGAGCTTGCTCCTCTCGAAGGATATCCTCCTAAGATCTCTCAGGATGATGGAGAATTGGGTCCACTGCCGGAGATTCTTACCTGAAAGCGTAAGGCTCCGACAGTTGCTATTAGCACAAAGGAGGTGCCTATTGTGAAGAGGTAACTTTCGTCACAAAGTCTCTGCATTTTAATTCTTAATTCCTTCTGAGGTGTTACGATCTTTCATTCTATTACTTCCTCAGAGATAAATAGCTCACCAAGGGAAAGTGGAAAGGAGGCTCGTCGAAGCCTCTGCACCAGTCAAAGCTGAATTTTACTTCTCCCGCCATAGCACCTCCGACTCCTGCCCCTCAGCCTTCTGCAGCGCCAAAGATTACTCCATCTCCGACTATCACAGAAGATCCGGCTCAACAAGCAGAGCCAGTGATCCTCGAATCGCAAACTGACGTCACCATGGGTGACTCAGGTTTTGATAAGGGTGAACCCTCTTCGGGTAATGATCCCTCGGCAAAGGTCTTCGCTGAAAACTTCCTCAACAATCCGGGTCTTGCCAAACATGGAATTTCTCAGAAATCTATGGAACAGATCCAACGGCTAGCCCAGCAATGCCTGGAAAGCCGGACTAACACTACCGAAGAAGAAGCACAAGAAGCAAAGGACATCAAGTACTCCAAACTTCTTGAACAAGTTCGTCTTCGCGACGAGAGACTGAGAACCGGTGAGCTTCCGCCACCACTAGTGATCCCACTAACTCTCGCCGAGAAGGTTACCACTGAGGTGAACATGAGTTTGAGCAAACTCACTCACGAACAACATGTAAGTCGGAATTCCAACTCAACTTTTTTACTTTACTTTATGTCATATCCTATAGCCCCCAAGCATGAAGTTGGATAGATGATCCAGATTTATGCTTTCATAGGATGCCAAAGAACGAACTAGTGTAGCCCCCAAGGCTCGTGCTGATATTAGTAAAAATATTAGCCCGAGTCTTTAGTAGACTTCTGACCCTGGGTATTCTGACTTATAGAAAGTTAATTCATATAACCAGGAATTGTTGAGGAATATCTGCAACAAGCGGAGAGAGATCTGATACATTGCAAATGTATCTATAATTTTTGATGTTCCATGCTTGGTTTTATCCACTTTCTTGTGTTTTGTCCACACTTTGGAGTACTTTTCATATGATTTCTTGGACTAACCAATTAACAAGAGCCACAGTGCCAGCTACCTGTTTTCTACTATTTTTGGTTCCAGGAAAGTCAGTAAATGAATATTCTCGGAATTGGACGGGACAAGCCAAAGTGCCTATTTTTCCGGAAGTCATCAGATGCCAGAATGTGAGACGGAGAAGGGCTAGAGGCCGGCCACACCATGGCCCGTGCCAGGGGGTGGTCTGGCCGACCCCAACACCCCCTCGAACTCTCCTTCCGCCTATAAGATGCCCTCAGGACGAAAACCCTAAAGACCCGATCAAAAAATCCACGAAAGAGTCTATAGCCGCCGTCACTCTCCATCCCTAGATCGGGAGGGATCTGAAGCTCTTCCTGGCACCCTGCCGGAGAGGGGAATTCACCCTAGAGGCCTTCTTCATCACCATGCAAGCCTCCGGTGTGATGCGTGAGTACTTCATCCTTGGACTACGGATCCATGTAGTAGCTAGATGGCTGGTTCTCCTCCTTTGTGCTTTCATGTTTAGATCTTGTGAGCTCCGTTCATGATCAAGATCATCTATTTGTAATTCTGCATGTTGTGTTTGCAGGGATCCGATGGATATTGAGATGCTATTTCAGATTGATTATTGATTCTATCATGTCTTTGTTATTTGTGATCTTGCATGCTTTCCATTGTTAGTAGATATCTTGCCCAAGTAGATGCTAGCAACTCCAAGAGTTAGTATTTATGCTCGATAGTGGGTTCATGCCTCTGGTAATCTGGGGAAGTGACAGAAATCTCTAAGGTACTAGATGTGCTGTTGCTACTAGGGAGAAAACAACAACCCTTTGTTCATAGAACAATCGTATTGTTTACTTTACACGCAATTCGTAAAGCAATAATCTATTGCTTGCAACTTAATACTGGAGGTGGATTATTAGTCATAGATGCAGTTGGATGGCGGTCTATGTATAATGTTGTAATTCCCAATCATGTTCCAAAGGAGTCAAGATGATTAGTATATGCATCTATTGCTTTCTCGATGTTTGTCAATTGCCCCGTTGTAATTTGTTCACCCAACATGTTATCTATCTTAAGGAGAGCCATCTCTACTGAACTATGGATCCCGGTCCTTTGCTTTTACATACAATCTACAAACTGTTTACTGCTTTGTGTTTACTTTCTACAAACTTTTACTTCCTTCCATTCGATATGTTTAATCCTTTGTTTTCAGCAAAGCACGGTGAGATTGACAACCTCATCGCAAGTTGGGGACAAAGTTCTGTGGTTGTGTTGTGCATGTCTCCACGTTGCTACTAGCACCAGTAGTGCGCCCTGCCAAGGCTCAGCTAGCAACACCTTTGGGGTGTTTCCTTGCTCCTACTGGTTCGATTAAACCTTGGTTTCCTAACTGGGGAAACTTGCTGCTGTGCTCATCATACCTTCCTCTTGGGGTTCCCAACGAGCTCTACATCAACACCGAGCCATCAAGCATTTTTCTGGCGCCGTTGCGGGGGAGTCAAGGACATCTTCACAATGGGAGTCCCTCATAACCAATCTCTTTACTTTGTTATTTTTGTTTTGCTTAGTTTCTTTTTGCTTTGTTTGCTTGTTTTGTTATCAAAAACACACAAAAAATTAGTTTTACAAGTTTGCTTTCTTTATTGAAAACACAAAAAAATTAGTTCCTATCTTGAGTTGCTATTATGTCTAGCCTTGCTCCAGTCACTATGTCACCCGAGGAAATGATTTTCACTTTTAAACAAGGAATTGAGGAAAGTTTTAAAGAAGCTTGGTCTAGAATCTTTGATCTACATGAAAAAACTGAGCCTAAAATGACTCAAAGCTTGTTCCTTAGTAGTTTTTACCTTGGAATTGCTCTTTGCTATAGATATGCTCTAGATGCTGTTGTGGGAGGAGATTTCCTCCAATGTAATGAGGATGATGCTATTAATGCTATAAAGAAATTGATCCTCACTTACAACTTGCCTAGCCAAACTGATATTTGTTTCGCAAGAATATTTGCTAGATTGAACACTCTTGAGACTAGCACTACTAGCTTCAAAGATTGCTCTAATACGCTTAGGGAGCATCACAATTATGTTCCAATAAATTCTGAACCATCAAAGTGGCTCCCTACAATAAATATTGAGATAAACACTGAAACTTTTCAAGCCCGCTGTGATATCATGTCTGAATTTTGTCTTATGCCTGAAGATATTTATAAATCTTTGAATACTTGGGGGCTTACTGAAGGAGGAAAAGAAATATCTCTTGCTAATAATGCTATCATTTTACCTATCATAATAGTGGAAGGAGTGTTTACAAAGATCCTTGGGAAAATGATTTCTACTGATTATCTTGTTATTGAGTGTGCAGGAAAAGGACAAATTACACTTGGAAGGTTCCTATTAGAACTTCTTGGAGCAATAATAGATGTGGGAAAGGGGACCATGCACCTTTCTTCTCCACCAAACAATCATATTTTCCCCAAGTTCAATAATAAAAGTAAGAGAGGTAAGGGCAAGAAATTTGGTCTTAATGCTTCTTCATTTGAGAACACTTGATTCTTTTTCTTGCTTCTTATGCCTAACTTAAAGGCATTAAATAAAAGTACTTATTGGGAGATAACCCAAAACTTGTAGATGAGTCTTGGAAGTTATTACTTCAATAATAACCGCTCCTTATCCTTTTTATTTGCTTTTTATGCCAAGAGTAACCTCTAATGAGAGAGAAGTAATGATTGGGAAAGTTGCTGCCCCGAAACAGATTTCTGTGCTTCACCGTAAATATTCGCGTAAAATATCTGAACGTCTTTTTGAGGAGTGAATTTTTTTGCTTCTTCCCCAGGTCGTTATCTAACTTCAGTTAGTTCAACACTTTTTGATTTGAGCAACAGATGGTCTTCGAAAAAATTCGTCTTTACCTGCTGGTCTGTTTTGTCAGATTTCTGCCATTTTCTGCATTTGCTTCTTGTTGGTTCTTTTTTGAGTTCTTTTGGGGAATTGAGCTTTTTGAGGGAAGTGCTACAATAGATAGTGTTCTAATAGAAGTTTATTTGGTGTTAGAACTGAACCTTAAGACCTTTTATCTTGATTGCACTAATGTTGCTAATAAAGATTGTGCGAAGTTTTGTATGAAGGAAAAATTTCAGGTGTATGGAGGAATGGGCAATGAGATGAAGGATGGACTAAAGCTCAAGCTTGTTGATGCCACGCGTGTCACCCCAAGAAATATCCAAGAAGTACAAGCGTCAAAGCTTGGGGATGCCCAAGGCATCCCCTTCTTCATCAATAAAAATCATAGGTTTCTTCCAAACGCTTCATTTTTATTGTTTCATGCATAGTTGTATTGTTCTTGGAGCGTCTTCTTTTTCATTTTCGTTTTGGTTTTTCGTTTTCTTTTTTTTGCTTAGTTTTCTGAATAAATTGGTTGGACCCCCTCTTTCATACTTTGGTTTGCAAATAGTTTGGTTTGGTTTGGAAAAGAGTAGGAAAGCTCAGGCTTAAGTGTTAAAGAGAGTTTGTTTTTGACTGTGGCCTATGCTTTGTCATGCCATGCTTGATATTGTTTTGGCTTTATGCTTAGTATTCTTTTCTGTAGCATGACTTTTTATAAAAAATTGAGATTGCTTAATGTGCCTTGGATGAATCATGCGTTGTTTTAGCATATTAAAGCACAGTATAGTGGTATTCTCCTTTGATGCTTTATTTGGGTTGACTTGGCGCATGCTCGCACCATGTTATGACTATCTCAAGTCACCATAGCCTTTATGATCCTTTAGTTTTAAAATTGTAGTATCACTTTATGCTTTAACCAATGATGTTTTGTCGCTCTACATGATTATGGCCATTATTGCTCTCTTAGTTTGTCGCTCCCAGTCTTTTGCTAGCCTCCACAACCAAGTATGAGTTCCACTCATGCATCCAACTCCTTAAACAAAGTTATTCCAAAGAGTCCACCATACCTACCTACTATCTTAAGCTATTCCAAGTATATTCATTCTTTTGTTTACCTTCCAAATTAAACTTGTTATGAGAAAACTAGTGATTAAAGCTCTCATGAACTTGATGGCACACTTTACTTTTTTTCCATCTAATAACATTGAACCATTGGGTCCTTCTTTGTTGCGTATATGCTTGCGCTTTATAAGTTGAAATTAGCAGAACCATGTATCATGGGGAACGCTTTCAACATTGCACTTGTACTTTGTACCCCGTTGATATCATGTTCTTTTGCTTATGGATCTCGGCGGTGTAAAATAAATGTGGAACTTGTAAGATCATGGAGTTTGTATGTGTGTTAGAGAAACGCCTGGGCCGCTAGCCTAAGCCATGCCTAATCATGGTGGAAACTTGCAGCATACCATAATGAACACTCTATGAAGCATACTCAATAAAAACCTATGCAAATAGCAAATAAAAAGATTGTTGAGATGCTCATTGTCTACTTGCCTTGTTATTTTGATTATGGGATAACTCCTGTATCATGTGCAAGGGGTACCCCGTTGGCGGTTCTTTATGATACACATGTACTTACAATGACAAGAGCTTACTCGTGACTAAAGTTGAGTAGCATGAGGTTCAGTCTTCGTAAGTAAGGGACATGAGATTTTGGTTTATAACTTGTCAAGCATATCCTCTTAGTTGTGTCACTTTAACCTTAATCACATTCAAGATGCTTATTATAGGGGCAATGAGAGCTGAAAGCTATAAGTACCATAATTTTTGGAAGCTCTTTATGAGACTTGAATCCCTACTTCCTTTTATAAAGGCCTCTCTTCCACCATTATATTGAGTCTCCACCTTCTACCTTTATGCACTTACTTTGAGAGCATAGTGGCCATTCCTAGTTCTATGTGCATTGTCCCAAGACTAGTTGATTGATGCATAACTTGATATTGCTTGTTTTAAACTATTTGTATCTAGTCACTCTTATGAACTTTGAAGGTGTCCTATGCATTTATGTTTTGCTACTCTATGAGGGACAAGTTGAATACTATTATGCTATGTTTTCTTTATGTGAAACAAACAAACGTCTTACAAAGCATTGTTATTCATGAATCTTTTGTTTGTGCCTTTCCATGTTGCATCATAGTTTCTTTGTCTTATTGCTAGAACTTTGTCTTTCATGATATGATTGAAGTACTATGATCCCAGCTTTGAATGTTTTACAAATACTTTGATCAAGTCTTTGATGGTGCATGTCACCTCAAAACTTATTCTTTCTTTTTATCACTTTCCTACTCGAGGACGAGCAGGAGTTAAGCTTTGGGATGTTGATACAATGCAAATGTATCTATAATTTTTGATGTTCCATGCTTGGTTTTATCCACTTTCTTGTGTTTTGTCCACACTTTGGAGTACTTTTCATATGATTTCTTGGACTAACCTATTAACAAGAGCCACAGTGCCAGCTGTTTGTGTTCTGCTGTTTTTGGTTCCAGGAAAGTCAGAAAATGAATATTCTCGGAATTGGACGGGACAAAAGCCAAAGTGTCTATTTTTCGGCAAGTCATCAGATGCCAGAATACGAGACGGAGAAGGGCTGGGGGTCGGCCACACCACCTGGCCGCGCAGCCAGGCCTGGCCGCGCTAGGGGGTGGTCTGGCCGACCCCAGCACCCCCTCGGCCTCTCCTTCCGCCTATAAGATGCCCTCGGGACGAAAACCCTAAGGACCCGATCAAAAAATCCACGAAAGATTCTGTAGCCGCCGTCATCTCCATCCCTAGATCGGGAGGGATATGAAGCTCTTCCCGGCACCCTACCGGGGAGGGGAATTCACCCTGGAGGCCTTCTTCATCACCATGCAAGCCTCCGGTGTTATGCGTGAGTAGTTCATCCTTGGACTACGGATCCATGTAGTAGCTAGATGGCTGGTTCTCCTCCTTTTTTGCTTTCATGTTTAGATCTTTTGAGCTCCGTTCATGATAAAGATCATCTATTTGTAATTCTGCATGTTGTGTTTGCGGGGATCCGATGGATATTGAGATGCTATTTTAGATTGATTATTGATTCTATCATGTCTTTGTTATTTGTGATCTTGCATGCTTTCCGTTGTTAGTAGCTATCTTGGCCAAGTAGATGCTAGCAACTCCAAGAGTTAGTATTTATGCTCGATAGTGGGTTCATGCCTCTGGTAATCTGGGGAAGTGACAAAAATCTCTAAGGTACTAGATGTGCTGTTGCTACTAGGGAGAAAACAACAATCCTTTGTTCATAGAACAATCGTATTGTTTACTTTACACGCAATTCATAAAGCACTAATCTGTTGCTTGCATCTTAATACTGGAGGGGGTTCGGATGATAACCTGAAGGTGGATTATTAGTCATAGATGCAGTTGGATGGCGGTATATGTATAATGTTGTAATTCCCAATTAAGTTCCAAAGGAGTCAATATGATTAGTATATGCATCTATTTCTTTCTCGATGTTTGTCAATTGCCCCGGTATAATTTGTTCACCCAGCATGTTATCTATCTTAAGGAGAGCCACCTCTAGTGAACTATGGATCCCGATCCTTTTCTTTTACATACAATCTACAAACTGTTTACTGCTTTGTGTTTACTTTCTGCAAACTATTACTTCCTTCCATTCGATACGTTTAATCCTTTGTTTTCAGCAAAACACGGTGAGATTGACAACCTCATCGCAAGTTCGGGACAAAGTTCTGTGGTTGTGTTGTGCAGGTCTCCACGTTGCTACTAGCACCGGTAGTGCGCCCTGCCAAGTTTCAGCTAGCAACACCTTTGGGGTGTTTCCTTGCTCCTACTAGTTCGATTAAACCTTGGTTTCATAACTGAGGGAAACTTGCTATTGTGCTCATCATACCTTCCTCTTGGGGTTCCCAACAAGCTCTACATCAACACCGAGCCATCTAGATCAGTGCTCTCCGGCTTGAAAATGCTCAGCTAAAGGTGTCAAGGGACGAGGAAGAATGTAAACATTTCAAGCCTTACCCTTGCGTCATTTTTTCTTTCATAGTCGAATTATTTATTCAACCGTTGCCATGTTACTTACATCACTGGTCAAACAATCATGTGCCATGATTGAAGAGGCTGAGAATCAGAAGACCCTGGAGGTGGAAAACGCCGACTTACGCCGAGAGCTGAATAAGATCAAAGCGGATCATGAGAAGAGCATTGCTCAAGTTCTCGAATCCTCCTCCATGGCCACCGAAGAGCGCGATCGTAACATCGTGCTTCAGGATAAGAAAATCTCAGATCTCAATAATGAACTGTTCAGAGAGAAGGATATCACCAAGGCACTCCAGGCTGAACTCCAAAGCCTTAGGGAAGAGAAGACCAAAGTTGACGATGTCATCTTCAGTATGTTTCCCTCTTTCTGATTTTTCTGCCTCTTCTGACTCTTGAAGTTCGGATATATTTACTAACTTTTTGCATTACATGCACATGTCCTCTAAACTTACTAGATTCTGCCTCCACTGAGTCTCGCACTAGCCGGCTTTCACAAGTCAGCAATTTGCTTCATGACTTCCGCCAATCCTTGGAGGATATTGGCGAGGTTCTCAAGGTTTCAGACATCCATAGAATGTCCGGCTTTGAAGTGCGAGACAAGGCCAAGGAGATGCCCTAGCTCATCCAGGACTGGAATATGTCCTATGCGTGAACCGCAACACAGAACGCTCTCACCATGGTCATGAGCCACCATGGAAACATGGAGATCTGGCAAGTGACCAGAGGGTATTCAACTGTGGATGAAGATGGCCAGGAGCAAGATATCAAGGCTATCAAGGACTCCTGCACCGGATATGGATGTCACTTAGCTGATCTGACCAGCTACGACACTCCTTTCTTCACTCGCGTAGAGACGCCTCCTCCGCCTACCGAGGAAACATAAGAAGTTTCCGATGAAGAATAAACCGTTTCGGATTTGGACGTCTCGGAAAGATAACAAGGCAAGGCTGATGTCTCCAGTGAGCTGGCAGATCCTACCCCCCTGCATTGTAGAGCATCAGAAAAACAATGTGTTATTCCGAAAATAATTCGGGTTGTAATTAAGTAGTTAAATACTTTTGCTAGTACTAAGATTTACTATATCTATTTAGCACTTTTGGCTTCATAACCAAAACAAACATGAGCATAAAGTACTTTCAAGTATTTTGGGATTTTTGACTATGACATGATCATTCGGAAATAAGATGGTAATATAAACCTTCTCAGAAAAATGAGGTAACCAATACTTTATTTCTCATTGAACATGTACACATGTATGATTACAAAGAAAGATAAATCAAGAATAAAAGGGATGCAGCTGACCAATATTCCACGGTCTGTCTAATTCTTCCGGGTCTGTACTACCTCAAGCTCTCTTTCTTTTCTTAGTAGCAGGTCTTTCTTTGACTGGCTGCATATCAAATAGATAGTAAGAACCATTGTGCAATACTCGGCTAACTAAAAAGGGCCCTTCCCATGCCGGGGAAAGTTTGTGCTTTATTTTTTGCACAAGCCAGAGAACCAAATCGCCCTTATTAAAATACCGGTTTCTAACTCTCTAGCTATGATACTTGCGTAACTTCTGCTGATAGGCTATTGTTCTCATCTCAGAAACGACGCGAACTTCTTTGATTAAATTGAGATCATTTTGTCGAGAAATTTCGGCATCCTCTTCAATATACGCAGCAACTCGGGGAGAAGTATGAATCAAATCACTTGGAAGAACTGCTTCTACACCATAGACCAAGAACAAAGGTGTGTATCCAGTTGACCTATTCGGAGTTGTTCATAAACTCCATATCACAGAAGGTAATTCCTCTGCCCAAGCCCCCGCAGCACGTCGTAGTGGTGCTTCGAGTCTTAGTTTTAGGCCTTGTAGGATTAAACCGTTTGCTCTTTTGACTTGTCCATTAGACTGTGGATGTGCGACTGACGCAATGTCAAGCCGGATATTTTGTTTGTTGCAGAATTCGGCAAGCTCTCCCATAGAGAAGTTACTCTCATTGTCCGTGATAATGCTATGCGGATAACCGTATCAGATTATGACATCTTCGACAAATCTTTTGGTTGTTGCTCCATCACAACTGGTGACGAGTTTAGCCTCGATATATTTCATGAACTTATCCACCATTACTAAGAGGTGAGTAAATCCACTTGGAGCTCGTTTAAAGGGTCTTACCATGTCAAGCCCCCAGACCGCGAAAGGCCATGTTATAGGTATTGTTCGCAGCTGATCAGCCATGCGCTTCTTCTCTTCCTCGATGTTTTTGGCTTCATCCAGGAGTACATGGCGACGCGCTTCTAGGGCCAGAGACCTTTCTTCCAATTCCGCTGCAGTGAGTTCTGCTGCAGTAGGGATAGGTGTAGTTAATGCGGCGTCGATGAGTTTACGGGCACCCGCGGTGACCACGTGTCCATCCACTGAAGCTTCTTTGGGCTCGTCTGGGATTAAAGCTCCATCCGAGCCTTCCTCATATTCCTCGGCAACCGTTTCCTCCGCTAGAGGATCCTTTGTCGGGGTCTTATTCTTCTTATTTTTCTTCTTTGCCTTCTTAGCAGTGCCGATAGCAAAGATGGCTTTGGGTCCATTTCCCGGAGTCAAGCTCTGATCGGTACTTTTGGACATCTGGATATCGGGGTTAGCTCTGAGATCCATGTCATCATGCGCTTTAGGAGAGTTTTCTCCGGATCCTTCGTCCATGGCTTCTCCTTCTTCTGCAGCTTTGGAGTTGTACTCCGCTTCGTATTCTTCGGAGAACTTTCGGAAATCTCCCGACGTCATGGAATCATCCGAAGATGCTGGTAAGTCATTGTTTGTTCTAATCGCCTCTAGCACTAAGTCTTTGTTGACTCCAGCATCGGCAGAGCCGGATCCGGATCCACCATATCCGACAAAGTGCGACGTGTGCGTCCTGAGGTAGTTGCGGCTTTCCTCATGGGCTTCCTCAAAAATCCTGATGGTTTTTAGAACCTCATCCACGCATGCGTATTTCATCATCAGATGCCTCAATGTATGCCTCATGAAGGGTTAATCTGTTCCAGCATTAGAATATCCAGAACATGCGTTGTTGACTTGTTCCTCCTGGATTTCAACTTCGGTGGGTGGGTCGATTTGGGATTCGGCCTCCTCAGGGAGATCTACTCCAGACTCGACTTGTACCGCGAGATTTGCTTTAGGATCAGTTTTCTCCACTATCTCCGCAACTGGTGCGGGCTAGGTGGGATTAGGGTTTTCTGGGATCCGGAACTCCGCCGCCTCCGCGTATAGAGGGGAGCTAGAAATTTCTTCTACCTCTATCATCACCGCCAGGGTGGGTGGGGCAGGATCAGTAAAACCGATGTACACATCGATCTCGCTGAAAGACATGATGGTGTAGGTAGTCACACCCTCCCTAGCTCGAATCCAGGTCTTGTCAAGAACGATGAGAGGGATGTCTCTGGCGTAGAGGATGCGACCGACGACGATGGTCTTGCCGATTCTGATTCTTGCAGATTCCGCCCAGAACGCAGATCCGAAGCTCACTTGCCCCACGGTGGGCGCCAACTATCGTCGGATTGATGACAAGTACACCATGAGGGGGTCCTCGAGGCGTGCGGAAGATAGGGGTGTGAGACGTACGATATTCCGGGATGGTGAGCACACAAGTTTACCAGGTTTGAATCCATCGGCTTTGGACGGATCCTACTCCTGCTAGCAACCCAGTAATATGGCAGAGCCAGAATATGGGTTACAAGGGTTTCGCCTGTGCGAGTTGAGATTGTAGACTATTGTGAAGGTGCTCTAAAGGCTTACCCTAGGACGACTTATATAGATATCCGGCCTAGGGTTTACAAGAGAGACCTATCTGGCTACAACTAAGAGTCGGTTACAGAGTACATCTTGAACTACAAGTAACATAACATGCCTATGTCAGTAAGTATTCCGGGCCTTCCCGTAGCCGGACTAGTCTCCGTCTCTTCTCCCTGGCTGGGCCGCTCGTGAAGCAAAGCTCTAACCCGAAGTGGGCCACCCTGGTCAGTGAGGTACAGTGAGGATACCCGAAAAGTATATCCCCAACAACGACAAATGTTTAGGTTGTGTGTCTTTGATGTTTCTTTATAAATGTATTTGTTAATCTACTAATCGCAGAAGCAGAAGCCGAAGAGGACTTTGACGGTAATGACGATGACCTGTTCATTGATGAGCCTACACCTTAGGCTATGGATCGGGTACACTGCTTCTAGATGGATTTGATGCAGGGCTGCTGATCATCAAGGGTGTACTTTTGGTGCCGTCTGGGTAGTCTCATGACCACTAGCCCAGCTGCATAACTCTTTGGGTGTAGAGCTATCCCATGATTGGTTTGCTACTATCATTGTTCTATAATATGGAGCTACCTTATTATGATTTCTAGCCCTTTGTTAGCAGAACTATAATTGGAAACTATCCCGTATATTAGTATATATATGTGTGTTTGTGTGTGTTTTTAGTCTGAAATCCGAGCTTATCATTTTATTGGTTCCTAAACTATTTTTGAGGCCCCAACGCTGGTGCCCTATGCTGCAACTACCGTCGTCTTGTCCACTGCTCCGTGAGATGAATCAGCAAAAGGATAATAAGCTAGGATCAATTTGATTCGAAGAGGGGCGATTTTCTCTGTCCTTGGAGAGGAACCCGGGAGAACTAGTACTAGTACCAAGGGAAGGAGGAGGTTGGCTCGGTAAATTATCTCACCCACTTGATGTGGGACCCGCTTTAACTCACCCCTAACGTGGGTCCCGCTTGAAACATCTGTAGGCCACCACGTCATAGCTGGGATCAAAAATTCGGGATTCTCTCCCGACAAAATGTTCCCGCCACTACCACTTAAAAATACTTATTGTAGAAAACGTGTACTGCCCAACCCTACTACTAGTACTACTACTCCTTTGCCCATGCCTTTCTACCAACGACGAGACAAGAAACCATCACTAGCTATCTCCCATCCAGCAAGCAACTGTTGGAATTGGTGCAACCTCCGATTGGGGAGTTCTTGTTGAAGTAGGTGGGTGTATTTGCTCACCTTGAAATCTGGCTTTGCTTAATTTGCTTCTGATTGGGCCATTTGGGGGTACTATTAGTACTAGGAGCAATAGTATTCGGTATGCTTTGATTGTGGAGTTCTTGCTTATTGCTCACCTCGGAATCACCTAATTAGGATATTTTTTCTCTTCTCTGATCGATTGGGTCATTTGGGTGGGGTGGGGGTGGTGGTGGGGGTTGGGGGTGGGGTGGGGGGAGGTGGTACTAATTTCGTATGGATTCGGGGTCAGGGCATGGTCACTGCTGTTCTGATTGGGGCATTTGGTCGGGTTCGATTTTAGTGTTCTTCACTTCTGTAACCTTTAGTTGCTACTCGTATTGTGCAATGGATTTTGCGTCAGATTCTGTATGGAGAACTATGGGTCAGTGGCGCGCATGACCACTACGGACAGGGATGGTCCTGTCAGTTCCCTTAAAAGTTGCCTAAAAAAGGTAATGTAGTAGTATATTCATTGCGTTCTTCCATTCTTTCCAATGCTGAAAGTGGTTGGCTACAGCCTATATGTATCCTTGTGCTAAAAGTTGTCTTTGTCTACATCCTGTTTTTGTGGAAGCCTCTGTGACATCATCTCTTCTTCATTTACTATAGCACGGTGGTACATACATGCGAATGTGCGGTGCTCCAGGTGCGGCAAACATGATGGTACCCCCACATGCCGCAGGATCCGGCCAATACCACTACTCACAAAATAAGTGCAAGGCCATCGACCAGCTAGGAGGGCCCAGCTTAAATAGAAAGGTATTTGATCTTAATACCCTTATTACCATGGTGTAGTCAGATTTAAGTATTACCCTCTTGGTGTCATGCATGCTTATCAGATGTTTAGAAACATATGTGTGATTTTATTAATTCTAGCATTGTGTTTATGTGAATCCAGATCTGGATCTGACGAGGGTTTAACTCGTCAATCCTAGCCTTTATATAGATAGGATAGGTCTCGAGTAGCAGGTCGAGTCGGTTACAAATTAGGGTTTTCCCTTTAAACTTTCTATCTTTAAGCTTCTTCTTGTCTCGCAAGCAACTGAGAGTCCATGGGCCAATCGAATTCTCCATTTGGGCCTTGGCAACACCGTGGGCTTCCGCCATATTTGGATCGTATATACCGAACTCGAGTACATGTGGGGTATACCCATGTCCATAGCCCCCGAGTGTCCAGTGGAATCGTAGATTCGCCTGGGGACTTTATGAAGCCTTTTCGAGTTCTTGACCGAGTATATTTTTTGAGTGTTTAGTTTGTGTCATAGGGATTCTTGATATACGTGCCTGATTTATCCGATGTATTGGTATCAGTTAACTGCCTTAGGGTAAAACAACGCAATCTACTCAAACTCGAGTCCCCGGACTCGAGTTCGGAAAAGTGCTGGCGTAATTTGACTCAGGCCGCAGAGGTCTTACATGAGTCGAATTCCAGTGTATAAGTGTGAGCACTCGACGCGTCCGTCAAGGCATGTTCATCGTACCTGTAGGCACGGATATGCTTCTGGTAGTGCGCAGTAGATGTGTTGCCAGGCTTTGTTTAGGTCTTACCTTCACGCTGTAAGCGCGGCATCTGAATTTTTTGTCATCGCGGAGATGATTCGGGTGACCCAGGAGAAGTAGTCTCTTTGTAGGGAAAAATATGAGGCGGAGTCGCCATAGCATTCGAGTGTGGATGTTATCAACACATAGTACGATGTACAAATAATCATAGGGTGCGCGACCAGTGCTTCCTATGGGAGTAGTCCCCCGAGTGCCTGGTTGAGTCGAAGACTCAAGCGGGGACTAAAAAACTTTTTGCGACTGCTGTCGTCTTTTGTTGCTTGTTTCAGTCGAATTTGCTTCCGGCGCTCCCTATGGGAGTAACCCATAATCCTCAATCGAATCGTAGATTCGAGTGGTGCGTAAGTCCTGAATGTTCTTATTCCTGCATAAAGATAAATCGTAGGGTGCGCGACCAGCGCTCCCTATGGGAGTAGCCCCTGAGTGCTTGGTTGAGTCGAAGACTCGAGCAAGGACTAAACTAGTCGAAATCTTCTGCTGCTGAAATCAATGACGTCAGTGCTGACGATGTGATGACCTTGGTTGCCCGCGTGAGCGGCTTTGATGGGACAGGAGCGGTGGGTCCCACTCTCTGACTTTGATTTGACCGGGCGTGCATAATCTTCTGTTTAACTACGTCTCCTCGATTTCCGCGCGTAATGGGAATAGTAGGGGGACGGTTCGTGCTCCAGCTTTGCCACTTGTCGATGGCGATGTGCGCCACGCGTGTATTAGGGTTTCTGCTGGCTGTTGGATTGTGTCTGTGATGAGGTTAAGTAGCAGCACAGCTGCGGCAATTTCCCCATCTGCTTTCATTGTTCTTGCCTCCATTGCCATTACTGCTGCTCTCTACTTCTTTGCGCACTTTCGCGTTGCGGCGCTGGACTAACTCCGCATCTTTCCCAGCTACTTCCTCCATTCTCACTGCCATCCGAAGATGGGCAAAAAGAAGGGAGGCACCGCCGCTGGGTCTGCCGCCTTTTTTCCGCCACCAAGAAGGGCGGCTCCGCCACTGTGGGCACCAGCGCCGTCGGCGCTGGGAAGAAAAAGGGTGTAGGTACCCGCATCACCAATGGTGCTTGGCGAGCGTCTATCATCAAATCCTCCGAGCTCCATCTTTATCGCCAAGATGCAGTTCTTCCATCCGCGGAGGGCAATTCACAAGTTCCCGGCGAGGAGGTAATCCCATGTCCTCCTCCTGGCTTCTGGGTGATGTTCCTTGCGTTCATCATCCGAGGTCTTTCTCTGCCCCTGCATCCTTTCTTCAGGGGCCTCCTTTGCTTCTACGGGCTCCAGCTCCATCGGCTGTCCCCAAATTCTATTCTCCACATCGCCTGCTTTATTACACTTTGTGAGTGCTGGCTCGGAATCGAGCCACACTTTGGCCTTTTTAAGAGGCTTTTTAAGCTGAAACGCCAGTCGGCATCCGGTTCCGTAGTCTACGACGTAGGAGGCTATGGAATCCACGTCGACTCCTCTGTCACCTATTTTGCCATCAAGCTCACCGCATCCGTCCAAGGGTGGAGGGACAAGTGGTTTTGTATCCATGACCAGAAGGTCGACGGAGACCACTACGGAGCTCCATGTGCCACGTTGCCTAGGGCGGATCCATAGCCCCTGCTGACCGCCTCGTGGTTCATCCGAGCCAGGCCCTCGTGGAGTTTGAGAAACTCGCGATAGTCCTTGAGAAGGTGACTGGATTTTTTCTTCCTGTCGTGCTTGTCTATGTAGAAGTGCATGTTACACGGCCCAGACAGTTTGTCCTCGATGGTTGTTGCGGGTGCCTCTTCGCGAGTGCGGCTCTGCCACACCTGCATGGTTTTCCTGGAGTCGCGGTATCCACCGCTGCGATAGCCACTGTTGTGGTTGTCGTCGCGTTTGTCGGCGTAGCTGGCTGCGACCACGTTGACATCATCGCGGTCATCATAGATGCGCATTCGATGCTTGCCTCGACGGTCGTGTCTGTGCCCAAGGTCGTTATCATTGTCGGAGAAGGTGCGGTTTTTCACGAAATCCACTCCGTCGGCCCACCGATTCACGATTTCCATCAGGTGGTCGATTGTTTTGGGCTTAGTGTGCCCTAGATCCTCCCTGAGCTCTATGCGGCGGACGCCACCGTTGAATGCGTCGATTGCGAGGTCCTCCGAGATGCTTTCCGCGGAGTTCTTGATGATGGACCACCTCTGGATGTACAAGAGGAGCGATTCACCCTACCTTTGCTGGGAGCTCCTTAGCTCTTCGAATGATGCAGGCCTTTTATAGGTTCCCTTGAAGTTGTGCACAAAGCTATAGACCAGCTCTTCCTAGCTGCGAATGGATCCACGCGGGAGTTTATTGAGCCACGCACGAGCGGCGCCCTGCAGCTGTAGCTGTAAGCATTGCATGGCCGTGCTTTGACTCCCACCGTGTAGCCTGACGGAGGAGATGTGGTCCTCTAGCCAGATTTTTGGGTCTTGTAGGCCGTCGAACTTTGGGTTCTCCGACGAGAGTTTGAACCCTTTAGGCATTCATTTCTGGCCGATGGCTCTGCTAAAGCATCTGGCGCCACAGAGCTCAGTCTCATCCTTTTCTGAATCAGTCGAACGAGCACGTCTTGCCCGCATCTTATTGACTTTGCGTTGCGTGAGGTCATCACGCGCATCGTAGTCGTGATCGTGCAGCCGTGAGCAGCGATGCCAAGACAGATCATGGCTATCGTCGCTGAACAAGCGCGAGGAATATCATTTTGCCAGAGCCTTGCCTTTCTTTGGCTCCGGCGTTGGCTCTTTGTCGAGGGCAGCCTAATTTAGCCCCAAGCTTGCGATCGTAGATCGGTGCATGGTATCTCATGGATCTCTAGCTGGTGGCTGGTTGTTGAGGAGGTACATGGTGGCCGCCGTCACTGCGGCTTGCGGCGTCTTCGGGAGCACATTGCCCCGTGTGTCCACTGTCATGGAGCTGAAGTAGAGGACTTTCGCGGCGGTCTTGCTCGGTGAGGTGGTCGAGATCGTTGTTTGTTGGCGACGTACTCGTTGCCTTTGGAGGAGAGCCCAGCTCGCCGAAGGCTCGACTCATTTGCCGCCTTTTTACGCGCTTCGAGTTGCGCGACTGCATGTAGCTGGCGTCTGTATTCCTCCTTCAGTAGCCAATGGTAACCCATCAGCATGTCCTGCGGGGAGTCGAAGGGCAGAGGATTGCCTCGTAGGGCTTCTCGACAACGGGCCCACTCGTTGTCGTTGAGCCTGATCACTACGCGCTCTCCAGTGTTTTCGTTCACAATGATTGGCGGTTCTCCCCCTACTCCATTGTTGACGGGCGCGCCATTGCCACCATTGGTGGGGCTGTCGTTAGGTATGCCACCATTGGGTGGACCGCCGTTGGGTTTGCCACCATTTGGTGGCCCGGTGCCAGATCTGTTGCCAGTATTATCGTGATTGGCGGTGGTGTCGCCTGCGTCGATGACAACGCACATGAAGTGGTTGGGGAAGCTGTTTCTCCTGGATCTTTCAGATCTGGAGCCGTAGGCTCCATCTTTCAGTGGCTAGGTCACCCAGATCAGATCCGCGACTGCTGTCGCTGTCCGTGCTCCCAGCTGTTGCCGAGGCGTTGAGCTTGCTAAGGGTTCTGATTGGTGGCGGGAACCATGATGCTAGAGAAATTGTGGGTGCCGTCGGCTGGTCAGGCATGCGAAGCATGCCCATCTGACCAACCTGGAAACGGAAGCTCCCAATCGCCATACCGATTCCATCGCCCACGGACTCAAAAACCGAGCGAGTGGCTGACGTGTGGACGGTGAAGTCGAAGGCGCCGAAGAGCTGGCAAATCACCGTTGTTGTGGAGTTGTAGGTCGCGGTTGATGGGGCCGAAGAAGCCGCGACATCGGCACTCCCAATTCCCATAGACGGCGCCAATTGACGAGGGTTTAACTCGTCAATGCCCATTGTTATGGGCTTGCGTTTTGGAGAAGGAGGGAGCGCTGGAGGCATCAGTCGGCTAGCAAACAAGCACACGGGGACGCAAGTTTTACCCAGGTTCAGGCCTCGTAGAGGTCCCTACTCCTTCTTGTCTGCTCTTGGAATTAATCGAAATAATCGAAGATTACAGGGGCACGCAGATGCAATCTGGCGAGAGTTGTGGAAACTAGGGTTGTGTGTGTCCTTCTCGCTGCCCCCTCCTAGCCTTTATATAGATAGGCTAGGTCTGGGGTAGTGGGTCGAGTCGGTTATAGATTAGGGTTTTCCCTTTAAACTCTCTATCTTTAAGCTTCTTCTTGTCTCGCAAGCAATTGAGAGTTCATGGGCCACTCGAATTCTCCATTTGGGCCTTGGCAACGCCGTGGGCTTCCGCCATATCTGGACTGTATATATCGAACTCGAGTACCTATCAGGATCTGTCAAACTGTCTCATACAGTCAGTATATTACTATGTACTGTACTCCCTCCGTCCGAAGGCTTAAGGCATATATATTTTTTGAAAAGTCAAGCTACGGAAAGTTTGACCAAACTTTTGAAAAAAGTCAAAAACTATCAAGAACTATGATATTATATACATACGACGGGAATATATGTTTCATGATGTATCCAAGGATATATAATTCATATTATAATTTTTTTTCTAAAAACATGGTCAAACTTTACATAGTATTGAACCATTGAGCTTTGTTGCTATTTATGCAGATTGAAGGTGCTGCTGCGGAGGCTGAGGCTGTTGTAGAGGCTAGTAGATTTCTGATGCTCGCACCAAAAGAGGACATCCTCTACACAACGAGGAAGCGCCAACACAGTACCCAGGTGGGTAGTGACCTCTCTAAGAAGTGGGTATAATTTGGAAATCCACAATTTCACATGTTATGATTTTCCATGTTATTGTTATCAACTAGTACTATATGTTTACGCTCATCAGAAGTTCACAAAAATCAATTTTTTTTGCTTTATAGGCAATGGTTTGTCTTATATTAATAGATTTACTTGCTCTTTACATAATTTAACCTTTCCACTTAATTTCAATCAGTACCACGCACCAGCTGCTCAGCCCTTTCTGCTACATTCAATTTTAGCAAGCCTGGGCAGATACTTGCACACCATCATACACCTGTTGACCAAAGGACCAAGAACAGAGGTAGTACTAATTAATTTGCTTCTGTACTCATCACAACCTCTAATGATTTTCTTGCGACTAACTGTTTTGCTCCATTGTCTTTACTCATCATATGACCTTGGCCACTTCTGCAGTCTACTTCCCCTTATGTACCACCCAGAAGGGTGCTAGCATGAAGCTGCTGGCACCGGCACCGGCACCTGTTGACCTTAGTAGGAGAAAGAGTAGAGGTAGTAACTTAATTCGCTTGTATACTCTCATCTCTGTCTAGGAGTTACTATTGTATAAGAAACCATTTTGCTTATACACATCTCATATGCCTCTCTGACCACTCCTGCAGTCCCCTTACCTACCCCCAGAAGGTAATCGACATCAAGCTGCTAGCACCCGCAACGACACTGGCCCTAGTTCCTGCTTTGGCACCTGTTGACCTAAGGAGAAAGAATGGAGGTAGTAACTTAATTTGCTTATATACTCATCGTATCCTCTGATCACTGTTTTATGAGTAACTATTGTATAAGAGACCATTTTGCTTCTACACTTCTCATCTGCCTCTACCATCCCTGCAGTCAGCTTAGCTACCCCTCAGAAGGAATCTAGCATCAAGTTGTTGGCGTTGGCACCGGTTCTGGGCCTTCTGGCTCCTGCACCAGCCCCTTTACAATTAGTGGCACCATCTCCTGCACCAGCACCAGCCCCAACACAGGCACCGACACAAGCTCCTTCATCACCCTAGGAAGCACCTTGTCAGACCATATCCTACACATGTGTCATCACAAGGTCGCACCAGATTATGTTTGTGAGTATATGGCGGCAGATAAACTGTGTCTTCTCAAGTTTCACATGATTCAGTGCATTGCTCTTAGTAATTATGCGTCTATCTCTTGCTTTGACTAAAAAATTACCTAAGAGTGTCACAAAGAAACTCTAGGCCAGACAAAAGGGCACAATAGTCTTCACGATGCAGACCAAAGGATTGCAAATTAAGGGATGCTACGCCATTAACTTGAATGATGGGCGCTTGGAAGCTACTTCTAGGTGGATCAAGTTCTAGAAAGCAGCCAAACTTACTATTGAAAGAACGGTCAAGGTCGATGTATCTAGCTGCCCTGAATGCCGCATGCTGTTCATGAACTTCCTAGCTGTCTAGCTCTTTGGCCGCATGCTATTGTAATTAATTATGTGGTTGTCTTATCTCCACTAATCATATATGGGTGGTAAAACTGTGATAACCTTTTGCTAGATTGGAGCTATGACTAGTACATACTAGTATGGTATATATGTATCTATATGACGGTTTCCTATATGACCAAATATTATGTCAATGATTGTGTTCCAGTGATTGAGTGTGTTTGGAGAAAAGGGCAAACTGATCGCGTGGCATGGTTTTTAGAGCTGATACAAGAAACTGTCTCTCTCTGTAGTGATATTGAATTTCAGTGTATGTATTGCTGAATCAGTCACTTTGAAATGCTTCTGAATTGGTCAAGTGCTGCTAAATATGAACTAGGAATCTGTTGATTTTTATGTCTTATTATTCTGTTCTCCTTAATCTTTCAAATGGTGTTGAATTTGTCAAAAAATTTGTAGTTGCTGCTGGCTGCTTGCTCTAGAGCTTTTGCCTTTGTGTCATCGGAACCGTTGGATGCATTTTGGACAGAGATGAGAGGGTAAAGATATACAACATGATTTCACCAAGTGAAGTCATTGGATACCAGCCCTGTTTTGGTGCATGTGGTGTGTGTTCATTACATATTTTTACATGAATATCTGTCAAAGGAATTATCACTTTTTTTCCTACCTCGACGGGGTCTGTGTTTGAATCTGGCGAGCCATAGCCTAGTGAAATTTGAGATAGAAGCCCATTGACCATAGCCCAAAAACTTTTTAATTTGGACTTTTTGGCATTGCCCCCCACCTCTAGAAAAACTCTGCCTACCCATGTTTTTAAGAAACTAATCCATTATGTGGCTTTTTATAAATCGAGGTTCTAGTAGCACTGCTCTTTTATTTTAAGAGAGATAACATGGACACACAAAATATTTTTTAGAAGACTGATACATAAGTTATAGTACTAAGACATGTTTAATGATTCAATTTGTATAAGTATCTTTGGTGTAGTGGCAAAACGCTCAGTTTATGTCTATTTGATTAGATTTGAAGGTCTTTAGTTCGAATCCCCTGTGTACATATTTATATATATCTTTGGGTTTACTTTTTTTGAGAAAGGGTTTACTTTTTAATATCGCATTACGGAGAGGCTGACATCGCGGACCCACCAGCCTGCAACATCCCTCGAGTTTAATGGTCGGGTTTGAAAAAAAGTTAAATACTTGTAAAGAGAGGCTGACATCAGGGACCCACCCGCTAGAACATACGAGGCTACATCTGGGACCCACAAGCCAGAACATACCAGAGAGGCTGACATGGGGGCCTCAGCAGCAAGATCATACACAGCTTCCACATTGAGCAACGTTGCCAAGGTCAAAACAACGGACGTGGCCGAAAAAAGTCCATCATACGCATGTTTGATTTATAGAGAGACCGCCATGTGGGACCCAATAGTGCGGCCTTATACATGTTCTGCCTCGAGCGACGTTTCCAAGTTCGAAACAGGGAGGCGCGAGCGAGAAAAAATTCCAGCATGCACATGTTTCTTCTAATGAGAGGCTCACATGGGGGACCTAGCAACCTGGAAAATGGTTGATGCATCGAGCAACGCTATCAAGTTCAAAACATGGAGGCGTGGCCGAGAGCAAAAATTCCATCATACACACGTTTCTTCTAATGAGTGGATGACATGTGGGGACCTGCATCATGATTAAACGGTAGATGCAGCGAGAAATGCTATCAAGTTCGGAACAGAGAGGCACAACCGAGGGAAAAAATTCTATCATACACATGTTTCTTATAATGAGAGGACGACATGTGGGGTCCAGGAGTGTGATTAAACGGTAGATGCATCGAGCAACGCTATCAAGTTCGGAACAGGGTAGCGCGAGCGAAGAAAAAAATTCCATCATACGCACGATTCTTATAATATGAGGCTAATATGGAGGACCCAACAACATGACTAGACGTCAGATAGACCGAGCAACATTATCGAGTTGAAATCAGGGAGACAATAGCCAAGGGAAAAATTCCATTATACACACGTTTCTTCTAATGAGAGGATGACATGTGGGTCCCAGGAGGTTGATTAAACGATAGATGCATCGAGCAGCGCTATCAACTTCGGAATAGGATAGCGAGAGCGAAGGAAAAAATCCATTATACACACGATCCTTCTAATGAGAGGCTAACATGTCGAACCTAGCAACCTGACTAAATGGCAGATGCATCGAGCAACGTTATTGCATTCAAATCAGGGAGGCGCGACCGAAAAGTATGGTCCACTAGAGACACTAACATCTGGGACCCACACACCTCAAAAGACTTCGGCAAGTCAACATCGCGCGAGGAAACTAAAATCTTGCTTCTGCCACACGCCAGCCAAGCTTCCTCCATGTTTTTGGCGGTTCCGTCATAGTAGAGGGACGCGAAACCGGAAACAAAAAGTTTTCCATCAGCCACGGCCGAGCCGAGAATTTCGTCGCCGAAGACGCGCCTTCTACGACGACCGTCGGGCCAAGTCGTTGTAGAAGGAAACTTTTCTTGTAGTGAGTAGGATTCTAGATAGTGGCACTCTTCCTGCACAAATAATCGTTGTCGCCATGGACAAAAATTTCCCCCAAGACTGCATTGCCTCCACATGCACATTGTCATTGATGTCGAGTTCTCCCTCGTGGGAGAATCCGAAACTATCACAAAATTCATAGAAGGTCAAGTTGTGGAGTTGCCCATTGAGCACAAAACTTACAGTGGAATTTCGCTCTTGGGTCTTGAGATCATCGTGGAACGATGAAAGAAACTCGAACATGGCGAGCTTGTAGGTATCGACAGAGAGGTAGGAGAAGTCGACCATGCCAGCTTGCACAGTCATCCGCTCGAAGTCCTCCAGAAGACCCTGGCGAGAGAGGAACTAGCGGTCTACCCACTTGGTGGGCAAAACCTTGCAGTTGCTCACCCTTTTGTAGTCTCAGCTCATGGAAGCCCTCGAGCTGTCCACCTCCGAGCATCTCTTCTTTGAACCCGGCGGCTTGGCGGAGCATGATGGTCCCACCGCACCCGAGCCCTTGCCCACGCGGAACATCCTTCCAATGTTATGCATTGTGCTGCGAAATTTTTGAAGAAAACTATAGGCATCAAGTTTCTGTCATATAAATAAACGATTACATGCAGAAATTATAAATCCTAACATGAGGAATCAATAATAATCTCAAAATATGATGAACTCATCTAAATAGCTAATGTGATGAATTCAACCATGGATTTTAGAAAACAGAGTATGGATTGGACAAGAAACTTACCGATGTGAAGATTCCCCAACTCAAAAACACGAAATGAATGAAGAAAAATAGGTTTGAGAAGGCTGTGATTTGAGGTGGAAAGAGAAAGAACAAGGAAGAAAGAGGAAGAAGAAGGAGGAGGATGGTTGCGAGCCAGCCGCCGTCGGTCTTAACCTAGCGATGCACGCGGTACGGGCACAGCCCTCCCATACCGGTGGTCATCACCGTTGGATTAACTTTAGGGTTCGAGACCAAACCTGGTTAACCTGGTACCGGCACGCGGTACGGGCATACCCCAGCCGTACCACTGGCTATCGTCTATTCGAAAGATGTGGTATGTTTCGTCGAAGTTCGGTACGGGCGCGCAGTACGGTCGTACCGTGGCCGTACCAATGCTTTTCGTCGGCCCTGGTCCTGCAATAGGTTTTGTTGAAATATGGTACGGGCGCGCGGTATGGTCGTACGGCAGCTATACAAGTGCTCATTACCTGTTTTGAACCCATTTCTTTTCTTCATTTTTCCTTTTCTTCTCAACTTCATTAAGGTAAATTCTATGAACGAGCTAAAAACTCAAAACAAACTTATTAAGTAATACAAATAATAAAGTAGTAATCACAAATGATAAAATAAAAACTTAAACTTAATTTATTAAGAATGGGTTAACTCCCATTAAGTATTTAATTCTAGAGATTTGACTAACCAAACTCCATGCCATCAGCGTTCATCTCAAGCGGTGCTTTTTCTTTAGTTTTTGCTGCTTGATCACGCTTAGATGGTGGAATGTATTTTCCATTATGCTCCTGTTTCTTAGGAAAGTATTGAATGATCTGATCATCATATATATTAAAAACAATCTTACCGCTAGAGAAATCTACATTAGCTCCAGCTGTACTAAGAAAAGGTCTTACAATAATGATAGATGGTTTGTCATCCTCAAGAACATCAAGAATATTAAAATCAGCTGGTATAACATGTTGACCTATTCTAAGTAAAACATCTTCGATCATTCCGACAGGTTGTTTAGTTGTCTTATCCGCCATTTGCAGTGTTATTGAAGTAGGAGAACATTCTCCAAGATTCAATTTCTTAAATAGGGAATAAGGCATAACACTAACGCCTGCTCCTAAATCACAAAGAGCATTGAATATATTTGTTTTCCCTATTGCACAGGAGATGGTTGGTATCCCTGGATCCCCAAGCTTAGCAGGAAGTTTATCACCAAAGCTTGTCATAACTACTACACTCTTAGTTACCTTCTTTTTTATATTAAGTATATCTCGCATAAATTTTTTTATAAGTAGTGTAACATCTAAAAATATTAAACAAGCTTATCAAGTTCTAATCACCCAAGTTTAGGGTTACTAAATAAGTTTTAGTATTAAACTTGATATGAATACATGTGTGATTTCCATTAATGCATGAATGCTTGTAATTGCCATGTTTGATTGCTACGAATGGTAAGGATTAGTTTTAAAAGGATTACCACATCATCTAGATCATTTCCAAGCAAAATCAAAAGAAAATAAAGTCAAATATGAATCATATGAGCATATGGTCACTTTGGCCAAAATTAACTACTAGCCCACTTTGGGCATCTCTAGCAAATGATTTTCAACAGAAACAAATCAATTTCTTTTCACCCCTTGCTAGACCAAGTAAAAATGAACCCAAGCAAACTTTACAAATTTACAGAAACCAAATTCAAATATATTTGGGAGGCAATTCAAAATTGAATCAAGTGTAAGTACACAGATCATCATCTTTCAAAAACCACTCAAACCTCCACCACTTGGCAATTCCCAGCAACCAGAGAGTACTAAGAATGTGACTATCTCACCCACCAAAATTCATCCAAAAATTTGAAAGTTAAGTTCATGCGGCATATGATTGAACACCTAGAAGACATAGTACAACTACCAACTATCTACTGTTTGTGATCAATCAATTGATCATCAATTGTACCCCAATTCTACCCCATATCTCACCACGATCATGCCCAATACACAGTCGTGCAGTGGAGCCATTTCCCTTCGTCGTTGCACTAGTGCCATGCGTACCCGAGCATGTCCATGCTGGTCAATCACGGAAACGACGCCGCTGACCGCGCCGTCCTCTCCCATGATGCCTAGCTGATAGCCATGACCTCACTGCCCCTCTCTACCCACCCCTTGACCAACGACAAGGAGAGGAGAAGCTAGAATCGCCGCACCCATTTAAGTCTCTGCCATGCTGAGAGAACGACGGAGCACCGAAGCCGCCAGGCGTAGGCATGCCGAGCCTCGCTCTCCCCGCTCGTACTCGCATTCGCCGCGTCACCAGCCACCTCCCAGACACGATGATTCGCCGCCACGCGCCCCGTGACCAGTATACTCGCTGACAAACACCGTCGTACCTAAATAGATTGCCGACGTTCCCCGACTGACTCAGACTGCCCCTTGTCGCACCACTACGCACATGACGACCGCTGCTGCCCACCACGTCGACCCATTGATGATCAGACTCAACACGTCGATCTCGTTGGGGAACCCCAAGAGGAAGGTATGATGAGCACAACAGCAAGTTTTCCCTCAGTTATGAAACCAAGGTTATCGAACCAGTAGGAGAAAGGAAACACCTCCAAGGTGTTGTTTGCAACTTGGAATCCTGCACAACACAACCATAGAACTTTGCCCCCAACTTACAGTGAGGTTGACAATCTCACCGGTTTTGCTAAAACACAAAGGATTAAACGTATTGTGTGGAAGATAGTAATTAGATTTTTAGATTGATGGTAAAATAATGGACCGGGGTCCATAGTTCACTAGAGGTGATTCTCCTTAAGATAGATGACATGTTGGGTGAACAAATTACAGCGGGGCAATTGACAAACATTGAGAAAGCATGCATGCATATACTAATCATCTTGACTCCTGTGAGATTTGATTGGGCATTACAACATTATACATAGACCGTAATCCAACTGCATCTATGACTAATAATCTACCTTCATGTTATCATCCGAACCCCCTCCAGTATTAAGTTGCCAGCAACAAATAATTACATTAAGCAAAGTGTGTAAAGTAAACAATATGATTGTTCTATGAACAAAAGATTGCTGTTTTCTCCCTAGTAGCAACAACACATCTAGTACCTTAGAGATTTCTGTCATTTCCCCAGATTCCTAGAGGCATGAACCCACTATCGAGCATAAATACTCCCTCTTTGAGTTGCTAGCATCTACTCGGCCAAGATAGATACTAACAACGGAAAGCATGCAAGATCACAAATATCAAAGACATGATAGAATCAATAATCAATCTGAAATAGCATCTCAATATCCATCGGATCCCCGCAAACACAACATGTAGGATTACAAATAGATGATCTTGATCATGAACGGAGCTCACAAGATCTACACATGGTAGCACAAAGGAGAAGAACCAACCATCTAGCTACTACATGGACCCGTAGTCCAGGGATAAAACTACTCACGCATCACACCGGAGGCAGGCATGGTGATGAAGAAGGCCTCCAAGGTGATCTCTCCCCTCCGTCAGGGTGCCAGGAAGAGCTTCAGATCCCTCCCGATCTAGGGATGGAGATGGCGGTGGCTACAGACTCTTTTGTGGAATTTTGATCGGGTAATTAGGGTTTTCGTCCCGACGGCAATATATAGGCGAAGGGGCAAGGTCGGTGGAGTACCAGGGGGCCCACACCACCTGGTGGCATGGCTAGGGCTGGCCGTGCCACCACCAGGTGTGGCCGGCCCTAGCTCCCCTCTTTGTCTCCCCTCCGGACTCCGTGTTCCTTCTGGTGAAATATCGAATTAGGCTTTTGTCCGGTCCAATTCCGAGAATATTTCCTTACTAGCTTTTTCTGAAACCAAAAACAGCAGAAAACATGCAACTGGCACTGTGGCATCTTGTTAATAGGTTAGTTCCAAAAAATGTGTAAAAATACTCCAAAGTGTGGACAAAACATAAGAAAGTAGATATAAATCAAGCATGGAACATAAAAAATTATAGATACGTTTGCAACGTATCAACATCCCCAAGCTTAACTCCTGCTCGTCCTCGAGTAGGTAAGTGCTAAAAAAACAATAATTTTTGAGGTTACATGAACCATCATAATCTTGATCAAAGGATTTGTAGAACATTGATAGCTCGGATCATAGTACTTTAACATAGCATGAAAGATATAGTTCTAACAATAAGACATAGCAACTATGTTATAACATGAAAAGGTACAAACAAAAGATTCATGAATAACAATGCTTTAAAAGACGTTTGTTTGTTTCACATATAGCATAATGAGAATGGTATTCAGCTTGTCCCTCATAGTGTAGCAAAACATAAATGCATAGGACACCTTCAAAGTTCATAAGGGTGACTAGATACAAGTATTTTAAGAACAAGCAATATCAAAGTTATGAATCAATCAACAAGTTTTGGGACAATGCACATTAAACTAAGAATGGACACTATGCTCACTCAATAGGTGCATAAAGATGGAAGATGGAGACTGGACATAAAAGTAAAAGAAAGGCCTTCATAGAAGGAAGCAGGGATTCAAGTCTCATAAAGAGCTTCCAAAAATTATGGTACTTATTAGCTTTCAGCTCTCATTTCCCCTATCATAAGCATCTTGAAGTGATTAAGGTTAAAGTGAACAAACTATGGAGTATATGCTTGACAAAGTATATGTTGGCAATCTCATGTGTCTTGAATACGAGGGCTGCTCCTCATGCTACTCAAGTTTAGTTACCGGTAAGTTCTTGTCATAGTAAGTACATGTGTATCATAGAGAACCCCAACGGGGTACCCCTTGCACATGATACAGGAGCTATACCATAATCAAAATGGCAAGTCAAGCAGATAATGAGCATCTCAGCAATCTTCTTATTTACCACGAGAAATGGTGATTTTTTTCTCTCTTTCCTCTTTTTTCATCTTTTTTTTATTTTTATCAATCTCTATCTCTTTTTTTATTAGAAGAATGCTTCATAGATTGCTCACTATGGTGATGCTGCAAGTTTCCACCATGATTAGGCATGGCTTAGGCTAGCGGCCTAGGCGTTTCTCTAACATACATACATAACTCCATGGACTTATGAGCTTCCCTTTCATTTCACACTGATGACATCCATAAACAAAAGAGCATGATATCAACTAGGTACAATGTACAAGTGCAATGTTGAAAGCGTTCTCCATGACAGCATGGTTCTGCTAATCCCAACGTATAAGTGCAAGCATATACAACATAGATGACACAATGGTTCAAGTTTATTAGGGGCAAGAAAAGTAAAGTGTGCCATCAAGTTTGTGAGAGCTTTAATCACTAATTTTCACATAACAAGTTTAATTCGGAAGGTAGATAAAAACATGAATATACTTGGAATAGGAAATGCTAATAGGTAGTATGGTGGACTCTTTGGAATAACTTGGTTTTATTTGGAGTTGGATGCATGAGTGAACTCATTCTTGGTATGGAGGCTAGCAAAAGACTGGGAGCGACCAACTAGGAGAGCAATAATGGCCATAATCATGCAAAGCGACAAAACATTATTAATTAAAGCATAAAGTGATATTACAAGACGAAAACTAAATGATCTTAGAGGCTATGGTGACTTGGTATAGTCTTAACATGGTGTGAGAATGCGCCAAGTCAACCCAAATAAAGCATTTAAAGGAGAATACCACAATATTATGCTTTTATATGCTAAAACAACGCATGATTCTTTCAAGGCACATTAAGCAATCTCGATTGTTTATAACAAGCCATGCTACAGCAAAAATCACTAAGCATAAAGCCAAAACAATATCAAGCATGACATGATAAAGTCTAAGTCACTGTAAAAACAAGCTCCTTTTACCACTTAAGCACGAACTTTCCTACTCTTTTCCAATCCAAATCAACTTTATTTGAAAACTAATGCATGAATGAGGGGGGTCCAACCAATTTATACAAGCAAACTGATCAAACAAAAGCTAGAAACAAAAACAAAGGCGATCCAAGGACAACACAATTGTGCATGAAACAATAAAAATGAAGTGTTTGGAAGAAACCTAAAAAAATTATTGATGAAGAAGGGGATGCCTTGGGCATCCCCAAGCTTTGACGCTTGTACTTCTTGAATATTTCTTTGGGTGACATGGGTGGCATCCCCAAGCTTGAGCTTTTTTCCATACTTCATCTTATCACATTACTCTTCCCTACACTTTAAAATCTCCTTCATACAAAACTTCACACAATCTTCATTAGCAACATTAGTGTACTCAAGATAATAAGTCTTTTTGGTTCAGTTCCAACACAAGTAAAACTTCCATTAAAACAAAAGCTACTGTAGAACTTACTTTAAAAAGTTCAAGTGATCAAAGATAACTCAAAGAGAAAGAGATTAAGAGGCAAATGCAAATAATAGCAGAAATCTGTCAAAACAGACCAGCAGGTAAAAACCAATTTTTAGAAGACCTTCTGTTGCTCAAATAGAAAAGTGTTGAACTAAAAAATGTTGGATAACAACCTGGGGCAGAAGCACTAAACATTACAGCTCAAACCGACGTACATAGATTTTTCAAAAAAATTTACAGCGAAGCACACAAATCTGTTTCGGGACAACAACTTTTCAAAATCTTTCTTCTCTCTCATTAGAGGTCACTCTTGGCACAAAAACCACACAAAAATGATAAGGAGAAGTTATTACTGAAGCAATAACTTCCAAGACTCAACAAAAGATTCCTAACGAAATTTGGGTTTTCTCCAAATAAGTGCTTTTCTTTAACGCCTTTGAGCTAGGCATAAGAAGCAAGAAAAGAATCAAGTATTCTCAAATGAAGAAACATTAAGAGCAATACTAGAAATATCTTCAACAAGAGAGGTATCTCATCCAAAATAAGTCTAGAGGATTCCTCTCTCAATGCTCTTGGGTTCACTATTTTCATCAACACGGGTTTTCAGGAACAATCCAATCAAAATTCTTTTCTAAGGCTCATGTATTCCTAAAGTTTAAAATGTATTGGTATTTTAATTTCCTCTCCATTTTTAGGTTTGGTTTTATCCATCTTTTCTCGTGTACCAATAACATCCACACATGAGCCTAGCATATTAAAACGATCGAAGACCTTTTAGCTTCTTTAGCAACATCATAGAATTCTTTAAGCAAGTCTGTAGGAGTAATTATCTCTTTTCAGGGTTCTCAAATCTTTAAGTTTAAGAAATATTACTTGCGTACGGGGTTAAGGTTAACAAACCTAGCTTCCAACATGTGAACTAAAGAAGCTGCAGCAATTTCATAATTTGGAGCAAGTTTTGCTAGAGATCTATCCTCAATATCCTCATGCTTGCTAACATGATTAAAGAATTCTCAATATTATGTTTCCCAATTATAGAGCCACTACCTATTGAAAGGACTTTCAAGGTGAACTTAGGGATCAGCATGGTGAGCTAAGAATGAGATAACAACTATAGAAAGAACTAATTGTTTTTTGTGTTTTTGATAAAGGAAGCAAACTAGTACTACTAATTTTTGTGTGTTTTTATAAAGAAACAAGCAAACAAAGCAGAAATAAACTAAGCAAAACAAATAAAAAAAAGTAAGAGATTGGATATGAGGGACTCCCCTTGTGAAGATGTCCTTGACTCCCCGGCAACGGCGCCAGAAAAAGCCTTGATGATCGGACTCAACACATCGATCTCGTTGGGGAACCCCAAGAGGAAGGTATGATGAGCATAATAGCAAGTTTTCCCTCAGTTATGAAACCAAGGTTATCAAACCAGTAGGAGCAAGGAAAACCCTCCGAGGTGTTGTTTCCAACTTGGAATCCTGCACAACAGAACCACAGAACTTTGCCCCCAACTTATAGTGAGGTTGTCGATCTCACTAGTTTTGCTGAAAACAAGGATTAAACGTATTGTGTGGAAGACAGTAATTGCTTGCAGAAAGTAAACAAAAACAGTAAATAGATTTGTAGATTGATGGTAAAAGAATGGACCGGGGTCCATAGTTCACTATAGGTGATTCTCCTTAAGATAGATGACTGATGTCTACACACACTTCTATTCTTGTAGACAGTTGTTGGGCCTCCAAGTGCAGAGTTTGTAGAACAACAGCAAGTTTTCCCTTAAGTGGATCACCCAAGTTTATCGAACTCAGGGAGGAAGTGGTCAAAGGTATTCCCTCTCAAGCAACCCTGCAATCAAGATACAAGAACTCTCTGTGTCCCCAACACACCCAATACACTTGTCAGGTGTATAGGTGCACTAGTTCGGTGAAGAGATAGTGAAATACAAGTGGTATAGATAATTATAAGTGGTAACGGTGATAGAAAATAACTTGATGGCGTGGAAGAGACTAAAGAAAACTGAAATAA